>CM075978.1:122644869-122682004 GCA_038087875.1 Malacoraja senta | reverse complement strand
TGTCCCATCTACACTAGTCCCACCAGCCGGTGTTTGGCCCATATCCCTCCAAATCTGTCCAATCCATGTAGTTGTCTAAATGTTTCTTAAATGTTGCCAGAGTACCTGTCTCAACTACCTCCCCCGGCAGTTCGTTCCATACACCCACCACCCAATGTGTGAGAATGTTACCCCTCGGGTTCCTATTAAATCTTCCCCCCCTCACCTTAAACCCATATCCTCTGATTCTCAATTCCCCTGCTCTGGGCGAGACTCTGTGCGTCTACCCGATCTATTCCTCTCATGATTTTGTACAATGAGGCAGCTGCAGATTCTGTTACAGCGGAGATTGAAGGTGCTTGATGGAGGGGTGGCTGAGGGAATAGATCAGGTAAAAGGGTCTTTTACTCAGAGTAGGCGAATCAAGAACCAGAGGACATAGGTTTAACGTGAGAGGGGAAAGATTAAGTTCATAAGTTATACGAGCAAAATTAAGACATTCAACCCATCAAGTCTACTCCACCATTCAATCATGGTTGATTCCAATTCCAATTCCAATTCAATTCCAATTCAATTTATTTGTCTTTTGAGGGACAAATTTGTCATTTGGACCCCTTGAGGTCCAAACGAAATGTCGTTTCTGCAGCCATACAATACAAAACAAAGAAGACCCGAGACACAACACAATTTACACATACATCCATCACAACGCTGTGATGGAAGGCAAAAATAACGTATCTCTCCACTGCACTCCCCCCCCCCCGATGTCAGAGTCAAAGTCAAAGCCCCCGGCGGGCGATGGTGATTATCCCGCAGCCATTAAAGCCACGCCGGGTGATGCAAGGTCGCGCACCGGGTCTTGGTGTTAGAGCCCCGGCGCTCGCCCGCAAAGTCCGGCAGCCATTCCAAGCCGCGCGGGGCGATGATGTAAAGCCCTGCTCCAGGTGCTCCTCAACCCCGCAACTCGGGCGGGAGAAGTCGCCGCTGCGGAAGCCCCGAAAAGCAGTCTCCCACCAGGGGACCCGCGGGCTTCCAGTGTTGCCGTCCGCCAGACCCGCGGTTGTAGCCTCCGAATCTCCGGCGGTCGGGTAGCAGCAGCGCTTGTCTCCACCACAGCTCCACCCGCTCCGGACTCGGCCAGCCCCGCGACGGTGAGTAGTCCGCAGCTCCACGGGAGCCCCAGGTCGTTCCTGCTGGAGGCCGCTCCACGTTGCCCAGCCCCAACGACAACGGAGACCCGACAAAGAAAAGGTCGGGTCTCCCGTGCAGCGGAAAGATTTTAAAGTTTCCCCCCCCCACCCCCACCCCCACCCCCCCCCACACACATACCCCGACAAAAAAAAAAAATAAAAACTACATAAAAACGAGACAAAAATAATAAAAAGACAGACGGACTGCAGAGGCCGCTGCAACGAAAAGTCGCGCCGCCCACTTTTATGGAGTTGACAGGGAAAGATCTATCTTTCCCTGTCAACCCCATTCTCCTGGCTTTCCCCATAATCCCAAACACCCATACTAATCAAGATTCTGTCAATCCCGCCTTAAAAATGACGCCATCCACGGCCACCTGTGGCAATGAATTCCACAGATTCACCACCCTCTGGCTAAAGAAATTAAATAGGAACTTGAGGGTCAATTTTTTCACAGAGGTTGGTGGGTGTATGGAACGATCTGCCACAGGAGGTAGTTGAGGCAGCTACTATAGCAGCATTTAAAAGATACTTGGACAGGCACATGGATAGGAAAGGTTTAGAGGGATATGGAACAAGCACGGGCAGTGTTTGTTCCATATTGGATGGCATACAAAAAGCATTTCATTGTAGAAACATAAGAACTGCAAATGTTGGTTAATGCACAAAGGGACAGAAGGGTCCCGACCCGAAACGTCTCCTATCCATGTTCTTCAGAGATGGGCCTGACCCGCTAAGTTACTCCAGCACTTTGTGAGCTTTATAAAGGTGGCACAGTGGCACAGCGGTAAAGTTGCTGCCTTACATTGCCAGAGACCTGGGTTCGACCCTGACTACGGGTGCTGTCTGTGTGGAGTTTGGACGTTCTCCCTGTGACCGCGTGGGGTTCCTCCGGGTGCTCCATTTTCTTCCCACATTCTAAACACGTGCAGGTTTGTAGGTTGATTGACCTGTAAACTGTCCCTAGTGTGTAGGATATAATTGGTGTACAGGTGATTGCTGATTGTTACGGACTCGGTGGGCCAAAGGGCCTGTTTCCATGCTGTATCTGTGAACTAAACTGTACCATTAAACACGTGACAATACTAAACCTAAACATAAATTATTCTTGCAAGGTTTGTACAAAACACACATGGAGCCGAAAGCAAGTCGGCAGCCAGCTCCCAGACTAAGAGTGCCCCAAAGCCAAATTTAACTGCCAATGAATGTTGCAGTCCTGTTCAACGTTGGTCTTCAATGGCCCCATTTGCTAAATCCACAGGGAGTCAGTCGGAAATGCACTCAGAGCTGTATCTGTAACCCTCACCGGAGGCTGGCGTTTGAGAAAGTGGACGATATTATAACGGTCTCTACGGTATACTCTATATGTGCATTACACTTCTCCTCTGACTCCTTCAATCTCACAATGGCTCGATCCGGAGAAGCTTTGCTCTTCTTTCATCCGTAATGTGCGGACAAGTGACAGGAACCAAAGCTTTCATTTCTTCTCCCTCTCTGGAGTTAATTGACTTTACTAACAATGCCCTCTGGATTTGGATACATTGACAGCAGTGCCTGCCTCTTCTAAGTAATGCATTGCATTGTCATATACTTGATTCATTTTTGGGTCACTGCTAATTTCCCCAGATGCAGCAAAGATTGAGATGTGGACATCACTGCTGCGACGTCAGGCAACAAGCAGAATTCTAACCACAACAATTCATCAAAGCCAATTCAGGCTTTGCTAATTACTTCCCTCTGAAGTGAGTGTGTCTGGTGGGGGGAAACAATCAAAGATTCACTATTACACTGTGCGTAAACAGAGTGGACTCTGCCCTTCATCTCCCCAATAAAAGAAGAAATGTTTGATTGAGCGAGCCCCCCGCCCCAAGTCAGAACCTGATAGAAGTACATTTAAGGGCCTGTCCCACTATGGCGACCTAATTTGCGAGTTTAGAAGAGTTTGCACTCGCCACAAACTCGCAGTATGGTCGACACGTGGTCCCAGGAGGTCACTGTAACTCTCCTTCATGTTCGAGAGAAGTTCCCGCATACTCGCGGCCTCAGTTTGGTCGAGGAAAAATTTTCAGCATGCTGTAAAATTTTCCACGAATAAAAATTGGTCGGCATGGTTCTTTTGAACTCATAGTGCAGTGGTAGTGGGGCCGCCATGTAGTAATAGGCAGTCGAGGTAGCCGTAGGCAATCTCCTTTGCTGACCGGGCATTTTAATTGGCTCATTGGAGTTTTCAGAACCAAGGAAAACCAACCAGTAATGTTAAATGCCCGCTAAACTTTATTAAAAGTTGTCTGGCTTCTTAAAAGTGTCTCCACTCCTTCTCCCCCCCTTCTCTCCCCTTCTCTAAAGGACTTACCGTACACTGTGCCAGCAGTCTTTTACCTTCCTGTTCATCGCGGGTGTGAATTTCAGACAACGCTCCACCACTTTACCTGGCACCCGCCTTTGCGATGTGTGTGTGTGTGTGTGCACGCTGATGGTCGATCCAGCTCACGGTTTCATCGCTGACAGTCGATCCAGCTCGCGGTTTTTCAGGCCAGTGCCCTCGAGCTTGAAGGTCGAAGACAGTTGCTGAAAAGTCGCGTAAGTGGGACAGGCCCTTAAAGAGTTGTGGAAATGCAGGGAATGGATTCCCACTGTCCAAAGAAGTACAGGGGTTTGTAGGTTACGATAAAACTTAATTGGCTTCCGTAAGTTGTTAAATTGTCCCTAGTGTGTGGTGGTTAGTGTACAGGGTGATCGCTGGTCGGCGTGGACTCAGTTGGCCAAAGGGCCTGTTCCCGTGCTGTATCTCAAACGTCTAAAGAGAGACACTGTGGATCAGTAAGAGACCTGTGTGCTCTGAGTTCTAAATTTGAAAGCTACGAGTTGATCTCAGTGCAGGATCTTAGACGTCCTGTGTCCAACGCCGCAAGATGTTCCGTCACCCTACGTGCCTGAGCAAGCTCAGTGGATGCATCTGTTTAGTTTATTATTATTCTCACGTGTACCGAGGTACAGTGAAAAGCTTTTTGTTTGCGTGCTACCCAGTCAGAGAAAAGACTATACATGAATACAATCAAGCCATCCGCAGTGCACAGATTAAGGTCAAAGGGTACAAGTATACTTTTGGTCCAATAAAGTTTGATTAAAGATAGTTCAGAGGTCTCCAATGAGGTAGATGGGAGGTCAGGACCGCACTCTAGCTGTTCATAGAATGGTTCAGTTGCCTGATAACAGCTGGGAGGAAACTGTTTCTGAATCTTCAGGTGTGAGTTTTCAAACTTCTGTACCTCTTGCCTGATGGGAGCGGGGAGAAGAGGGAGTGAGTGAGGTGAGAGCAGTCGTTGATTATGCTGGTGGCCTTGCCGAGGTGTAGATGTACATCTTCAAGTACCATCTCTGCACGGTTTGACCACAGGCTGTTGTGACTGTGAACTAAGTCACTGGAGACACTGAAGCTGGTAGATGCAAAATAACACACAAAGTGCTGAAGTAACTCAGCGGATCTGGCAGTCTCTCTGGAAACACGGATCGGTGACGTTTCGGGTATGGTCCCATTCTTCAGGCTGATTGCAGGAGGTGGAAGATAGCTGGAAAAGAGGGGAGACCAAACAAAGCATAGCAGGTAATCAGTGAACAGAGGCGAGGGTTGATTGGCAGATGGTAGGGGTGTTTATTCATCACAACAAGCAGGATTTCTGATGGAAACCCTCTCAATGGTTTAGTTTAGTTTAGAGATACAACATTGAAAAAGCCCTTCGGCCAACCGAGTCCACGCTGACCATCAATCATCCATTCACACTAGTTATGTTATGTTATGTTATCTCACTAGCACACTAGTTATGTTATGTTATCTCACTAATACAGTCTTCCCAAGCTCAAAGGTGCACTGAATGTTTATGCTCGTAAGAACAAAGATAACTGCAGATACTTCAATACAATTTCAATAACTACAATGACATTCCTTGGAGCGCAGGAGAATGAGGGGTGATCTCATTATTTGTAGCGCAGGTGGATGAGGGGTGATCTCATTATTTGTAGCGCAGGAGAATGAGGGGTGATCTCATTATTTGTAGCGCAGGTGGATGAGGGATGATCTCATTATTTGTAGCGCAGGTGGATGAGGGGTGAGTTTATGGAGGTGTTTAAGATAATGAAAGGAATAGATAAGGTAAATGCACAGTCTTTCACCCACAGTATGGGAATCAAGAATCAGAGGACACAGGTTTGAGGTAAGGGGGAAAGACATTTAATAGGAACCTGAGGGGTTCCTATATAATTTACTGGTTGGATAGTTCAACCCAACAGACAGAATGGATAAAAATGGAGAAAGAGGATTGTTACCCTTGTAATATAGGAACGATCCACTTCTCCCCGAAAAAAATGAACAATACAATATATAAGAAGAACCCAATTATACAAGATACAATAAGAATATGGAAACAAATAAAATTATCCTTAAAATTAAGAAACCTGTCATTGTTAACACCGATAGTGAATAATTCTTTATTTAAACCATCTATGATGGACAAAATATATAATCAATGGGAAAGTTTAGGAATTAAAAGGATCGGGGACATGTATGAAATGGGAGATTTACTATCATTTCAACAATTACAATTAAAATTTAAACTGAAAAACAATCATTATTTTAAATATTTTCAGATTTGCAATTTCATGAAGACATATATACAGGGATATCAAAAAATAATTCCTGATTTATTGGAAGAAGTAATGAATATTAAAGCTGATACACAAAAATTAATATCATATTTATATAATAGTATTTTAAATATAGATTTAACTGCGACTGAGGTAATTAGAGAAGAGTGGGAACGGGAATTAACGATAAAAATTACGAAGGTTACATGGGAAAAGTATTTGACATATATTCACAAATGTTCGATTAATGTAAGACATAATCTAATTCAATTTAAAATTTTACATAGATTGTATTACTCAAAAATAAGATTAAATAAATGTTACCCAAATATATCCCCCACTTGCGATAAATATTTAACCCAAGATGCAACTATAACACACTCTTTTGTTTCCTGTATAAAACTTCATAGATTTTGGAGTGATATTTTTGAAATATTCACAAAATTATTTAAGATAAAAATGGAACCTAATAATGAATTGATTATATTTGGGGTAATGGAAGATGGGAATAAACTGAATCCATCTCAAAAATTATTTTAAAATTATGGTTTAATAATAGCTAAAAAATTAATATTGAAAATTTTGGAAAAATACACCAATACCAACGCTTAAAATGTGGATTGCAAGTATGTTGGACACCGCACATCTTGAGGAAATACGATTCCGCCTAATAGATAAATTTGACCAATTCACAACGAGTTGGTCTCCATTTGTCGTCTTTTTGGAATCATGTGGTGCAACACAATTGTAAAAGTTAACTCGTGACTGGGCGAGGGATGGTCAAGATTATAAATAAGATCTCCTTACTTCTTTTTTTTGCTTTCTCTTTCTTTTTCTTCTTTTATTTTATTTTTTCTATTTTCTATTTCTTAACTTTCTTCTTTCACTCTCTATTTTCCTTTTCCACACACTATATATCTCACATTTTTCTATTTTTCATTATCTAACTTCTTTTTCTTTTTCTCCTTTATTATAAAAATAAGAAGCTGTACATAATATGCATTATGAAAATATGATTGTATACAATTGTACTTACTTCTAATAAAAATAAAAATAAAAAAATAAAAAAATTAAAAAAAAAAGAATCAGAGGACACAGGTTTGAGGTAAGGGGGAAAGACATTTAATAGGAACCTGAGGGGCAATTTTTTTACAAAAGGGTGGTAGTTGTATGGAACAAGCTGCCAGAGGAGGTAGTTGAGGCAGGCACTATCACAAAGTTTAAAGAACAGGTACATGGATAGGATAGGTTTATAGGGATATGGGACAAACACGGGCAGGTGGGACTAGTGTAGATGGGCCATGTTGGTCAGCATGGGCAAGTTGGACCAAAGGGCCTGTTTGTATGACGTATGACTCGATGATATGATTTCTTTCAATATTGTGAGTTGACAAATAGCTCCAATGAATTCCATATTTACAATGGGAGCTTACTGTAACTGAATGTGCTGGGACACAGTTGGTTTGTTGGTTAGGGTGGCATGGTGGCACAGTGGTAGAGTTGTTGCCTTACTGAGCCAGAGACCCAGGTTCAATCTTGACCATGGGTGCTGTATGTACGGAGTTTGAACGTTCTCCCTGTGAACACGTGGGTTTTCTCTGGGTGCTCCGGTTTCCTCCCACACTCCAAAGACGTACAGGTTTGTAGGTTAATTGGCTTGGTATAATTGTAAATTGTCTCTAGTGTGTGTAGGATAGTGTTAGTGTGCGGGGATCGCTGGACAGCACAGAATCGATGAATAAATTAAACTAAACTAAACATGGTTTACTAAGCTTGTGAGGACAGACAACCCAGACATCGAACATTAGTGCAGTGAGAATAATAACAAAATGCTGGACTAACTCAGCGGGTCAGGCAGCAGATCTGGAGAAAAGGAATAGGTGACGTTTCAGGTTGAGATCCTTTTTCAGATTGAGAGTCAAGGGAGAGGGAAACTAGAGGTATGAAAAGGTTCAGAACAAATTAGAGCTGGCACCGATGGCCAAAGAGCCCACAATGGTCCATTGTTGGTTGTGGAGGAGGTCATAACGAAGAGATACGAACAGTGAAACTTGCAGGACGACGAGGGTGGGGGAGGAATGGAGAGAGAGGGATTGCAAGGGTTACTCGAAATGAGAGAAATCAATATTCATACGGCTGGGTTGTAAGCTGCCCAAGCAAAATATGAGGTTCTGTTCCTCCAATTTCTGTGTGGCCTCACTCTGACAGTGGAGGAGGCCCGGGACAGACAGGTCAGCATGGGAATGGGAGTTGAAATGTTTGGCAACTGCGAGATTGCTTAGGCCAAGAGGGCTGACTCTCTGAGTGGGCAAATATCCCAATTAGTGGTAGACAGGACAAATATATCGGCGTCTATGTTTGATGCGCCAAGTGACAAAGCAAGTCTGGTCTGGAAGCTTCCTTGATCTCAATGGTGCAAAATTATTCAGCTGGTGCCTGACGCCTGGTTTGATGTAGGTTAGTTATTCAGCTGGTGCCTGACGCCTGGTTTGATGTAGGTTAATTGACGTAGATCCATTGGATTGATGCATATGAGAACATCTTGTGCTCATTTCAGTTTGCAACCCATATCTCTTGAGCAGTCTCCGGCTGTGGCCCAGCAGCCTGTGTACTGTAGACAGTACAATTTGTTTACAAAACTGTCCTTTTAACTATTGTTTGTAATTTACCTTAGAACTGGGTTTCTTGAAGATTGGTTCTGATTTGAATAAATCCCCCCCTTTCCACATACAGGTCCTCCACTGATATTTCGGCACCCTTGGTTCCAGAGCCTTGCCGGATTATCCGCTTTGCCAGACCAACATAGGTCACGGCCTCTGAGAGGAGTCCAACAGTACTAGAACGGACCGCCTAGGCTGTCGAGGGGCTGAGATACCGACCCGTAAAGCCGGCCTTGAGAATCGGCTATAGGGACAGATCTGCTGGCTCCAGCCGGGCCGGAGTTTGAGAGCCCGGCAGTAGGGGGCAGATTCGACCCACTATCCACTAGCCAGGGAAGTCCCACTGAGGTTGAGATTGGTTGCCTCACCTGGCCCAGGCACCACATTTTCAGGGGGACTTCCGGACGAGATTTCAAGTGTGCTCTTGTTATATTGGTTGGATTAAAGGAGGTATTGGACTATCAGTTACCGGAAAATCGGTGGTGGACCTGTAATCGCATAACTCCTGAATAATCCCCATACTCCTCACTGCACATCATCTTCATTTAACCTTCGGCAATCATTGAGTCATACAGCATGGAAACAAGCCCTTCGGCCCAAATCATCTATGCCCCACCTAAGCTACTCACATTTGCCTGCACAGGTACATGGATAGGAAAGGTTTAGAGTGATATGGGCCAAATGTGGGCAGATAGGACTAGTGTATATGGGGCAGTGTGTATGACTGCATTTGGGCCATATCACTAAATCTTTCCTATCCATGCACCTGTCCATGTACTTTTCCTGCCCTATAGAATTGCTGTCTTACAGCGCCACAGACCTGGGTTCAATCCTGACCATCCTGTTTGTATGGAGTTTGTATGTTCTCTGGGTTCTCTGGTTTCCTCCCACATTCCAAAGACGTGCAGGTTTGTAGGTTAATTGGCTTCTTTAAAAATTGTCCCTAGTGTGTAGGATAGAACTAGTGTACAGGGTGATCGGTGATCGGCACGGACTGGGTGGATCGAAGGGCCTGTTTCCACTCAGTATCTCTAAACTATATGGGGCATGGACTGGTAGTTTCTGTACAACTCTTTAACACTGACATTAATTGCTCCTTGCTTTTCCCAGTATCTAAGAGTCCTCTTAAACAATTCATGTCAAGTGCGACAGCACCGGACTGAGCAGATCAAACTACTCAAAATAAATCTGCTTTTCTTATTCTGAATGGATGAAAAAATCAGCTCCTTGGGGGACATTAGCCTGACAAGTGCCGATAAGTCACATTTGGGATACTGTAGAAAGTTGCTGGGTGTCCTTTAAGCTTTGTGAAGAGTTTCTGAGCTGAATTCTTAAAGCTTTAACCTTGACAACATCCACCAAGTTCAAAGATACAAACTGTGAGGCGACACTCATATTTTGTATAGATAGACACGAAATGCTGGTGTAACTCAGCGGGATCAGGCATGATCTTTGGAGAAAAGGAATAGGTGACGTTTCTAGTTGATATCCTTCCTTAGATTGAGAGACCGAATATTTTGGAAACTAATGTCATACGCTAAAGGATCCAAGAAAACATTCCAACAAAAGTTAGAGGTAACTCTAAGAAGAGTAACTGTAAGTCTAACAAGTGGTAACTTAATAGGATGGTTCAGTTGTCTGATAAACCTGGGAAGAAATTGTCCCTGAATCTGAAGGTATGTTGCTATGATGCATCCCTGCTTACATGCAACATGTACAGCTTTGATTTACGTGCAGAGATGTACAAGGATGTTTCCAGGACTCGGGGCCTGAGCTATAGGGAGAGTTTGGGCAGGCTAGGACTTTATTCCTTGGAGCACAGGAGGGTGGGGGTGATCTTATAGAGGTGTACAAAATCATGAGAGGAATAGATTAGGTAAACGTACAGAGTTACATGTAGGGAATCGAGAACCAGAGGACATAGGTTTAAGGCGAGGGGGAATGATTTAATAGGAATATAACTTTTTTAACACAAAGGATAGTGGGTGTATGGAATACGGAGGTAGTTGAGCCACGTACTATCACAATGTTTAAGACGCATTTAGACCTTGTCCACGGTACAGTGAAAAGCTTTTTTGTTGTGTGCTATCCAGTCAGCGGAGACTACACAGGATTACCATCAAGCCGTCCACAGTGTATAGAGGCTAAAGGGAATAACGTCTGGTGCAAGATAATGTTCAGTAAAGTCCAATTAAAGATAGCCTGAGGGTCTCCAATGAGGTATATGGTAGGTCAGGACCGCTCTGTAGTTGGTGCTAAGATGGTTCAGTTGTCTGATAACAGCTGGGAAGTAACTGTCTCTGAATCTGGAGTTGTGCGTTATCGCACTTCTGTACCTCTTGCCCGATGGGAGAGTGGAGAAGAGGGAGAGAGGTGAGACTCATGCTCTAAATGGAGTCAATGGAAGGGAGTTTGCTTTGTGTGATGGTCTGGGCTGTGTCCACAATTCTCTGCAATTTATTGCGGTCTTGGACGGAGCTGTTCCCAAACCATGCTGCAAAGCATCCCGATAAAAGCTTTACAGTGCATCTGTAGAAGTTGGTGAGAGTTGGTGACAAAAATGTTCCCAATGTTAGGCGAATCCAGAACCAATTTTAGAATAAAGGGGAGGCCATTTAAGACTGAGGTGAGAAAAAACGTTTTCACCCAGAGAGTTGTGAATTTGTGGAATTCCCTGCCACAGAGGGCAGTGGAGGCCAAATCACTGGATGGATTTAAGAGAGAGTTAGATAGAGCTCTGGGGCTAGAGGAATCAAGGGATATGGGGAGAAGGCAGGCATGGGTTATTGATTGGGGACGATCACAATGAATGGCGGTGCTGGCTCGAAGGGCCGAATGGCCTCCTCCTGCACCTATTTTCTATGTTTCTATGTTTCTATTGTTGGGGACATGTCGAACTTCCTAAGCCTTCTAAGGAAGTAACTCCAGCACTTTGTGTCTTTTTCTGTAAACCAGCACCTGCAGTTGCTTGTGCCTAAATTAATAATTAGAGCTGGTCTGTACCAAGATACAGTAACGTGCAGTTTGTGCAGCTGGATTTTGATCACAGGGTCTTTGGCCCAACTCGTCCATGCCAGCCAAGGTGCCTGCCTAAACTAGACCCATTTGCCTACAACACAGCTTGGAAGTACCTAGTGACTGATAATATTCAAGAATGTAAAGGTGCTACATGTAATAATGTATAATAAAGCGGAGAGACTGGTCAGTGCTATTAAGATGCATAACTGGATGATGCATTACATGCATAATTCCCACTTGCTACTCTAAATTAGAAGGAAGAAACTGTTCCATGGCATTAATTTTTCAACCTGTAGTCTGTTAGCATTTGAGTTTGCCAGAAATGTCTTTTGACGTCAATTAATGAGTGTGAATGGTTTTCCAAAGTAATTGTCATACTTTGATCCGACTGAGATGAATCCTATCCCAATTTACACATACCTGTAAATGTGTCTCTTCCTCTGGGCACACTGACTTCCTTTTAAATCTAAGGCACGAACTAATACTGTGATCAGTCTTCATTTATTACAAGGTTGCAGCCATGGGGAATAGTTGATCTTTCAGCTGCATAAACATTGGTCTGGATGCTAATGTTTGGAGCAATCCCATGGTGTTGAAGCAGAAATGATGAAGCTCTCTGTTTATTTGAATAATACTAATTACGTACATAGTTTAAAGTTAGATTCATAAGTTCATGTTCTAGGAGCAGAATTATGCCATTCAGTCAATGTCTACTCCATCATTCAATCATGGCTGATCTATCTTTCCCTCTATCAACCCCATTCTCCTGCCTTCTCCTCATAACCCTGGCCTTTACTAATCAAAAATCTGTTAATCTCCGCCATTAAAAAATATCCATTGACTTGGCCTCCACAGCCATATGTGGCAATTAATTCCACAGATGTACCACCCTCTGACTAAAGAAATTCCTCCTCAACTTTCTAAAGTTATGTCCTTTTATTCTGAGCCTGTGGCCTCTTGTCCTAGACTTTCCACAGGAGTGGAAACATCCTCGCCACATTCACTCTGTCCAGGCCTTTCACTATTCAGTAAGTTTCAATTAGTTCCCCCCTCATCCAGCTCCACGGCTGTCAAATGTTCATCACATGTTAACTCAATTATTCCTGGGATCATTCTTGTAAGCCTCCTCTGGACTCTCCAACGCCAGCACATCCCTCCTCAGATATGGGGCCCAAAATGGGGCCTCATAGAGATACACAGCGCGGAAACAGGCACTTTGGCCCAACTTGCCTGAGGCAGCCTGAATTGTAGATGGAGTCAATGGTGTGAAGTTTGGTCTTTAGATTTGTGCAAGGTAGATAAGAGATGGTCTCTGCATCATGTTCGGCAAAGACATTGTGCCTGTTCTTATGTTGCACTGTTCTACGTTATATTCCAAGAGTGTTTAATTGTCTTTACCTTAGACTTTAGAGATATGGAGTGGAAACAGGCCCTTCAGCCCATCGAGTCTGCGAAACCCACGATCACCCCGTGCACTAACCTACACACTAGGGATAATTTACAATTTACAGAAGCCAATTAACCTACAAGCCCACATGTCTTTGGGGTGTGGGGGGAAACCAGAGCACCCGGAGAAAACCCACGTGGTCACAAGGAGAACATACAAACTACGTACAGACAGCACCCATAGTCAGGGTCGAATCTGGGTCTCTGGCTCTGTAAGGCAGCAACTGTATGGATCTGTATGATGTTCTCCAGGGATGTTGCCTGACCTGCTAAGTTACTCCAGCACTTTATTTCAGTTTTTGAAACCAGCACCTGCAATTCCTTGTGTCTCCCTGGCAAAGGAAGCAGGAAGGAAAGAAGCCCATTGTTCTCCCTGACACCCACCACAGCAGAGAAGAGGTCATGACCCGGATGGTGGGGATCCTTGATGATAGATGCCACCTTCTTGAATGAAAGGTGTGAAAAGAACAAATCCAAGCCAGCACCGATGATCAAAGGAAGGTGGAGCCACAATGGTCCATTTTTGGCTGTGGAAAGGTGATGATGAGGGGATACGAACAACGGAACTAAGCAGGATGAGAGTGCAACTAGTAGGATGACTAGGATGGGATAGGGACCAAGAGAGAGCGAATGCAAGGGTTATTTGAAATTAGAGAAATCAATATTCATACCACTGGGTTAGAAGCTGCCCAAAGAAAATATGGATTGGATTGAGTCCACCACTCTCTGCAGCCTCCCGCGTTGCTGTGCATTGAAATTGTGGTCGCAGGCCATGATGCAAGCGAGAAGGATACTATCAGCCGTGCATCTGTAGAACTTTGTTGGAGTATTTGTTGATATGTGGAATCACTTTTAAGTGCCTTCTTCATGATTGCATTTATGTGCTGGTCTCAGGCCAGGTCATCCGAGATGTTAATATCCAGGAGTTACAAGCTGCTAACTTGCTCTGCTCTCTCTCAACAACCCAGCAATGAAAAGTGGCATATGGTCTCCCAAATTCCCCTTTCTGAAGTAAATGATGATGTCCTTGGTCTTGCTGACATTAAATAAAGAGCCTGTTGTTGTGGTCCCTCTCAACTTTCTCTCTCCTCTTGGTGACATTAACAGGAGTATTGTTCAGTTGTGGCACAGTGGTGCAGAGGTGGAGTCACTGCCTCACAGCACCAGAGACCCTGGTTTCATCCTGGCCATGGGTGCTGTCTGTATGGAGTTTGTACGTTCTCCTTGGGACTGCGTGGTTTTTCTCTGGGTGCTCCAGTTCCCTCCCACATCCCAAAGATGTGCAGGTTTGTTGGTTAATTGGCTTAGATGAAATTGTATAAATTGTCCCTGGTGTTAGTGTACTGGTGATCGCTGGTCGGCGCGGACTAGGTGGGCCGAGTCGTTTCTACGCTGTATCTCTAAAGTCTAAAGATTTTAGTTTAGCTTAGTTTAATTTAGTGATACAGCGCGGTAACAGGTCCTTGGTCTTTTTGACATTGTTGTTGTTGTTGTTGTTGTACCACTCAACTTTCTCTTTCACATATGCTGATTTATCACCAGGAGTATTATTCATAAGCAGTCAAAGTGGGCTTTTATAGCCTTTTCCACCATCCATCAAGGTGCCATTTCCCAGCACTCTCTCCTTTGATCTCCTTGATATCTTGAAATCTATTGATCTCTGTATTTATTCCTCCATTCAATGGCCGTTATCCTACTAGGCTGACTTGGACAGGCGATGTTTTGGGTCGGGATGAGTATTTGATGTGAACTCTTACAACTAAAGTTGGAGAATACTGGGGTGATGTCCGAAAGTATTTTTCTTCACATAAAGGAAACATTGTGAGGCCCCATCAGCTAAAAACGTCAAAACTGCAATAAATTAATAAGCTCGGCTATAGAGGAATATCAAATCACAGCAGGGCAACGGATATGAGATACAGCTCTAAATGATGAGACAGGCATGATGAGCTGACCTTGTTTCTCCTGTGGCGGAATATCTCTGATTGTAGGCGGACGATTGTTCACATAGCCATCACTGCGGGAAATAGATTCAGTGAAGGTACTAACCATTCTCCTTGGTCTCTGCGTGATCATTGATCTCTTAGTGTTTCAATGTTTCTTCTGCATCACTCATGCTGTTATTTCACTCTGTCGCTTTGACCCGTGACATTTACAGACAGTTTTCACTAGAGACTTAAAAGAGTGGGATGATTGTACTGTGTGATTGCAGATCAACTTCTGTGACTAGCACACAAAGTCGTCTGGCTTGAGTGCCATCTTGGCTGCATGGAAACAGGCCCTTCGGCCTACTGTTTTGGACACGCTGACCAGTAATCACACCGCACATTAGCATTATCCTACACACTAAAAAAATTGCAATTTTACCACTGCCGATTAATCTATAAACCTGTACATCTTTGGAACGTGGGAGGAAACTGGAGCACCCGGAGGAAAACCACGTTGTCATAGGTACAACGTACAAACTCCGTACAGACAGTACCCATATTCAGGATCGAACCTGGGTCCTTCGCACTGTAAGGTAGTAGCTCTCCTGCTGCGTCACTGTGCCGCCCCATGTATTTTTTTTCTCATGTATAGAGAGCCAGGATGAGGGTCAGGCAAGGATGGCAGTATTTCTGGATTTAGATTTGGGGAATGAATCTACCAGATGGTAGGAGTGTCAATGGGGGAGCAGGCTAGCGGCAGTGAGTGGCATGCTTCCAAGATGGCGCCCAACACAGGAGATTATTTGCGTGCTAGCCACAGAAGCAGAGCTACAAACTCATATTACAATCGCTCCACACTCTTAAATTTCTATTCCCACAGCAACATTTCTTACTTTAACTATGATCTTCTTAAACTCCTTTCAGATCTGTCACTAAACGTTATTCCCTTAACATGTATTTTTTTTAAATTTTTTTAAATTTTTTTTATTTTTTTTTAATTTTTATTTATTAGAAGTACATTACATTACAACCACATACATTAATACTCGTCATTTATATCTTCTTACAATTAATGTACTCCCTTTATTTATTTTTTTACACTAGAAAAAGAAAAGATTGAAAGAAAGAAGAAAGTGAAGGAAAAAGTGCAAGTGTAGAAAAGTGTAGAAAATGTAACAACAAAAAAGGACGAAGACCCTATAAGAGCGAAATTAAAAACAAAAAGAAAAAGAGTTAAGAAATAGGCCCTAAGAAAAGAAAAGAGAAAGAGAAAAAAAGAGAAACAAATGTTTTTTTTTGAGCATCACGTAAATAGGACATACCAACTCTTCAACTATCATCCCCCCTTACCTGACCTCAATTTTTTATTTTTTTAAAGTACTTTTGCACCCTATGTTTGTAATAATTCTATAAATGCAGACCATGTATTTATAAACTGTAAATGGATCGATTGATCACCAGGGGCGCCGGGGGAGATGGCAGCCCTGCCGGCAGTCTGTTCGTTTTTTCATCTTTTTGTTATTTTAGTGTTTGTTAAAAGTTTGATTTAATGTACTTCGGTTTGTTTTATGTGGGGGGTGGGGGGAGGGGGGGTGGGATCGGGGGAAACTTTTTTTTCAGGTTCTTACCTTCCCGGAGATGTGATCATTTTTCGGATCACATTCTCCGGGCTCTGCGGCCTACCATCGCTGGAGCTGGAAGCCGCCTCGGACTGTCGTGAGCCCCATCTCGGGGCGTGGACTTAACATCGGAGCGGAGCCCTTGCCTGGGATCGCTCCCACCGCGGCCTGCGGACTTACCATCAAGGGCTCGCAGTCTCGGGAGAGGCAAGTCGGGAGCTCCAACGCTGCAGAAGGTTCGACCAGCCCCAACGCGAGGTTTGATCGCCCGGCGCGGGGGAGCTGACAACCCCCCGATGTGGGAGCTGAACGCCTCGATGCGGAGGGTCCGAATGCCGCCGGCTAAGGGAGTCAAGATCATCCCGTCAATGGAGGGCTCGAGGCACACGACCGAGGAAGAACTAAAGGGAAGGACTTGAATTTTATGTCGTCTTCCATCACAGTGAGGAATGTGTAGGAGTCGCTATGGTGGATGTTCATGTTAAAATGTGTTTTCGAGTCTGTTGCTTTTAGTTGTACGACTGACCTGGCCAATGAAATTCCTCGTATGTTGCAAAACATACTTGGTGAATAAAATCTGATTCTGATTCTGATTCTGATTCTAATCATGTATTGCATTTCTGCTGACTGGTTAGCACACAACAAAAGCTTTTCACTGTACCTCGGTACACGTGACAGTAAACTAAACTGAACTACTGCTTCTGTTACATTTACTGCAGTTATTAAAAAAGACAAAGACAAAATCAGTTTGTGAAGTAATTTAATAAAGGTGAAATGTAACCTGCTATTTGGCAGTAAATGTGTCTCAGAGCAATGGGAGATTCATAAGATTCAAAGAATTCAGGATAAACATATTCACACAAAAAGGGCACTTCTGCCAAAACTGTAGCTCCCGGAACAGCAAGGAGCACAGAGTGTGGGATTGTAAAAACGGGGAAGATTTGTCTCAGACATCGAGACCTGAATACAGGGCCGGATTTAGATGAAGAGAGGCCCAAAGGTGTTCCATTTGTAAGGCCCCTCCCAATCCCCCACCACCACGACTAGAGGAAGATGGTCCACCAGATTGACACCGAATTGCAGCCGAGCGTGGCCAATGAGATAAGGGGGTGGAAAGCTGCGCTTTTTATTTATTTATTTATTGCCAGTGCTAGTGTTGAGTTATTGGCTTAAAACACTATTATTCTGAAATGGAGGGCAAGGATAATTACTGAAGGGTTGTTTAGAGACTACAGTGCGTTGTGACAGAATATATAAGAAAGGCCTATGACAGTGTCAAAAATATTATACACCTTGCAGGGCTCTCACTTAATTTTTTTCTCTGTTGTCAGCCGGGCATCCTTGGCAGCTTTTTAGGTTGCCAAATGACAGTTTAGGTGGTCATTTAAGACGGCTTGCATGACGTGTGCGATAATGTGCTCGGACGAAGTGCGTAGTTACCAGTCGGAATTATGCTCAATGAAGCATTCACATATTATTTCTGCTTCAAATAAAGTCACAAACTAAACATATTCACCAATCAAGACATGATATATACCACAATGACATGTAGTGAAATTATAATACAATATCTCAACTCATTTTACATGTTGCAATGAATGCAATTTCTATTATTTCTTTCCACTTCCAAACAAAAATGTGGTTGGAATATGTGGTATGTGGAAAATGTGGTATGATCAACCTCGGTGAGACCAAGCGCAGGCTTGGCGATCGCTTCGCACAACACCTCCACTCAGTTCGCAATAACCAACCTGATCTCCCGGTGGCTCAACACTTCAACCCCTTCCCATTCCGAATCCTACCTTTCTGTCCTGGGCCTCCTCCATGGCCAGAGTGAGGCCCAGCGCATATTGGAGGAGCAGCACCTCATATTTGCTTGGGTAGTTTACACCCCAGCTGTATGCACATTGGCTTCTCTAATTTCAGGTAGTCCTTGCTTTCTCCCTCTTTCCCCTCACATTCCCAGCTCTCTCACAGCCTACTGTCTCCGCCTCTTCCTTTGTTTTTCGTGTCCCCCCCACCCCCACATCAATCTGAAGAAGGGTCTCGACCCGAAACGTCGTCTATTCCTTCGCTCCATAGATGCTGCCTTACCCGCTGATTTTCTCCAGCTTTGTCTACCAATGGTTCCCACCACTGGCCACATCTTCCCATCTCCTCCCCTGTTGGCTTTCCGCAGAGACTGCTCCCTCCGTAACTCCCTGGTGAATTCATCCCTTCCCACCCAAAGCACCCCCTCTCCGGGCACCTTCCCTTGCAACCGTAAGAAATGCTACACTTGTCGCTTTACCTCCCCGCTTGACTCCATTCAAGGACCCAAGCAGTCTTTCCAGGTGCGGCAGAGGTTCACCTGCACCTCCTCCAACCTCATCTATTGAATCCACTGCTCTAGGTGTCAGCTACTCTACATCGGTGAGACCAAGCGTAGGCTTGGCGATCGCTTCACCCAACACCTCCGCTCGGTCCGCAATAACCAACCTGATCTCCGGGTGGCTCAGCACTTCAACTCCCCCTCCCATTCCGAATCCGACCTTTCTGTCCTGGTCCTCTTCCATGGCCAGAGTGAGGCCCACCGTAAATTGGAGGAGCAGCACCTCATATTTCGCTTGGGCAGTATATACCCCAGCGGTATGAACATTGACTTCTTCAATTTCAGGTAGTCCCTGCTTTCTCCTCCCCTTCGCAGCTCTCCCTCAGCCCACTGTCTCCACCTCTTTCTTTCTTCTTCCCGTCCCCCCCCCACCCTCACATCAGTCTGAAGAAGGGTCTCGACCCGAAACGTCGCCTATTTCCTTCGCTCCATAGATGCTGCCTCACCCGCTGAGTTTCTCCAGCATTTTTGTCTACCCATTCACACAAGTTCTGTTATCCCACTTTCCTCCACATTATCCCACTCCCTACACATTAGGGGCAATTTTACAGAGACAAGTTAACCTACAAATCCAATGCATCTTTGGGATGTGGGAGGAAACCCACACGCTTGCAGGGAGAATGTGCAAATTCAACCCAGACAGTGCCCGAGGACAGGATCGAACACAGATCTCTGGCGTGTGAGGCAGCAAGTCCACCAGCTGTGCCACTATATTTTGTTTTCCAACACACAAAAAAGTATACGTTGATAACTTTGGTTACTAAAAAAATGAAAATATCCATTTTCAGTTTTAAATCTCCAAGTGACGCTATGTCCCCCTTTACAGCTACTGTATGTTTTAATTAAGTTCAATACTACGGGGCAGTACATTGGCCATAAAGTTGCTGCCTAAAAGTGCAAGAGAACCGGAATTGATCCTGAATATGGGTGCTCTGTATGGAGTTTGCTCCTTTTCCCTTTGATCGCATGGGTTTTCTCCAGGTGCTCATGTTTCCTTCCACATTCCAAAGGTGTGCAGGAACCTATTTCAGACCCAATCCAAAATGTAATATTTTCCTTTTGTCCAGAGATTCTGTCTGACCTGTTGAGTTACTCCAGCTTTTTGTGTCTATCTTCAGTTTAAACCAGCATCTACAGTTCCTTCCTACACACACAATACTATACGATAGAACTTTATTAATCCCAGAAGGGAAATTGTGTGTGTGTGTGTGTGTGTATATATATTATATACATACACATATATATATATTTATATAGTTATATATTCATATATAAATATACACCGTTTTGTTTTCTCGTTTATAACATTGTTTACAGAGTACTATGTTTACATATTCTGTTGTGCTGCTGCAAGTAAGGATTGCATTGTTCTAACTGGGACGTGAGAGAATAAAACACTCTTGACTCTTGACTTACTCCGCTAATGTGTGGGATAGAACTAGTGTATGGGTGATCGGTGGTCGGCGTGGACTCGGTGGGCCGAAGGGCCTGTTTCCACACTGTATCTTTAAATTAAACTAAAAACACTAAAACCAGAGGGAGTGTAAAGAAGGGTCTCTACCCGAAACGTCACCCAATTTCTTCTATCCAGAGTTGCTGGCTGCTCCATGGAGTTCCCCCGCACAATTAAAGCATGGAATAGTCTTCACCCTACCATAGTTACCCAACCAGATGCAACTAAATTTAAGGTACCTCTTTTTTCCCGAATAACCCTTTTTTGCTTAAGTCCAAGTCAAGAGTCAAGAGAGTTTTATTGTCATGTGTCCCAGATAGGACAATGAAATTCTTGCTTGTTGCAGCACAACAGAATATAAAAACATAATTCAGAACAGGAGATAAAAGTTCAGTGTGTTTATATACCATAGACCATATATATGCACAATAAATAAACAGATAAAATGCAATAGGCTGTTATCGTTCAGCCCTCCACCACCTCCAGTTTAAATTCCATTTAGAATATTTATGGAGGACCAGGAAACCAGAAGCAAGAGTTACTCCAGGGAGTTAGTCCAGATCCAGGGTCAGGGAGCGATTCTGCTTTGGTTTTCAGTGGTCGCAGCGAGGCGGCGACCGGACAGCAATGGCGGCCAGATCTCCCACAATTCAAAGCGAGGGAGAAAGTCCCCAGCACTGACCAGTTGCCGTGGCAGTGCGCATGCGCAGGGCGGCCAATGATGTGCTGGCCGTGGTTGTGCGCATGTGCAGGGGGGAGGATGTGCTGGCCGTAGCAGTGCACATGTGCAAGGCGGCCTGCCGTGCCGGCGGATGAGGAGCGGCGGAGAGCGGAGACCCGGACATGGATACGGATGGCGGGCGGAGAGGGAGAGTGACAGACAGAGAGAGAGAGATAGAGAGGGGGGCCCGCCCAGAGATGAATGGCAGGTGTCCTGCCTTGGCCGGAGGCCTCCTAGATTTCGAGGCCCTAGGCTTAAGCTTGTCAAGCTTATACGTAAATCCGTCCCTGGCTGAATATGACAGAAAGTCTCGAATACTGTAAAACGGTAAGAGTGAAATTGAAATGAAAATACAGTTAGGTAAGTAAAAAGGGAATCTTAACAAATATAAGTATAAATACAAAGTTCAAATAAGTAAAATAAGCGGCACAGTGGCATGGCTGATAGAGCTGCTGCCTCAAAGAGCCAGAGATCCAGGTTCCATCCTGACATCAGGTGCTGTCTGTGTGTGGAGTGTGTGGACACCTTCTACCTGTGTCCCTAGTATGAACGGGTGATTGACGGTTGGCATAGACTCGGTGGCCGAAGAGCCTGTTTCCATGCTATATCTCTAAAAAATCAAAGCATTTTCAAAGGTTTTATAGGCACCCACAGAACAAGAGGATTAGTTAGGGAAGAACATGGTCCAGAAATAGTATGTGGGGACGGTTGAAAGGTTGTTAATGAATATTTTTATAGCTGAGCAACCAGATCTGTACACTGAACTCCGAGTGCGGTTTCACTAAAGACTCGTCCACTAAAGACATCCCAACTCCTGTACTCAATGTTAAGAAGCAACGTGGTATTCTTTCAGTGACGAGCCAAGACAGAACATGCAGCAGGGAGGTGCTACGGAACTAATTAGCCCGTGGTTGGGACTATTCACCAAATTAAGCTGGAATGCATGCAGAAGAGGACCTTGTCAAAACTGGGTACTTTTGGCTGGGAAAAATTGTGAATAGTTCTGGATGTTTTCCTTGGAACAGAGGAAGCTGAGGGAGAATTTGGGCTGCAGAAAATGATGAGGGGGAATAGATTTACTAAATCTATTTAGTGACAGAAAGAAGTAATTGATAGAAGGAAGATAGGAAAGGTGTCTTACAGTTAGTGCAATAGTGGTTTGAGCTGTTACCAGGCAACTGAACCATCCTATCACCAACTAGACAGTGTTCCTGACCCCCCATCTACCTCATTGGAGACTCTCGGACTATCTTTAATCGGACTTTACTGTACTTTATCTTGCACTAAATGCTATTCCCTTTTTCCTGTATCTGTACACTGTGGACGGCTTGATTGTAATCATGTATGGTCTTTCTGATGACTGGATAGGACACAACAAAAAAGCTTTTCACTGCACCTCGGTAAACGTGACATAAACTAAAGCTGTCCTGCAATTGACATACTTGTTGGGTAAAAAGATGCTGCAGCAAGTTACTCTGACCTTTGTCAGGATGTTATCTTGGATCTTTTAGAGTGCAACTTCAGTTTCCAAAATATTAATGTCTCCTCACAGTTTGGGACTGACAGCTTCCTCTGAAATGACTCCCATTTACAAAGCAGCACTGTATCTTTGACCTTGGCAGGATACTGTGTCAAGGTTAAAGCTTTAAGTTCAACTCAGAAACTCTTTGCCAACTCGCCCTGCACATGTCTATACTTATAAAACTCTCATCTTGGATGTGTATGTATTTGTGTGTGTATTTGTGTGATGTTCATGTGCGTTTCTCATCTCCTCGAAAAACACGACGCGCTAACGGTGACATTTTTACATATTCCGATAGAGATTTACGCCAGGATGTCAAAAATCGTCTTATCTGAAAATTTCATGCATTATTTCTCGAGTTATTTATGAAAATTTTCACAAATCTCAAATAACTTAGAAAATAAACGAGATGGTCTCGCTGATGACGTCACAATGGATCTGACTGCCTGCCTCTGCTCGCGCTGCGAGTGACGTCACCCGTGTTCTGTCTTCTGTACTTCTTGGCTTCTTAACTTTGACTTCTTTAAATTCGTCACTTAGAGTTTTTAAACTGCTGCTCAGGTCGTGCTGCGTGCTCCGCTGGGCTCCTTGAAGTTCTAGAACATGGCGGTGGCGGTCGTTATCACTGCGCGGGTGAGGGCGCTGGACAGCGCGATGGAAAGATGGCTGTGGCGGCCATTACTCCCTCTGGGAGAGGCCGTCTATGGAGACCTGTGATTCCTCCGTCGATCGCAGGGACTTGGGGAATCGTAACGCCTTTTCCTCGCTGGTGATCCTGATCCCACCTGGCGATCTGTGGCCGTCACGGGGGACGACCTTCTCTCCATCTCCCCCGCCCGATCGTCTGTCTCGCGGGTGGGTGGGCTTCCCCTCGCGGAAGCCACGATCGGCCGGCCCACCGCTGCTTTTGGCCGTCCTCAGATCGCGCCCGCCCGAGGCCTCCCTCGAGTCTCTGCCGCCCGCTCGCCATGGGCCCCGCAGCCCGCTCGGCTCCCCTCCTCCACTCCCCCCTCCTCCTCATTCCCCTCCTCCTCTCCCCCCCTCCTCTTCTCCCCCCCTCCTCCTCTTCCGCCCTCTCCCCCTCCCCTCTCCTCCCCCTCTCCCTCCTCCTCCTCTCTACCCCCCTCCTCTCTCCCCCTTCTCTCTCCCCCTCCTCTCTCCCCTTTACTCTCTCTCCCCCCTCTCCCTCCTCTCCCCCTTCCCCTCTCTCCCCCTCCTCTCTCTCCCCCTCTCTCCCCCCTCATCTCTCTCCCCTTCCCCCCTTCTCTCCCTCCTCTTTCTACCCCCCTCCCCCCTTCACCCTCCCCCCTCCTCCCTCCCCCTCTCACCCCCCTCCCCCCCTGTGTGTGTGGGGGGGTGGTTAGTGCATGTGTGATGCCGGAGACCCCCCCACCAAGTGGGACCCAACGGGTCCCACTTGGTCTAGTCTCCTATAAACTTCACCTCTCTCACCTCTAGTCTTTGACATTTCCATTCTTAATAACATTGCTGTACAGAGGGACGTGCAAAGGGTTATCGATCTCACTGTGACAAATTTTCCCAGTTTACGGCACATATGGTTAATTCCTGACTGCGAGTCACCAACAAGAGTCTGCAAGGAAATTATATTTCACCCACCATGCATTAAGGTTGCTCTGGAATGTGGCACAGGATATTATATTGTGAGAAGTAATTCACTGTGATGTTTTGACAGATGCTATTTAAGTGAGAACATTATTACTAGTAGAAGTGACATGGCTGTGTGATTAGCTGAGTGATTTTGAAGCATATGTATCTACAGAGAAAAAGTATATATTTATTTCCCCATTATGAAAGCAAGCAAGTGGTGATGTAAAACCAGGCTGAGACAGGGGAAAGGAACGGCTGTTAATGTACTTGAGTGCTTCTCATGGTGAGGTTGCAGAAGCATGAGTTGCCACCACGGATCTGTATCTTCAACAGGCGTCACACCATGTGTTGGGGCAAACTGGAGAAACACACCTCATAACCAAACGGGATGAACGTTGAATTCTCCAATATTAGGTAACTAAAACAACATCTGAAAGATGTTTGGACAGGTTGCATGGATTTAGGGGAAAGATTTACACGTGACAATAAACTAAACTGAAGTACTGCTGCTGTTACATTTACTGCAGTTATTAAAAAAGACAAAGACAAAATTAGTTTGTGAAGTTATTTAACAAAGGTGAATTGTAACCTGCTATTTGGCAGTACATTTGTCTCAGAGCAATGGGAGATTCAGAGAGGAGATTCAAAGAATTCAGGATAAACATATTCACACAAAAAGGGCACTTCTGCCATAACTGAAGCTCCCTGAACAGCAAGGAGCACAGAGTGTGGGATTGCAAACATAGGGAAGATTTGTCTCAGACATCGAGAGCTAAATGTGGCAGAAAGTCTTGAATACTGTAAAATGGTAAGAGTGAAAATGAAATGAAAATACGGTTAGTTTAAATACAGTTGAATGAAAATACACTTTTGGGAGCAGTCAGGGCAGATGACGTTTCCAGTCCAAGCGGCGGACAGGTCGGTAGCTCCAATCCTAGCGATGACTCGACTGGCAAGACCGACGTCAGGCAGAGCTATAGAGGTGTATGACTCCATTGTCCGAGGTGCGGACTGGAGATTCTGTGGCGGCAGGCGAGATTCGAGGATGGCCTGTTGCCTCCCTGGTGCCAGGGTTCAAGATATCATGAACCGACTTCAGAACATCCACAAGAGGGAAGGTGAACAGCCGGCAGTAGTTGTACATGTGGGCACAAATGACGTTTCGTGTCGAGACCATTCTTCAGACCTGAAGACTGAGTCTGAAGAGTCTCGACCCGAAATGCCACCTATTCCTTCTCTCCAGAGATGCTGCCTGTTCAGCTGAGTTACTCCAGCATTTTGTGTCTATCTTTGGTGTGACAGTTGTCTCATTTCATCGGCTTTGTGTATTGCGCGCCTAGAAGAGACGCTTTATATAATATATGTTCATATAATTGCGTTTGAAAATCAAGAATAAGTCTATCTATAACGACTGCTTCAAAACCACAATGCGGGCTGCATTCTTGGGATGAAAGATGTTTGAAGTAACCCAACATCGTGTGCGCCCGTGTCGAGGTGTTGTCGCTCATAAACGCACTGACAGTGAGTGGGAATGAACCGTCTTTCCGACCGTGGTGCGAGGAGTGGGGAGGTCCCTTGGAAAAAAAAGAGAGGGAGAGAGTGAGAGAGGGAGAGAGGGAGAGAGGGAGAGAGAGGGGGAGAGAGGGGGGGGAGAAAGGGAGAGAGAGAGAAAGAGAGGGGTAGAGGGAGAAGGGAGAGAGAGGAGGGGAGCGAGAAGGAGAGAGAGAAGGGAGAGAGAGGAGGAGAGAAAGAGAGAAGGGGAGAGAGAGAAGGGAGAGAGAGGGGGAGAGAGAGAGGGGGGAGAGAAAGAGAGAAGGGGAGAGAGAGAGAAGGGAGAGGGAGGGGGGAGAGAGAGGAGGGGAGAGAGAGAAGGGGAGAGAGAGAGAAGGGAGAGGAGAGAGAGAGGGGGGAGAGAGAGAGGGGGGAGAGAGGGAAGAGGGGAGAGAAAGAGAGAAGGGGAGAGAGAGAAGGGTGAGAGAGGGGGAGCGAGAGGGGAGGGGGAGAGAGAGAAGGGGAGAGAGAGAGGAGAGAGAGAAGGGAGAGAGAGAGGGGGAGAGAGAGAAGAAGGGTGAGAGAAGGGGGAGACGGGAGCGTGGGTGTCATTTTGCCACACAAGCCATAGGTGACTGGGCAATCTGAACCCAAGCACCAAGTTGTAAGCGGCCGATGGTGCGCATCCCTCGAGACAGCCCCCACTCTCCCACGGCCACCCTCCGTGGGCTGTGGGTCGGGTGGCGCGGAGGTGTGGGACAATGATGTGATGGATGCAGGGTCTGGACCAATCGCTGACATGTCCCGTCCCCCGGCAACGTCATGTCCGTTATTTGACTTTTCTGTTGTGCGGCAGTCGGTTCGTTGGCTTGTAGGTGACGTTTCGACAGAGCGACCATTCGGTGAGTTTGCTTTTAGGCGATGCAGCTTTTCAGTTAGCTGGCTTTTAGGCGTCCCGCCCTTTCGGTTAGTTTGCATTTAGGCGTCCCATCCTTTCGGTTATTTGGCATTTCGTCTTCGTACTCTTTCAGTTTTTTGGCTTTTCCGCCTCGTTTCCATTCGGTTCTTTGGCTTTGACTTCTTTGCTTCGGCTTCTCATCCATCGGCGCCACGTCCACACACGGCTACATGTGTGGGTTTAAACTAAATAGTGGGGGGAAGGATTGACAAATTGAGAGTATAAAGATGGAGTTAAAGGGGAAGTGAGTGCAGTAAAAGTTACATAAGGCTCCTGAAGTAATGGGAAGGAAAGTTCGAGAAGGGATAAGAAAGTAAGGTCAGGGCCAATAGTGTGAGAGGGGAGGTGAATACCAAAGTTAAAGTGTTATATATTGTAAGTTATTGGGGGCAAATCCTCCAAATTTTATGGAAGAACTCGGGGATAAGGACCTGGACATTTTAAAACAGACATGCTGGCTGCAAAAGGAAAAAAAAAAACAAGGGATCACAAGTTCAAAACCTGTCTGTGGGCCTGGGCAGCCACATGACTATGCACATGGTGAGAACAGGAAAGGCCGGGACAGAGATAACGAGATTATCTTGGAAAGACAAAGGAAGGAACCGAGCCCAGCAGACGGGGGTAAATAGCGCAGCAGCAAGACAATCACCATCGTAAATGGCCCATCCATCGGGACAATGGGAGCCCATCCAGGTGATGGGATAACGATCAGGCTGAGGCATCATGACATCAGCAAACCCATTATCATCGGAAGCCTATTCATGCCAGATCGAAACTGGGAATCATCGAAAGACACTTTTGTCCAGAGGACCACCTGGGAGATTTCAAGGGAGAAACTCGGGTATAAAAGGGACAGGCAAGCAAGAGCTCGCTCTCTTTTCTGCTCTGTTGGACGGCTCCTGACCCTGCATCGATCTAGCTGTAAGTACCCCAGACGACCTGGTGAAGTTCCCGAAATAGGATAGAGGTTGAGAGAAGAAGGGGAAAGTGGGGGGGGAGGGGGGGTGCATTTGCAATTAAAATTGTGTAAAGTAAGTTTTTACGACATGCCCGATAATTTTCTTTCCATAGTCTTAGTTTAAAGCATAAGTTTAGTCATGTATTATATAGAGTTGGTGAGATTTGATTTCTCATTTGTTCAATAAAGCCTGTAAATTTTAGACTTGCTTTGAGTCCGCCTTGGTTTCTGTTTTCTCTCATCAGCACGCTCTGGTCAAGTCAATCTTTTATCATATCCCACCATAATTCCGAGGTCTAGAACCCAGGGGAACCCTTTTTTTTGTATTCTCTCTTGGGAACCGCTCGAATGGAGTGGTGGCCGTTTGACCCACCGACAAGGGAGAGAATCACTCGGGCAGTTGGGCCCGAAGTGGAGCAAAGGGAACAAAACCCCTACAGAATGGCGACCATGGCAGGACCTCGGTGGTTTGGGATATGTGACTTGCCAGAGGGGGTGAGATAATGTAGCAAGATGGAGGAGAGAATCTCCTCTTATCTGTTTAAAAAGATCAATCTCACCAAACAATGGGTGGTAGCACTTTTGACAGCACAGCAGCCCGCAGCAGCTGCAGCAGAATGGACGGAAAGTAAAGGTTATAATAAAGGGCAGGAAAAGGCAGTTTGGCTAGCGTGCCTATCACAGCAGGTAGCCAAAATGGAGAGACAGGTAGAGAGTCTAGAAGTGCAACTGAGAAAAGCTAGGGCCAGCGCTGAGGAAAGCGCTAGAGAAGGAGAAGGGCTATATGATGAACTCAGTGAAGCCAGGCAGTGTATCTTGCAGGCTAGAGAGTCCCACAGAAATGCCCAGAAATTCCTCCAATGCCAGGCGGAAGAGGCAAAGTAGAGGGAACGGAACGTCCAGGAACTCCTGGCTCAGAGTACACAGAGGTACAGGGAGCTGGAGGGAAAGTTCCAAGATATCCAAGCAGCATACAGGGTGGCCCGTAGCGAGCTAGGGGATTGTGATCACGGGCCTTGCCAGGCAAGGGTAGCGCAGCTGGAGGAGACTCTGTCCAAGACTAGGGGATGGGTTCGCCTGGTAGGACAACGGGGGTCCCCCGGGGGCAGAGGGCTTCCCTCAGCAGATGATTCCCCAGGGGCAAAGGGGAATAGACCGCCTCCTGAGGCGCCAGGAATAGGTCCGGGTCGGCAGGTGGGGTCCGGGGAGGGACAGGCCCAAGGAGGGGCGGGAGAGCACCCTCAGTTAGCGGCGTCTGCGCCATGTGCAGCAAACCACGAGGTGGTGGGGTTACCGATCATGGTGGGAGAGCAGGGGATAAAGGGGCAACAGCCCCAGGTAGGGCAGATGTGCCTGGTACGGCAAAGGAAATATGGTCCCCCGGTAGGGCAGGCAGATAGGGGGCCCATAGAGAGTGATATCATCATTCCCCATGGGGCACACGTGCTGAGGGGGATGGTGGCTCACGTTCCCAGGTTAACCAGGGCAGGAGACCCGTCATTGCATTTTATGGAGGTGCAGCAGGCAGCCGACATAAACGATTGCGATGAGGTAGAACGGGTAAAGCTACTACTGATGACCCTGGATTCCTACCTATGCAAGGCGGTGACCTCCAGGGAAGGGGGAAGACCTGAAACATGGGTAGCGGCACAGACAGCGGTTTTGGA
This sequence comes from Malacoraja senta, assembly GCA_038087875.1. Taxonomy (NCBI): domain Eukaryota; kingdom Metazoa; phylum Chordata; class Chondrichthyes; order Rajiformes; family Rajidae; genus Malacoraja; species Malacoraja senta. Next base: position 122,652,774 of record CM075978.1, on the reverse strand, counting down.
GGCCATGGGGTTGAATCAGGGTAGTCCTTTCGCCAGGGTGGGGGAGACGAAGCAGCAGGTAGCTGCGTCCCCGGACATGTTCGCAGACAGACTGTGGGCAGTGTATGAGGGAGCGAGTGGGACGCCTTTAGATAGGCGGAATTTAGATGAGAGAACAGCCCACTGGCTGAAGACTCAGGTAGCGAATTGCCTCCAGCGAGTTAGGGCAAAGGCCGAGCACTGGTTCGACCCAGCGGACCCAAACCTTAACGAGGCGGAGGTAATAAGGAAGCTCACCCTTGCGTATCGCAACGGGGAGAGAAGTGAGGAGAAGCCCTTTAAGGGCAAGGTGCACAATATAGTACCAGCACCCCCCAAAAGAAGGGAGTGGAAACAGGAAGGCAGCCAGACGTCTTCCGAGATGAGGCCGGTGTGCTACGGGTGTGGGAAGCCCGGGCACTACAAGAGGGAGTGCAGAAACCCAAGTAGAGCAGTGGAGGATAGGACCCCGGTAACAGCCGACCCAGCCCCGGAGGAGGGAGCGGCCGTGCTGGGAACAATAGATGTAAAAGATCTATTGGCATATTTGCAGTCCAAGGCGGGAGGGTCCGGACAGGTAGCCATGGCAACAGGCCAGGGCGCGCCCGTATCCGCACCCCCGGCACCTTTATGACTGCCAGCAAAACAGCCCACATTCCTATGCCCGTTAGATTATGGCCCATGTGGGAGACCCTGGGTCAAGATGGAGGTCCAGGATGTGGTCGGGAGTTACCTGCTGGACACAGGCGCTTCCAGTACCATTGTCCACACGGACAATCCCCGTACATCCCCTCTATCTAGTGGGGCGCCCTATAGTCTTGTCGGTTTTACAGGAAACGAGAAGACGGGGTTTTTCTCTGTTCCCTTGTCCATTCGATTAGGAGCACTCCAGGCGCAGTGGAAGTGCGTCCTGATGAGTTTGGAGCAGGAGGGAAAGGGGATACTAGGCGCCGACTTTATAGTGGCCCACCAGGTCCTGGTGGACCTGAGGAACCACTGTTTGTGGGGCATAGCAGGAGAAGGGGCTGAGAGAGAGAAGGAGGTAATGGTCATCGAGAGGGCACCAGAGAGAGGGGCTCTGTGTGTCGTGAAGCCCAGAGAGGGGTACGATGTAGAGGCCCTAGTGAGGCAGACCCCGACAAATTTGGCCGCATTCGCTACTCATAAGCACGACTGTGGAAGGGTCACAGGAACAGAGGTCAGGATAGACGGGGATCCCATGTCCCGACCGCAGAAACAGTATAGTTTTCCCCGAGAAGCGGAGGCGGACTTAGAAGTCGCCCTGAGTTCACTGGTTAAGCAAGGCGTTTTGAGGCCCATAGCCACCCACGTGAACTCACCGCTCTGGCCCGTACGGAAGCCAGACAATTCATGGAGGGCCACGGTAGATTATAGGGTCCTGAATAAGAACATTCCGGCTTGCGCACCAACTGTGGCAGCCGTAGCAGACCTATTAGGGGAAATTCCGGCGTCTGCATCTGTATTTACGGTGCTAGACATCTCGAACGGTTTCTGGTCAGGAAGGAAGACCAGTATAAATTTGCTTTCACATTCAAGGGGCAGCAGTACACGTGGAACTGTCTTCCCCAAGGGTTCCACAATAGCCCCAGCATTTTCCACCAATGTATGGCAGAATGTTTAAAGGAATTCAGTGAGCCCCACAAGGTTGTCCAGTATGTGGATGATATTTTGCTATTCACGGACACCAGTGAGGAACATGGGCCCCTAGTAAACGAACTGCTGGAGCTGCTCTGTAAGAGCGGTTTAAAAGTAAATCCTAAGAAGGCACAGATAGGGTTACAAGAGGTAAAGTTCTTGGGACTGACCCTTAGGGCCAGAGAAAGGGGTATCAATACAGCAAGAAGGCAGGCAGTGCAGGAACTCCCAGTCCCAACGGACGTGGGGGGGGGGGGGGGGGGGGGTAAGGTCATTTCTGGGAATCACGGGCTACTGCCGAGACTTTATAGAGGACTATGCCGAGACCGCAGCACCTCTGCTCCGGCTGCTACGCAAAGGGGTAGAGTGGGAATGGGATGAGCAGTGCGAGTCGGCATTCGTCCATTTGAAGCGGGACCTGCAAAAGGTCCCAGCTCTGGGAGCCATCGACTACAGGGAGGAATTTTTTCCTGGAGGTAGCCGCAGGCAGCGACGGCCTGGGCGCAGTGCTCCTCCAGGAACGGCACGGCAAGTTAAGGCCAGTGGTGTATCCCTCCAGAGTCCTCACAGAGGTAGAAAGGTCCTATTCAAACTGTGAGCGGCACCTGCTAGCCACATACTGGGCAGTGAAGAGGGTACAGGTCTTCATAAGAATGTCCCCCATAACCCTCCTGACCCACCATACCCCAACCCAGATGCTGCTGGACGGTCGGATTAAGGATGGGACCGTTAGCAGTGCGAGGATCACTCGCTGGACCCTTCTCCTTTCCCAAACGGCCTTACGGGTTGAGAGGCTATGCGAGCCCAAGCTCGCAGCCAATTTCTTGTACCCAGGGGAGCCACACCGTTGCTCGGTGGAAGGGGTATGGGAGGTGGACTTTGGGCTTAGAGCAGGGTTACATCCCACGGGTAGGGAAATATACGTGGACGGGTCCAGTATCGTGTCCGAGGGCATAAGGCTCATGGGCTGTGGGATCTGGGACCCCGAGGCAGAGATAGCCCTAGCCCTTAAACTCCCACATACGTTAAGCGCCCAGCAGGCCGAACTGGCGGCGGTAATGTACGTGGTCACCCATCCCGAGCGTTTCCCCCCTCCATACACCATATGTTCGGACAGCATGTTCACATGCAATTCCTGCACGGAATATCTGGCCATCTGGTCACGCCGAGGGTACACCTCATCGGACGGGAAGCCCCTGACCACTAAACCCCTATTAGAGAGGATTGTAGCAGCCGTAGGGAAGGGCGGGGATAGATATATCCATAAGGTGAAGGCCCATTCCAAAACGGAGCCACGAGGCGAAGGAAATCAGAGGGCGGATCGCTTGGCCAGAGAAGGAGCCAGGAGTGGGAAAGCATGGGACCCCTATGAGGAAGGACAGGTAGCTGCAGCAAGGGAGCAGCCTCGAGAAAAGGGGAGTGCGGGAGTGGTTTTGGCCCCGGACCTGACCACGGTCCAGACACAAGACCCCATTTTAAAGGCTGCCTCAGCAGCCATTTGCAGGCAGGAGAAGATAGAGGGACCGTATGGGGGTAAAGACATGTCAGTAAAGGAAGGCATGTTATTCAAGGGAGATAAGTGGGTAGTGCCTTCCCTGTACAGAAGGGAATTTTTAAAACTAGCCCATGAGGGTCCAGGGGCAGGTCACCCCGGGCCAGAGACCACATGGCAGCGAGTAGAGATGGCAGGATGGTGGCCAGGGCTCAGGGAAGATGTTCGCGACTTTTGTGCAAGCTGTCTGAACGACCCAGACCCCCAGAAAAGGAAGGTTTCTATGGGACACATCAGGAGGGTGGAGGGGCCATGGCAGTCGATTCAAATCGACTACATCGGACCCCTTCCAACCGCTCAAGGGGGTTACAAGTACTGCTTAGTCCTTGTGGATGTGTTCTCAAAATAGGTAGAGGCCTTCCCTTGCAGAGCTGTGGGTACGGCAAAAATCCTGGTTAGGGAGGTGTTCACCAGGTGGGGACTCCCACAGTTCGTGGAGTCAGATCAGGGGAGCCATTTCACGGGACAGGTCATGCAGTCCGCCCTTAGAATACTGGGCATCAAGGCCAAGTGGCATGTGGCCTACCACCCCCAGTCCTCAGGTCCGGTAGAGCGGTTGAACCGGACAATAAAGGAAAGGATAAGGAAGGAAACAGGGTACTCACCCAACCTGTGGGTGGAGGTTTTACCCCTGGTCCTTATGGGGATTCAGGCCAGCCAGTCCAGGAGTACGGGGTACTCTCCCCATGAGCTTATGACAGGCCAGGTCATAAGAACGGCCATGCACGTTATGGTCCCAGCCTTAACAGAGGGACAGCTCAGGGAAGTGAACCGGGACAAGTTCACCAAGAGGCTATTTGAACAACTTAGGCAGGTTCACTGGCAGGCAGCCAGAAACATGGGGGCCCAGCACCAAAGAAACAAGCTACTGCTGGAGCCTCGCAGGCATTGCGAGTGGGCAGTGGGGGACCAGGTAATGGTCAGGAGATATGCTAGGGTAGGGGTGTTCGAACCCTTGTATGCTGGCCCATACAACATAGTGGACAAGGCCAGTCCCATGGTGTATGCCATTCAGCTTCCCCATAGAGTCAAATGGTTCCACATCAACCAGTGTAAATTGTTCGACCCCACAAGGGCAGGGAAAAGTAAGAAAGGGGTACATGTCAGGGAACAGGATCAAGAACAGACCCGGGTTGATGTGGAAACCGTAGGGGAGCCAGGCGAGCCCACAGGTAGTCAGCCTGAAGTAGCCTGCTGTGTCCCAGGGCGAGGACTGGAAGCAGCGGGGAAGGATGCTGATTCCAGCCCTCCGCAGGCAGGTACCGTAGACTGCCTAAGAGAGGCAGAACTAGCAGAAGCAGAGGAGATGGAGATATCACCTCTGGTGTGGGAACCCCCGGTCAGACGTAGGAGAAACAGGGTCACTAAACTCCCAGTAAGGTGGTTCCCATCCCTAATTAAACCTAGGGCTAGGGCCGGCCACAGGAGGGCCGGGGCGGAGAGTGGCCGAAACAGGGCACTACGGAGTGCGGCTGGAGGGAGCCCAGTCTCCGCAGGGAACGTAGGGGTATCTCAAAACCCCGTAGTGCAAAGGGAGGTGAGGGGCAGTCAGGCCCCTCGACAGGAGGAGTTCTGGCATGCACGGGTGGGCAGAGGGGTGGCCCCAGCGTGACGGGGACCAGTTATGAGTTGTCACCCGGAGACGGGTGGCGTTGTATATAGCATTGGTTTGTGTGTGAGTAGATGTAGTTAGCGTTTGGTAATAAGATATAGGGTTTTGTATAGATACAGGGGAGTACAGGGATGGACAGTACAGGAATGTCGGCTGCATCAAAGGGATGGGCTGTGGAAAAGTAGACCACAACAGACAAAGACAAAACCCCGAATGCCATTATTAGGATGGTAGCCGCTACCGTCGGCCGGATGGCCACTCTTACATGGGTGTGATGGAGTGCAGGGAGGCGGATAGCTTTGTGGAGGCAAGGAGGTGTTTTGCTTTCTTTTCCAGATGGGTAGCCCCGCCGTATGGATGATGGCAACGATGTGCCTCCAGATGTGCGTGGCACATCGTGGGGACATGGAGGACACCATCGTATACGGGTGCTCTGGGGCAGAGCACCCCTTGTGTCTACTGGACAAGGAAACCCAGTAGCGGATAGCCAGGCCGGATACTCCCATGAGGGGAGATGGCCTGGGTGGCTGGGGTCGAACTCGACCAGGTTCTCCAGCCACAGGAGCTTCGCCTACGGGGAAGCATCCATACCCTGTGCCGAGATACAGGTGGCTACCGACCGGGTTAGGGTGACTGAGGGCAGGCGGGTGTGTTTAACCTGTAAGGGGGACTTTCCTTTGGGGAGATGGTGGTGGCTCAGGAAGCTGAGCTCGGACATGAGGAGATCGATCCTCGGACTGGGAAAGACTGGACAATGATACCTACCAGACCATCACGGGGTCACCGGGAGGGATCACTGTATGTTGGGACAAATGGTGGACCTATGACCAGGGGCTTTATTTATGTCTATGGGGGTCTGCCAAGGTGTGTCCGGTAGGGGCATCAATCACCTTCGTCAAGGGGTGGCAGGACCCCGGGAACGGGATAGATTGGGACTGCAGTGGGCAGGCATGTGTGGCCCCCAGGACTGGGACGACGGTAAAAGCCACCGAACTGCTGGTTCAGGTGAAGAAGCCCCTACCCACAGCCCAACCGATCGACCCTCACAACTGTCCAAACACCACCAAAGGGCCGGAGAATGGCTTAGCGCTCGTCCCAACCAAGAAGGTGCTGTACCAGGGAGTGCATTACGCTGTGGCCTCAGTAGTATTAAATTTGACTGAAGTGCGGTTACCCGCATGGTGCCCCCGCGAGACGGAATTATTATATCAGGCCCTGTTAAAAGGCATGTTCCAGAAATTCCACAACCTGGATTTCGGGGACATAGACATAGAAGAGATGTACCACGGGGGAGAGGATTTCACTATGGGGTCCGGTAGGCAAAGACGAGGGGTGGTTAACGATGGGTTTACAGCATTTAACACGGGGACGTCCATTATTAATAGCATGTACAACGTAGAACTGGCCCTGCAGATCAATCAGTTGAAGGGCCAGTTACAAAAGGTTCTGGGGGAGGAAAATGCAGTGGTAGGATCGGGGCTGCACGAAGAGGTGGCAATGACTCTACATCTAAAAGAAATCATAGCACAATTGGAGACACATGCAAAAACGATAAACGCTTTGAGGACCGGAATGCATCCGATCAGGCTGCACAGAATGAGGTGTGTGGGCTGTATGGTGCGTGGTTGTTGGGGGAGGGGAGGAGCAACCTGGAAGACCTGAGGCAAGGTCGGGTCCCCTCCTGGATAAGCAACCAGCACCTAGCAGCGCTACACCCTTATAACAGCACTTTGAGTCCTTGTCAGCTTCGTGTGGCCTCCGAGGCCTACCCGGTACCGGTGGATTGCGGAAAATCCAATCACACCATAATGGGAGTGGTCGTAAGAATCCCGGTGATGGGAACCTCGGCACGACCAGCTCCTATGTACCGAGTGGAGAATGTGGGAGTTGTTCGTGGGGGGGTGCATATTCGCTACAGGAAGGTCTCGCCTTATGTCATAGTGAGGGAGCAAACTGTGACAGGCATTGACCTTTTGGGTTGTCGGAGCCGGGGAGCACAGGTAATCCTGTGTCCCCAGCACATGGGCACCGAGGCTAGGCCTCAGTGTAGGTTCAGGACTGTTGGGGCACAGCCTATAAACTGTACCATGGAGGCGATGGCGGCAGACCATGTCCCTCCACAGGTGGCGTATATAGGCAGTGGGACGTACTGTGTCACAAAGGACAAAAAAGGACATTTATTGTCACATACACCATTTCTGGTGTAGTGAAATTTGAGTTGCCATTTGCAGCACACCAATAAAAGTAAGACACCACATTAAAGAAAAATTTAACATAAAACATAAAAACATCCCCCCACAATGGTTCCCACTGTGAGGGAAGGCAACAAAGTCCAGTCCTCTTCCTCTTGTTCACCCCGTAGTCGCCGCAACGGCGGCCCGGTGTTTCAGGCCCTCTCACCGGATGATGGAGCTCCAGCGTCGGGAGAACACTCTTCAGCAGCTTGGAGTGTCTGATGCCAGAGACCGCGGCTCCCGAAGTCCACAGGCCGCGCTGGTCGGAGCTCCGACACTGGCGATCTCGGCGAGAGACCCCAAGTTCCGCGGTGTTTAAACTCAGTGCCGCCCGCGACTGGAAGCCCCGCAACAACAGCTCCGCGATGTTGGAGTCGGCGGTCTCAGCACTCCGGAGCTTACCACACGGCGACCTGGGTAAGGCATCGACTGCTCCGCGATGGTGCTTCAGCGCTGTACCACCGCCGAAGCTGAAGTTCTGGCCAGTCCCGGCAGGAAAACGCCGCTCCAGGCTGCGAGGAAGGGGCGAAGATGCGACTCGGAGAAAAGCCGCATCTCCGACCAGGTAGGGACTGAGAAATGCAGTTTCCCCCTCCCCTCCCCACATAAAAAAGATTAGACTTCCAAGACGAAACTTTTTAACATACTAAATTTTTTTTTTTAAAGGATAAAGATGGACAGCTGCAGGCTGGGCAGCCATACTCGACGGCGCCCCCACAAATGCCCAGCGGTATCAGCACGGATCACAGCTGTGGTGCCCGATACCACACAGCAGCTTCTGTTTTAAACCCAGGGCAGAAGTCCATGTGGCACAGCAGCGAATATTACCCATC
>CM075978.1:122489869-122644669 GCA_038087875.1 Malacoraja senta | reverse complement strand
GAAATAGGATAGAGGTTGAGAGAAGGGGAAAGGAGGGGGGGGGGGGGGGGTGCATTTGTAATTAAAATTGTGTAAAGTACGTTTTTACGACATGCCCGATAATTTTCTTTCCATAGTCTTAGTTTAAAGCATAAGTTTAGTCACGTATTATATAGAGTTGGTGAGATTCGATTTCTCATTTGTTCAATAAAGACTGTAAATTTTAGAATGCTTTGAGTCCGTCTTGGTTTCTGTTTTCTCTCATCAGCACGCTCTGGTCAAGTCAATCTTTTATCATATCCCACCATAATTCCGAGGTCTAGAACCCAGGGGAACCCTTTTTTTTGTATTCTCTTGGGAACCGCTCGAGTGGAGTGGTGGCCGTTTGACCCACCGACAAGGGAGAGAATCACTCGGGCAGTTGGGCCCGAAGTGGAGCAAAGGGAACAAAACCCCTACAATATGAATGTGCAAAGTATAAGAAATAAAGTGGATGAGCTTGAGGCTCAGTTAGAAATTGGCAAGTATGATGTTGTGGGAATTACAGAGACATGGCTGCAAGAGGACCAGGGCTGGGAACTGAATATTCAAGGGTATACGTCCTATCGAAAAGACAGAGGGGGTGGGGTAGCTCTGTTGGTGAGGAATGAAATTCAGTCCCTTGCGAGGGGGTGACATAGAATCAGGAGATGTAGTCAGTATGGATAGAACTGAGGAATTGTAAGGGTAAAAAGACCCTAATGGGAGTTATCTACTGGCCCCCAAACAGTAACCTGGACATAGGGTGCAAGTTGAATCAAGAGTTATAATTGGCATGTCATAAATGTAATGCTATGGTTGTTATGGGAGATTTCAACATGCAGGTAGACTGGGAAAATCAGGTTGGTACTGGACCCCAAGAAAGGGAGTTTGTGGAGTGCCTCCGTGATGGATTCTGAGAGCAGCTTGTACTGGAGCCTACCAGGGAGAAGGCAAATCTGGATTTAGTGTAATGAACCGGATTTGATAAGGGAACTCGAGGTAAAGGAGCCATTAGGGGGAAGTGACCATAATATGATAAGTTTTAATTTACAGTTTGAGAGGTAGATGGGAAAATCGGAAGTATCAGTATTACAGTTGAACAAAGGGGACAACAATGGCAGATATTTCTGGGAATAATACAGAAGGTGCGGGATCAGTTCATTCCAAAGAGGAAGAAAGATTCCAAGGGGAGTAAGGGGCGACCGTGGCTGACAAGAGAAGTCAGGGACAGAATGAAAATAAAAGGGAAGAAGTATAACATAGCAAAGATGAGCGGGAAGCCAGAGGATTGGGAAACTTTTAAAGAGCACCAGAAGATAACTAAAAAGGCAATACGAGGAGAAAAGATGAGGTACGAAGGTAAGCTAGCCAAGAATATAAAGGAGGGTAGTAAAAGCTTCTTTAGGTATGTGAAGAGGAAAAAATTAGTTAAGACCAAAGTTGGTCCCTTGAAGACTGAAACAGGTGAATTTATTATGCGGACCAAGGAAATGGCAGACGAGTTGAACAGGTATTTTGGATTCGTCTTCACTAAGGAGGACACAAACAATCTCCCTGATGTACTCGTGGGGAGAGGATCTAGGGTAACGGAGGAACTGAAGGAAATTCACATTAGGCAGGAAAGGCTGATAAATCCCCAGGGCCTGATGGTTTGCATCCCAGGGTACTTACGCAAGTGGCCCTAGAAATCGTGGATGCATTAGTGATCATTTTCCAATGTTCTATAGATTCAGGATGAGTTCCTGTGGATTGGAGGGTAGCTAATGTTATCACACTGTTTAAGAAAGTCGGGAGAGAGAAAACAAGGAATTATGGATCAGTTAGCCTGACATCAGTGGTGGAGAAGATGCTGGAGTCAATTATAAAAGATGAAATAGCAGCACATTTGGATAGCAGTAGCAGGATCTGTCCCATTCAGCATGGATTTACGAAAGGGGAAATCATGCTTGACTAATCTTCTGGAATTTTTGGAGGATGTAACTAGGAAAATGGACAAGCGAGAGCAAGTGGATGTAGTGAGTACCTGGACTTTCAGAAAGCATTTGATAAGGTCCCACATAGGAGATTAGTGGGCAAAATTAGAGCACATGGTATTGGGGGTAGGATGCTAACATGGATAGAAAATTGGTTGGCAGACAGGAAACAAAGAGTAGGGATTAAGGGGTCCCTTTCAGAATGGCAGGCAGTGATTCGTGGGGTACCGCAAGGCTCGATGCTGGGACCGCAGCTATTTACAATATACATTAATGATTTAGATGAAGGGATTAAAAGTAACATTAGCACATTTGCAGATGCAACAAAGCTGGATGGCAGTGTGAACTGTGAGGAGGATGCTATGAGGATGCAGGGTGACTTAGACAGGTTGGGTGAGTGGGCAGATGCATGGCAGATGCAGTTTAATGTGGATAAATGTGGTTATCCACATTGGTGGCAAAAACAGGAAGGCAAATTATTATTTGAATGGTGTCAAATTCTGGAAAACGCTCCCGATGTCTTTAATAGGCCGAATAAACGCAATAAAAATGATCTTTTTACCACAAATTTTATACCTATTTCAATCAATTCCTATATACTTACCTAAGAAGTTTTTTAAAAAACTCGACTCAGATATCACTAATTTTATATGGGACTATAAATCACATAGAATACAAAAAACCCATCTGAATAAACCTAAAGTATTGGGGGGTCTAGCACTACCTAATTTTATGTGTTATTATTGGTCAGTAAATATTAAAAACATGATTCAACTGATGGATAACTCCGCCCAGCAAGTAGACTGGATTGTAATGGAGAAAGAGGATTGCTCCTCTAGAAACATTGGAGCGATCCTCCTCTCTCCAATGAAACTGAATAACATAAACTATAATAAGAACCCAATTATTCATAGTACAATCCGTATTTGGAAACAAATAAAACAAAATTTAAAATTAAGAAACTTATCACTTTTATTACCTATAGTCAATAACCCTTCGTTTAGTCCTTCTATTATAGATAAAGCTTATACACAATGGGATAGACTAGGAATTAAAACGCTTGGTGACTTGTATGAAACTGGAAAATTACTTTCATTTCAACAATTACAAATAAAATATAAACTCGGAAATAATCAATATTTTAAATACTTTCAAATATGCGACTATTTGAAAAAATATACAAAAGATCATTATAATAATCCAGTAGATGTATTGGACGAGGCAATGCAGATAAAAGCGGAATCAGCAAACTTAATATCATATTTGTATAATATTATTTTAAATGTACAAATACCACCTACGGAGGGTATCAGAAGAGACTGGGAACAAGAGTTAGCTATTAAAATTTCAAAGGAAAGTTGGAATGAATACTTATTAAACGTGCATAAATGCTCGATTAATGTAAGACACACTTTAATACAATTTAAAATTTTACATAGATTATATTATTCGAAAACTAAAATTCATAAAATTTTCCCAAACGTATCATCTATTTGTGATAAATGTCAATCCCAAGAAGCAACTATAGCGCACTCATTTGTCTTCTGTACAAAAATTCAAAAATTTTGGAATGAAATTTTTGAAATCTTTACAAAGTTATTTAAAACAAGACTGATACCCAAAGCAGAATGGATTATCTTCGGAATAACGGAAGATGATCCAGAACTAAATGTGTTTCAAAAGAAATTAATGGACTATGGGTTAATAACTGGAAAAAAGCTAATTCTAAAATTTTGGAAGAAGGCTCCAATACCAACTATAAATATGTGGATTTCAAATATGTTTGAAACATTACACCTAGAAGAGATAAGACTCCTCCTAGCAGGTAAACCAGATCACTTCCACCTGACGTGGTCTGCATTTATAGAATTATTACAAACATAGGGTGCAAAAGTACTTAAAAAAAATAAAAAATTGAGGTCAGGTAAGGGGGGATGATAGTTGAAGAGTTGGTATGTCCTATTTACGTGATGCTCAAAAAAAACACATTTGTTTCTCTTTTTTTCTCTTTCTCTTTTCTTTTCTTAGGGTCTATTTCTTAACTTTTTCTTTTTGTTTTTAATTTCGCTCTTATAGGGTCTTCGTCCTTTTTTGTTGTTACATTTTCTACACTTTTCTACACTTGCACTTTTTCCTTCACTTTCTTCTTTCTTTCAATCTTTTCTTTTTCTAGTGTAAAAAAATAAATAAAGGGAGTACATTAATTGTAAGAAGATATAAATGACGAGTATTAATGTATGTGGTTGTAATGTAATGTACTTCTAATAAATAAAAATTAAAAAAAAAAAAAAAAAAAAAAAAAGATATAAGCGGAGAATACTGGAGGTACCCTGCGGGGCAGGCAGCCTCTGTGGAGAGAGAAGCTGTCAATGGTTCACCTCAATAACCTTTCAACAGATACAGGGGGTATGAGGAACAAATTCGGGGAGAGAAACAAAATTGGAAATAGTGTAGACCACCTCCCCCATGCCCTGGCCACCAGTCACTAACAGCAGGAGCTACCCCACTAAGATCCCGTGAAGAGGAAGGGGCTCCGGTACTCCTACAGGGAAGGGCAACCCCAGAAGAAGGAAAAACTGATAAGGAAGATGAGGAAGAAGAAGGGAGAGGGCTTAAGGCAGAAGAGGAAGTGCAGTAATGAATCCAGCAGTGAGAGAGTTAAACAACACAGAGCACCAGTGAAAGAGAAACAGCAGATAAATCAAAGCAGACTAAAAAGTGAAAAAGCAGGATGTCGAGCTTGTGGCTTTCAAGGCACTGTACCTTAACTACCCCGCAAGAATCGAGGCTGCTCACTGCCCTAAGAACTTTAAAATTTTGCAGCCAACAGTCGGCACAGTTTAAAACAAACTTGAAACAAAAGACTGTGACCTGTTTGCAAATACAGAGCTCGTCTTCCTGATGGAGGGAGAGGGGAAAGTGTGTGAGTAATCGGGCAAGTGTGAGGTGTGGCAAGACCCTGAATGACAGGGAATCGGACCAATCCCATTTCTGGGCTTGGTTAATTTCTACCGGCAGTGGATACATTAAACTGCTCATTGCTGGTGTCTCTTGCAAGGCACCGCAGCAATTCTCTCTCACTCCAACAAGAAGACTTTCGCAACATAAAAACAGCGCTTGCTACTGCACCAGCTATTGCACACCTTAGCCCTCCCAGTCCAACTGGCCATTATTAAGTGCAATGCCCATACAGGTGGCCACAATGAAGTCGCCCGGGGGGAATGCCCTAGCTGACATTACTGCCCACACAGAGTATGAATTCTGCACATTGGTCCCCACAGAACCAAAGATTCTAGTAGACAGAACGGCTGTCAGACAAGGAATGTAAAGATAATTAATGTAAAGTTCTGCCATGTAAAAAGATCTTTGGAAATGAGAGGGCTGCGCCATTGACCCTTTGACGGGCCTCTGGCTCGCCCCTCTCGGACAAATTTGTGTAGCTGATGTTTTTCTTTTACACTTTATACACTCCCTTACACAAGCTGATAAGGAGAGAAGAGAATGTGGATTGTAGCTTACACTTTAAAGCTTTAATGAAATGACCTGTGTCTAAGAGGGAGGAGCAGTAGCAGCAGCAACAGAGAGAGAGATAGAGTCGAGTTGTATATAAGGGATGTGTAAAGGTGTGTTTTGGGTTGAGATCGTTCTTTAGTATGTGTTGTATTTATGAACAAAGTATGAACATTTTTGGGTGTATCAAAATTTTAAGAGTTTTGCATGATTTCCTTGAGGAGTGTATAACTGTGTTTTACTCTTGAGTGAGAATTTTATTGTGTGTGAATATCTGAGATTCAGCATATTGCATAAGGTGTGGAAATTTGTGAGTGTATGTCACAGAAAAGAGGGTGTAGAGTGAGTGCATTTAAAGACTGTTACTTGTTTGTGGAACCGGTTCTGGGTGAATGTTGAATTAATCCTATAATTCAGATGAAATAGGATGTCATTGAATGAGCTTGCTCATTTACGTGATAAATCTTTGTAGAGTCTCATGTGCTTTAAAAGGTAGTGTCTCTTTAAGAAGTTGCTGTTGTGCGGGCGTGGAGCCGCACACAGTTATTTTCTTTTCCTTTGCTCTGTGGAAATGCATTGGCTATCTATGTGGAAATTAACTGTTTATTCTCTGTCTTCTCAACTTTTATTAAACAACGGATGTAGCTCAGCAAAGAGTGTTCATTTTCTTCGCCGCATAACCTGGCATTAGGATTGGTGACCTTGTCGGTATTTTAAGTTTGATTTCTTCCTATTTCTTCCGTTTTGAATTGAATTCAAGAGAGATCTGAATTGTGCACTGGCCATGTGGTATTCAGATTGAGGTATTGGATGAGAATTGGAAATGCCTTCATCTCCGAAAAAAATCTGTTAATTTGAAATTGTGATTTTGGGGAGATAGATTGAAAGAATTGGGAATAATTTTTAAATTGTTTTTTCTTTGTAATGACCTATTTTTAAAGGGTCTGCCTTGTAAGTAGTTAAAGAGTTTAAGTAAAGCATTGACTGAGACTGGACAGGACCTTAGTGATGAATGTATTACATATGCACAGCAATTGACCCGAACCTTGTCAGTCTTAAAGAAACCACTGAACCAGAGAAATGCAGAAACCACTATCAGCTGACCATAACGGCGAATTCTTACAACCAGGAGATCACGAACTGATAAGAAATTGGAATCGGAAGAAATTGGGAGAACGGTGGAAGGAGCCTTTCCAAGTACTACTGACTACACCTACAGCAGTGAAGGTGGAAAATAGACCTCGTTGGATACACCTAACCGATTGCGAAACAATTGGAAACTGGAAAAAGGAAGTATGAACTTGGATGTCCTCCTGCAAGACTGGAGGTAAAAGGAAGCCATACAAAAAAATAAAAAAGGGCAGTATTTACAGTATCTTGCCATGAATATAAGCAAACGCATTGCACTGAATTATATACGTGCCTCCCTAATCATGGATACCACGAACGAGTCTCCCCCTGGTTGAATAAACTTGAATAATTAACAGTGACCCCTTATTTGTTCTTTGGGGTCCCGGGACTAGGAATAATGATCCTCCTCTCTTAAAACCAAAGGGATCGATTTGAGATGGGAGACACCTCTGAGTCACACTTAACCGTAGCTACTAGACCTCCAGCAACAGCGAAAGAAATAGGAACAATTATAAAATGGTTGAAGGACAAACAGACAATTCATGTTTTAAAGTTGCCAATGACACAGAAGGAAAGATCACATGGGTCAGAAAGGAATGGGACACTATGAAAACCAACAGCCGCCTACTGAGAACCGCCAAGGTTACCAATGGCTCTGGTCCAAGTACCCTATGAACTATGGGCAAAGCATAAGAATCATGTGGGATGCGTGCATTTAGGCCCTGAACATAAACTGACTTTAAAATAGGGTGCTGCCTTGATTTGATTTGATTTGATTTGATTTATTTCTTGTCATTTGAACCTCAAAGAGGCTCAAACGAAACTCTGTTTCCACAGCCATACAAACAAAACAATTCCTACAAGACACACAAACAATTCAATTTACAGAAAAACATCCATCACAGTGAATCTCCTCCTCACTGTGATGGAAGGCAAAGTCTTTTCTCTCCCCTGCCCCATTTTTCTCCCGATGTTGAAGCCCCAGGCGGGCAATGTTAAGTCCCACGGCCGTTGAGGCCGCGCCGGGCAGTATACAGCCTCGCTCCGGGCCCAAAAGTCACAAAGTTGGAGCCCCCGGCGGGCGCTGGATTTACGGCCCCGCTCCGGTCGTTCCAACCCCGCGACTCGAGCTGGAGAAGTTGCGTTGCGGGAGCTCCGGAAAGCGGTCTCTCACCCGGACCCGCGAACTCCCGATATCATAGTCCACAGGTCTGCAGCTGGAGCTCCGGAGTCGGGCCGCAGCAACGAGCCACCACCGCTCCCCGCGCTCCGAGGACGGCCAGCCCCACGATGGTGAGTCCGCAGCTCCACAGGCTCCGCGACTGGAGCCCCCAGGTCGTCCCGGTCGGAGGCCGCTCCACGGAGCTAGGCCCCAACGACAGCGGAGACCCGACAGGGAAAAGGTCGGGTCTCCCGTGCAGGGAAGAGATTTTTAAAGTTTCCCCCTCCCCCCCCCCCGCCCCCCACATATACACAATTAAAACAGTACAAAAAAAACACAAACAACTACATTTAACTAGACAAAAATAAAAAAAAAGACAGACGGGCTGTAGGGGCCGCTGCAGTAATCCGCGCCGCCGCACTCTTGCCATGTTTAAAACAATATTGACTGGCCCCGGAGGCTGAAGAAGGGATAGCTATGGTCTTTATGATTAACATGATTGTCTTTATTGCAACAAGCACTATTAGTGAAAATGCAAAGTCTGTGTAATACTCCTATTCTGCCAATCCCGAAAGTGGGAAGACGTAATGAATGGTGTTTGTCTAAGACCTGGGAGCTATTAAAAATAGTGATCCCTATTGCTCCTTTAGTACCTGACACCAATATTATTCTGTCATCTATACCGGCAGAAGCCGACACCTTTACAGTAGAAGACCTATGTTCAGCATTTTTCTCCATACTCCTGCATAAAGACCGGGAGCCAATTAATCCGTGGCTTTACCAGCAGTAGTAAAATGGCATGCCAGCCTGCTTACGCGCTGTAACTGCGAGGGCTACAATGATAGAAGTGTTAGCAGTGAACTTGCTGCTGTAAGGTAAACAAGCTTCCTTATCTGATTAGGATGTTGGGTTTGTACTATATCCCTTTACGAGCTCAAGGACAGGTTCAAACCAAAATTACAATCAGACACACGTATGCCTCCATTTCTGCAACTGATTAATGAGAAAATATTTTAAAACTTTCTTACTATAATATAAGTATTGATCATAAAAATCAACAAAGAGGCACCTTATTATAATAAGATGAGAGTGTTGTGCCTAGATCCCTGATGAATCCTCTAATATCACTGACCTTGCTACCCACATTTCCCAAGAAATTGAGAAAATCCATAAGGTTGGCAGTGACATGCATGGGTAAAATGAAGCAAATGGGAGCTGCTGGCCTTTCAGTTGGTTTGGTGGACTCTGGGGTACTGTGTTACATTATGGCTCTATCTTTTTATCAATCATCACTCTGAATTTTATTGTTAACTGCTTGCGACCATTATGTACCTACCGAGGATTGTGAATGTTATTATAAATAATAGAGAGGAAGGAATGAGAAAGTTTAAAGATTTAAAAGTTACAAAATTGATTCAGCTGTAGATTTAGAAGCAATAAAATGGATGCTTAACCTTTCTCCTATCACACTAACAAGGCTACAGCACTATAACAGAAATGTTTTTGCCCTTCTTCCATAATACTAGCGAGATAACAGCACAAATACATGAATGTTTTTCTATATGATATAAACAATCAAGAGAATGTTCAGACACTTGGCTCTTACCCTTTACTCTACAAGATTGTAATGTGCTTCAACAAGGTAAAAAACCAAGTGCTTGAATCTGCAAAAAATAGCCTCTTCAGCATAACCATATATGGGCTAACCTTTCCTCTATCGGAAGAACCTGTCAATCCTAACAGGCAGGAGGCTGTACAATGTTCTGTAAGATAAAGTATTGCTGAATTGCAGATTATTGGGGAATATATATATCTGATTGAACATTACCTCATTGTGTGGGGATAGAGTGACTCTATCGTCTTTATTTTACATACTGTAAGAGTTTACTGTCACACCCGCCTGGGCGAAATAAAGATTTTACTACTTTATTACTAATTTTTGTTATCTGTTTGAAGTAAAAACGAACCTTTACACCAGGATGACCTCTGTGTACAGCGTTAAAGTACTTCTGTTGGAGTGAAGTCGGGATCACTGTCTTATGGCCTTTTTTGATAACCCCACCTTCAATGGCCAGTTTGTCTCGGACAGAAAAGTAAGGCCGAACAGCAAGCGGACGTGAATGCTGATTACCAGGCCATCCTTGATTGATGACCGAGGCAAGCATCTGCAGGGTAAAAACTGACGCAGAAGGTGTACTAAGACCGTTCTAGTTGTCCTCTTCAACCATTGTCGGAAGGCCAGGTGGTCCGTCTCCAAACCCAGAAGTCCAATGGTCGATGGAATTGCTCTGCAGGCATATTCTATTATCACACAAAATGTGCAGAATAGTGAGCCAATGGCCACCTTAACAGTAAACAACAAAGTGATCAAGATGAAAATCGACACTGGAGCGAAATGCAATGTTGTCTTGGGAACAGTCCAATCGTTTGAGGTACGCAGAGCTATTAAAACCCACCAGTGTTACTCTTCTCGCAAGGTCAATATGGTCGGTATTGTGAAGCTGCAGTGCCACTTAGGGGATCAACCATACAGGTTGCGTTTCTATGTCGTCGATCGCAATGTAATCCCACTTCTGACACCATGTACAAAGTACTTATGATACAGAGTCATTATGTATCACAACAAGTACTTTAATTTATATACATACAGAGACCATCGAGATGAGTACTGTAGGCTCCAAATCATAAGTTAAAACCGAAAAGCAGCATGGCTGGCTGCCTGCATGCCACAAGGTGGTGGTGTGGAAAACCTGACATGGATTATGGATGTCATTAGCAGCAATACCAGACACGGATCAAATCAGCAATACTGTTTGATCTACATCTACCCCACCTCCCTCTCTACCACCCGTCCCTCTCTACCCCCCTCCCTCTCTAGTGATTGAAGAGGGAACGTGAAGAGGAGGAGAAGGGAGTGTTGGGGATGAGAAATGAGCCACGCCTGCGCAGTTGGGGGCAATGCGTGAGTGGTGCAATATTGTGTTGGGTGAACGGGTTACGTTGGGGTATCGGGTGAGTGGTGGAATATTGCGTTGGGGAAGCAGACCTATAATCTTCACCTCTCTCACCTTGTAGCTATGCCCTCTATTCTTTGACATTTCCATTCTTAATAACATTGCTGTACAGAGGGACGTGCAAATGTTTATCGATCTCACTGTGACAAATTTCCCAGTTTACGGCATACACGGTTAATTCCTGACTGCGAGTCACCAACAAGAGTCTGCAAGGAAATTATATTTCACCCACCATGCATTAAGGTTGCTCTGGAATGTGGCACAGGATATTATATTGTGAGAAATAATTCACTGTGATGTTTTGGCAGATGCTATTTAAGTGAGAACATTATTACTAGTAGAAGTGACATAGTTGTGTGATTATCTGAGTGATTTTGAAGCGTAAGTATCTACAAAGAGAAAAAAAATATTTATTGCCCCATTATGAAAGCAAGCAAGTGGTGATGTAAAATCAGGCTGAGACAGGGTAAAGAAACGGCTGTTAATGTACTCGAGTGCTTCCCATGGTGAGGTTGCAGAAGCATGAGTTGCCACCACGGATCTGTACCTTCAACAGGCGGCACGCCATGTGTTGGGGGCAAACTGGAGAAACACACCTCATATTCTGCTTGGGTAGCTCACAACCCAACAGTATGAACGTTAAATTCTCCAATTTTAGATAACTAAAACAACATCTGAAAGATGTTTGGACAGGCTGCATGGATTTAGGGGAAAGATTTAGAGGGATATGGGCCAAACGTGGGCAGATGGGACAAGCATAGATGGGGCACATTCGGGCAAGTTGGGCCAAAGGGCCCGTTTCTGTGCTGTATGATTCTTTGACTAACTTATGGACAACTCAGATCTTGAATGGAAATCAAAAGATCAGATATGGGATCATGTATCCGGCTAAAATGAGGATCACCTACAATGGTATCGAACATACGTTCATCGAACCAGAGGCAGCTTACAAACATGCTCAAGACATTTTAAAAGAGATAGCTGATTAAGCATATCATCACGTCTGCTAAGACAAGGCTTTTATTCCACAGATATCGGCAGAGGGGAAGCTGATAAAGATGACATTTTAAAAAGACTAAGATGGCGGAGCTTCTCCATGTGCTGGTGTCTAGACATTTTATCTTTCAAGGACATTCTTTGTTCCAATTCGAGCGAAAGGTGGAATAACAAGGGCGTGGCTGAATGGAGAACGTAATACAAACGGACTTCAAAATAATTTTTTTGAATTAAAGTCTTTCAAAATTTTAACCCTATACTAACACAGAAACTACGGAATTAACATAGTAATAGTAATTGAATTTAATGCGAATTAACATAGTAATGGTAATAGTAATTGAAATTAATGCGAACTGTTTAAAGGGTAAAATATAATAATCCATTATATTGATTGGGGAAGGGGAAGCTAATGTAAAATCTGTTAGCATAGGTTAATGGTAGATAAGTTGAAAACTTAATTAGATATATATATACTGTAATTGTGATATATATAACTCGGCTTTGAATTGGCCCCAGCTCCCTTTTGCAAGATTATTCAAGGGAGCGGAGCTAAATGTAGATTAATAACAACGGAAGTCAATAAATGTGTAACTACCACCATTAGGTGGATAATTTGTTGCAGTGTCGTTATTTTTAGACACTGTAATATCACTTAAAAATTATTTTTTTGTGTCACAATATTTCACATTTTTTTGTTTTTTTGTTCAAGGACAATTCTAAAAGGGATGTACCAGCAGAATTTAATAGCGCAAATGCTCCCCCAACATCCAGAGACTTGAGGTATTGGTTGCACCATATGACTCAAAGGTATTAAAATAATTTAAAATGCAAGACGATAAACAAAATAAATTTGGAGGAATCACATTTTGCAGTTGGAACATAAGAGGTGCTAACAAACCTATTAAAAGGGGTAAGATTTTCGCACAACTGAAGTTGCTCAATTCGGACATAATCTTTTTACAAGAAACTCATCTGAAATTGCAAGCTCAGACTAGATTGAAGGCAAATTGGATAGGCCAAATATATCAATCTTCATATATCTCCAAATCTAGAGGCACGGCAATTATTATTCGCAAAGGTATACCATTTAAATCAAAGAATATCATAATAGATAAGGAAGGGAGATATCTCATAGTTACCAGAGAGATTCATGCTACTCCAATCACCTTGGTAAATATTTATGCGCCTAATTTTGATAATCCCCAATTTTTTAATAAAATCCTGAATATAATTTCAGAGTTTAATTATCAAAACGTGATAATTGGGGGAGACTTTAACTGTGTTTTAGATCCGTACCTGGATAAATCTTCACAACAAAACAGGGGTAACACAAAATCTAAAACTAGGGAAATCCTAAATACATACATAAAAACTACAAATACAACAGATGTCTGGAGGATCGCTAACCCTGCTTGAAGGGAATACTCGTTTTATTCAACGGTACACAAAACCTACTCACGTATCGACTATTTTTCTAGTGGACACAAAATTAATTCCCTATACAATGAACCCAAAATATCACAACAGCATTATTTCCGATCACTCCCCGTTAATTTTTTTTTTTTTAACTCGAAGGAATGCCTAATAATAAATCGTTTTGGAGGTTTAATCCTCAAATCCTAAATGATCCACAAGGTGGTATAGATTTAAAACAACAGATGGAACTTTTTTTCGAGACTAATGACACCCCAGATACTTCACCAACTTTACTATGAGAATCTTTTAAAGCATTTATCAGAGGATCTATAATCTCATATCAAGCTTTTCTAAATAAAAAGAATAAGAATGAACAAAGGCAGTTAGAAGAACGAATTAGACAACTGGATCTAGATAACGCTAAAGAGCCAACTATAGATAAACATAATAAAATAACAATATTGAAATTTAAATAAAATAAAATATTATCAGCAAATGTTATAAGATTATTTCAAATTACAAAACAGGAAAATTTTGAATTTGGGGATAAACCGCATAAACATTTGGCACGTCAATTGAAAAAACGGTAAAAAGATCATACGATTTTAAAGATTAAATCAGATAAAGGTGAATTGTTGACACTACCTAATGATATTAGTAAAAGATTTGCTCAATTTTATCAAAATTTATATACATCTAAAACGTTAGCAGATAGTACTAAAGTTATAGAGTTCTTGGATAATTGTAATCTCCCAAAACAATTTGATCGAACAAGAGGAATTAGGAGCACAAATCTCAATTAAGGAAATAGAAGAAACAATAAACTCACTAAAGAATGGAAAAACACCAGGACCAGATGGATTTAGTAATGAATTTTATAAAAAAAATTATGAGATTCCACCACGGTTACATAAAATGTATACATATGCTTTCAAAGAACAAACACTACCAGAAACATTAGCGGAATCAACGATTACACTTATAACATTAGCTAGAAGATTAAGTAAATATGTTAGTAAATTAATAAATGCGGATCAAACGGGGTTTACACCCAAGAGATACTCATGCAATAATCTGAGACGTCTGTTTAATATAATGCATTCATATAAAACCGAAGAACAAGACTTATCAATTATTTCATTGGACGCAGTAAAAGCATTCGATCAAGTGGAATGGGACTACCTTGTTAAAGTATTGCAACAATTTCAAATGGGAGAGAATTTTATCTCATGGGTAAAACTATTATATAACAGGCCCACTGCTAGAATATTAACTAATAACATGTTGTCCCCGAAATTTCAATTATCAAGGGGCAATAGACAGGGATGTTCACTATCACCTCTGCTATTTGCTCTTGTAATAGAACCTTTAGCTGAAAGCATTAGAACGCATCCGAATATCCATGGTTATAATACAAAATACTCAAATAATAAAATATCATTATACGCAGATGATGTACTACTATACATCACAAAATCACAAATCAGTATACCAAATATATTAAATCTAATAGAGGAATTTGGATCCTTTTCAGGATATAGAATAAATTGGAATAAAAGTGAAATTATGACGATAAAACCTCAAGACTCAACACACCTGTTAAAATTCCCTTTTAAAATTGCTTCAGAAAAATTTAAATATTTGGGAATTGAAATTACTAGAAAATATAAATCTTTATTTAATGCAAACTATATGCCCCTAGTTAATAAATTAAACGCCCTGATTAAATTTTGGAAAACTCTTCCGATGTCTCTAATAGGCCGAATAAATGCTATAAAAATGATCTTTCTACCAAATTTTATATCTATTCCAATCAATACCAATATACTTATTGAACTGGATGCCGATATCACAAATTTCATATGGGACTATAAATCCCATAGAATTCAAAGAAGACATTTGTGCAAACCTAAAGAATTTGGTGGATTAACACTCCCTAATTTGTTGTATTATTATTGGGCAGCAAATGTCAAAAATGTGATTCACCTGTTGGACAACTCTGTCCAGCAGGCGGATTGGATAGTAATGGAGAGAGAGGATTGATCCCCTTTTAATATAGGAGCGATCCTTCTCTCACCAACAAAATTTAATAATACAATATATAGTAAAAATCCAATTATTCATAGTACAATTAGAATTTGGAAACAAATAAAATTAACTTTAAAATTAAGAAACCTATCGCTTCTCTCACCAATAGTTAAACCATCTATTATAGATAAATCATTTACATACTGGGATAGAATAGGAATTAAAACGTTTGGAGACATGTATGATAATGGATTTTTTAAAATCATTTCACCAACTACAACTTAAATACAATCTGAGAAGTATCAATATTTTAAATATTTTCAAATCCGTGACTATTTGAAAAAATATACACAAGAATATCAAAATTTGTCTCCAGACCTATTAAACGATGCAATGAATATAAAGGCGGAATCAACTAATTTAATATCATACTTGTATAATATCATCCTAAATATAGAAATACCATCATCCGATAGAATTAGAAGAGATTGGGAACAAGAACTAGCTATAAAAATCTCGAAAGAGAGTTGGGATAAACACTTGCTATATGTGCACAAATGCTCGATTAATGTAAGATATTCTAATCCAATTTAAAACTTTACATAGACTATATTACTCAAAAACTAAAATAAGTAAATTTTATCCAAATGTCTCTTCCATCTGTGATAAATGTCTATCCCAAGAAGCAACTATAGCACATTCTTTTGTTTTTTGTATAAAAATCCAAAAATTTTGGAATTAAATCTTTGAAATATTTACAAAATTATTTAAAATAAAACTGAAACCGAACGCAGAACTGATTATTTTCGGAACAATGGAAGCCAGCTTTGAGCTGACTTCGTTCCAAAAGAGCTTCCTTAATTACGGCTTAATAATGGCAAAAAAACTTATACTTAAATTCTGGAAAAACGCTCCCACACCAACGATAAAAATGTGGATTTCTAATATGTCCGAACTGTTACACCTGGAAGACATGAGATTCCTCTTAGCAGGCAAATCAGACCATTTCCAAAAGATTTTGTCTCCATTTATCGACTTATTACAAGCATAGGGTGCAACATAACGTTGAAAATAAATGGTTTCAGGACCTGGTGAGGGGTGTGTAAAGATACGAAGTAGGTACATCCCTTTTATCTTATCTTATCTTACTTTCTTCTGTTCTCTATTTTTTTCTTTCTTTTTCTTTGGTTTTCTTTTTAACTCTTTCTTGTGGTTTATGTTCCTATGGGTTTCTCTGGACCACTCTTTCACTCACTCACTATCTTTGCTAACTCTTTCTATTTTTCTTCTTTTTAAAGTTTAAAATAAGAAGTGGTACAAGAAATGTATTATGTTATTTTTGCTTGATATCACTGCAATGTACAATACTTCTAATAAAAATATATATTTTAAAAAACTTATGAATAACTCTGCTCGGTGAACTTTGTAACTTTTTGTAACTTTGTTGATGCCAGACAAGTGGCGGCACTTGTGTACTACCTGGGTGAGGACTGCTGGACGATTTTAACGGGTTGTATGCAAAACAAAGCGTTTCATTGTACCTAGGTACACGTGACAATAAAGTATCATTGAATAAAGTTGAATCGTTGAATTCTTCATTCCGCACCCTCCTTCCAACCCTTATCTTCCCTGTGACCCGCCTGGATTCACACTCATTTCTCCCTTTCCCTTCCACCTATATTCCATCTTCTGGCTTCACAATTCGTATATTTTCTATCCTGTTGTCACATCTTTTGTCTTTGCCTCTCTGGCCTTCGTGATTTGCCTATCAAACACCCTCACCTGTAAATGCAGGAGTCCTTTACTGAGAGTAGGGGAATCAAGAACCAGAGGATATGGGTTTAAGGTGAGGGGGAAAGATTTAATGGGAACCTGAGGGGTAACTTTTTTACACCAGAACATTTTTCCTAAGGTGGAAATGTCAAAGACTAGAGGGCATAGATTTAAGTTGAGAGGGGCAAAGTTCAAAGGGGATGTGTGGGGCAAGTTAAAGGGTGGTGGGTGCCCGGAACGTGCTGCCAGGGGTGGCGATAGAGAAAGATACGTTTAAGTGGCTGTTAGATAGGCAAATGGATATTCAACGAATTGATCATGTGCAGGCAGGTACGATTAGCTTAGCTAATCACATGTTAGGCATGGACTGTGGGTCGATGGGCTTGTTCCTGTGCTCTAATGTTCTATGTTGTATGAAACTGCAGCTTCTAGGTACCTTCAGTGTGCATTATGCCAATACCGGTTTGGTCTCTTAAAACTGAGATTAATGCACATAGTGAAAGGTTCCCCATTCAGGATAAAAAACAACAAACTAATTTGTCATATATTGAAGCAAATGAGGAATAATATTTTCTGTTGTGACATGTTTACCTTAGACACTATCCCTTTAAACTTACTAAGGATAGTGTAAAATAAATATTTATCTGCATCCTTGTGCTTCTAAGCAAGTGTTGGATAAAATGTAAGGTTTTATTTCTATACATAGATGCATCAAATTCATTTGTGGTTATGAGAGTAAAGTTCTCATGCATTCCTTGAATGCCCTTTCTTTCCTACAGAATAATTTGGATTGAAATGAAGGGATTGTATCAGCAGGGTAAAAACGTCAGTCTTTTGCCACAGTTTCAGTAACGGAACGACAATTCACTCTAGGCCTGTGGTGATGTAAAATTCTTTATTACTCTTTGCAACACAAGGATATTCTTCCTGATTTTCTTTTGTATGTCACTGCATCTGAACATTTCCAGAAGACATTATAAACTGTAAATTTTAAAAATTAGCAAATGGAGCAAGCAGCGACCGTTAGTGATGAGAAGGAGTTGGAGTCTGTTAAAAGATGGAACTGCACTTTAGTTGTCATTCTGCTGTGAAGTAACAGTGAACAGACCTGCCAGTCTCCAGAGGTACACTGTAAACAATGGGAAATCACTTGATAGATGAAGCACTGTCTGGTCTAACCTCTGCTGAAGTCTCTCCAGCTCCATTACATTCCCAGCAGCCGCTCCACTCCCTGCTGGCTTTCTCAGCTGCAAAATCTGCTCCAGAATCCAAAATAGGTAGAAGACGTTTTCAAAGGAAGATACATCAAGTTCTGCCTGAATATGATAAGAAAACGTAATACCAATTAATCAGACAGCTGACAGGATGTGCCGAATCTTAACAATTAACTGGCCATGCTTAAATTCCTCCTGCCTGACAGAAACCAGATCTGGAAGGTGGAAGTGTGGGTGGAGCTGGATGTAAGTGCTTGGGAAAAGAGGGCTTCTTTAATTAATTATATTACTTAGTTTTGTTTAGTTTAGTTAGAGATACAGCATGGAAACAGGCCCTTCGGCCCACCAAGTCCATGCCGACCATCGATTACCCATTCACACTAGTTCTATGCTATCCTATTTCCTCATCCACTACCTACACACTAAGAGCAATTTCCAGAGGCCAATCAACTTACAAACATGCACGTCTTTGGGATGCACGAGGAACCCAGAAGAGACTCACATGGTCACAGAGCGAACGTGTGATCTCCACAGATAGCAGCCGAGGTCAGGATTGAACCTGGGTCTCTGCCACTGTGAGGCTGCCACTGTGAGATAAGCAACTGCGCCACTGTGCTGCCCAATATAATTGAATAATATTCAATCTTTTTCTCAGCAACCAACGTAGAATTGACAATGACAATGAATTGCCTCCCTATCTTCTGCAGCTACTATTTTATTATATGAAACAATTCAAGTACAGTTTATGATACGTGCGACACAGTGGTTCAGCTGCAGCCTCACAGCGCCAGTGATCTGGGTTCAATCCTGACTTTGGGTGCTGTCTATGTGGAGTTTGCCTGTTCTTCCTGTGACCACACGGGTTTCCTCCGGGTGCTCTGGTATCCTCCTACATTCTAAAGACGAGTGTATTTGTAGGTCAATTGACTTCTGTAAATTCTCCTTGGTGTGTGGGGATTGGATGAGAAAGTGGGATAACAGAGAACTAGTGTGAACGGGTGATCGATGGTCGGCGTGGACTCAATGGGTCAAAGGGTCTGTTTCCATGCTGTATCTCTAATTTAAAAATAAATTAATTAAGGCTTGCCCACACCTTATGGTGTCCAGTGTACCACGCGCATACACTTACTCCGCTCTCCTTCCTGCACTGTCTTGGAAGAAGCAAAAATCAAAGTGACAAAATGGAAATAAATGTTCTGGAAAATTGCTCTCGATGTTTCTAAACATGTTTCATTACAACCTCAGAAGACTTGGCATTCGTACTAAGCTGTAAGTTTTGTTGTTATGTGACGACCTTATATAAGGATGTATTTTCTCTGAATTTAATAATTGCTTTCCCAACTGTGTCCACTTCTTCAACGTACCTGAGGCATCTTGCCAAACCTTCTTGTAGTTTAGTTTCAGAACTAAACTAAAGATAGGAACAGGATGGACTATTAAAAAATATATAAAACTAATAAGGATACAATTAACACCCTGCTTTAATATCACCTCCTAGGTGATATTGAAGGTCAATTATCCCTGGTACTCATATCACCTCCTAATATCACCTACTTAATATCACCTCTGAGGTGACAATAAATATCCTCTATTATCACAAACAATTCAAAGTTTAGTTAATGAATATCACGAATTAATTAATTAACAAATTACTAATATAATATTACAAGAGGCATAGATAGGGTAGACAGTCAGAACCTTTTCCCTTGAATACTAGAGGGCACAGCTTTTAGGTAAGAGCGGTAAAGTTTAAAGGAGATGTGCATGGCAACTTTTTTACAGAGAGGGTGGCGGGTGTCCGGAATGCGCTGTCAGAGTTGGTGGTTGAGACAGATACAATAGTGGCGTCTAAGAGGCTTTTGGATAGGTATATGGAAATGCAGGGAATGGAGGGATGTGGATGATGTGCAGGTAGATAAGAGATGGTCTTGGCATCATGTTCAGCACAGACATTGTGGGCCGAAGAGCCTGAACATGTTTTATGTTCGAAAGTGTTTTTTGTTCGAGCAAATAACCTGGGTCATAAGCAGGGTTGTCTCTGTAACTTTGCTGCAATTACTTGGAATGGAAGGTTGATCACCAATGCAATTCTGGCATCCATCATATCTTTGGGACATTAATTGGGGCAGCAAGGCATTTAAGTGCAGCACACCATGAGGTCACTATGTTTCCACTGCTGCACCATTACACTGAAACGGAATTCGGAAGGAAAGGTCCCAATACAGTTACTGACATTGAGTAGAAATAAATAAAGGCCCCACTTTTCCGTGAGTTGTCACGTACCATCTTATTTTTCTACATCACAGAAGGTCGGTACAGAAGCACGGTGGCGCTCTCAGAGTTGCTGCCTCACAGCGCACGAGACCTGGGTTCGATCCTGACTATGGGTGCTGTCTGTAAGGAGTTTGTATGTTATCCCTGTGCCCGTGTGGGTTTTCTCTGGGTGCTTCGGTTTCCTCCCACACTCCAAAGAGTATAGGTTTGTATGATAATTGGCTTCGGTAAAATAATTTGACTTTAGGTGATCGCTGGTCAGCGCGGACTCGGTGGGCCAAAGTTCCTGCTTAATTGCTGTATCTCTAAAGTCTAAATGTCCAAAGGTAGACCTTAATAAAACCCAGATGTCTCTGAACACTTCATTCACAAGTCTTATATCTTTTAAATAATAGACACAAAAATCTGCAGATGCTTTGAGGAGATTTTGGGTCCTGACCTGAAAACGTCTGTCCATTCCCTCCACAGATGCTGCCTGACCTGCTGAGTTCTTCCAGCACTTTGTGTTTTGCTTTTAAATAATATTATGCTTTTCTGTTCCTGCTATCTAAGGTTATAAAAATAACCATACATTTTCACCTATAAGATGAAGAAGTGTCCCAACTCGAAACGTCATTCTCCGGAGATGCTGCTTGACCTGCGGAGTTGCTCCAGCACTTTGTATTTTGTTTTATAATATTCCATCACACATCTTTTTGACCACTGACTTAACCTGTCCATATTCCTTTGTCCTCATCTTACTTTCCATCATCAGACATTTTTTTATCATCAGCAAATGTAGATAAATACACAACTAAGTCATATATAAATGTTTGTATGTGCGTGGATATCTATCTATCTATCTGTCTGTCTGTCTGTCTGTCTGTCTGTCTGTCTGTCTGTCTGTCTGTCTGTCTGTCTGTCTATCTTTCTAAATATATACATACATTCCATACTACATACCCAATATAACCATACACTCTGCATTTCGACTATACCACAGTGCCCACCATAATGTTTGGGACAAAGACCCATCATTTATTTATTTGCCTCTATACTCCACAATTTGATATTTGTTTATAATTTTTTATTTATTAGAAGTACATTACATTACAACCACATACATTAGTACTCGTCACTTATGTCTTCTTACAATTAATGTACTCCATTTATTTTTTACACTAGAAAAGGAAAAGATTGAAAGAAAGAAGAAAGTGAAGGAAAAAGTGAGAGTGTAGAAAATGTGACAACAAAAAAGGACGAAGACCCTATAAGAGCAAAATTAAAAACAAAAGAAAAAGAGTTAAGAAATAGACCCTAGAAAAGAAAGAGAAAGAGAAAAAAGAGAGAAACAGATATTTTTATGAGCATTACGCAAATGGGACATACCAACTCTTCAACTATCATCCCCCCTTACCTGACCTCAATTTTTTTTTAAATGTACCTTTGCACCCTATATTTGTAATAATTCTATAAATGCAGACCACGTCAGGTGGAAGTGATCTGGTTTACCCGCTAGGAGGAGTCTTATCTCTTCTAGGTGTAATGTTTTGAACATATTTGAAATCCACATGTTTATAGTTGGTATTAGAGCCTTCTTCCAAAATTTTAGAATTAGCTTTTTTCCAGTTATTAACCCATAGTCTATTAGTTTCTTTTGAAACACATTTAGTTCTGGACCATCTTCCGTTATTCCGAAGATAATCCATTCTGCTTTGGGTATCAGTTTTATTTTAAATAACTTTGTAAAGATTTCAAAAATTTCATTCCAAAATTTTTGAATTTTTGTACAGAAAATGAATGAGTGCGCTATAGTAGCTTCTTGGGATTGACATTTATCACAAATAGATGATACATTTGGGAAAATTATATGAATTTTAGTTTTCGAATAATATAATCTATGTAAAATTTTAAATTGTATTAAAGTGTGTCTTACATTAATCGAACATTTATGCACGTTTAATAAGTGTTCATTCCAACTTTCCTTTGAAATTTTAATAGCTAACTCTTGTTCCCAGTCTCTTCTGATACCCTCCGTAGATGGTATTTGTACATTTAAGATAATATTATACAAATATGATATTAAGTTTGCTGATTCAGCTTTTATCTGCATTGCCTCATCCAATACATCTGCTGGGTTATTATAATGATCTTTTGTATATTTTTTCAAATAGTCGCATATTTGAAAATATTTAAAATATTGATTATTTCCGAGTTTATATTTTATTTGTAATTGTTGAAATGAAAGTAATTTTCCAGTTTCATACAAGTCACCAAGCGTTTTAATTCCTAGTCTATCCCAATGTGTAAAAGCTTTATCTATAACAGAGGGATTAAACGAAGGGTTATTAACTATAGGTAATAAAAGTGATAAATTTCTTAATTTAAAATTTTGTTTTTTTTGTTTCCAAATTCGGATTGTACTATGAATAATTGGGTTCTTATTATAATTTATATTATTCAATTTCATTGGAGAGAGGAGGATCGCTCCAATGTTTCCAGAGGAGCAATCCTCTTTCTCCATTACAATCCAGTCCACTTGCTGGGCGGAGTTATCCATCAGTTGAATCATATTTTTAATATTTACTGACCAATAATAATACATAAAATTAGGTAGTGCTAAACCCCCTAATACTTTAGGTTTATTCAGATGAGTTTTTTGTATTCTATGTGATTTATAGTCCCATATAAAATTATTGATATCTGAGTCGAGTTTTTTAAAAAACTTCTTTGGTAAGTATATAGGAATCGATTGAAATAGGTATAAAATTTGTGGTAGAAAGATAATTTTTATTGCATTTATTCGGCCTATTAAAGACATCGGGAGCGTTTTCCAGAATTTAATTAGTGTGTTTAATTTATTAAGTAGGGGATCAAAATTTGCCTTAAACATACCTTGATATGTTCTGGTAATTTCGATTCCCAAGTATTTAAATTTTTCTGTAGCTATTTTAAAAGGGAATTTTAAAAGATGTGTTGAATCTTTCGGTTTTATTGACATAATTTCACTTTTATTCCAATTTATTCTATATCCAGAAAAAGATCCAAAGTCTTCAATTAAATTTAATATATTTGGTATAGTGATTTGAGGTTTTGTAATGTACAGTAATATATCATCCGCGTATAAAGATATTTTATTATATGAGTCTTTAGTATTATATCCATGGATATCAGGGTGTATTCTAATTTTTTCTGCTAGCGGTTCAATAATGAGAGCAAACAGCTGTGGTGATAATGAGCATCCTTGTCTATTTCCCCTTGATAGTTGGAATTTCGAGGATAATATGTTATTAGTTAGTATTCTAGCTGTAGGTTTGTTATATAGTAACTTGATCCATAGAATAAAATTCTCCCCCAGTTGGAATTTTTGTAATACTTTATCCATATAATTCCATTCTACTTGATCAAATGCTTTTTCAGCATCCAGCGAAATAATTGATAATTCTTGATCTTCAGATTTGTGTGAGTGCATTATGTTTAGACGTCTCATATTGTTAGATGAGTATCTCTTAGGGATAAACCCCGTCTGATCTGGGTTTATTAATTTACTAATGTATTTACTTAATCTTCTAGCTAATGTTTTCGCTAATATTTTTTGATCTGTGTTTAACAATGCTATAGCTCTATATGAACCAGGTTCTTCTAAATCTTTGTTTTTCTTAGGTATTAGTGTAATCGTTGATTCCGCTAATGTATCAGGTAGTATTCGTTTTTTAAAAGCATATTGGTACATTTTTTGTAATCTTGGTATTATTTTATCATAAAAGCTTTTATAAAATTCATTGGTAAATCCATCAGGGCCTGGTGTTTTTCCATTCTTTAGTGAGTTTATTGTATCTTCTAATTCCTTAATTGAGATTTGTGCACCCAATTCCTCTTGTTCCTTCAGCTCTAACTTTGGAAGATTACAATTATCCCAAAACTTTGTGATATTATTGGAATCAATTGTCATTTTAGATGTATACAAATTCTCATAAAATTGCGCAAATCTTTTATTAATATCCTTCGGTGTTGTTAATAATTCCCCTTTCTCTGATTTGATCTTTGGTATAGTATGTTCCTTTTCTCGTTTTTTTAGCTGGCGAGCCAAAAGTTTATGCGGTTTATCCCCAAATTCAAAGTGCTCTTGTTTTGTAATTTGAAAAAGTCTTATAAGTTTGGCAGATAATAATTTATTTAATTTAAATTTCAAAATTATTATTTTATTATGTTTATCTATTGATGGATCTTTAGCATTATCTATATCCATTTGTCTAATAAGTTCTTCTAACTGTCTTTGTTCATTCTTATTCTTTTTATTTTGAAGAGCTTGATATGAAATTATAATACCCCTAATGTATGCTTTAAAAGATTCCCATAATACAGTAGACGATACATCTGGAGTATCATTTATTTGAAAAAAGACCTCCATTTGTTCTTTTAAATATATACTCGCTTGTGGATCTTTTAGAATTTGAGAATTAAATCTCCAAAACGATTTATTCTTAAACATTCCTTCCAGTTTTAAAAAGAAAGTTAGTGGAGAATGGTCTGAAATCGAATTTGTGTGGTATATTGGGTTAGATGTTTGGGGGATTAATTTTGTATCCAGCAGGAAGTAGTCTATACGTGAGTATGTCTTATGTACCATTGAATAAAACGAGTATTCCCTGCCAGTTGGATTAACAATTCTCCAAACATCTGCTATATTAGTATTGTTTATATAGGTATTGAGAAGTTCCCCGGTTTTCGATTTCATATTCCCTCTCTGTTTTTGGCTTGATTTATCTAAGTACGGATCTAAAACACAGTTAAAGTCTCCTCCTATTATAACATTTTGATAGTTAGACTCTGCAATTATGTTGAAAATTTTATTGAAAAAGTGGGGGTTGTCAAAGTTAGGGGCATATATATTTACCAAGATAAGTGGAGTATCATGGATTTCTCCATTAACTATTAAGTATCTCCCTTCTATATCTGTTATGATATTCTTTGCTTTAAATGGTATACCTTTTCTTATAATGATTGACGTGCCTCTAGATTTTGAAGTGAATGAAGAATGGTATGTTTGACCTATCCATTTCGCCCTCAACCTAACTTGATCCTGAGATTTTAAGTGTGTTTCTTGTAAGAAGGTAATGTCGGAATTGTACAGTTTCAGCTGAGCTAGTATCTTACCCCTTTTAATAGGTTCGTTAATACCTCTTATATTCCAACTACAAAATGAGATTCCTCCTAGGTTCTTTTTTTGGTGTCATGCATTTTGAATAATTATAGTACCTTTAAATCTTGTGGTGCATCCATATCCCAGGTCTTTGGGTATTGGGGGAACTTTTGAGTTTTTAAGTTTTGTTGGTATATCCATTTTACGCTTATCACTAAACACAAAACACAAACATGTGATTTTATGTGATAAAAAAAACCCTAAAAAAGTGAAAATACAGTGTCTGATATAGTCGGCACTGTAGCGAGTGTCCCACCTGTAGGTGGGAAAAAACCTTGTTTTGACTTCCATTGCGTTGTTACACAAATAGCTCCGCTCTCTTGGTTAATCATAACATATTAAAATATTAAAACGGGGCCTCACATTCAGATATATAATACAATTTTACCCTGTATATTTCATTATAACATATATATATATCGGAATTTTAACTACTAATTATTAAACCGATACTTTTGACTTCAATAAGAATCAACTGTTGGTTGAAGGGGTTAACGAGACGTGCCCCTGGGCCTAAGCCAGGAGCTCGTTTCTCATCCCCTCCTCCCACTTATAGATAAGGTTTCAATTTATTAAAAATTCATATTAGTATGTTAGTTCGTTATTTTTTATTTTTGTTTTTGTTAGTATTCTAATCTAACATGCATAACTTATTAAGTTGTTAATAGGATAAGTTCTTACAATTGGTTTTAATATTATAATCTAATAAGCAAGTAAATGCTTCTGGTATATACCATTCCCGTCTGTTCAGCTGTTTACTCGTTTTGAACAGAAAGTGTCTTTGATTCAACATTCCAAAGATAACAGTCTAGCTATCCCCAGACAAAGCATTGCTTAGAATGGTTCAGATCTGCCAAACCCCCCTTTGATTTCTATTTTTCAACGATAGTTTGGGCATATTTCAACGCGTCTTCAGGCTTAACAAATGACTTTTCAAAACCCTTAAAGGAAATACGCATTTTCGCAGGATAAAAAAATCCCATATCTGATCCCTTCTCTCCCTCTTAAAAGATCCTTAACCTTCTCGAATTTGTTTCTTTTTTGCACAATTTCATACGGATAGTCGCTGAATATCTTAATAGTATCATTGTCCAGCCGCAGTTGCACACCGTATTTGATTTTGCTCATAACATCTTCCAGTTCTAAAATATCCCGAAATTTCACAATAATATGTCGTGGATAAGTTTTTCCCGCACCAGATCTTTGTTTAAATCTTGGGACACGATGAGCCACTTCGATTTTCGGTTCTTTGGAAAGATTCAGCAGTTGTTTAAGCAAGCCCATGGCAAACTCACGCACATCCTCCCCCTCGGCTCCCTCTGAGACTCCAAGAATTCTCAAATTCTGACGTCTAGAGCGAGCTTCCAGGTCCAGGCATTTTTCTGAAACTTTGCTGAGTTGAGTCACCATCTGTAGTGAAGTTTGTTCATTTTCTCGCCTCATTTCCTCATGTTCTTGCCTCATTTTCGCCATGTCTTCAACCACTCGAGCTGTGTTTTTCTCCAATTCCGTAATTGTGCGCATACTTGCAGCTACTGTTTCAAGCACAGCCGTGAACTTATCCGTAGTAGTTTCATCCATCTTGTCCATTCTCTCTGATAGTCCATCTTTCACCTCATCAATTCGTTTATTCATAATGTCCAGTGAATCAATCATATTCTGATTGCTAGCATCCATAGCCTTCTGATTACCAGCATTTAAATCCCTCATCATCTTCTCCATTCCTTCCATCATATTTGCCATATTTTCCTTCATATTTTCCTTCATATTTTCCTTCATATTTTCCATCATAATTTTATTTTCATCCAAAATCTCATCTTTCATATTTTTCACTGATTTCTTCAAGTCATCAAACTCTTTCTTAGATCTTGTATCCATTTCTGCAGCCACTTCAGAGACTTCAGAGACTTCAGAGGTAACTTCTGCTTCAGACTTCTTCTGGTCTCTCAGCAGCTTTTTCACTGATCTCTGAGGGCTCACAGCTGGAGGCGGTTTACTCATTTAAAGGGCTTTAAACCACCGTTTAAAACATCGTGCTTAATGATGACGTCATCAGCGCGACGACCAGAAGCTCCGGTAAGGTTCTTAAAATCAATCCCGATTTTTGGACCCGTTTTACACGATAAATCGTGAAATTTTTCGGGAGAGGAGCTAGGTGCACGTCTGTTAGTCCAACATGGCGCCACCGGAAGTCGCAATTTGATATTTGTAATAGAACAAATCACGTGTGGTTAAAGTGCGCATTGTCAGATTTTAATAAAGGCCATTTTTATACATTTTGGTTTCATCATGTAGAAATTACAGCAGTGTTTACACATAGTACCCCCATTTCAGGGCACCATAATGTTTTGGACACAGCAATGTCGTAAATGAAAGTAGTCATGTTTAGTATTTTGTTTGATATCATTTGCATGCAATGACTGCTTGAAGTCTGCGATTCATGGACATCACCAGTCGCTGGGTGTCTTCTCTGGTGATGCTCTGCCAGGCCTGTATTGCAGTCATCTTTAGCTTATGCTTGTTTTGGGGGCTAGTCCCCTTCAGTTTTCTCTTCAGAATATAAAAAGCATGCTCAATTGGGTTCAGATCAGGTGATTGACATGGCCACTCAAGAATTGACCATTATTTAGCTTTGAAAAACTCCTTTGTTGCTTTATCAGTATGTTTGGGATTATTGTCTTGCTGTAGAATGAACCTAAAGTCGAATGAGGGCCAATGAGTTTTGAGACATTTGTTTGAACTTGAGCAGATAGGATGTGTCTATACACTTCAGAATACATTATGCTACTACCATCAGCAGTTGTATCATCAATGAAGATAAGTGAGCCAGTACCTTCAGCAGCCATACATGCCCAGGCCATAACACCCCCACCACCGTGTTTCACAGATGAGGTGGTATGATTTGGATCTTGGGCAGTTCCTTCTGTCCTCCATACTTTGCTCTTGCCATCACTCTGATATAAGTTAATCTTCGTCTCACCTGTCCACAAGACCTTTTTCCAGAACTGTGGATGCGCTTTTAAGTACCTCTTGACCAGTGATGGAGGGTTTTAGGAACTAGGGGTACTCTAAGGTCCATGAGGCTGAGGTTGGGAAGGAAGGGTGGGAAGGATTTTTTTATGTGCAGTCATACCCATGTAAGAGTACAAGAATGCATAACTTGTTTATTGTGTATTTATAATATAGTTTATTGTGTAGTATATGTCATAGCTGCTTTCTTGCATCTCTCTCTCTCTCTCTCTCTCTCTCTGTTTACATTACAAAATGTTCCATAATGGTATATAATCTCCATTTTTTCCTGTCACCTCTTTCTTTCTGCATGGCGTTTCTTCAGCACGCCTTCTGCTACTAAGAAGCCATGTCCTCACATATTCTTCGGGGTTGAATTTTGACAGAGGAGGTCCCACCAACTTAATAAATAGAAGAGTTGAGAGATGATCAGTTTAAAGTCTTGCACGTTGTGGTGACATGCAGAAATTCATGCCACTGAAGCTTCTTTCACATTCTGCTGTTGATACCGGAATTGTATTTACAGCCGTTAGCAGCTGCTGAATATCTGCAGAAACTATCTTCCCGTTAGATTCCTTGAATTC
Organism: Malacoraja senta; assembly: GCA_038087875.1. NCBI lineage: Eukaryota > Metazoa > Chordata > Chondrichthyes > Rajiformes > Rajidae > Malacoraja > Malacoraja senta. The sequence continues at coordinate 122,615,403 of CM075978.1, read as the reverse complement.
TCTGAAGGCTCTGACATAAAGCCGACCATTTAAGCCTAATTGTTCTGCCATTTCTTCTACATCATTATCCCCAAAGGAAAAAAGTAAATCTTGTGGAATATTGTTAATATCTAAATATTTCGACGTTAATTAACTTTTTACATTTATCATTGGAAGCTGTTGTAGATTCAAGCAGCCTGGATTTCATATTATTGACTAAACTCCTCAAAAACTGTTGTCTATGTATAGTAGGTACTTTACCAGCTCTCAATATTTTTTCCATTAAATATCATCTGGCTTGTTGCTTTCTCCACTTGAGTATAAAATGTTCCTGGCTTCTCTATTTGACATTCAAGAACCTTGATAGTTCGTTTAATTTCCTCATGTGCTTTACTAAGTGTACAATTTCAGTTCTGCAGTTCAAGTGACAGTTCAGACAACTCTAGCAAACTGTCCATCAACAAGCCCAAATTATTTACGAATGCTGATGATTCTAATACTTTTTTCAGCCCCTCGTACTTTGCTCTCTCTGCACTAGATATTGAAGCATCACAGCTTGCTTTTCCAAAATGCTCCCAAACAGCTTTATAAGACTGCCACATTGCCTTTACAGTTCGGTAAGACAAAGCAACCCATCTCACACTGAAAACATGACCAATTTTCAACAGTTGACAGTGAAAAGCCTCAGCACATGCAGTTAACTCATCCTGATCCTTAGGAGACCTATGATATAAGGAATACAATTTATCACAAAATATCTGAAAATGGTTCAAACCTGCAACTTCCTTTATAGCATCACCTACACTGAGTTCAAGCCTGTGACTGGCACAGTGCCAAACAGTTGCATTAGGGAAATCATCAAGAAATAGTTTTGCAACCCCTGCATTTTGTCCCAACATTACTGATGCACCATCAGTTACAAGTGATATCACATTTTCTTTTAGGTACTGTATTGAAAAACCACCTCTTTGTAAGCAACTTAGAAGCCCATCATATATAGATTTTGCGTTTGCACCAAGTTTCATATGTTCTAAGTCAAAATAGAATGATATAGGTTGGGAAGATTCACCAAGTGCTGCTCTCAAGCAGACTACTAGAACAGTTTTCCCATTAATACTAGTAGATTCATCAATCATAATAGACATTTTAGATTGTTTTGAAATTATATTTTCCACCACTGTCTTTCGCATCTGGTTCCCTATGTGGTGAGAAACATCTGCACATGACTTACGAGAGTGTAGAACGTACCCTAAGTCAATGCCGTTTCTTTCTTGCAGTTCAATATCAGAAGACATATCTTTGTATGGCCTACCTTTGTGTACAATATTATATACAGTTCTAAAAACTCGACCTGTTTTTGCTTTGTCCTTTTTCAGTGACATATACACTACATTTTCGATTGCTTTTCTTTCAGCTGTTTCATTGATTTTTTGACATCTGATATGAGCTTCACTATTTTTGTGCTTAAAAATCTTTTTTCTTAAACTCATTAACTGTTTTGCTTTGTCATCACTCACTCCTACTACATTAACACTGCACCACTCACGAGACAAATGAATTCCTTGTGTTCGTTCAAGTCCAAGATGACACTTGCTGCATACACTACATCCTAGTTTTCTGTTTTTAACAATTAGCCAAGGATATTCTTTCTTTTTGTTTAAGTACATTTCTTGTGTCCAACACTGGAAGATCACATTTTTCAATATCTTTTGAAATGTCTTCACATGCAGCATCAGGCGAAACAGCTACATCAGTTACATTATCATTTTCAAGTAATTTTGCCTTCTTTTCTGGCTGAGTGTTTTCATTATCATTTATTTCTTCATCGATCTGAAGATGTTGTCTTTTAAAGTATCTCAGTATGCTCATTTTCACAGGGGTACACAAATCTGAAATTTATAGATATTTGATAGTGATTTGATAGTGCTATATATTAAAATTTGATAGTGATATATAATAAAATATTTCCGCTTGCGCTATTGTTTTGCTAAATAAAACCACCCACAATAAAATATTCACCACTCACGATTTAGGCTGGAAAAAACTATCGGTACTACTTATTTAATTTTCTCCCCATCCATTCTAATTTAACTGAAACACTTAATCTGAAAATGCAGTTTCTTATTGGGGCAGATAATAGAAAAAGTAATGCCCTTGGAGACAGCAGCTGATTGGACGGGAGGAGACCGATTTGTTGATTGGACGGGAATTTTAAGGTAAGCTCGTCGGCGATTGGACGCAACCCCCTTGGAGACGGCAGTTGATTGGTCGCCAAATAATCGGGCACAAAAAATTGACAAATTGGAAAACAAAAATCGGAATTACGATTTAAATCTGATATAAGGTACATAGGGTGGGTATCGATTAATTCTAGACAACAGATTAAAAAAATATCTAACCCCATTAAATCACTCACGGTGTATTATGATATTTCTACAGTATGAAGTGTACAGCAAAACTTGCACTTCCAGAGTGGTCTATCGTGTGGTTTCTTCAGCGGACCACGGATTTATTTTAAGAGCAAAACATAAAGTGCTGGATAACTCAGCAGGTCAGGCCAGATCTATGGAAGGTCCGAAGAAGGGTCTCGACCCAAAACATCACCTATTCCTTCTCTCCAGAGATGCTGCCTGACCCGCTGAGGTACTCCAGCGTTTTGTGTTTATCTATGGAGGGAATGACTAGGCAACATTTAGGGTCGGGTCCCTTCTTCAGGCTTTTTTTTAAGCGGTTGGAAAAGATAAAAAATTTCACGTATTTAAATATGTTGTTACGAATATAACTAGTAGTGTGAGAAAAAATTCCATGAGCCATAATTGCCACATACATACCCAAAAGTAGAAATGTAAAAAGTTACAGTGCGTAAAAAACATAGATATTATGAGCTTTGTAGTCTCCTTGTACCAATCAAACGCCATATTCAAAATTCTATATTTTGAAAATGGGCAAAGCAAAAAGTGGCATGTTCTCTAGAAAGGCTTACCCTAAAATAACTGATCAGAAGGGTGTGATTTTTATTCAGGACGTCTGTATCATTCAGTCAGTGAGCTCACGGACCGGAGCACTTCTCTATTACCCCTCTACATAAAAACAGAGAGAGCAGCAGAGAGGGAGAGAGGAGCAGAGCGGCACAGCAGCAGAGAGGGAGAGAAGGGGCAGAGCGGCACAGCAGCAGAGAGGGAGAGAGGGGCAGAGCGGCACAGCGGCAGAGAGGGGTAGAGCGAGAGAGGGAGAGAGGACCAGAGGGAGAGAGGGGCAGAGGGAGACAGGGGCAGAGGGAGAGAGGCGCAGAGGGTGAGAGGCACAGAGGGAGAGAGGCGTAGCGGCAGAGAGGCACAGCGGCAGAGAGGCAGAGCAGCACGGAGGCAGAGAGGCACAGCGGCAGAGCGGCAAATATAATAACGTGGAATAATAAAATAACGTGACTTTACCTGAGCCCGTGCCCGCGGGCCGGTAGCCCTGACAGTGAGTTTAAGAAATTCTCCCGTGAAATTTATTCAAAGGAACGCGGTGTCATTAATGCATGGTCAAAACACAATTACATTTACTGAGGAATGTGGATCGATGTATTGATGACACATTGTATAACTACTACCTGTTAACTACTGGCTGTTAACAAGTGCTAACAGTGGCAGTTAACAAATCGTTTTCGTCTGAGATGAATAAAGTGATAAACGACTCAAATCTTTCGGCAGTACTCATTAAACCCGACCTGGAAATTGAAAACTATGGGAACGCTGTCCCCCTGCGTCCCCCCCCCATTTCCATCGCTGCTCTTGACAAACTGTAACCGGGCCATCCTATTTTTGCGGCTAACCAGTGGTTTGTATCTTGCAGTATAGCGTCTGTATTTCTGTTCGTGAAGTCTTCTGCAGACAGTGGTCATTGACAAATGCACACCTGACTCCTGAAGAGTGTTTCTGATCTGTCGGACAGATGTTTGGAGATTTTTCTTTATTATAGAGAATTCTTCTGTCATCAGCTGTGGTGGTCTTCCTTGGCCTGCCAGTCCCTTTGCGATTAGTAAGCTCACCAGTGCTCTTTTTCTTCTTAATGATGTTCTAAACAGTTGATTTTGGTCAGCCTAAGGTTTGGCTGATGTCTCCAACAGTTTTATTCTTGTTTTACAGTCTCATAATGGCTTCTTTGACTTTCATTGGCACAACTTTGGTCCTCATGTTGATAAACACCAATGAAAGTTTCCAAAGGTGATGGAAAGACTAGGTGCTGAGAGCTCTCTCATGACTGCATTAAGGAGGCAATTAAACACACCTGAGCAATTACAACGACTGTGAAGCCATGTGTCCCAAACATTATGGTGCCCTGAACACTGTTGTAATTTCTACATGGTGAAACCAAAATGTATAAACATGGCCTTTAATAAAATCTGACAATGTGCACTTTAACAACATGTGCTTTTTTTCTATTACAAATCTCAAATTGTTGAGTACAGAGGCAAATAAATAAATGATGGGTCTTTGTCCCAAACATTATGGAGGGCATTGTATATACTCCATACTACCATGTACTCCATATATACTGTACAATATACTCCATACTTCCATGTATGCTAAGTACATAGATACACATGTATATGCAGATACACACACACACACACACACATATACATACACATAATAATTAAGGCCCCCTTATTTATCCCTGTGGTACCCGATTAGCTATTATTTTCCAATCCAAGAGCTACCCATTTTTCTCAACAATTTGTTATCTCTCAGCTCAAGCTCCCTGAACCAGAAACAGAAAGTGCTAGAAACACTGAGCAGGTCAGACAGCATTTGTGGAGAGCGAAGCAGAGTTAACATTACAAGTCGAAGACCCTTCATCAGAACTGGGAAAGAGGGAAAGCAAGTTAGTTAGTTGAAGGGAACGTAAGTGAGGGGTGGATAGGACAAAAGGGAATGTCTCTGATAAGTTAAGGTCAGGGTTCTCGTGGTGATAAACTCTTGGTAAAAGCTATCTAATTAAAAGTTCAATGTGCAGTTACAAGGGAGAAAGCTGAAACATATCAAAGCTGTGAAATGTCAGTCAGAGCTGTAGGAAATGCCCAGCAGATCAGGCAGTTTTAATGTGAAATGTCAGATGTTGCTCCTTCCAAAGATGCTTCCTGACATGCTGAAAATTCCAGTATTTTCAGCTTTTATTTTGGATTTCCAACATGCAGGGTATTTTGTATTGATTTTCAAGGTTTATCGAGCTATCTGGCCAAGGGTCAGAAGCTAAGCTGGGAGTTGAAATGGAATTTCTTTGCCGTCTTCCTCATGTGCATTATTATGTTAGAATAGTCTAAAATAACTCACAGTTAACGTATCACATCATCGTGCCTCCCCTACAATCAGTCTGCAGAGGAATCCTGATCCGAAACATCACCTATCGATTTTCTCCAGAGATGCTGTCTGACCCGCATAGTTACATTTTGTGTCTATCTTTGGTATAAACCAGCATCTGCAGTTCCAACGCGATTACCAACTTCTGGCAGCTCATTCCATCCACCCACCACCTACTCTGAGGAAAAATTGCCCCACAGGTTTCTATTAGATCTTTCCCTTCATACCTTAAACCTGTCCTCTGGTTCTTGTTTACCCTACTCTTGGTGCAAGATTTTGTGCATCTACCCAATCTATTCCCCTCATGATCTCATATACAAGATCTGTTGAAAGGTTATTGAGGTGAACCATTGACAGCTTCTCTCTCCACAGAGGCTGCCTGCCCCGCAGGGTACCTCCAGTATTCTCCGCTTATATCTTTTTATTTTTATTTTTATTTTTTTAAATTTTTATTTATTAGAAGTACATTACATTACAACCACATACATTAATACTCGTCATTTATATCTTCTTACAATTAATGTACTCCCTTTATTTATTTTTTTACACTAGAAAAAGAAAAGATTGAAAGAAAGAAGAAAGTGAAGGAAAAAGTGCAAGTGTAGAAAAGTGTAGAAAATGTAACAACAAAAAAGGACGAAGACCCTATAAGAGCGAAATTAAAAACAAAAAGAAAAAGAGTTAAGAAATAGGCCCTAAGAAAAGAAAAGAGAGAGAAAAAAAGAGAAACAAATGTTTTTTTTTGAGCATCACGTAAATAGGACATACCAACTCTTCAACTATCATCCCCCCTTACCTGACCTCAATTTTTTTATTTTTTTAAAGTACTTTTGCACCCTATGTTTGTAATAATTCTATAAATGCAGGCCACGTCAGGTGGAAGTGATCTGGTTTACCTGCTAGGAGGAGTCTTATCTCTTCTAGGTGTAATGTTTCAAACATATTTGAAATCCACATATTTATAGTTGGTATTGGAGCCTTCTTCCAAAATTTTAGAATTAGCTTTTTTCCAGTTATTAACCCATAGTCCATTAATTTCTTTTGAAACACATTTAGTTCTGGATCATCTTCCGTTATTCCGAAGATAATCCATTCTGCTTTGGGTATCAGTCTTGTTTTAAATAACTTTGTAAAGATTTCAAAAATTTCATTCCAAAATTTTTGAATTTTTGTACAGAAGACAAATGAGTGCGCTATAGTTGCTTCTTGGGATTGACATTTATCACAAATAGATGATACGTTTGGGAAAATTTTATGAATTTTAGTTTTCGAATAATATAATCTATGTAAAATTTTAAATTGTATTAAAGTGTGTCTTACATTAATCGAGCATTTATGCACGTTTAATAAGTATTCATTCCAACTTTCCTTTGAAATTTTAATAGCTAACTCTTCTTCCCAGTCTCTTCTGATACCCTCCGTAGGTGGTATTTGTACATTTAAAATAATATTATACAAATATGATATTAAGTTTGCTGATTCCGCTTTTATCTGCATTGCCTCGTCCAATACATCTACTGGATTATTATAATGATCTTTTGTATATTTTTTCAAATAGTCGTATATTTGAAAATATTTAAAATATTGATTATTTCCGAGTTTATATTTTATTTGTAATTGTTGAAATGAAAGTAATTTTCCAGTTTCATACAAGTCACCAAGCGTTTTAATTCCTAGTCTATCCCATTGTGTATAAGCTTTATCTATAATAGAAGGACTAAACGAAGGGTTATTGACTATAGGTAATAAAAGTGATAAGTTTCTTAATTTTAAATTTTGTTTTATTTGTTTCCAAATACGGATTGTACTATGAATAATTGGGTTCTTATTATAGTTTATGTTATTCAGTTTCATTGGAGAGAGGAGGATCGCTCCAATGTTTCTAGAGGAGCAATCCTCTTTCTCCATTACAATCCAGTCTACTTGCTGGGCGGAGTTATCCATCAGTTGAATCATGTTTTTAATATTTACTGACCAATAATAATACATAAAATTAGGTAGTGCTAGACCCCCCAATACTTTAGGTTTATTCAGATGGGTTTTTTGTATTCTATGTGATTTATAGTCCCATATAAAATTAGTGATATTTGAGTCGAGTTTTTTAAAAAACTTCTTAGGTAAGTATATAGGAATTGATTGAAATAGGTATAAAATTTGTGGTAAAAAGATCATTTTTATTGCGTTTATTCGGCCTATTAAAGACATCGGGAGCGTTTTCCAGAATTTAATTAATGTATTTAGTTTATTAAGTAGGGGGTCAAAATTTGCCCTGAACATACCTTGATATGTTCTGGTAATTTCGATTCCCAAATATTTAAATTTTTCTGTAGCTATTTTAAAAGGGAATTTTAAAAGATGTGTTGAATCTTTCGGTTTTATTGACATAATTTCACTTTTATTCCAATTTATTCTATATCCAGAAAAAGATCCGAAGTCTTCAATTAAATTTAATATATTTGGTATAGTGATTTGAGGTTTTGTAATATACAATAATATATCATCCGCGTATAAAGATATTTTATTATATGAGTCTTTAGTATTATATCCATGAATATCAGGGTGTATTCTAATTTTTTCTGCTAGCGGTTCAATAATGAGAGCAAACAGCTGTGGTGATAATGAGCATCCTTGTCTATTTCCCCTTGATAGTTGAAATTTCGAGGATAATATGTTATTAGTAAGTATTCTAGCTGTAGGTTTGTTATATAGTAACTTAATCCATAAAATAAAATTCTCTTCCAGTTGAAATTTTTGTAATACTTTATCCATATAATTCCATTCTACTTGATCAAATGCTTTTTCAGCATCCGCTTATATCTTGTGGTGAATGATCTTTTCACTGTTTTCACAAAGCATCGATTGTAGAAATTGTGTAACTTTGCACATAAATTGCTCAGGAACGATGCACAACTCCCGCTCTGACTAATGGTATATATTTCTAACTCATGCTGCCTGAGCTGAGATAGACGGCATTTAAAGCCAGTGTTTATTTTTCATTCTGGATTCTGACATTGACCCAGACGATAATTAACGTCCACAGGAAAAGCAAACGTAGTGATTTACAATTTATAGATTTTTGAGGCAAAAGACTCAAGGGGATGAGATAAAAGTCACTGAGCCCGGCCCCTGCTTATCCTCCAAGGACCGGAGAACCGGGAGAGGAGGATGGAGGGAGTCGGCGATGGCGGACGTAAGAGCAAGAGCCGTTAAGAGCGTGAAATGAGGTCTTACCATCCGTGCCATCAAGGTTGGCTGGGGGAGGTGCCCCAGGACACAAAGGCTGAAGGTGGCCGGGGTGAGGAGAGAGACGACAGTGCACTGGACGATCCGGACCGAGGAGGCGGCTGGAGGTGCAGCAGCAGCCTGGGGCTTGTCTGGATCGGGCGCCGCTCCAGAAGACCGGAATGGACTTTGAAAAAGGTGGCAAAACCTGTTGACTCTTGTATGCGGTCTCAGTGGACTATTTCTATACACTTGTTACTAATCGAGGATGTGTATGACAATGCTTTACCGAACTACATGCAAAAAATGAATTTCACTGTACGTCTGTATGTGTGATAATAAAGAACCATTAACCATTGAAGATGAGTCACAATCTTACTGAATAGGGAAGCAGGCAAGAGGGGTCCTGATCTCCCTCTGCTGCTATTTCGTATGTTCTTAATTGTACATAATTAAACTTCTTCGATCTGTTTGCCCTCCATAAAACAAAATCCCTAATGTTCCATCCAAAACAAAACCCTGGGAAGATCTGATAGTGCTGCAATTGATTTGTGAAGTTCCAAAGAAAGTAAGACAGTGGAAGTCTCTGCAAAGTTTCACTTAGCTCTGAGCTCATCATTGCTTCTTTTTCTCCGTCGGGGGAGAAAATGATAGCATTTGATGCTGTACGTGCAATGTAATACAGTCTGTTTTATAGTTCTCTTTGTCCATGCACGGAACATCCAGTCTGTCATTTCCTGACTGGGTCCATTATCTCCATCACTCTTAACAGTCTGATTACAATGACTCATTGTCAGACCGCTTATCATTGCTGCTGAATTTTGCTTGTCAGTTTGTAATTTACACTAGATGAAGAAGGCGATAAAACAAAACAAAAATGTTAAAAGGTTTACCGCACAAAGATCTACTCTTACATTTTGACATTAATAGGAACACCCTTAGTGGTTAGAATTTAATTATTTTCAGTTGCTTCCCCAATCGATTTGATTCGCAGCAATCACAAGCCATCAATGGCAATTCTCATTATGCCAAATAATACTATTCCATCATCAATGTCTGGTCTGTATTTCCACAAATGTATTCACAGGAAATTAAATCAACTGTAACAAATCCATTGACTTTTGTTCATAATGCACGATAGAATCCAATAAAAAAAATTACAAAGTGTAGCAAGAACAGCAAATCTACACCACTTGTGAGACTGGTCAACAGTTAAGTTTAGAGATACAGCGTGCAAACAGGCACCTTGGTCCACCGAGTCCGTGCTGAACAACGATCACCAGTACACTGGTTCCATCCTGCACATTAGGGACAATTCACAGAAACCAATTAACCTACAAACCTGCACATCTCTGGAATGTGGGAGGTAACAGAAGCACCCGGAGAAAACACATGTGGTCACAGGAAGAACGTACAAACTTCATACAGACAGCACCCGAGGTCAGGATCGAACCCAGGTCTCTGGTGTTGCAAGGCAGCAACTCTACCACTACGCCACTGTGCCGCCAAACAGTTTGAGAGTTCCCCTGGCAGTGCTGCTTGCTCAGAAGGGAGCATGAGAATCAGCTCCAAACAATCATGTACCTAGAACTTTATCTCACTGAACAATTTTCAAAGATTTAGTTTCAGGTTTATTATTGTCAGGTGTACTGAGGTATAGTGAAAAGCTTTGCTTTGCGTGCTATGCAAACAGGTTAGATAATGTGTAGGAAGAATTGCAGATGATGGTGTACACTTAAAATAGACACAAAATGCTGGAGTAACTAGCGGGACAGGCAGCATCTCTGGAGAGAAGGAATGGGTGACACTTCTTCAGACTGAAACTTAAGGGAGAGGGAAACTAAAGATATGGCAGTGTAAGATGTGAAAACGACAGATCAAAGCAGACAATGTCAAGGAAATGTAGAATGATTTATTGTTGACTGAGGGGAAGGTGACAACGAGGCATACAAACAGTAAAATTAATCAGGAGACAGTGAAACTAGTCGGAGAACTAGGGTAGGGGAGGGACAGAGAGAGAGGGATAGCAAGGGTTACTTGAAGTTAGAGAAATCAATGTTCATACCACTGGGTTGTAAGCTGCCCAGCGAAATATGAGGTGCTGTTCCTCCAATTTTAATTTGGCCTCACTCTGACAGTGGAGGTGGCCCACGACAGAAAGGTCAGTATGGGAATGGGACGGGGAGTTAAAGTGTTTAGCAACTGCGAGATCACTTAGGCCTAGGCGGACTGAGCGAAGGTGTTCAGCGAAACGATCGCCGAGTCTGCTCTTGGGCTCGCCGATGTATAGGATTCCACACCTGAAACAGTGCATACAGTAGATGAGATTATTTTATATATTTATGAGGTTATTTTATGTTCCTCCCCTTAAACATATTACTTTACACTTCAAGCTGCTTCGGCAAGGCCACCAACATAATCTCACCCCGGTTACACCTTCTTGTCCCCTCTTCCATCAGGCAATAGGTACAGAAGTGTGAAAACGCACACCTCCAGATTCAGGGACAGGTTTTTTTCCAGCTGTTATCAGGCAACTGAACCATCCTATCATCAACTAGAGAGTGGTCCTGAGCTGCTATCTACCTCATTGGAGACCCTCGGACTATCTTTAATCAGACTTCACTGGACTTTATCTTGCACTAAATGTTATTCCCATTATCCTGTATCTGTACACTGTGAACGGTTTGACTGTAATCATGGATAGTCGTTCCGCTGACATAGCACGCAACAAAAGCATTTCACTGTACCTTGGTACACCTGACAATAAACAAAACTAAACTATTTAATACAGACTCTATCAGCAGCTACTAACTTGGCAAAGTCTATGGAAGACCAAGACAAGAGAACCTCTGGCAAGTGCAAATGTTCGAAGTTGCTCTCCGATGTACTGCATAATTATGGTGACACTGATTGCTTTCCCAATGCTCTTATTGTAAAATCCAAGCCATATGTTTGTCAGCAACTGACACTTGACAAGACTTGGCAAGCTCCTGCTGCCCATTCCCTTACTTTGTTCATGTAAATGGAAAATCTGCTTAAAGCAGAGCTGAACTAATTCAGGCTCATTAAAAATACAACAGCAAAGTGGGATGATGAATAAATTTAAATAATGGCCAATTCAACAAAATATGTAGTGCAAATTAATATTCATCACTTGCGGCTTGAGTGGTGTCAGATTGAAGAGTTAATTCACACCTCTGACAGATTAATCGGATTGAGGGAGTGTATCCAAGGGTGTGGCAATGGCTGGATTTTAGGATCACAATGTTCAGTAATCCAGAAGATACACAAAGTGCTGGAGTAGCTCAGTGGGCCAGGCATCATCTCTGGAGAACATGGATATGTCCCGAAGGGCCGTGGGCTGCTGCCAAACCTCGATAGGCAGCAGGTCTGTCTCGCCCGCCGCAAAACCGGAGGAGCTCACCTGGAGTTGGTCTGAAGATCGTCTCCTGCTCGCCCCCGAAGAATGGGAACCGGGGGGTGGAGAGAGTCGGCGACGGTGGTGGGTGCTGGAAGGGCTGGTGAGAGAACTGGGTGGGGGGGGTGTTACCTTCTGCACCCTCAAGGTCGGCTGCTGGAGGTGCTGCCCCGGGGAACGAAGGCACAAGGCTGAAGGATGAAGACTGAAGGCCGGATGAGGAGAGGACAGGTGGAGGCACCGGCTGCAATGGCCAGCTGCAGCATGGACTGTGAAAATGGCACCAAACCTGGTGACTTGCATATGGACTGAGTGGGTTGTTTCACTGCATTCTGTACTTAATCGAGATTGTCCTTATGAATAGCAATAATCTTATGAAGATTATTGAAGTGTGAAAAAATAACTTCACTGTACCTTGGTGTACACGTGATAATAAAAGAACCATTGACCACAGGTGAAGTTTCGGATTGAGACTTTTCTTCAGTCTCTTCGTTTAGTTTATTATCGTGTGAACACTGAGGTACAGTGACAAGCTTTGTTGTTGCGTGCTATCCAGTCAGTGCAGAGACTATATACATGGTTACAATCAAACCATTCACAGTGCACAGATAAGGGATAAAGTGTACTAAATTTAGTGCCAGATATATCGGATTAAAGATCAAAGGTCTCCAATGAGGAAGATGGGAGGTCAGGATTCTTACTTACAGATGTAAGGAATTGCAGAAGCTGGAAAGGACACAAAGTGCTGAAGTAATTCAATGGGTCAGGCAGCATCTCTGGAGAATATGGATAGGTGACATTTCAGGTTGGGACTCTTCTTCAGATTGATTGTGTGTGGGTGAAAGCTAGAAGAGAGGAGGGGCAAGAAAAAACATGATGAGTATCAGGTGGAATCAGGTGAGAGTTTTTTTTTAACCAAAGAAAGACAAAAAATGATGGAGAACAAGACAGATGGGATTCGCTGGAGAACAAAACGGAGGGGATTTTTTGATAGGTAGATGGTTGGACAGGCCAGAGATGAAAAGACAAAAAGTGTAAGATAAGGATAGAAGAGGTATGTATTGGGAAGCCAGAGAAAGGAATGTAGGTGGAAGGGGGAGGGGGAAGAAAAGAGTTCATGTCCTTCAAGGGATGAGGTGGAGGAGGGGAATAAAGAAGAAAAGGAAGAAAATAAAGAAGGAAGAACAAGGGTTATTTGTTGGTTTACTTACCTAAAATTGGAGAATTGTCCAATAAGTGAATCTTATTTTGGCTGGATATAGTGAGTGGTGTGTGACAGGATCGATGCTGGTGACTCAATTTCTTTTAATTTATATGTAGGACTTGGATGAATGCACCAAAGAATACCTAAGTTTGCTGATGACATAAACATTTGATAGGAATGTATGTTCTGAACAGGTCTTAAGGAAGCTATTAAAGGATATAGATAGTTTCAATAAGTGGACGGCGATGTGGCAAATGGACTATCGTGTGAAAAATATAAAACCATCCATTTTAGCAGGAAGATTAAAAAATACAAATGGTGAGAGATTGCAGAGCTTTGAGATGCAGAAAGATCCTGGCTGTCCTAGTGCATGATTTGCAAATGGCTGCAGATAAAACAACCAAATAAAAAAGCTTTCATCACTTATTGCTTAGGGAACTCAATGCTCTAAAGGTTGAAGACTAAAGGTCGGAGTGCTTTAGACTTTATACAGAACGGAAACAGGCCCTTCGGTCCACCGAGTCTGCACTGACCAGCGATCACTTCGTACACTAACACTACCCTACACACTTAGGGACAATTTACAGACGCCAGTTAACCTACAAACCTGTACGTCTTTCGAGTGTCAGAGGAAACCGGAGCACCCAGAGAAAACCCACGCGGTCACAGGGAAAACATTCAAATTCCATACAGACAACACCCGTAGTCAGGATCGAACAAGGGTCTTTGGTGCTGTAAGGCAGCAACTCTACCGCTGCGCCATTGTGCCACCCTCAGGTCTGATGAAATAAATTTCGTAACTTTAGGAATTTGGTGGAAAACTATTGGCATCCAAAGCAGTCTGCGAACATAGTTAAACGAGAAAAAAAATTATTCCTTGATCTACAGAAGGCGGTACAGCGGTAGAGTTGTTGCCTTACGGAGTTTGTATGTTCTTCACATGACAATGTGAGTTTTCCCTCGGGTGCTCTGGTTTCCTCCCACACTCCAAAGACGCACAGGTTTGTAGGTTAATTGGCTTTGGTAAAGACCGTAAATTGTCCCTAGTGTGTAAGATCGTGCTAGTGCATCAGGATCGTTGGTCAGTGCGAACTCGGTGGGCCGACGGGCTTCTTCCCCGATGTATCTCTAAACTATACCATACTAAACTACAGAGTAGAAAAAATAAAATTACGGCATTGTGACTTAGCATGGCTCAATCAACATTCACTACCACGAAGAGTAGGGGCAATAGAATTTTAGTCCCTTTTCTTTCCTCATATGGCCCAGCAGATCAGACTTCCTGGAAACAGCAACAGAAAACAAGGAAGTATTTCATGATAATATGTCTTTCTACCAGGCAAGATAAATGGACCAAATTTTAATCATGGTATCAAGACAGGAATAAAACAAAAAATGCTGGAACATAGCAGGTCAGAGAGTTTAATTTAGTTTAAAGATGCAGCGTGGAAACAGGCCCTTCGGCGCACTGAGTCCACGCCGACAAACGATCCCCTACATACTAGTTTACAATTATTACCAAATCAAATTAACCTACAAACCTGCACGTCTTTGGAATGTGGGTGGAAACCGGAGCACCTGGGAAAAACCCATGCGGTCACGAGCAGAACGTACAAACTCCGTACAGACAGCACATGCAGACAGGATCAAACCCGGGTCTCTGGCGCTGTAAGGCAGCAACTCTACCGCTGTGCCACTGTGCTGCCCTTGGCATCCAGGGAAAGGGGAAAATGAGTTCCTGTCTCAGGTTAATAGAAGTCATACACGTATGCTTTTCAGTCATGACTAGAGGACTGGGAAAGGATCTTAACTCCCTGGTGTAAACGTGACCAAAGCTTAGATGAGAGAAAAGATGTGGCAACACAGAACTGCAGATGCTGGTTTATTACAAAGATAGACACAAAGTGCTGGAGGAACTCAGCAGCATCTCTGGAAAAAAAGGATGGGTGACTTTTCGGGTTGGAACCCTTCATATGAGCTACTCCAGCTGAGTTAATCCAGCACGTAGTATCTATCTAGGAGAGCAAAGATAATAGGTTATTGAATATCTGGTCCATGACAGGCTGATGATACGTGCATTGAAGATTTATGGATGGGTTGCCCAGAAGATTCGCTCACGCTTGAACAGAATTAGACAGGATGACAATTTTACATAAAATATGGTAATGTAAAACTTTACTCATCTCATCTACTTTTTTCCATTACTGTGGTCAACCTTCAAGTCTAATCAGACCACTTCCTCTGTCTTCTGTCACAAGGAAACAATAACACACAAAATTGCAAATGTCAGAAACTTGAATAGCAAAAAAAGGGAGCAACTGAGGAGAGAGAAACAATGTTAATGTTTCATGTTGCTGACCTTTCACTGAGCACTGAAGATAAAGAATTGTGGCTGGTCTGAAGAAAATTCCACACTGATAATACATAGATCATAGAACAGTACAGCACAGGAACAGCCCCTTTGGCCCACATTGTCTGTATTGAACATGATGCCAAGTTACTGATCTCATCTGCCTTTACACGATCCATATCCTTCTATTCCTTGCACTTCCACGTGCCTATCGAAAATCCTCTTAAACATCACTATCGTATCTGCCTCCACCACCACCCCAGGCAGTGCGTTCCATGCCCCCACCACTCTCTGTAAAAAACTTGCTCCGCACATCTCGTTTAAACTTGTGAAAGTTTGGGATTCTCTGGGCCAGCGGAAGCTTGGACATTTGGTCTGCTCACTGCTGAGACTGATTGAATTGAGAATCAAGGACAGGTACACAGCTGTCTCTTCCACCCTCTTATTTTCCATTGTGGAAGCAGCTCATGGACTTTATCCATATTAAAATACAATAAGCTATAATGCCATTTTCCTCTACTCCAGCTCCCCGGGCTAATCTTCTCTTCCTGCCTCTTACCTTCTGCCCAGGAATGCGTATTCCTTCAGTTACCCTCCTATTGCTAGTCATGTCCTCCATAGGATCTCCTATCCACAAATCAAGTCCTTACTGCCGCAACCCGATCCATAGTAGACAACTCGTCCTTTTTTTTCCAAAGATGCTGCTGGACCCGCTGAGTTACTCCAGCAGTTTGTGTCTAACTCATCCATCCAAGCTGGTTTACATAGATATATAGATACATAGACAATAGGTGCAGTAGGAGGCCATTCGGTCCTTCGAGCCAGCACCGCCATTCAATGTGATTATGGCTGATCATCCGCAATCAGTACCCCGTTCCTGCCTTCTCCCCATATTCCTGATTCCGCTAGCCCTAAGAGCTCTATCTAATTCTCTTTTGAATGCATCCAGTGAATTGGCCTCCACTGCCTTCTGAGGCAAATAAATCCACAAGTTCACAACTCACTGGGTGAAAAAGTTTTACCTCACCTCAGTTCTAAATGGCCTACACCTTATTCTTAAACTGTGGCTCCTGGTTCTGGACTCCCCCATTAACCTTGTGAACCTACGCTGCACTCCCTCAATAGCAAGAATGTCCTTCCTCAAATTAGGAGACCAGAACTGCACACAATACTGCAGGTGTGGCCTCACCAAGGCCCTGTACAACTGCAGAAGGACCTCTTTGCCCCTATACTCAACTCCTCTTGTTAGGAAGGCCAACATGCCATTAGCTTTCTTCACTGCCTGCTGTACCTGTATGCTTACTTTCAGTGACTGATGTACAAGGACACCCATGTCTCGTTGTACTTCCCCTTTTCCCAACCTGACACCATTCAGATAATAATCTGCCTTCCTGTTCTTGCCACCAAAGGCGGACGGGACACCAGCTCAGAGTAGTGGCGGCCCAGGCTTAAAGCCAGCGCGGAGAAGAAGCGCTAACTCCACTGCTCCGGGCCGGTGTCCTGTCAGCCCAGGGCTGTCGGATAACCTGGCGGGATAAGCAGAGTTGAGCTGGAGTTAGCGCTTCTTCTCTGCGCTGGCTGTAAGTCTGGGCTGCCACTGCTCCGGGCCAGTGTCCCGTCAGTCCAGGGTCACCCCGGACATCTCCGGTTGCCCCTGGACAGGGATGGAACACTCGGGAGGGGACGGGGACGGTCCAGTAGCAATTCCACAGCGCTTGCAGCGCCGGAGACCCGGGTTCAATCCTGACTATGGATGAAACGCAGGTCTGTTTCCATGCAGCAGAGCTGCCGAGAATGTTTATCGCGAGTGACCTATGACCTGGGCATGCACAGTCGGAATACCTGAACTCGCTTATGGAGTCCATTGCATATTGTGCTCACAGTGTGCTCTCCTGTACATTGGATTTGATGTCCATTTTAGAGAACAGTTGCCTGTCACTTTAATTCTTTGACTCACTCCCAATCTGACTTATTTCTTATAGACAATAGATGCAGGAGTAGGCCATTCGGTCCTTCGAGGCAGCACCGCCATTCAATGTGATCATGACTGATCATCCAAAATCAGTACCCCATTCCTGCCTTTTCTCCATATCCCATGACTCCTCTATCTTTAAGAGCTCCATCTAACTCTCTCTTGAAAGCCTCCAGAGAATTGGCCTCCACTGCCTTCTGAGGCAGAGAATTCCACAAATTCACAACCCTCTGGGTGAAAACGTTTTTCCTCATCTCCGTTCTAAATGGCATCCCGCTTATTCTTAAACTGTGGCCCCTGGTTCTGGACTCCCCCAACACCGGGAACATGTTTCCTGCCTCTTGCGTGTCCAATCCCTTAATAATCTTATATGTTTTAATAAGATCTCCTGTCATCCTTCTAAATTACAGTGTATACAAGCCCAGTCGCTCCATTCTATCAACATATGAGATTCCCGCCATCCCGGGAATTAACCTGGTCAACCTACGCTGCACTCCCTCAATAGCAAGAATGTCCTTCCTCAAATTTGGAGACCAAAATTGCACACAATACTCCAGGTGTGGTCTCACTAGGGCCCTGGGTATACTGACAGAAGCCTCCTCGTGGTGATCCCCGTAAACGACAACACGATGCATTCTGTGACGCGTCGGGCGACCAATTCTGTCAACGTGTTGGATGACGACGGAAGCCAACAGCGAGCTATGCGTCATCTGACACACGAGCGAACAAACTAGGGCCCTGTACAACTGCAGAAGGACCTCTTTGCTTCTATACTCAACTCTTGTTATGAAGGCCAACATGCCATTAGCTACAAGGAACTGAAGATGCTGGTTTACCAAGGGAAGACATAAAATGCTGAAGTAACCCAGCGGATCAGGCAAAATCCCTGGAGAACATGGATAGTTGACATTTCCGGTCGGGACCCTTCTTCAGTCTGAAAGAGGGTCCCCACCCAAAATGTAACCTTGTCACCTATCCTTGTTCTCCAGATTGGCTGCTTGAACCGCTGAGTTACTCCAGAATTGTGTCTTTCCCTGCCTTATTTCTTCCTGGTTTAATTCACTGCTCCAGTGAAGTCCATCAGAAGCTCAATGAATGGCACTGAAAACATCTTACCACACTAGTGCCCTCAGGACTTAACGTTCATTTCAATTACGCCACAGTGCCGCCCATGTCAGTGTTTTCTGTTTTTATTTCAATCAAAGTTCCTACCCACTGAGTGCTGCTGCTTGGATTTTTAGCTTTGCTGTTCAGTTGTAAGAAAATAGAAAGACATAGAGTGCTGGAGTAGATCAGCAGGCCAAGTACATGGATAGTCAGAAATGGTGGTGGGTATTTGGAACGAGCTGCCAGATGAGGTAGTTGAGGCGGTACTATAGCAAGATTTAAAAGACATTTAGACAGCAGTCTGTCACTTCCCTTCTCTGTTTTTATTATTTTAAGTATATTTTAAAGGTGTGTTTCAATGTTTTTTGGTCAGTTTATGTGGGGGGAGGGGGTGGGTGGGAATAGGGGGAAACTTTTTTCAGTCACTTACCTCGACGGAGATGTGACTTTCTCAGTGTCTTATCTCCAACTACCCCGTGGCTTAACAACTGGATTGGTGCGGCCTTTCCTGGAGACCAGCCTGGAGCTTCAAGCCGCAGGCGCGTCGCGGACTTTAACATCGCGGAGCTGCGATCCTTTGCTGAGGATCGCCAGAAGAAGTGCTCCGACCGCGGGGCCTGTGGATTTTAACACCGTGAAGCGGCCCACTCGGGAACGCCATGCCGCGGAGTGTTTCGATCCAACCCGACCCGACGTCGGAGTTTCATTCATCCCGAGAGGGCCTGAACATTGGACAGTCTGTAGCGGCGAACTGCGGAGGGTTCAAAGGCCCCGACCACGGGTGAACAAAGAAGGAAGATGACTGAACTTTATTGCCTTCCATCACAGTGAGGAATGTTGATTCCACTGTGGTGGATGTTTATGTTACATTTTATTTTGTGTGTGTATTGTTGCTTTTCATTTAATATGGCTGTATCTTAACTCAAATTTCACTGTACCTTAATCGGTTAAGTGATAACAAATGCGAACTTGAACTTGAACTTGACAGGTACACGGATAGGAAAGCTTTAGAGGGATATGTTGCCCTCATCCTAAAAAATAAATTAAATAAATACAGCAAACCCACGTTATATTTGTTTATTACACAACAGAAGCCTCTGTAAATTAACTCCATCAGTATGCCAATTACTGAATCAATTGTGAAAAATAAATGCCACCATCCATTCTGCAATGTGACCTATTTTATATGAATACTGTACATTTTGATATGACATTTTGATATGACAACATTTAATTGAATTGACTGAACGATACAGGCCACTGTTCGCATAAGTTGTTTGTTGTCCTACATTTGCATCCACTCCCCACACACTAGAGGCAATTTACAGAGGTCAATTAGCCTACAAACCGGATGTGGGAGGAAATCGGTGCACGTGAAGGAAACCCACACAGTCACAGGGAGAACATGTAAACTCCATACAGTCAGCATCTGACATCAGGATCAAACCTGGAACTCTGGCGCTACAAGGCAGCAGCGCTGCCAGCTGCCCCATATTGCTGCCCCCAAATTTCAGACGTTCATTTCAGTCTGCTGTTTATCTTAGGTATGATGGATTGTAAAATTCTTAAATTTGTTAACATTTTTGGTCAGAGAGAATTTTAAATTCCTGAAAGTATATTTCTGTCAGCCAGCTGGATTTAAAAATATGCCATGGTCTAATTGCTTTTAATAGTTTTCCACTGTACTTCTACACATGACAATAATAAACTAAACTAAACTAATTTGTGAATATGCATTCTGCACTTCTAATGCATAATGATTGCCTGTGAAACGTAAATACAGCTTGGAGCAGTGGCTACAGATTACATAGAAACATAGAAAATAGATGCAGGAGGCCATTCGGCCCTTCGAGCCAGCACCGCCATTCATTATGATCATGGCTGATCGTCCCCAATCAATAACCCATGCCTGCCTTCTCCCCATATCCCTTGATTCCACTAGCCCCTAGAGCTCTATCTAACTCTCGCTTAAATCCATCCAGTGATTTGGCCTCCACTGCCCTCTGTGGCAGGGAATTCCACAAGTTCACAACTCTCCGGGTGAAAAAGTTTTTTCTCACCTCAGTCTTAAATGGCCTCCCCTTTATTCTAAGACTGTGACCCCTGGTTCTGGACTCACCCAACATTGCGAACATTTTTCCTGTATCCAGCTTGTCCAGTCCTTTTATAATTTTATATGTTTCTATAAGATCCCCCCTCATTCTTCTAAACTCCAGTGAATACAAGCCTAGTCTTTTCAATCTTTCCTCATATGACATTCCCGCCATCCCAGGGATCAATCTCGTGAACGTACGCTGCACTGCCTCAATCACAAGGATGTTCTTCCTCAAATTAGGAGACCAAAACTGTATGCAATACTCCAGATGTGGTCTTACCAGAGCCCTATACAACTGCAGAAGAACCTCTTTACTCCTATACTGAAATCCTCTCGTTATGAAGGCCAACATTCCATTAGCTTTCTTCACTGCCTGCTGTACCTGCACACCAACTTTCAGTGACCGGTGTACAAGGACATCCAGGTCTTGCTGTACCTCCCCCTTACCTAACCTAACCCCATTGAGATAATAATCTGCCCCCTTGTTTTTGCCACCAAAGTGGATAACCTCACATTTATCTATATTATACTGCATCTGCCACGCATCTGCCACGCATCTGCCCACTCACTCAACCTGTCCAGGTCACCCTGCAACCTCCTAACATCCTCTTCACAGTTCACACTGCCACCCAGCTTTGTGTCATCCGCAAACTTGCTAGTGTTGCTCCTAATTCCCTCTTCCATATCATTAATATATATAGTAAACAGTTGCGGCCCCAACACCGAGCCTTGCGGCACTCCACTCGCCATTGCCTGCCATTCTGAAAAGGACCCGTTCACTCCTACTCTTTGTTTCCTGTCTGCCAACCAATTTTCTATCCACGTCAACACCCTACCCCCAATACCATGTGCTTTAATTTTAGTCACTAGTCTCCTGTGCGGGACCTTATCAAAGGCTTTCTGAAAGTCTAGATACACTACATCCACTGGCTCCCTTTCATCTACTTTACTTGTCACATCCTCAAAAAATTCCAGAAGATTAGTCAAGCATGATTTCCCTTTCATAAATCCATGTTGACTTGGACTAATCCTTTTACTGCTATCCAAATGCCCCATTATTACCTCTTTAATAATTGACTCCAGCATCTTTCCCACCACCGAAGTCAGGCTAACTGGTCTGTAATTCCCCGTTTTCTCTCTCGTTCCTTTCTTGAAAAGTGGGATAACATTAGCTATCCTCCAATCCACATGAACTGATCCTGAATCTATTGAACATTGGAAAATGATCACCAATGCGTCCACTATTTCTAGAGCCACCTCCCTGAGGACCCTCGGATGCAGACCATCAGGCCCAGGGGATTTATCATCCTTCAGTCCCATTAGGCTACCCAATACTATTTCTTGCCTAATGAAAATTTCTTTCAGTTCCTCGACCCCCTTGGATCCTCTGTCCTCCCATACTTCTGGGAGATTGTTTGTGTCTTCCTTAGTGAAGACAGATCCGAAGTACCTGTTCCTCTTCTGCCATTTCCTTGTTCCCCATAATAATTTCACCCGTGTCTGCCTTCAATGGACCCACATTTGACTTTGCTATTCTTTTTCCCTTAACATATCTAAAGAAGCTTTTACTGTCCTTCTTTACATTCCTTTCCAGCTTCCCCTCGTACTTCATCTTTTCAGCCCGTATTGCCCGTTTTGTTTCCTTCTGTGAAAGTTTCCCAATCCTCTGGCTTCCGGCTACTCTTTGCTGTGTTATACATCTTTTCTTTTAGTTTTATTCTATCCCTAACTTCTCTTGTCAGCCACGGTTGCCACCTACTCCCCTTAGAATCTTTTTTCCTTTTTGGAATGAAATGAACCTGCGTCTTCCGGATTATGCACAGAAATTCCTGCCATTGCTGTTCCACCCTCATTCCTGCTAGTATCCCTTTCCAGTCTACCTTGGCCAGCTCCTCTCTCATGCCTTCATAGTCCCCTTTGTTCAACTGCGTCACTGACACTTCCGATTTAACCTTCTCCTTCTCAAATTGCAGATTAAAACTAATCATATTATGATCACTCCAAGCGGTTCCTTTACCTTGAGTTCTCTTATTACTAACATATTCTGTTATTAGCAACCAGCATTCTTACTCTACATATCTTGTTCTGTATATGAATTTTCTGCCATGCTGATGACAAATATTTTTTTTATTGAAGTCACAGAGGTTAAAACATGGAAACATGTCCTTCGGCCCACTGGGTCCATACCAGCTATCAAGCACCCATTTACACTAACACTAGTTTTTTTTTGTAAATCAGATGCTGGATCCAAAGGTATTATTGGTTTGTTAAAATCAGGAAATGGTATTTCAGAATGAAAGTTTTTCCACTTCCATCTTTCTTCACTCAACACTTCTGTGTCAGTTTTAATGCTTGGTCTGAGACAAAGTAAAGAGCTTGTTACAAACAGTCTCCATCTTGGAGAACATCAGGGCTCTCGCTTAACTTTTTTTCCCTGTTGCCAGCCGGGCAACCTTGGCAGCTTTTTAGGTTGCCAAATGACAGTTTAGGTGGTCATTTAAGATGGCTTGCATGACGCGTGCGATAATGTGCTCAGACGAAGGGCGTAGTTACTAGTCGGAATTATGCTCAATGAAGCATTCACATATTATTTCTGCTTCAAATAAAGTCACAAACTAAACATATTCACCAATCAATACATGATATATACCACAATGACATGCAGCAAAATTATAATACAGTATCTCAACTCTTTTTACACATTGCAATTAATGCAATTTTTATTATTTCTTTCCACTTCCAAACAAAAATGTGGTTGGATTATTCAGCGTATGATCAACTTGTGTCAGTAAATCCTGGACCATGGTAACATATATGCTTAACCATGCACACTACAGATTGATGCAAGCATGTTTTCTGTGAAGGACCAAAAATTATCATGACATGGCCATAGCATGGGTCGTTATTGCTATTGGTACAGAAACACTCTCGCTTCCCACATAATTTATCCACAACAAAATATACAGGTTACAAGGAATTTTCTAAAGGCATTTTATGATAATAGCTGTTAAAACTGACTATACCCATCTGACAGGTTAAACATTACACTAACTAACAAGAGATGACCAACGGGCATAACTGCAGCAAATGTTCTTTTGGTAATATATTTAAAGGTGTCAAGACGCCACATTACCGGACATTCAGATTAGATGTATGTGTTGTGAACAGCAATGAAGATACCCAGTTTGTAAGCAACAATTTAAAAAAAAATTGTTGATAACCGCTTTTTGCATCATTCCCACTTCAGAATTAAGGTAAAAATTTGTATTTTATTAGAAGTACATTACATTACAACCACATACATTAGTACTTGTCATTTATATCTTCTTACAATTAATGTACTCCATTTATTTTTTACACTAGAAAAGGAAAAGATTGAAAGAAAGAAGAAAGTGAAGGAAAAAGTGGAAGTGTAGGAAATGTGACAACAAAAAAGGACGAAGACCCTATAAGAGCAAAATTAAAAACAAAAGAAAAAGAGTTAAGAAATAGACCCTAGGAAAGAAAGAAAGAGAGAAAGAGGAAAAAGAGAGAAACAAATATTTTTATGAGCATTACGCAAATTGGACATACCAACTCTTCAACTATCATCCCCCCTTACCTGACGTCAATTTTTTTTTTTAAGTACTTTTGCACCCTATGTTTGTAATAATTCTATAAATGCAGACCACGTCAGGTGGAAATGATCTGGTTTACCTGCTAGGAGGAGTCTTATCTCTTCTAGGTGTAATGTTTCAAACATATTTGAAATCCACATATTTATAGTTGGTATTGGAGCCTTCTTCCAAAATTTTAGAATTAGCTTTTTTCCAGTTATTAACCCATAGTCCATTAGTTTCTTTTGAAACACATTTAGTTCTGGACCATCTTCCGTTATACCGAAGATAATCCATTCTGCTTTGGGTATCAGTCTTGTTTTAAATAACTTTGTAAAGATTTCAAAAATTTCATTCCAAAATTTTTGAATTTTTGTACAAGAAACGAATGAGTGCGTTATGGTAGCTTCTTGGGATTGACATTTATCACAAATAGATGATACATTTGGGAAAATTTTATGAATTTTAGTTTTCGAATAATATAATCTATGTAAAATTTTAAATTGTATTAAAGTGTGTCTTACATTAATCGAGCATTTATGCACGTTTAATAAGTATTCATTCCAACTTTCCTTTGAAATTTTAATAGCTAACTCTTGTTCCCAGTCTCTTCTGATACCCTCCGTAGATGGTATTTGTGCATTTAAGATAATATTATACAAATATGATATTAAGTTTGCTGATTCCACTTTTATCTGCATTGCCTCGTCCAGTACATCTGCTGGGTCATTATGATGATCTTTTGTATATTTTTTCAAATAGTCGCATATTTGAAAATATTTAAAATATTGATTATTTCCGAGTTTATATTTTATTTGTAATTGTTGAAATGAAAGTAATTTTCCAGTTTCATACAAGTCACCAAGCGTTTTAATTCCTAATCTATCCCATTGTGTATAAGCTTTATCTATAATAGAAGGATTAAACGAAGGGTTATTGACTATAGGTAATAAAAGTGATAAATTTCTTCATTTTAAATTTTGTTTTATTTGTTTCCAAATTCGGATTGTACTATGAATAATTGGGTTCTTATTATAATTTATGTTATTCAATTTCATTGGAGAGAGGAGGATCGCTCCAATGTTTCTAGAGGAGCAATCCTCTTTCTCCATTACAATCCAGTCCGCTTGCTGGGCGGAGTTATCCATCAGTTGAATCATATTTTTAATATTTACTGACCAATAATAATACATAAAATTAGGTAGTGCTAAACCCCCTAATACTTTAGGTTTATTCAGATGAGATTTTTGTATTCTATGTGATTTATAGTCCCATATAAAATTAGTGATATCTGAGTCGAGTTTTTTAAAAAACTTCTTTAGTAAGTATATAGGAATTGATTGAAATAGGTATAAAATTTGTGGTAAAAAGATCATTTTTATTGCGTTTATTCGGCCTATTAAAGACATCGGGAGCGTTTTCCAGAATTTAATTAGTGTGTTTAATTTATTAAGTAAGGGGTCAAAATTTGCCCTAAACATACCTTGATATGATCTGGTAATTTCGATTCCCAAATATTAAAAATTTTCTGTAGCTATTTTAAAAGGGAATTTTAAAAGATGCGATGAATCTTTCGGTTTTATTGACATAATTTCACTTTTATTCCAATTTATTCTATATCCAGAAAAAGATCCAAAATCTTCAATTAAATTTAATATATTTGGTATAGTGATTTGAGGTTTTGTAATGTACAGTAATATATCATCCGCGTATAAAGATATTTTATTATATGAATCTTTAGTATTATATCCATGGATATCAGGGTGTATTCTAATTTTTTCTGCTAGCGGTTCAATAATGAGAGCAAACAGTTGTGGTGATAATGAGCATCCTTGTCTATTTCCCCTTGATAGTTGGAATTTCGAGGATAATATGTTATTAGTTAGTATTCTAGCTGTAGGTTTGTTATATAGTAACTTGATCCATAGATTAAAATTCTCCCCCAGTTGAAATTTTTGTAATACTTTGTCCATATAATTCCATTCTACTTGATCAAATGCTTTTTCAGCATCCAGCGAAATAATTGATAATTCTTGATCTTCAGATTTGTGTGAGTGCATTATGTTGAGTAGACGTCTCATATTGTTAGATGAGTATCTCTTAGGGATAAACCCCGTCTGATCTGGGTTTATTAATTTACTAATGTATTTACTTAATCTTCTAGCTAATGTTTTCGCTAATATTTTTTGATCTGTGTTTAACAATGCTATAGCTCTATATGAACCAGGTTCTTCTAAGTCTTTATTTTTCTTAGGTATTAATGTAATCGTTGATTCCGCTAATGTATCAGGTAGTATTCGTTTTTTAAAAGCATATTGGTACATTTTTTGTAATCTTGGTATTATTTTATCGTAAAAGCTTTTATAAAATTCATTAGTAAATCCGTCAGGGCCTGGTGTTTTTCCATTCTTTAGTGAGTTTATTGTATCTTCTAATTCCTTAATTGAGATTTGTGCACCCAGTTCCTCTTGTTCCTTCAATTCTAACTTTGGAAGGTTACAGGTATCTAAGAACTTTGTGATATTATTGGAATCACTTGTTGTTTTAGATGTATACAAATTCTCATAAAATTGCGCAAATCTATTATTAATATCCTTTGGTGTTGTTAATAATTTCCCTTTATCTGATTTGATCTTTGGTATAGTATGTTCCTTTTCTCGTTTTTTTAGCTGGCGAGCCAAAAGTTTATGCGGTTTATCCCCAAATTCAAAGTGCTCTTGTTTTGTAATTTGAAAAAGTCTTATAAGTTTGGCAGATAATAATTTATTTAATTTAAATTTCAAAATTATTATTTTATTATGTTTATCTATTGATGGATCTTTAGCATTATCTATATCCATTTGTCTAATAAGTTCTTCTAACTGTCTTTGTTCATTCTTATTCTTTTTATTTTGAAAAGCTTGATATATAATACCCCTAATGTATGCTTTAAAAGATTCCCATAATACAGTAGGCGATATATCTGGAGTATCATTTATTTGAAAAAAGCCCTCCATTTGTTCTTTTAAATATATACTCGCTTGTGGATCTTTTAGAATTTGAGAATTAAATCTCCAAAACGATTTATTCTTAGACAATCCTTCCAGTTTTAAAAAGAAAGTTAGTGGAGAATGGTCTGAAATCGAGTTTGTGTGGTATATTGCATTAGATGTTTGGGGGATTAATTTTGTATCCAGCAGAAAGTAGTCTATACGTGAGTATGTCTTATGTACCATTGAGTAAAACGAGTATTCCCTGCCAGTTGGATTAACAATTCTCCAAACATCTGCTATATTAGTGTTGTTTATATAGGTATTGAGAAGTTCCCCAGTTTTCAATTTCATATTCCCTCTCTGTTTTTGACTTGATTTATCTAAGTACAGATCTAAAACACAGTTAAAGTCTCCTCCTATTATAACATTTTGATAGTTTGACTCTGCAATTATGTTGAAAATTTTATTGAAAAAGTGGGGGTTATCAAAGTTAGGGGCATATATATTTACCAAAGTAAGTGGAGTATCATGGATTTCTCCATTAACTATTAGGTATCTCCCTTCTATATCTGTTATAATATTCTTTGCTTTAAATGGTATACCTTTTCTTATGATGATTGACGTGCCTCTAGATTTTGAAGTAAATGAAGAGTGGTATGTTTGACCTATCCATTTCGCCCTCAACCTAACTTGATCCTGAGATTTTAGGTGTGTTTCTTGTAGGAAGATAATGTCGGAGTTGTACAATTTCAGCTGAGCTAGTATCTTACCCCTTTTAATAGGTTCGTTAATACCTCTTATATTCCAACTACAAAATGAGATTCCTCCTAGGTTCTTTTGTGTGGTGTCATGCATTTTGAATAATTATAGTACCTTTAAATCTTGTGGTGCATCCAAATCCCAGGTCTTTAGGTATTGGGGGAGCTTTTGAGTTTTTAAGTTTTGCTGTTATGTCCATTTTACGCTTGTCACTAAGCACAAAACACAAACAAGTGATTTTATGTGATTAAAAAAAAACTATAAAAGTGAAGATACAGTGTCTAATATAGTCGGCACTGTAGCGAGTGTCCCACCTGTAGGTGGGAAAAAACCTTGTTTTGACTTCCATTGCGTTGTTACACAAATAGCTCCGCTCTCTTGGTTAATCATAACATATTATAATATTAAAACGGGGCCTCAGATTCAGATATATAATACACTTTTACCCTGTGTGTTTCATTGTAACATATATATATATCGGAATTTTAACTACTGATGATTAAACCGATACTTTTGACTTCAATAAGAATCAACTGCTGGTTGAAAGGGTTAACGAGACGTGCCCCTGGACCTAAGCCAGTTGCTCGTTTCTCATCCCCTCCTCCCACTTATAGATAAGGTTTCAGTTTATTAAAAATTCATATTAGTAAGTTAGTTCGTTATTTTTTATTTTGTTTTTATTAGTATTCTAATCTAACATGCATAATTTATTAAGTTGTTAATAGGATAAGTTCTTACAATTGGTTATAATATTATATTCTAATAAGCAATTATATGCTTTCTGGTATAAACCATTGTCATCTGGTCAGTTGTTTACTCGTTTTGAACAGAAAGTGTCCTTGATTCAACATTCCGAAGATAACAGTATAACTATCCCCAGACAAAGCATTGCTTAAAATGGTTCAGATCTCCCTTTCCTTTCTATTTTTCAACGATAGTTTGAGCATATTTAAACGCTTCTTCAGGCTTAACAAATGACTTTTCAAGACCCTTAAAGGAAATACGCATTTTCGCGGGATAAAAAATCCCAAATCTGATCCCTTCTCTCCCTCTTAAAAGATCTTTAACCTTCTCAAATTTGTTTCTTTTTTGCACAATTTCATACGGGTAGTCCCTGAATATCTTAATAGTATCATTGTCCAGCCGCAATTGCACACCGTATTTGATTTTACTCATAACATCTTCCAGTTCTAAAATGTCCCGAAATTTCACAATAATATGTCGTGGATAAGTTTTTCCCGCACCAAATCTTTGTTTAAATCTTGGGACACGATGAGCCACTTCGATTTTCGGTTCTTTGGAAAGATTCAGCAGTTGTTTAAGCAAGCCCATGGCAAACTCACGTACATCCTCCCCTTCGGCTCCCTCTGAAACTCCAAGAATTCTCAAATTCTGGCGTCTAGAGCGAGCTTCCAGGTCCAGGCATTTGACTGAGACTTTCTCCAGTTGAGTCACCATCTGTAGTGAAGTTTGTTCGTTTTCTCGCCTCATTTGCTCATGTTCTTGCCTCATTTTCGCCATGTCTTCAACCATTCGAGCCATGTTTTTCTCCAATTCCGTAATTGTGTGCATACTTGCAGCTACTGTTTCAAGCACAGCCGTGAACTTATCCGTATTAGTTTCATCCATCTTGTCCATTCTCTCTGATAGTCCATCTTTCACCTCATCAATTCGTTTATTCATAATGTCCAGTGAATCAATCATATTCTTCTGGTTACCAGCATTTAATTCCCTCATCATCTTCTCCATTCCTTCCATCATTATTGTCATATTTTCCTTCATTTCCTTCTTATCTTCCTTCCTATTTTCCTTCATTTCCTTTTTATCTTCCTTCATATTTTTCTTCATATTTTCCATCATAATTTTATTTTCGTCCAAAATCTCATCTTTCATATTTTCCACTGATTTCTTCCAGTCATCAAACTCTTTCTTAGATCTTGTATCCATTTCTGCAGCCACTTCAGAGACTTCAGAGACTTCAGAGGTAACTTCTGCTTCAGACTTCTTCTGGTCTTTCAGCAGCTTTTTCACTGCTCTCTGAGGGCTCACAGCTGGAGACAGTTTACTCATTTAAAGGGCTTCAAACCACCGTTTAAAACATCGCGCTTAGTGATGACGTCATCAGCGCGGCGACCAGAAGCTCCGGTAAGGTTTTTAAAAACAATCCCGATTTTTGGACCCGTTTTACACGATAAATCGTGAAATTTTTCGGGAGAGGAGCTAGGTGCACGTCTGTTAGTCCAACATGGCGCCACCGGAAGTCTAGGTTAAAATTTCAACTGAAATATCTCCTGACCAAATCTGTGATGTATATGACTAATTGTAGAAGTAAAACCTGGATAAATCCAACGTATAGTTGTGAATGTTGCTCATTAAATAACTACAGTACTGATACTCCATATTAAGAGCATTGATTTGCCGTTAAAATGAATTCTGTAATAACGTGTCAATGGTAGCAGTGACAATCGAACACTGCAGTTTTAATGTTTCACGTGTTCACAATTTAATTAATCCATCTTTAAGGATTAAAACAAATAATAACATTGAGAATTAAAACACAGTTGATTGCATTCCGTTATCAATGTTCGCTCTGAAGACATTTCCAGCACAATAGGGTCGGGGGGGGGGGGGGAGTGTGAAAGTGCAGGATGGATAGATGGAGATGGGGGGGGGGGGGGGGGTTGAGAAGGCAATCGGTGCGGAATGGATGGATTGAGGAAGGGGAATTGGTGTGTGTTGGTTGGAGTAGGTAAAATTGTGAGGGGAGAGCGTGGGGGCTGACAGTGGGGTTGAATGGGGGGATCTGTGCAGGATGGATGGGGGGAGCAGTGCAGGATGAAGGGGTGGGGCAGTGCAGGATGGATGGGAAGGGGGGTCAGTACAGGATCAATTGGAGGACCAGTGTAGGATTGATGGGGAGCGGCAGGAGAATCAATGCGAGGTTGATAGGGAGATCAGTGCAGGATGAATAGATGGGGGGGGGGAGTAGATGAGGAGGGGAGCTCAACTCTGCCTGTCTCGCCTGGTCATGCCTGGACTGATGACATATTTCCCGTAAATCCAGGCAGGGTTAACCTGGCGGGACAGGCAGAGTTGAGCTGGGTTTAGCGCTGCTTCTCTGCGCTGGCTGTGGGCCTGGGGGCACCGCGCCCGTCTGACTCCCGATGCCTCTGGCCACCCCCGGGCGTGGGGGGGGGCTCTGGTGGGGACTTCTCAAAACAGTTGGGGGACGTGTCCCCCCCTGCCTCCCCACCCCCCCCCGGATCTCCGCCCCTCGCCAAGTGCCACCGCCAAAGGGGGAAGGCATCGCCACTGCCTCCCCTCCTCCGCCAACCAACAGGAAGGTGCGGGGCCGAGCGGTGCAGCTGCTTCAGACGGCGGAAGGGGTCCTCCCCCTCCCTCCCTCCTGCCGGCCTCGGCATGCGAGGTTTGTTTTGAAAGCGCCGTCGGCAGAGTGGCAAGCAGCGGCCGCTATCAGGGTGGGCGGGGGGCGGGAGGAGGAGGAGATGGAGCCGCCGACGTCACCGCTGCTGCTGCTGTGCGGGGCCCGTCATTCGCTCCGACCCTCCGTCACGCCACACTTAACATCTTTCCCACGCATTGCAGCCGTCGCCGACACAAAACGTCACGTTCCTTTTCTCCAGAGATGCTGCCTGACCCGCTGAGTTACTCCAGTTTTTTGTGTCTATCTTCGGTATCAACCAGTATCTGGGTGCCAAGCCGGGCAAAATGACTCGGTGTTTAGGTTGCCCAGCAGCACTTTGAGTGGTCAGTGGCACCCGGGCAACTGCTAATTTTGAGCCCTGAACATTCTTTGCAGCGGCAAATGAAGTTTTATATTTCACATCGGGCATTCTTGTTGCTAATCAGGCACTGCCTTGTGCTGAGATCTAAGCAAGGTTTCTGCTCCTGTTGAGTCATACATCATGGAAACAGGCCCTTCGGCCCAAGTCGCCCATGCCAACGAACATGTCCCATCTACAATGGTCCCACCTACCTGCATTTGGCCCATTTCCCTCTGAACCTGTCCTATGCATGCACCTGTCTAAATGTTTCTTAAACATTGTGAAAGTACCTGCCTCAACTACCTCCTCCGCCAGTTCATTTCATACACCCACAACCCTATGTGTGAAAAACTTACCCCTCAGATTCCTATTAAATCTTTCCCCTCTCACCTTTAAACCTCTGTCTTCTGGTTCTTGACTCCCTACCCTGGTTGAGGGACTACCCGATTTATTCCTCTCATGATTTTGTACACCTCTATAAGATCACTTTTCATCCTCCTGCGCTCCAAGGAATCTTAGCCTCTCTCTATAGCTCAGGCCCCTCGAGTCTTGGCAACATCCTCGTAAATCTTATCTGCACCCTTTCCAGCTTGACAACATCTTTCCTATAACATGGTGCCCAGAACTGAA
Organism: Malacoraja senta; assembly: GCA_038087875.1. Lineage (NCBI taxonomy): Eukaryota > Metazoa > Chordata > Chondrichthyes > Rajiformes > Rajidae > Malacoraja > Malacoraja senta. The sequence goes on along the minus strand of CM075978.1, from coordinate 122,582,969 downwards.
CACAATACTCTAAATGCAGCCTCACCAACATCTCACATAACTGCAACATGAACTCCCAACTTCTATACTCAAAATGACTACAATCAAAATATACTAATACAGTGTGTGGGGGAGGGGGGGTGTGGGGGAGGGGGGGTGGGGGAGGGGGAGGGGTGTGGGGGAAGAGGTCTGTGGGGGAGAGGGTGTGTGGGGGGGGGGGTGGGGGGTGGAATGTGGGGGAGGGGAGTGTGTGGTGGAGGGGTGTGGGGGGAGGGGGTGTGTGGGGGAGTCGGTGTGTGGAGGAGGGGAATTGTTGGGGAGGAGGGTGTGGGGGAGGGGGATGTGGGGGGAGGGGGGGTGTGGGGGACGGAGGGGGTGGGGAAGGGGGGAGGGGTGTGTGGGGGAAGGGGTGTGTGTGGGGGAGAGGGTGTGTGGGGGAGGGGGGGTGTGTGGGAGGGTGTGTGTGTGGGGGAGGGTGGCTATGGGGAGGGTGTGGTGTGGGGAGGGTATGTGTGTGGAGGAGGTGTGGGTGTGGGGGAGGGGGATGTATGGGGGAGGGGGTGGGGGTTGGGGGAGGGGTGTGTGTAGGGAGAGGATGTGTGGGGGGGAGGGTGTGTGTGTGGGGGAGGGGTGTGTGTGGGGGAGGGGGTGTGGGGGAGGGGAAGGTATGTGGGGAGGGGTGGTTGCTGCAGACACAGTTCGCACTCTGCTCACCCCGCACTCTGCTCACCCTGCACCTTCAGCTTTCGGCCTCACTCAACGGCTCCCGATCCGTCTTCACACCACAACTCCTGGTTCCACTCAGCAGCTCCCGGCTCGTCGTGCTCGTCTCCGCAGAAGCAGCCCGCACGCTGCTCACTCTCCGCACGCTGCTCTCTCCCCGCACGCGGCCCTCTCCCCGCCCGCGGCTCTCTCCCCGCATACGGCTCTCTCCCTGCATGCGGCTCTCTCCCGGCACACGGCTCTCTCCCCGCACGCGGCTCTCTCCCCGCACGCGGCTCTCTCCCCGGATGCGGCTCTCTCCCCGCACGCTGGTCACTCTCTGCACGCTGCTCTCTCCCCGCACTCGCTCAACACACTCTGCTCACTCCGCTCCTTCAGCTTTATTCTCCTCGCTGCCGGTGATTAACAGTGGGTGCCGGAAGGGGCGGTTTTTACGATTTTTAAACCTTCATAACTTTCGTACTATTCAACCAATCTGAACAAAACTTGTTGCACTTGCAGCAGAGGAGAATGACTTGTAGCGCTATAAGGTACCATTTTTGTGCAAATTAAAAAACAACGCAAACTGGAAGAGGACAAGATGAGAGTTTTATAAGTATACTAGACTAAGTGGGACCCGTTGGGTCCCATGTTCACTCCGGAGGGCTGGTCCCCCAACGCAATATTCCACCTCTACACCAATTCCAATATTGGTGGCCAGTGGGGGGGGGGGGGGGGGGGCTTTCTGGAGCGCTAGTATAGCAGAGTGCAGGCCACCAAATCCAAATGCAATTTCATACCATTTCAAGCAGTGTGCAGACCACCAAATTCAAATGCAATTTCATACCATTTCAAGCAGAGTGCAGGCCACCAAGTTCAAATGCAATTTCATACCATTTGGGCTTTATACCCCTGGCCCCCCGGAAGGGGCATTAGCTTCATCATGGTGATTGTCAGGCGAAAGGACCAAACATTTATAACTTTTTTATTTTTCATCGATTGGAAAAATCCTCGGGGCTGCCTCAGCGGAGGACAGTGAGTAAGTTGGCCAAAAATCATAGCGATATATGGTAGCGTTATTTCTAAAATCAATATACAGCGCAGACAGGAAGTGGTCAAGATGAGACTTTTAGTTATATAGATACCAGACCAAGTGGGACCGGGGGGGGGGGGGGAGCGGCCTGCAGCGTCACACACACACTAATTACCCCACACACACACTAACCACCCCCTTGATATTATTTTAATATTATTCATTCGCTTCTTTTACCCCATCCCCCACCCTATCCACTCATGCACACCCCCAACTCGCAGGCGCGGCTAGAGAGGGAGAGGGAGGGGGCAGAGAGAGAGAGAGGGCAAAGAGAGGGAGAGGGCAGAGAGAGGGAGAGGGCAGAGAGAGGGAGGGGAGAGAGAGGAGGGCAGAGAGAGGGCAGATAGAGGGGCAGATAGAGGGGGGCAGAGAGAGGGAGGGCAGAGAGAGGGAGGGCAGAGAGAGGGAGGGCAGAGAGGGAGGACCCGACCCGAGGACCTGACCCGACCCGAGGACCCGACCCGAGGCCCCGACCCGAGGACCCGACAGCTCGGTCCCGTCCCCTCAACGAGGGCAGAGAGGGGGGGGACGTGGACTCGACGAGCTGGGCGGACCTGACTTGCTCATTCCTTCTGCGTCTTTTGGAGCGGGGTGCAGGCAGTCTTGAATAACTTGAATAATGGGTCAGGGGGGGTGACGTCACTCGCAGCGCGAAGAAAGGCACGCAGACCCATTGTGACGTCATCAGCGAAAGACAGTAATTTTTAAATTCAAAGTTTTGTCAGATTTTTTGAACATTTTCAGTAATGACTCGAGAAATAAAGCATGAAATTTTCAGATAAGGCGATTTCGGACTCCACGGGAAAAATCTCTACTGGAATATGTAATTTTTTTACCGTTAGTGAGTCATTTTTTCGAGAAGATGTGATTATACACAAACACACATAAATAATTACACATCCAAGATCGGACTTTTAAGTATATAGATAGATAGGCCAAAAGCAGGCAGGTGGGACTAGTGTAGATGGGTCATGTTGGTCGGCGTGGACAAGTTGAGCTGAAGGGCATGTTTCCGTGCTACATGACCATATGACTGAACACGCACATGTTTCTCCCCTGCCCACTCACCCCATCCAATTCTGCCGCACCCCCTCTCTCTCATTTATATCCTTTCCTCTGGATTCACAATTGACACCTCTTCTCTCCTTATCTCACACTTTTTGGCCTTTCATCTCTGGCCTTTGTCAAAGCATGTACCAATCAAAACCTTCCCTCACCTGCATCCACTTATCACTTACCAGACTTTGTCCTGCCCCCAGCTCTCATCCAGCTCTCACCCCCCGCCCCACACACACACACACACACAATCAGTCTGAAGAAGGTTCCCTACCCGAAACATTACCCATCCATGTTCTCCGGGAATGCCACCTAATCCACTGGGTTACTCTAGCACTTGTGTATTTTTAGTAAACCAGCATCTGCAGTTCCATATGTCTCATTTAATAGTGAGCCCTATTTCACATTATGAATTACTATTCATAAATAAGTAATCAGGGACATTAGAGTGTCAATAACTACTTATCACATGACAATGGGGCCAACTAGCAGCCAACTTTACAACAGATATCTTCAGAGGAGGTGTTCAAGGTCAAGGATGCCAAGTCTAAGTAGTTCAGGGCTTGTTTGGAGGTTGTAGTATTTAATAGCCTGATTGCAGTAGGGAAGAAACTGCAGATAGACACAAAAAGCTGGAGTAACTCAGCGGGACAGGCTGCATCTCTGGTGAGAAGGAATGGGTGACGTTTCGGGTCGAGACCCTTCTTCAAACTGCTCTTGAACCTGGACGTTACAGCTTTCAGGCTGTAACGTCCAGCCTGAAAGCTGGACATTACAGCCTGGACGTTCCTGATGGCAGGAGTGAAATGAGAGTGGCCAGGGTTCTGTAGGTCTTTGATGATGGCTGCCTTTTAGAGGCAGCGACTCCTGTAAATCCCTTTGAAGGTGAGGTGGTCAGTACCCGTGATGGACTGGGCAGCAGCTCTCCCAGCTGTGTCACCCTTAGTGCGATCCTTTTTTGCCATGTCACAGTAAAGAGGCTCAAGGTTCTCAATGCAATCTCAAATACTTAATATGAGAGGAGCGGTGTGGCACTTCGTATTTGTGTAACATTATTTGTGGCTAGCTCCAATCTAATCTGAGTTTTCAAGGGCCATGATTCCCACAAACTTTGAGAAGGTGTTTGAAACATTAATTTCCAAGTTATTGGGTATGTTTAAAGCAAAGAAAGTAAGGGTGTCAAAGGTTATGGGGAGAAGGCAGGACAATGGAGTTGAGAGGGACATATAGATCAATCATGATTGAATGGTGGAGTAAACTCAAGGCCTAATTCAGTTCCTATGACTTATGAACTTATATCTCCATAGATAATTCCAATGTCCTCACTGGGGACAAAACATCACCTATCCATGTTCTCCGGGTATGCTGCCTGAACCGTTGAGTTACTTCAGCACTTTGTGTTTTTTGTTTTCACCACAAGGATTAATACTTGCTCAATTCTCCTTTGCGACTTTAGGTAATTAAATATGGCATCATGCAAATCCTCAATAAATATGCATGTTCATTTCTCTCTACAATAATTAACAGGTGAAAGAAGCAATAGTCTGGCTCACTAAGTTACTTCGAGCATACTTTAGTCGATGTAAGGAAGCCCTGAGGTTACGGATGGCACTACATTGATGCAAGTCCTTTTCCTGTCAGCATTTTAAAAATGTATGAGTCAGAGCACAAGTTCTGACTGGCTCAAGTAATAGCTGTGCACCAATAAATATAGACACTCTCTAATGGTTATCAACTAAACACAGTGACAGATTAAACAGAAGAGGATGCTTTGGTCCAATCTATGAGCCAACCTCATGAATATTATTTTGATTACATCAGTCATCATTGCCCAATGGGATAAAGGAAAGAACATGGGTGGCACGGTGGTGCAGCGGTAGAGTTGCTGCTTTACAGCGCCAGAGACCCGGGTTTGACCCAGGTGACAACGGGTTCTGTCTGTACGGAGTTTGTACATTCTTCCCGTGACCATGTGGGTTTTCTCCGGATGCTCCAGTTTCCTCCCACATTGCAAAGACATACAGGTTTGTAGGTTAATTGGCTTCGGTTGAAAAATTGTCCCTAGTGTGTAGGATTATGCTAGTGTGCGGCGATCGCCAGTCGGAGCAGACTCGGTGGGCCGAAGGGCCTGTTTCCACGCTGTACCTCTAAACTGAACTAAACATGATGCTTTGAGGAGGCAAAGCCCCTAATTTATACTGCAGTTTCAACTTAGTATTCTGTGTCCGTCTAAAAAATTAATTCCTACAATAAGGTCTCATTTATAAAGCTTTTAATTCCTATTATAGTGTGAACTGGATATGTAACTTAATCATGAGCCTCTCTTCAGCATCAGTGTCTTTAAAATCTCAGCTGACAAGAGAATTGACAACTCGATAGATTTAGGGATGAGTCATGCACAGTAGAGAATGGAGCATTATGATTCACACCATTGATTGAACCAGCAAACAATTAACTGGGCATCAGGCCTTGAAATTGCGAGTGATTTTATTCACTGTCAAAAAATATGGATGTAGCCCACCTGTGGCCACTGAGCAAATAATGATAGGAGTTTCTGATTCTCCCCAGGCACCAGAGAGGAATATGCAACCATGAAAGTGATAGACAGCTGCATTTTAATATTGCAATGACATAGAACAAGCGCAGGTACACCACAGTTTGAGTTTCTCACATTTGTATGTAATAGGGAATCCGTGATATTCTTTTCTTGAGCTCAACAAGGACAGCAGTGTTTAATGGAGATAGTACATTACATCTGGTGTTACTTTCACTGCTGTGTATGTTAAATTTAACTTTGTGAGAAATTAACTTATCACTTCATGTCATTGGAGGAGAATTAGGCTATCAGGCCCATCGAGTCGACTCCATCATTCAATCATGGCTGATCTATCTTCCCCTTTCAACCCCATTCTCCTGCCTTCTCCCCATAACTTTTGACACTCGTACTAATCAAGAATCTACTAATCTCCACCTTAAAAACACCCAATGACGGTCTCCAAAGCCATCTGTGGCGATGAATTCCACAGATTCACCACCCTTTGTCAAGAGAAATTCCTCCTCACCTCCTTCCTAATGGCACGCCCTTTTATTCTGAGGCTGTGCCCTCTGGTCTTAGACTCTCCCACTACTAAATGTACTAAATAGACTCTCAATGTAAAGCGACTTTGAGTCCTGAAAAAAGCGCTATATAAATAAAAATGTATTATTATTATTACTAGAAACATCCTCTTCACATCCACTCTATCCAGGCCTTTCACTATTCGGTAAGTTTCAATGAGGTCCCCCATCATCCATCTAAACTCTAGCGAGTACAGCCCAGAGCCGTCAAACACTCATCATACGTTAACCCACTCATCCCCGGGATCATTTTCATATACCTCCTCTGGACCCTCTTCACCTGTTGAATTTTAATGATTTTAGTACCAAATTTAGTCACTGAAAAAAATATAATCAGCAAAAGCGAACGACAGCAGCTGCATTGAATATTTTTTGACAGTGAGAAAATCACTCAACAGCCATAACTCCCGTTTTATGTGATTTGGATCATGGAAAACAGGTTTCGACTACTTTAAAGTCAATAAAACAGGAAGTGCTGAGGAAGTTAGACAGGTACATGGATACGAAAGGTTCAGAGGGATATGGGCCATAGGTGGGACTGGTATAGATTGGGCACTTTGGTTGGCATGGACAAGTTGGGCGATCAGCCTGTTTCCATGGTGTATGACTCTATGAGATTAAATGTCATTGACCAGAAATGCTAACTTTGCTTCTCTCTCCACAGATGCAGTCTCATCTGCTGAATATTTCCAGCACTGTCAGTTTTTTGCTTTTTAGTTACATTGGAGACAAATTTCTTTTACCTTGAAATTGGATTTCAGCTACTGCTGGTGTGGAAGTTAATAATGATTTAAAAATACAAAATGGATTCCAATGAAACTAAGAAGAACTAAGAACTATGAAGCTTCCACCATCTTCTATTAAATTGCTAAGCTAGCAAAAAAAGCACTAACCCTTGCTTTCAGTACATTAACAAGTTCAGCAGACTGTCGATGTTCCCTTTCCAATAACATAAGCGAGATAATAAGCCCATGTCTCCTTTATAACATAAACATAGGAGAAAATTCTGACTAACTCTTGTTCCACAAGATTATGATATGCATCATAAGTAGAAAACCCCCAAAATGCATGTTGTGCAGTAATATAACCTTCTCATATAACCATATATGGCTAATCCTTCCTCTGTCAGAAGAACCTGTCAATCTTCTGTCAATCTTCTGATGCTGTCAATCTTAAGGATCTGTCAATCTTAAGAAACAAGAGGCTGTACTAAACTTTATAGATAACGTATTGCTGAATCGTCGAGTAAAGGGGTATATATACATGTACTGAAATCCCTTTGTGTGGGGATGAGAACTCTGTATAGTCTGTAATCTGCTTATTGTTAAGAGTTTTACCCACACCCGCCTGGCGGAATAAAGATTGTACTGCTTGATCACTGAATTTATTTGCGTTTCTGTCTGTTTAAGCATATTTCGGCCACGACACTGATGCATTAAAACATCACTGATTTAAGTATATCTGCCAAACCAGACTACCATCAAAAACATTGGGAAATTGAACAAAATTACAATGTCACAGTTCCAGCGACTTGGCTTAAATCCTGTCCTAGGGTGCTATTTGTGTGTTTGCATGTTCTTCCTGTAGCTGTGTGGGTTTCCCTCGGGTACTCCATTTTACTCCCATGCGCCCAAAACGTGCGGGTTGATGGGTTAATTGACTGCTGCAAATTACCCCTTGTGTGTGGCTGAGCGGTAGGATATCGAGGGAGTTGATGGGTATACGGGGATAATAGGATGAATTAATGTAGATTAGAGTAAATGGGTGCTTGATTGGGTGAGGGGCCGCTTTTTGTGCTGAATGATCCTGTATCATTTTAAACAAGGTGCATAAGGATTTTACCAAAGTGACTCCAGGGACTTTAGTTATGAGGACAGACCGGAAATGCCGTGGAGTAATAGAGGAGGTCTGATAATAGGATATATAATCATGAATGGTATCGGCAGATTAGTTGGGAATAAATAGTTTCCACTGGTGGATTGGTCAAGAACCAAAGGGTATAAGGGTGAGGGCTTCAAGGTTTGGGATCATTGGAATCTCTTCTGGAGTAGGGGTGATTTGTACAACAGGGACAGGTTGCATCTGAACAATTCACCTTATTAGGTAGTAAATAAACATAGAGGACAGTTTGGCCTAAGTGGGAAGGAATTTTGAGGGAAACTGAGGAGGACCTTTTTGCACCCAGAGTGGTAAGAACTGGAATATACTACCAGAGAGAGTGATGGAAGGAGGGCCACTGTAAGCATTTATGAAGTGCCCAGATGAGTACTTAGCTTGCCTAATTGTGGACCAAAGGGCGTATTCCTGTACTGTTTTATGGTGTCTAGGCATTGAAGGTATTAAAGGCTGGCTGTGAACTAATGAACATGCAACAAATGTCTGGCAAAATAAGTTGATCATCCTTCTACAAGATGCTGGTGATGTGTTTTTTATGGGTTTAGTTTACAGATACATCATGGAAACAGGTCCTACAGCCCACCGGGTCCATGCCGACCATCGATCACCCATTGACATTAGTTTTGTATTATCCTCATTTTCTCATCCACTCCTACACACTAGGGGCAACTTACAGTGACCAATTAACCTGCAAACCCGCACAACTTTGGGATGTGGGAGGAAACGTGGTCACAGGGAGAACATACAAATTCCGCACAGGCAGCACCCAAGGTCACGATCGAACCCGGGTCTCTGGCACTGTGATGCACTGGCTCTATCAGCCGTGCCACTGTGCCATGTATTGAATATAGTTTAGTTTGGGAATTTGTGAAGGTGTTGACTGGAGTATAGAGCCCCAATGTAATGGCATGATGACCTGTTTGCCCTGCGTACCGCTGGAAGTATGCCATGTGATGTTATTTGGTGTGTATGTTCCAAGGACATTAGTTCGGAATCTAATAGAGTTCCTTGCACCCAAAAAATAAATGCAGCTGAGCACAGTTTTGCACCTGCCTTATGCTTCTGTTTGTTTTCTTCATTGAAGAATGCAGTAACTTCTCCAATTGCAATTTAGCAAAATAAGAAGCCTATGAGAAATCAAATGGTGAGTTCGTCCATCTGCCGGTGTTGCTTATCCATATGCTGTTCGTAGGTGTGCGAGTGTTGTATTCTGGTTTAACTTTTGGCTTGTTACAAATAGTGGCTACTTTTTTCAAAGTTAGTGTAAATGAGAGAATATCGCAGCTTATTATATATTCAGGTTTGTTTCAATTTAGTGACGTTTTTCAGAACTCTTGTCTCTGTGGTACAGTCAAAGTATAAAATTAATATTCAATTACTTGTGCACGTACAACTGAAACAGTTCCATAAAGGTCATGGACTTACTGCAGTTGATTTAAATTTACTATTAACAATAATTCTCTTGGCACATCACAATGCAAAAACTCCAATATCCTTCCATAATTTTTATTCAGATATCATAATAATCATGGTTCCCTGATTATATAGAAAGGGACAAGAGCATCATTCAGGCATAAAATAGTTACACAAGGTAGGTGGATAGATAATGAACCAGGCTAATCATGGTTTTAGATCCATTTCAGAATCTGTGATGCAATTGCCCAGAACAGCAGTTTTTTTGTGGTTTGAGAAAACTATTATTCTGCATCCTATTTATATTCATATAAATGGTGCTTGATGAAAAAACAAAATTCATCAAGTTCTAGTTTTCAAACTCAATCTAATGACAAATAACTGCCAATATAAATTATTAAAATTTATGCAACACTCTTTATAAAATAAATTATATCTACTTACAATTGAAGTGGAAAGACTGACCTAACTGCAGAATACTGCAGGGTTAATTTATATTTTCATTACTGCAAAGCATTATGTTTCACAGTAATCATATTAATTATTATTATTTTTAAAGAGCTGAAACTATATAACTGAAGATAATACAAAAGCATGAACTGTTTAGTAAAACCTAACAAAATTAAAAGTATTTCAGAAATCATTGAGCAATGGAACATATCAGCCCTGGATGCAGATATCTCATTAATTCAAGCCACAAGTCCTTACTTTAATGAGCAAAAAAGTCTAGAAGGAATACTTTAAATATAAAGATGGGTCCTGACCCGAAACGTAGCCTGTCCATTCCCTGAACAGTTGAGTTCCTCCAGGGCTTTGTGCTTTTCTTTAAATATAAAATATTTTTACATAAGCAACTCCACATTCTTTCACCTTCTCACACCCTCTGTTTTATTTAGCTCTGCCAATCAAAACCCCCCTTGCCCCTATCACCTGCCATGCTTTGTCCAGTCCCTCCTCTCTTCCAGCTATCTTCCCCCCCCCCAAACTACAATCAGTCTTAAGAACGGTCAAAACTGAAATGTTCTCCAGAGATGATGCCTGAGCCGTTGAGTTACTCCAGCACTTTGTGCCTTTTTTGTAATCCGGCATCTGCAGTTCCTTGCTTCTACACTTGTCCACATTCTTTTGATTTGTTTTAAAAATTACAATTACATGCCTGTAGGGGTAATGATCGATTGATCAATAAATTCAGGATGTGCATTCGACAACTCGTGGGCAGAAGTCCCTGCTGCTTGTTTAGTTTAGAGATATAACGTGAAAACAGGCCCTTCACCCCACCAAGTCTACGCCGACCAGTAATCCCCGTACACTAGCACTATCTTATACACCAGAAACAATTTGCAATTTTTCCAAAACCAATTAACCTACAAACCTGTACGTCTTTGGAGTGTGGGAGGAAACCGGAGTTCCCGGAGAAAACCTATGCAGTCACGGGAAGAATGTACAAATTCCGTACAGACAGCACCCATAGTCAGGATAGAAGCCGGTTCTCTGGTGCTGTACGGCAGCAACTCTACTGCTGCGCCATCGTGCCACCCAGTTAATATGCCAAATGTTGCTGTTCCATTTGAACCTAATGGCATTTGTCGTGTGATCTATCCGTGATATTATCTCCCTTCCCACACTATGAACCCCGCTTTATGTCATAAAACTGTGCCGTGAGAGCTGATAAAATGGCCTTTGAAAATCCAGAGAGAAAACATCCATTGGGTTATTTAAAAAACGGTGTGATTTATCAAATATGATTTCCCTTACAAAAGCCATGTTGACTTTGTCTAATTCAATTCTGATTTCCAAAGAATTCGATTATCATTTTCTTAAAAATGGATTGCATTATTTGCCCGGTTATTGAGGTCAGGTTATCAGGCACCCGGTTTCAGATCATCTCTCTCTCTCTCCTAACTTGGAGTGGTGTTAGATTTGCCACTTCCGTATTGAGAAGAAAACTGTGGGACACTGGAAACAATGTGATTTTTGTTTAAAACAGGAACATTGCAAGGTCGGTCAGACTTATTACATAAAATAACCAGAGGGATAGTGAGACACTTCAAACAGAGAATGGCAATGCAGGTGCCTAGGTTTAGAAAACCAACAGAGTTCATAAATCAACCCACAGAAGTAGCATTTTTGCTAGTTTATATATGCCCAAAGTTGAAATCATAATAATAAACAGGCGGCACAGTGGTGCAGCGGTAGAGCTGCTGTCTTCCAGCGCCAGAGACACGGGTTCGATCCTGACCATGGGTGCTGTCTGTATGGAGTTTGTACGTTCTTCCTGTGACCGTGTGGGTTTTTTCCGGTTGCTCTGGTTTCCCCCCCACATTCCAAAGATGTACAGGTTCATAGGTTAATCGCTTCGGTAAAATTGCAAAATTGTCCCTAGTGTGCAGGATAGTGCTAGTGTATAGGATGATCGCTGGTTGACATTCGACTCGGTGGGTGAATGGCCTGTTTCCGCGATGTATCTCTAAAGTCTAAAGATTCCTTTGGGATAAATCAACATATAGAAGTGGTATTTATGCTGGGTTATATACATGCTCAAAGTGGTTGGAATAATAATTTCCAACTATAATTGTTGATGTTTGTGCAAGATATCAGAAATTAAATAGCGCAGAGTCTAAAGAAGGGTCCTGACTCGTAAAATTACCATTCAATGTCCTCTAGAGTGCTGCCTGACCTGTTGAGTTACTCCAGCACTCTGTGTTCTGCACAGGGTCTTCCCATGTAATGGAGGACACGACTTACAGAAATCCAACTCGACACAAGTTCTCCCGTACATTTTGAAAGCGTTTTTCAAAGCAGGAGAGTTATTTAGAAACCTTTCCAGGCGTTACGGAATCGGGGTAGCAGCTAGTTGACGCAAAAGAGAAACAGACTTTAAAAAAGTACTTTTTCCATGTAATCTCTCCATGTTAATCAAACAGATGCAATGCCTTTAAAAATGCATATTTATTATCAATAAGTCCCACTGGTGGAGTCTGAGAGATAACCAACTAGTGTAGAATTTTGAAAATGTAACTACAATATTCTGAAACTTCCTCAAGATTGATCTGTAATCAGATCTGCTTAATTAGTCAAAGATAAAACAAGGCTAATGTTTCTATTTTTAAATAAAACGTAACTTGACTTTTTTTGTATGTGCCTTTGTGTTACTTTTCAAGAGTGGCGAAAAAAGATGTACGCAACTGAATGCCAAATGATTTTTATTCTCGATTAGCATGCATTTCAATTATACACTGCAGCAATTACGGTCGTGCTTTCATTGCTGATAACAGTGACTGACACTGCACTCAAGAAGATTTGGCATGAGTTCCCTGCAGAGCATTAAATATTTAACAGAATGTGATGTAGTACTTTGACGACTAGGAAAGGCATATAGGGAAGAAAAGTTGGAGAGAATATAAAAAGTAAAGAATGTACTGGATCATGTGGGTTGAGGATGAATATATGTGGGTTGAGGATGATATATGGATTGAGCTACCAGAGGAGGATGTTGAGGCAGGTACTATAACAACATTTCTGGGCCAAAGTTTTTCTGGGCCAAAGTTTCCAAGTTTTATGACTATTTAAAAGACGGCACAAAGTGCTGGTGTAAGTCAGCGGGTCAGGCAGCATTTCTGGAGAACGAGGATTAGTGACGTTTCGGGTCGGGATCCTTCTTCCCTATCATCTATCCATGTTCTCCAAAGATGCTGCCTGATCCGCTGAGTTACTCCAGCACTTTGTGTCTTTTTTTTGTAAGCACGCATATGCAGTTCCTTGTTTCAACATTTCAAAGACATTTGGACAGGTACATGGATAGAAAAGATTGAGAGGGATATGGGGCAAATGTGGGGAGGTGGGTCTGGCATAAATGTGGCATCTTGGACGTTAGGGACAAGTTGGGCTGAAGGGGCTGTTTCCGTGCTATACAACTCTATGTCTCACGTCAAATCAAAAACATACCCAAAGGGCACACTGCGATCCACGTCATGCACTACATGGATGTGTTCTGATTGTGGTTTCCACTGATGTCTTATTTTTAGTTTAGTTTAGTTTAGTTGTGCGTGCTGATGCCCCTCATATCAGTGCACCAGCTGTGTATCAGCAGCTCCAAAATGTAGGAAAATAACGTCCCAAACATTAAGAAAAATACACATGGAGTCTTTTGCAGTAAGAAGGGTCTAGACTCGAAATATCACTTATCAATGTTCTCCAGAAATGCTGCCTGACCTGCACTTTGTGGCTTTTTTTTGTGTAAACTAGCACCTGCAGTTCTTTGTATACCCAAAGAACCCTTTCCTGAAACAGTTAATAAAGCAGCTCTTTTACTTAGTTTTCATTGACGATCAATACAATTGGTTATCTCAAATGATGGCCAGTTATCAACGATTCATGCGTTGTTAATTTTGAAAGTCCTTTAAAATAAAGTTTAATTAAGTGATTATCTTATGTTAATATTTAAGAAAGAACTGCCGATGCTGGAAAAATCGAAGGTAGACAAAAATGCTGGAGAAACTCAGCGGGTGAGGCAGCATCTATGGAGCGAAGGAATAGGTGACGTTTCGGGTCAATACCCTTCTTCAGACTGAATATGCTGTTTTACCACCTGCCTTTGACATTCAATATTTTTTACCTCTCAGCTTATTCACTAAGAGTCTCAGAAGCAGTATCAGAAATTTGGTATCTGGAGCAAGGAAAGTTGCAGCCATGTGTTGATATAGGAGCAGCAATCCTCGCAATTCAAAAGCCATTGCCACCCACAACTAATATGCTCTGGGCAGTGTCAAGCAGCAATACAGTTAATGAGCTCTAGGCAAATATACCAAAGAGACCATCGCTTAATGCCACTGTAGCCTGGGTGAGTTGGTCATGAATTCAAACATCAGTCTAAATCTTGTGTGTTTTAGTTCTAGTTTTAGTGATACGGCATGCAAACAGGCCCTTTGGCCAACCAGGTTCGCGCTGTCCATTGATCACCACACTGCTTCTATGTTATCTTAATTACTTATCCACTCCCTACACACTAGTAGCAATTTACAGAGGCCAATTAACCTACAAACCTTCATGTCTTTAGGATATGGAAAGAAATCAGAGCACCCGGAGGAAACCCATGCAGTCGGCTATTTGTGGTAGTCTGGTTTGCTCATTGGCCGCATTTAACCACTTCAGATGCCATACAGCTGGAGTGAAAGCAAGCCATCCTTGTTCTTAAAAGATTGCCTAAAAAGTAATCTGGGTATACAGAAGGAAATGCAGATTCTGGTTTACATAAAAGGACACCAAGTGCTGGTGAAACCCAGCGGGTTAGGCAGCATCTTTGGAGGACATGGATAGACGATAATTTAGGCGGCAATTTAATTTAGATGTTGAAATTGTAACTGTTTTTCAACCTGCTTGGCTGGAATTTTATTATTTAAAGAATGCACAAGTTTTCCCAACCATTTGTGTATAGAAAATACATTACGACATGTATATGGATCGGAGAGGTTTAGAGGGATATGAGCCAAATGCTAGCGTAGATGGCGCATCATGGTCAACATGGGCAAGTTGGGCCGAAGGGCCTGTTTCGGTGCAGTATGACTGACCATTTCCATTCCTACATGAAGAAATTCAGCTATCATTTTCACCCATTTAGCAAGTAATTAAAGATCAATAAATAATTAATGGAAGCACAGCTCTTTGGTATATCATGGCATCACAAGGTTGTGAGATGTTACTATATTAATTTTATCAGCAAATCTTACACTTTTGACATCTTTCCCCACAAAATAGCATGTAAAATGTAGTCGGCTGTAACACTGCTGCATCTGAAGGTTAACTCTTCAAATTTCACTCCAGAAACTTTAGACAAAATCCAGACTTCCTCTCTACTCCAGTGTTGCTTGAGTATTGCTCTACTTGTGGTGCCAGCTTTCAGATAACCTGAGGCAACCTCTCGGGTGGATGGAGCAGATTCCAGAGCACAACTTGGACAGGAAAACAAGGTATTTTGCATATGTCCTGCCCAATACATTCCTTAACAAAGAACTGCAGCATTTTTGATTTTCATTTTGGTTCTCTGCATCTGCAGTTTTTTTTGATTTTCATAATGGTTAAGTGACTTGACTAGCAAGCCATGGGTCTGGACCAACAATCCAGAGTTGCAAGTTCAATTGGGCCAGCCTAGATAGACATCTTGGTCGGCATGGATGTTGCACTCGAGACCCTGTTTCCATTCTGAATATCTCTAGGATTCTATGACAGGGAGAAGGCAGGAGAGAGATACTGCGGAAACAGGATCTTCAGCCCACCGAGACCTCGCCAACCAGCGATCACCCAGTGCAATAATACTTTCCAACACACTAGGGATAATTTACAAATTTACCGAAGCCAATTAACCTACAAACCTGCATGTCTTTGGAGTGTGGGAGGAAACTGGAGCATCGGAGAAAACTCACGCGATCACAGGAAGAACATACAAACTCCGTAGACAGCACCCTTAGTCAGGATCAAACCTGGATCTCTGGTGCTGCAAGGCAGCAACTCTACTGCTGCTCCATTGTGCTAACCTACTGGTAATGTTTAATTCCATGTGTAGCAGGATGAATATGGTCTCAAACAGCTTCATGCTGTTAAATTCCTTAAATGGGAACTGAAACTGCATTAGTTCAACCTCTCAGCTGAAAGAAATGGCTTCCAGCAATTGTCCTTCCCAGAACATTGCACTAAAGAGTCAGCTTTGATTACATGTTCAGGTCTATCTAAATGGCGTCAAGTTGGGAAAAGGGGAAGTACAACGGGATCTGGGGGTCCTTGTACATCAGTCTATGAAAGTAAGCATGCAGGTACAGCAGGCAGTGAAGAAAGCGAATGGCATGTTGACCTTTATAACAAGAGGAATCAAATACAAGAGCAAAGAGGTCCTTCTGCAGTTGCACAGAGCCCTAGTGAGACCACACCTGGAGTATTGTGTGCAGTTTTGGTCCCCTAATTTAAGGAAGGACATTCTTGCTATTGAGGGAGTGCAGCGTAAGTTTACAAGGTTAATTCCCGGGATGGCGGGACTGTCATATGCTGAGAGAATGGAGCAGCTGGGCTCGTACCCTCTGGAGTTTAGAAGGATGAGAGGATATCTCATTTAAACATATAAGATTGTTAAGGGCTTGGACACGCTAGAGGCAGGAAACATGTTCCCGATGTTGGGGGAGTCCAGAACCAGGGGCCACAGTTTAAGAATAAGGGATATTTTTTCTCACAGAGAGTGGTGAGTCTGTGGAGTTCTCTGCCTCAGAGGGCGGTGGAGGCAGGTTCTCTGGATGCTTTCAAGAGAGAGCTAGATAGGGCTCTTAAAAATAGCAGAGTCAGGGGATATGGGGAGAAGGCAGGAACGGGGTACTGATTCGGGATGATCAGCCATGATCACATTAAATGGCAGTGCTGGCTCGAAGGGCCAAATGGCCTACTCCTGCACCTATTGTCTATTGTCTATTGTCCTGGAGGGGAGGCAGAAATAAAATCTGAATGTGGTCCCAGTGCCACCCGAACAGCACTGAGGGCTCAGCTGACTTTCATTATCAGGTCTGACATTCCAACTACACTGCTTCTTAAGATGGTGATGGGCGCTGTACATCTGCTGGATATGGAGCATTGTTACATCTTCAGATTTGCAACTTTTAATGAGACCTGATGGCCACATAATAACCCGAGCAGCCGAGATTCTCCAGTGGTGCCACACTCCATTCTTATGATGATAGAAACAAAGAAAGATATATAGTTTCCTCTACTCCGGGGGAAATAAACCCAACTTAAACAATCTCTCCTTGGAACCGAAATGGCCCATCTCAGGCACCATGCTGTTGAAAATGGCAGAGAACTGTGGGCGCAGCACAGACCATCACACAAACCAACCGGCCTTCCATTGACTTTATTTACACGCCATGCTGCCTCGGCAAGGCTACCAGCATAAACAAGGACGAGCCTCAACCTGACACTCCCTCTTCTCCCCTCTAACATCAGGCAAGAGATACAGAATGTGAAAACGCACACCTCCAGATTCAGGGACATTTTCTTCAGGCAATTGAACCATCCTATCACCAACTAGAGAGCGGTTCTGACCTAGCATCTTAGACCTCATTGGAGACTTTTGGACTATCTTTAATCGGACTTTACTGAATTTTATTTTGCACTGAACATTATTCCCTTTATTCTGTATCTGTACATTGTGATTGGCTCAATTGTAATCATGTATAGTCTTTTTGCTGACTGGATAGCATGCAACAAAAAGCTTTGTACCGTACCTCTGTATACATGACAATAAAAGAAACAAAACTACTCCAAGGGAAACAAACCCAGCCTAACAATCTCTCCTAGGAACTGAAACGTTCTATCCCAGGGGATATTCAGCATTAATTTAAACAGGTATCAGTTTAAAGAATGATGGTCCATTAAAAAAAGTTTATTCATGCTAAAAAAGCTGATGCAATGTAATTGTATTTTAGGTATATTCTTTATCTCGTCATTGAGTTCAAGTAATAAATAAGTCAAGCCTGTGGTCTCTATCATACCAACCTTCCATACCGAAGCATCTCAGAATTTTAGGAATCATGTTGAAACTCCAGGATGCATCCCACATCCCGGACAACCCGGGAGATAGAAAATAATTCCAGCTAGTGGAACAAAAGCTCTTGGTTTTAGCATCTGAGCAACAGCTGACAATGCAGTGGTCCATTTATGAAGCCGGTGTTAGTAGCTGGCATGCATTAAGCATGCAGCAGATATAAAAACAGGAGGATGACATTGAGTGATTAGATTTCTGTATCACTAGAATCAGAAACACATTGCGTCGTTACAATTGCCATAAGATGGCACCCCAATTGGAATTGCGCTGTATCAATAAAATAGAAAAGCAATTATACCAAAAGTATCAGAAACCAATCACCAAAATCAGAACCATTCTGTGCAGCCAGAAGCACAAACATTTTGTATTGCCAGAATCACAAAAATCAGGAGAAATCCAATTCAGCTAATCCAAAAAAATCAGCAAGGCGAGGAAAGGTGTTATGAACAAGATTCTCAGGTGTCACTTAAGGTCCAATAGCTGCTGTCTGACACCCAGTTTGCATTTCACCAGGATAACCTAGCTCTAGATTTCATCCAGCACCAGTGGGACTAAATTCCAAAGGTGCAGACAGTGACTGATGAGGGGAAAGTTTCTTTACGCAGTGAGTGATTGATATATTTAACTCTCTGCCAGAAGAGGTGGTGGAGTAAGATACAATCAATACTGGGTAATTTACAGGGATGTGGGTTAAAAAAATGTCAGAATGAACTTGGTGGGCCGAAGAGCGTGTTTCTGTGCTATACAACTCTATGATTCTAAACGAAACATCTCTTGAACATTTGACTGAGTGTGCATTTGTGCTGCACGGTGGCGCAGCAGAAGAGCTGTTGCCTTACAGCACCAGAGACCCGGGTTCAGTCCTGACTGCGGGTGCTGTCTGTACAGAGTTTGGACGTTCTCCCTGTGACTGCATGGGGTTTCTCCAGATGCTCAGTTTCCTTCCACACTCCAAAGACGTGCAGGTTTGTAGGTTAATTGGCTTCTGTAAATTGTCCCTGGTGTGTAGGATAGAATTAGAATAAGGGTGATCATTGGTCAGTGCGGACACGGTGGGCCGAAGGGCCTGTTTCCATGCTGCATCTCTAAACTAAACAAAACATTAAAGAGATGTGGTAAAACTGAGGTCTCGAGGAAAGCCCTCCAATGACTGGGCTCTGTTCAGACCTAGGAAAATGATTTTGGTTCTTGGAGGTCAGACCACCTCTAGGGAGAGTTTCTATTTTTTGCTTTTTACTCAACTCTTTATCAATGTCATTCATCCTGTTATTTAATGTCAGAAAATAGTTTTTGCCAATGTCACGTCATGGTTAAACTTTCTACTTTTGCAATGATAATTCAACTGAAGTTACCATCTTACCCCCTGACAAGATAGAGCTCTGAGCTCCAAAATGTTCCTCGCCATTCTTCAGCGCTACCATATCTGCAACCTGCCCTTTTTTTAAACTTGTTTTTTTGTTTATTGGACATAAATGTAGTTTCAATGCCAGCAATTGTCATTCATCCTTTACCGCCCAAAAACTACAAAGGCATGCAAGTCTGAAAACACATCCCGACCAGACACGTTGCCTGTCCATTTACTCCCCAGATGCTGCCTGACCCTCCTCCAGCACTGTGCTTTGCTCACAATTCCAGCATCTGCAGTTTCATGTGTACTTCAGGTAGCCCCGGCATTCCCTCTCTCTCTATCCCTCCCCTACCCGTCGCACTAGCTTCTCATTTTCACCCTACAAACAGCTTACAATGGCCTGTTTCCTTTATCATCGTTACTTTTTTACATATTTTTCATTAATTGTTCTTTATCTCTCCACATCACCGTTTATATCTCTCATTTCCCTCATCCCTAACCAGTCTGAAAAAGGGTCTCAACCCGAAATGTCACCCATTCCTTCTCTCCAGAGATGCTGCCAGTCCCACTGAGTTACTCCAGTTATTTGTGTCTAATTTAGAATAAATGAAGATGAGTTGACAGTGAGTTAAAATGCCCAACAGCCTATTTTCTGAGGAAGTAGACGAGTATTGAATTCTCTGCATCCCACCCACACAAAAACTGCTTGAGCTGAACAATAAAAAAAAAAAATCGGACTATGCAGTTACTTTCTACCCCATGGGTGAATTACTGCATGGGAATATTTCTGTCAAAGGAGAAATTGGAATTAAATCAAGTGTATTGAATCTGGCTGTCAAAATAGTTTATAAGACAACTGTTTCGTGAACCACAAGAATAATTGGAATTCCGTACCTGATTTGTCTGCCAGAGATAATCTATGAAATGATTCATTCCTGAGAGAAGATTGGCAAAAACTTGAGCTCTTAATGATGGGCACTGTCCAAGCACAATGAGAAGCTTGGCCACCAACTCCTGTTCCTGAAACTAAGCACAAGAATGCAGGAAGCATTTGAATGATGTTCATTTGATTGGAAATGGACAAAACAAAAACAAAGAAAGCAACACAAATTCAGAAAATGTCACAGTTTCGCACCATGCACCGCGGTAGGTTTTGGCGAGCCGCGGCCATACCCCGACTGTAGACCTGGCTCACCCGCCTGTCACCGAACCGGGAGAGGGAAGCCACCCAGCCCGGCCCGTCCTCGCCCCCGAAGACCAGGAACCGGAGAGGAGGGTGGAGGGAGGCGGTGACGGTGGCGGACGCTGGACCAATGACAGTAGGAAGAACCGGGGGTGGTCTTACCTTCTGCGCAATCAAAGTTGGTTGTGGGAAGCGCCCCCAAAGCACGAAGGTTGAGGTGGCTGGGCGAGGAAAGGGATCATATCTATATTTGAGCACCATATCTAAGGATGTGCTGGCTCTGGAAAGGGTCCAGAAGAGGTTTACAAAAATGATCCCAGGAATGAGTGGGTTAATATATGATGAGCGTTTGACAGCACTTGGCCTGTTCTCATGAAGTTTAGAAGAATGAGGGGGGACCTCATTAAAACGTACAGCATAGTGAAAGGCTTGGAGAGGATGTTTCCACTCGTTCAAGTTCAAGTTCACATTTATTGTCACATGCACCGATTAAGGTACAGTGATATTTGAGTTACCGTACAGCCAAGGAGAGTCTAGGACAAGAGATGTAAAGGATGTTCCTTTAGGAAGGAGATGAGGTGGAATTTCTTTAATCAGAAGGTGGTGAATCTGTGGAATTCTTTGCCACAGAAGGCTGTGGAGGTCGTCAATATATATTTTTAAGGCAGAGATAAATAGATTCTTGATTAGTAAGAGTGTCAGGGGCTATGGGGAGAAGGAGAATAGGGTTAGGAGGGAGAGATAGATCAGCCATGATTGAATAGCGGAGTAGACTTGGTGGGCCGAATGGCCTAATTCTGCCTATCATTTATGACCTTATGACCTTACGACGGAGGCAACGGTTACAACGGGCCTTTATGGCCAGCTGCAGTTGGGACTGAAATGGCACCAAAAAGTGGTGACTCTTGCATAGAGACTCAGTGGGCTGTTTCTGTGTATTATGTACTTAACCGGGGATTGTACTTACATATGGCAATAATCCTATTGATCTGTATGCAAAAAAAGAATCTCACTGTACCTTGGTACGTGATAATAATGGAACCATGTTTCATGTTTTGCTCAGCGGGTCAGGCGACTTCTCTGGAGGACATGGATAGGTGGCGTTTTGGGTTGGATCCCAAACCAAAACATTACTTATCCATGTTCTCCAGAGATGCTGCCTGACCTACTGAGTTACTCCAGCACTCTGTGATTTTTGTTGTAAACCAGCATCTGCATGTCCTTGTTTCTCTCTTAATGTTTTGCTCATCTGTACAACTATAATTTCTGATGTTGAGAGTGACAGATTAATTCATAGGCTCTGCAATTCACCAGCACACTATTTCGAGACTGTGATTACCAGAACACATTATTTCATAATGATGCATAAGTGATTTGGGATTTTGAAATAAATTTCACAGCACTGTAGTGACACTAATCTGAAATAAGTGTGTAAGAAAAATGGCAAAGGTGCATCTTATAATGCACAGAAAATAACACAACTGCAAAATCAAATGCCCTTCACCATTTTGCAAGCCTGGGCATTATAGAAAATATAAAATATTTCCTATCTTTCCTATCTCAAAATTTATAACAGTGCAATCATTGGTTGGCTACTTTGCCATGTCAATGTAAATAAAACGAGTCTAAAGAAGGGTCCTGGCCGAAACATCGTCTGTACATTCCCTCCACTGATGCCACCTGACACACCGAGTTACTCCAGCACTTTGTGTTTTGGTCAGGATTCCAGCACCTGTATAAAGTCAGAGTCATACAGCATGGAAACAGGCTTTTCGGCCCAACTCTAAATGTTGACCAACCTGCACCATCTAAACTAATCCTACCTGCTTGCTCTTGGCCCATATTCATGTACCTGTCCAAATGTTTCTTAAACATTGTGATAGTACCTGCCTCAACTATCTCCTCCGGCAGCTTGTTCCATACACCCAGCACCATTAGTGTGAAAAGGTTGCCCCTCAGGTTCCTATTAAAACTTTCCTCCCTCAACTTAAACTTTTGTCCTCTGGTCCTCGATTCCCCTACTCTGGGCAAAAGACTCTGTGCATTTACCCAATCTAGTCCCTCAGCCACCCTCCGATCAGGCACTTCTGATCTCAGCCCCAACAGAATCTGCGGCTTCCCCTTATAGAGGTGTACAGAATCTGTAGGCTATTATGACTCAAAATGAAACAATATCCTAATTTGAACTAGTTAGGAAAGCATGTGCAAATCCTATTCCAATCTCTTCCCTTCTTCTTGCCATGAGATCAGAAATTTATGAGCGGCATCGATCGGGTAGACAGTCAGAATCTTTTTCCCAAGGTGTTACTGGAAAGTATTCTGAAGGATACAACATTTGGATGGACAAGGGCTATATAGGGATAGTCAGCATGGTTTTGTATGTGGGAGGTCGTGTCTCACAAATCTGATTGAGTTTTTTGAAGATGTGACCAAAAGGGTTGATGAGGGCAGATGTAGTATACATAGCATTCGACAAGGTTTGCATGGTATGCTGCTTTGGAAGGTTAGGTCACATGGGATCCAAGGAGAGAGAGCTAAATGGATGGAAATTTGCTTCATGGAAGGAAGCAGTTCAATCCCAATTTTCTAGCCATTCAGCTATCTCTCCTTGGATCCCATGCGACCCCGTCTAATCTACACTAGTCCCACTATGCTGTGTGTGTGTGTGTGTGTGTGTGTGTGTGTGTATGTGTGTGTGTGTGTGTGTGTGTGTGTGTATGTGTGTGTGTGTGTGTGTGTGTGTGTGTGTGTGTGTGTGTGTGTGTGTGTGTGTGTGTGCGTGTGTGTGTGTGTGTGTGTGTGTGTTCTATGTTCTATATGTTAAGATATGATAACACATTGAGGTACATCCACAGCTCCATACTCTGGAATTCTGTGCACCAATCTACTGTTCAAACCTCAATATCTTGTATAACATCTGATGAGAAGGGGAGGGAAGAGAAAAACAGAATGAAGAAACTTAGCAAGAAAGATGTACAGAGAGAAGTTGTTTACTACTCATTAAGTGCCTTTCATCTTAGATGTTCAAAATGACTTTGCAGAGTTTATGTCACTTGGAAAAGTAATCAATTTTGAGTAATCGATTTTTAATTGGAATATAGAATGGAAAATTATAATTTAGTGGTGTGGGAAGAAGGCAGTTTCTCACTGCAAACTCAAAAGAAAAAGTGCAACAGGGCATTCCTAGTTATCATCCACATTACATATGCAGATCGTGGAAATATTTTGGTGTTGACTGATCTCTGTTGTTCTTTATCAATTACAGTTAATACTTTGTCTTTGGTTCATTCAATTTCAGCAGCAGTTTTTTAATAGTATCACAGCAGTAGAGTTGCTGCCTTACAGCGCCAGAGACCAGGATTCGATCCTGACTACGGGTGCTGTCTGTACGGAGTTTGTACGTTCTCCCTGTGACCGAGTGGGTTTTCTTCAGGTGCTCCAATTTCCTCCAACAGACGGCTCCGGAGGCCAAGTCATTGGGTGTTTTTAAGGCAAAGATTGTTAGGTTCTTGATGAGTAAAGTAGTCAAAGGTTATGGAGTGATGGCAGGAGAATGGGGTTGAGAGGGAAAGATAGATCAGCCATGACTGAATGACAGAGTAGATTTGATGGGCTGATTGACCTAATTCTGCCCCTATGTCTTATGGTCTTATCCCAGATAGGACCTGCAGTTGTCTTTCTCAGGCGATAGTGTCCAAATTCCCTTGTAACCATCTAAAAGATGTATTGCAGGGGAATGATATTAGCCCAAAGTTCCCCTGATGTGGAAACTGTCAGGGACATACTGTAGAAGTGACTCACACCCAAAAGTGCCCAGTTAAGGGCCTGTCCCACTTGGCCGTCATTTGTGCCTCATTTACTCGTCAAAAAATAGGTCAACGCGTTGTGACGCACGGGTAGCATGTGGGTAGCGCGGGACGGACGCATGGAGAGGCGTGGAGGAGTATGGTTGCTCCTGGATTTTGTGCTGCACGAAATCCTCGCGCGTCACCTGCGTGACGTATCGCTGACGCATTGGGTACGCACGCTGACGCATTGGCGTCGCACGCTGGGTCCCGACATCTCACGTGTATCGCGTGGTGACGCATGGTTACGTCACCGTGCGTAACCTTGCGTCGCCGCGCGCAGCAGGGTATTCTAATGACGTCACGTGCACCAGATGGCATGATGACGCATGATTTGCACGCAACGTCGCGCGTAACGACGCGTCGACCTATTTTACATATGACGCGTAAATGAGGTGCAAATGACGGCCAAGTGGGACAGGCCCTTTACACTACTGGAGTGATGTAAATCACCTGTACATGTTTATCAGCAAGCTTCACTTGTAAGATGAAAAAAAAGCAATCTTCAGTTGTACATTGCTGAATCAAATGAGTTGCTTGGGAATTGCAATTCCACTCTCCAATCATTTCTACAATGTAAACTTCTTTTCTGTTTTAAATGACAAAGACGAGAGGATACATCCTTAAGATGAGAAGTGCAAAGTTTAAAGAAGTGCAGGGCAAGCTTGTTTTACACAGCGAGTGATAGGTGTCTGGAATATGCTGCCAGGGATGGTGGTGGAGACAGTTACGACAGTGACGTTTAAGCTTTGAGATAGGCACACGGATATGCAGAAAATGGAGGGATATAGATCATGTGCAGGTAGAGATTAGTTTAACTTGGCATCAAGTTAGACTTTAGGCTTTAGAGATACAGCGCGAAAACAGGCTCTTCGGCCCAACGAGTCCACGCCGACCAGGGATTACCCTGTGCACTAGAACTATCCTACACACTATGGACAATTTACAATTTGCAGAAGCCAATTTACCTACAAACCTGTCCATTTTTGGAGTGTGGGAGGAAACCAGCACCCAGAGAAAACCCACCTGTCACAGGGCACGGACATTGCGGGCTGAAGGGCCTGTTCCTGTGCTGTACTATGTCCTATGTTTTATAAGTCCCTATAAATCTGTTAACTGCTAGGTAATCGTCAATTTTCTTCCTACTGAATGTGGAGGATGAAAGCTATTGCCAGTTATGACAATAGCCTAGAACTTGTGATTAACAGTTACTCTTCAGATTGCCGTGAGTGTTTTTGTATTTGATCAATCAAAACATTTGATGTGCGACTTCCTCAAGGGGATAGACTGCTTTGGGAGAGCATTTGAGTAATTTATAAAGAGTTGTCAGATGTTAAGTTGTAAATGGAAAACCTCCCAACTGTGTTATGAAGGGCAGAGGCAGTTTCAAGGAGATCATGGATGATGTGCAACTCTGCTCTGACAACCTGTATATGGTCCGTAACCCTGAACATCTTTAGGTAACAATCACAGATTGAAAGTTCACAACAAACTTTGCTTCAAAAGTGATTTGTGGATGAAAGTTCACAACAAACTTTGCTTCAAAAGTGATTTGTGGATGAAAGTTCACAACAAACTTTGCTTCAAAAGTGATTTGTGGATGAAAGTTCCAAACTTTTCCAGTTTATGTATAGATCCTTAATGGAGATTTGGCTTTTCTGCCTTGCAGTGTTTTGAGATATCACAAATCTTACAATGCTGCCTTCTTCAGCTTCCCACAAATAGATGAGTAATGCTGAACCTAAATACAAATGAGATAGCTTTTATATACTTATGAATTTTCTTCCATGTTCATAAGACCATTAGTTTAGTTTATTGTCACATGTACTGAGGTACAATGAAAAGCTTTTTGTTGTGTGCTATTCAGTCAGCGGAAAGACTATATATGATTACAATCAAACCGTCCACAGATGCAAGATAAAGGGAATAACATATAGTGCAAGATAAAGTCCAGTAAAATCCAATTAAAGATAGGCCAAGGATCTCCAATGAGGTACATAGAAGCGCAGGACCACTCTCTAGCTGTTGATAGGATGGTTCAGTTGCCTGATAACAGCTGGGAAGAAACTGTCCCTGAATCTGGAGGTGTGCGTTTTCACACTTCTATACCTTTCTTGCCTGATGGGAGAGGGGAGAAGAGGGAGTGATCGGGGTGGGACTCGTCTTCGATTATGCTGGTAGCCTTGCCGAGGCAGTGTGGTGTAGATGGAGTCAATGGAAGGGAGGTTGTTTGTGTGATGGTCTGGGCTGCGTCTACAATTCTCTGTAATTTCCTGCGGGGTCTTGGATGGTGCTGTTCTCAAACCATGCTGCGATGCATTTTGATAAAATGCTTTCTACAGGTCAACTTAGGCCATGTACTTGTTTCTCTGCCTGGAACCTGACACATGTTCTGCCTGTGAAAGTCTTGGGTCTGAGAGACTGAGAGGTCTTGAGAGTCTGAAATGAGCAGCAGTACATTGGAAAACAGTGATGAGGAAGTAGAGGGCCTCTGGCACTTTCTGAAGGCACAGGCTTATTGCACATTTTGTAGCACGACATTGGCCATATCTCTTGAGTTTGATTCACCGGGCACTGGGAGCAAATAAATGGTGACTAAATTAAATGTCGTGAATCGGCAAATCAGATCCTGCCTCTGGCATGATTCATCCTCCAATAACCTTGACTCAGCAATGAGTGGCTTTCTCTTGACTTGAGATTGTGTACAAAAGGGACAACGTTATCTGTGTGAAGATAGTCTGAAGTAAAAACTGGACAGAGCAGTGTGTGTGAAGCTTTGACAGATACTGGTACTGATACATCAAGTTCAGGGATGGCTACAACCACTGTCTTTCTGGCCTGGCGTTTACAAAACAAGTTAAAGTTTTTAATATATGCCTGTGGTGCTATGTCAATCATAATCCTGACAACTTAGTTGTAGACAATAGATTTAGTCATAAGGCAAGCATCCTACTAGAGGACAAAAAAACCTAAAATGATTCTCACAGCGTTGTTGTTTTTGTGTGTATATTTTCTCAATATTTTTCCGTCCACACTCCCCTTCATTTCCTATTGATGATGGGGTTTTTTTCTCATTGCTTATTTTTAAACAATACATTATATTATCTATGTGTAGGAAAGAACTGCAGATGCTAGTTTAAATCGAAGGTAGACACAAAATGCTGGAGTAACTCAGCGGGACAGGCAGCATCTCTGGAGAGAAGGAATGAGAAGGAAGGACCCATTCTTTCTCTCCAGAGATGCTGCCTGCCCCGCTGAGTTACTCCAGCATTTTGTGTCTGTTATATTATCTACATGGTTGCAGATGACACCGCTTTGGTGGGCTGGATCACGAACAATAATGATATAGAGTACAGGAGGGAGATATTGAACCTAGTAATGTTGTCAGGACAATAACCTCTTGCTTAGTGTCAGCAAGATTATGCAGCCAGTTATCGATTTCAGCAAGCATGATGGAGTATATGTCCCAATCAGCATCAATGGTGCCAAAGTGAAAATGGTTGAGTTTCAAGTTCTTGAGTTTAATACTACCTACGATCTGTCATAGACCAATCACATTGATGCAACAGTCAAAAAGGTACACCTATGTTTCTACTTGCTGCAAAGGCTGAGGAAACTTGACATGTCATTAAGGTCTTTAATAGACGACTTTAATAGGAATCTGAGGGGTAACTTTTTCACACAAAGGGCAGTGGGTGTTAGGAACAAGATGCCAAAGGAGGTAGTTGAGGCAGGGACTATCCCAACATTTAAGAAACAGTTGGACAGGTACATGGATAGGACAGGTTTGGAGAGATATGGACCAAACGTGGGCAGGTGGGACTAGTGTAGCTGGGACGTTGGCTGGTGTGGGCAAGTTGGGCTGAAGGGCTGAAGGGCCTGCTTCCATGCTGTATGACTCTATAACTCTCTTACAAACTTCTACAGATGCACCATAAAAAGTTTAGTGTCAAGCTGGTTTGGGAGCAGCTCTGCACAAGACCACAAGAAATTTCAGAAAGTTGTGGGGGTAGCATAGTCCATCACACAGACCAGACTCCCCATCATTGACTCCAACTACACTTTACGCCTCTCACCTTAAACCCATGTCCTCTGGATTTGAATTCCCTATCCTAGGTAAAAGTGTGCATCCACCCTATCTATTTTCCTCATGAACTTGTACACCTCTATAAGATCAGCCTTTAGCCTCCAGCACTCCAAGGAATAAAATCTAAGCCTGCCCAACCTCTCCCTATAAATCAGCCCCTATAAATCAGTCCTGGCAACATCCTCGTAAATCTTCCCTCCACTCTTCCCAGCGTTTAGTTTTATTGAACAATTTCTGTTTTTCTTGCGCATACTGTTCCCATCCGATTGAGAGAATACCAGAAGCACTGGCAGGGGAACGAAGCCAGGAAATGGGTCAGCTCAATCACTTTCTTTTAAGCTTACTTTAAACCTTCCCATAGGCCCCCTTTCTCCTCCCCCACCTTTGCCCTTCAGCCTTCCCTAAGGCTGCCAATTATAAATCTCCAAAAGCAGGTGAATTTCTCAGCTTCTTTGCTGTCACTTCCATTTTAAAAAACTGCTTTTGTCAGTATTTCCTCGCTGCAGAGATTTTTCAATTTCCCCATTGGGTTCGCTCTTTGACTGAGGTCAAGGCTGACTTGGAAGCTATAAATAATCATGAAGTTACCTGATCTGTGGCCAGATTTTCAATATGACTTATTCATTCAGAACAACATTAGATTGGTCAGCAAAATAATGTTCTTGCATCTTTTTATGGTGCTGCAGTTTAAGCATTGGGAATATATCACAGATAAAGATGCCTTTTGGTTGGCAGAGCTGCCTTTAGATGGGACAGATGCCTTTAGATGGGTACGGTGGCACAGTGGTGGAGTTGCTGCTTGACAGTGCCGAGACCCGGGTTCAATCCTGACTACAGCTGTTGTCTGTACAGAGTTTGTATGTTCTCTGTTTGACCACGTCGGTTTTCCGAAGGTGCCTGGTTTCCTCCTAAACTCCAAAGACGTACAGTTTTATTTGTTAATTGGCTTTGTGCTAGTGTACGAGGATCGCTGGTCAGCACACTCGGGGGGCCGAAGAGCCCGTTTCTGCACTGTAATTAAACTAAAAAAAAGATGCATTTAGATGGTAGAGATGCTACCATACAGTGCGAGAGACCGGGTTCGATCCTAACTATGGCTGCTATCTGTACGGAATTTGTCTCTAAAGTCTAAATGCCATTAAATAGGCACATGGAAATGCAGGGAATAGAGGGATATGTATCATGTACAGGGAGATGAGATGAGATAACTGGGCATCATGTTCGGCACAAACATTGTGGGCCAAAGAGCCCGTGCCTGTGCTGTACTTTTCTATGTTCTATTATAAAGGCTATATGTGACTACTGGCTCACAGCATTCAGAATTAATAATTTTATCATCTCTGTACTTCACTGGAGCAGCCACAAGGTAGCTCAGCTCCATCCAAGACCGCAAGAAATTGCAGAGAATTGTGGATGCAGCCCAGACCATCATACAAACCAACATCCCTTCTATTGACTCCATTTATACCTTACGCTACCTCAGCAAGGCCAGCAGCATAATCAAAGACGAGTCGCACCCTGGCCACTCCTCCCCTCTCTCATCAGGCAAAAGGTATAGAAATATGAAAATGCACACCACCAGTCAAGGACAGTTTCTTCCCAGCGGTTATCAGGCAACTGAATCATCCTACAACAACCAGAGAGCTATGCTGAACTTCTATCCACCTCTTTGGTGACTCTCGGACTATCCTTGATCGGACTTTGTTGGCTTTCCTTTGCACTAAACGTTATTCCCTTATTGTGTATCTATACACTGTAAATGGATCGATTGTAATCATGTATTGTCTTTCTGCTGACTGGATAGCACGCAACAAAAGCTTTTCACTGTACCTTGGCACACGTGAGAATAAACTAAACTGAACAGTGTCTAAGCATTCTGTAAGGAATTCAGTCTAAGCATTCAGTCGGGACTTAGCTAACATTTCTGCATTACTGCAGGAATTGTTCAGGCAGCAGAAAACTTTAAAAGCAAAACCTAAGAGTTAAAATTTGGTCTTTCTGCTAATGGAAAGCAACTGTTTCAGTGGACATTAGCGGGGTGTGCGTGGTGCACTGTTAAATGGAAAATCTAGGCTAAAGTGCTCCCTCATATCTCTGTGGTGCCTGTGGATTTGATGAAAGAAAGCCAAGCAGGTTAAATGAGCCACCTATTTTTATCCGTCTGAAGAAGGGTTTCGGCCCAAAACGTTGCCTATTTCCTTTGCTCCATAGATGCTGCTGCACCCGCTGAGTTTCTCCAGCATTTTTGTCTACCTTCGATTTTCCAGCATCTGCAGTTCCTTCTTAAACACCTATTTTTATCTATGGTTACACCCAGTTTAATGTTATCATCATTAGACAGCAAAGAATGCAAAAGACATTTGCGAGGTTGTTGCCAGAAATTTGGGGCCTGAGCTACAGGGAAAAATAGGGCAGGCTAGGACTTTTAATTCCTTGGAGTACATGGGGGTGAAGGGGGATTTTACAGAGGTCTATAAAATAAGGGTGAATGCACAGTTTTTTCAAAGGGGAATCAAAACCCACAGGACTTAGGTTTGCGAGAGGGGCAAGATTTAATATGATCCTGAAGGGGAACATTTGCACTCAGAGGGTGGTGGGTATATGCAACAAGCTGTCAGAGGAAGTAGTTGAGGTAGGTACAACAATAACATTTAAAAGACATTTGGACAAATAGAATTGAAAGGAAAAGTTTAGAGGTATACTTTAGAGATACAGAGTGGGATCAGGGCCCTTCGGCCCACCGATCAGCCATCACCCTGTATACTAGCAATATCCCACACACTGGGAAGAATTTACAGAAACCAATTAACTTACAAACCTGTTTGTCTTTTGGAGTATGGGAAGAAACTGGAGTACCTGGAGAAAACCCACACGGTCATAGGGAGAACGTACAAACAGACAACACCCGTAGTCAGGATCGAACCCGGGTTTCTGGTGCTGTAAGGCTGCAACTCTACTGCAGCGCCACCATGCAGACTTTATTAGACTTGGGCCAAATGCGGGCAAAAGGGACGAGTTTAGAAGTGGCCTCCTTTTCGGCATGGACAAGTTGGGCCGAATGGCCTGAGTTCGTGCTGTATGACTCGATGATAGGTTTGTGATCTGCTGACTACGTCCCACGCGTGTTCCTCAGCCTTAAACTGTCCTTGATTTACTAAAAACCATCCTGCTGGTTGCTTCTTCTACAGAATCACTTCATGGTGATATTCCCTGATTTAGTCATATTGTGCAAGCACATCACATTAGAATGAATGGGAGTTTCATTATAATAATTAGTCGTTATTGAATGGTCATGTAACATAAAGCTCCCATTATGATCTTTGTAATTGCCTTGCATTAGTGGTTTTAAGTAGCTAATTGACAGTAAAAGGAAGTAATAATGAGAGACTCACGTTTTCAATCCTTAATCTGCGATTGGGCATCCGAGAATACAAGAAGCTGAATTTTAGCGTTATTATAGTCATGTTTTTGATACATTAAACAACAAAATATGAGGATTGATCACATAAGCCTACTGAATTTGCATACCTACAATCTTGCAAAGGCATCCAGATATTTCCGTTATAATCTCTGGCCTTTGTTCCAACCACCTGCCTATAAAAAACTGCCCTTTCCTGTGTTCAGCTATTACCTGCCACGCTTTGTCCTGCCTCTCCTCTCCTCTCCTCTCTCCTATCTTTCTTCCCCCCCCGCCCCCCATTGGTCTTTGTTGAAGAACCTATGCCCTCTCGTTCTTGTTTTCCCCTATTCTTGGTAAAAGACTGTGCATCCTGAAGAAGGGTACCGACCTAAAACACTTCCTATCCATGTTGTCCAGAAATTCTGCCTGACCCGCTGAGTTACTCCAGCACTTGGTGTACTTTTTTTTCATCCAGAAATTCCGATTGGTGTACATTAATCAGTGATTTATGATGAGATTTTTTTTAGAAACATTGAACCGTGAATTCATTATTAGTTAGTATAGGCTGGATTTTATTGAACCCAGAATCTATGAATTTGGGATCAAGTGTGATGTGGGTTAATATTGTAGGAATTAATAATATCAACTTCTGGGTTTTAGTTCAGTGCTTTAGACTGGTGACATTCCTCAGAGATAGATTGTCATTTAGCATGTTGTTATGACTAACAAGCTGATTAGTTATACCAAAATGCTACAAAAAATAATAATTAAAAAAAACTACTGGCAATCTGAAACTAAACCATAAATTGTTAGAGAAACAGCATATGAGGAAGCAGCTGAGGTGAGAGAAACAGTTAATGCTTCAGGTGGAAGAGAAGTGCGACCTGACCTTGAGTGCATCCAGCATTTTGTTTTTATTTCAGATATCCAGCTTTTGCAGTCTTTTGATTTTCAACAGCACAGTGGTATAACAGTAGAGTCGCTGCCTTACAGTGCCAGAAACCCGGGTTTGATCCTGACTACGGGTGCTGTTTGTACAGAGTTTGTACGTTCTCCCCGTGACTGCGTGGGTCTCCTCTGGTGCACCGGTTTCCTCCCACATTCCAAAGACGTGCAGGTTTGTAGGTTAATTGGCCCTCTGTAAATTGTCCCTAGTGTGTAGGATACAACTGGTGTACAGGTGATCGCTAGTCGGTGGGGATTCGGTGGGCTGAAGGGCCTGTTTCTTGTATCTCCAAACTAAACAGCATCAAGAAACCTGGCACCATTTATGTTTTTGCATGCATTACTACCACTAGCTCCTTATCCTGCCCACAAACCACAAGAAGTAAAATTTGGGGAAAAGTAATTTGCAGCTGGACTAAAAGGTTCACTGCCCTTGGTTAAGTGCTCTCACAGGAAGTAAAACTTTGGGGATAATTTGCTTGTGATAATTGATTACTAAGAGCAGCGATACTGAAACCGCAGCTGTTGAGCCGCAATTGTTTCTTTATCGTGCATCTTGTGGCTTTTCCAAGTCCTCATTTTTGTCAGCATTAGAACCCTGCGCTGCGGGCAACCGATAGTACAATGCAAAATATCTCATTAAAAAAAAAAGAAGATTAATAGCAATATGCAAGATAAACTCAATTGCCAAGACTCCCGTTGGATTAGCTTTTCAGACATAGAGCCTAACTCCACATAGCCTGCTCCTCCGAGGGAGTGCCACATATTAAATTGGCCACCAAGAGTCAAGAATGTTTTATTGTCACATAACCTGAAGCAGATCAATTAAATTCTTACTTGGTACATTAAATATCTACAATAATGGAGCTGTTTGGATTTTATTGTATTAAAAATCTGGTGAAAAATGTGGAGGATTTGGCTACACCAATGGTTATATATTTAACGTGACCACATAGTTTAGTTTAGTTAAGATTAGAGATACAGCGTGGAAACTGGCCCTTTGGCCCACTGAGTCTGTGCCGACCAGCGATCACCCATTCACTAGTTCTTTCCTACACACTAGGGACAATTTATAGAAGCCGATTACCCTGCTAGACTGTACGTCTTTGGGATGTGGGAGTAAACCAAAGCACCTGGAGAAAACCCACGTACTCACAGGGAAAATGTACAAAGGAAAACGTACAAACTCCGTACAGCCAGCATCCATAGTCAGGATCAAACTTGGGTCTCTGGCGCCGAAAGGCAGCAGCTCTACCGCTGTGTCACTGTGCCGTATGGTGGTGCAGTATGCCAGTTGATGGACTTTGCGAATGTCCCTGATCTAGAGCTTTGATAGTTCCTGACATGATTTTGGAAGGACAGAACCCCTTTGCCAACTGTTTCTGACAACTCGGCTTAGAAAAATAAGTAGCAACAACAGTAAAGGGAAAGAGCAATACTCGCTGGAATCCTTCCCTCTCCACCACATTTACAGCACAATGCACTTGCAGCTGAGATAATCACTCAGAAAATGATGTAAATTAATATGAAATATGAACTCTCAGATAAACACCATTATAAAGCAAATGAGTGATATGAGAGAACGAAAGCCCTATCTACCTTTCCTTTACTTAAATGTGTTATTTATAAAATATTGAAATTAAATAATGCCAATTTTTTTAAAGAGCCGAAAGTGGTCACATTTTCGAAGGTCGTTTAGCCCATCATTCTGTCAGAGTTCTTTGCTGCAGTAATCTAAACCTATTACTATTCTGTTAGTTTTGACACTTCAAACATCTATCTACTGTTTAAGTACAAATTGCAATGAACTCAACAACTGTAGCAAAGTATTATTCCAGACTGCAGACAATTCAGTAGCTAATTTTCTCCTAACCTCCTTTCTCATTCACTGAGTCTCATATATAAATTGATGAACCCCTTTCACCGACACTTTCATTAGAAGAAATAATGTTTCCTTAATCACTCTACTAAAATATGCAATCATTTTTAAATGTGCCATTAAAACTGCTATCTCTCTGTTCCCTGGAAATGCTATTTGCATTATTTTTTCTAACCTCTTACAGTAAACTTTACCAACACCTTACGAATACATTTTCTCCAAAATAATTTAATTTGCTCTGCTCTTTTATCAATTATGCTGACATTGGTCTAGCGACTATTTTGAAATGATGACTATTTTACAGATGTTATAAATTTGACGTTATGTGTTGCTAGATCAACTGAAATATTTTTGCTGGTTTGTCCTGCTCAATTCAATAATCCAAAGGATTACACCCCGCTTCAGTGGCACAATTTTCAAACGGAATGAGGGTTGAAAACTTGCAGCATATCTCTGTCATACTGTGTCTACCATTCATCAGTCCAAGTTCATTCAGTCAGGAGTTACTCTGCGGGTCAGGCAGCATCTGTGGAGACAATGGAGAGATGACGTTTTGGGTTACGACTCTTCTTCAGAGTATGAAGAAGAGTCCCAACCCAAAACGTCATGCATCCATTTCCGTCTCTGGATGCTGCTTGATTCGCTAGGTTCCTCCAGCTCTTTGTGTTTTGGTTAAAATTCCAGCATCTGCAGTTTCTTGTGTTTTTACTCAGTCAGCGTTGTGTCATTCATCCTACAGTACAATGGTACCTGATTGTCACATGTACCACCTTTATTGTCTCCCTTTCCCTGTTGTCATCCACAACCAGACACCTTTCTTCCCTTTAGTGTCCTACCCTCATTATACTTCACTTATCAATCAATTATAGAAAACTTAATTTCTTTATATTGTTTTGATTCTTTTATTCAATTTTAGCTTTTCTGATCTCCTTGATTACATCCCTTCATGTTCTGTAGCAATTAACAACGTTATTGTGAAGCCTCCGTTCTCCTTCCTTATCCATGGGTTTCCAGTCTTGGTAGATTCCCCTGGTCTCTGACTTGCAACGGTCTGATTACACCATCCTTTAATTTAAGTCCAAATAACAACAAAGATCTTTTAGACAAAAAACCCCCAGAGAATATTGGAAAATGGCAGTATCTGTGAACAGAGAAGCAGTCTTCATTAAGGCCTAGGTCTTTGTGTGACCCTTTCTAACAATGGTCAGTACATTTGACATTTTGCCAATTTGATGTGGCATCATAAACTTTTAATAGTGAATCAGGAATGAATTGTACTGTCTACATTCTCTGTGGATGTTTTAA
Organism: Malacoraja senta; assembly: GCA_038087875.1. NCBI lineage: Eukaryota > Metazoa > Chordata > Chondrichthyes > Rajiformes > Rajidae > Malacoraja > Malacoraja senta. Next base: position 122,547,143 of record CM075978.1, on the reverse strand, counting down.
ACTTTGAAGGCTCATGAAAGTATCTAAATAGGTTTCTGTAGAGGATAATGCACAAATCATAAATTATCATGGGATACAAAATTATAGAAGCTCATTCTCCTTACAATAAACTTTCTGTCACATCTTATGTATCTCAGAACATAGAATGGTACAGTACAAGAAATGTCTGTGCAGAACATGATACCAAGAACATCTCCCATCTACCTGCACATAATCCATATCTCTCCATTGTCTGCATATACATGTGTCTATCCATAAGCCTCTTAAATGCCACCGTTGTATCTGCTTCCACCACCAACTCTGGCAGCACGTTACAGACACCCACCACACTGTGTAAAAAACTGACCCTGCACATTGCTTTAAACATTGCCCCTCTCACCTCAATAACTCAAGAAAGGTTTTTACCTGGTTTCATGAATAAAGAGCAGAAATATCAACCAAGGTTCCACTCCAGTTGTTCACTGACTATCTGAAATATCAATGGCTGTATTTCAAATACGCTAATCTGTTGTCAGGAATGGCTGCTGTTCCCTCCTTCCCTCGCCATTGTTGAAAGCACGTCAATATTGTTGATACAGTTATAGAGTCATACAGCATGGGAACATGGAAACATCCATGCTGTACAAGATGCCCCCCCCTACACTAGTCCCATTTACCCAGATTTCGCCCATATACCTCTAAACCTATCCTATCCATGTATGTGTCCCAGTGTTGTTATAGTACTAACGTCCACCTTCTCCTCTGGCAGCTCGTTCCATACAGCTACTACCCTCTGAATGAAAAACGTACCCCTCAAGTTCATATTAAATCTTTCCCCTCTCACCTTAAACCTGTGCCCTCTAGTTCTTGATTCCTCTACTTTGGGTATCAATCGCCTGGTGATTTTATACAGCTCTGATAAGATCACTCCTCAGCCCCCTGCTAGGAATAAAGTCCTAGCCTGCTTAACCTCTCCCTATAGCCCTCAAGTCCTGGTAACATCCTCGTAATCTTCTCTGCACTCTTTCTAGCTTAATGATGGAATGTTTGTCAAACTAGTATTACAGAGACTTGAACTAATTATCTTTCTGGCCTTATTAAAATTCACAGGTGCATCACACATGGAATTTGAATTCAGTTAATTAAATAATCTGAAGAATGCACAAAACTAAGAACAGTCTCTGTAGTAGTATTTATGAAACAACTGGATTGTCATAAAATGGGAAGAAATCTGCTGACCTATTCGGTCTGGCTTATATATATTTCCAGACGGGCAATAATGTGGTTAACTCATTAAGTGCTCACTGCAGTAGGCTAGCAAGTCATTCACTTGTACCTTCAGTGAAGGTGGCTCATCAGTCTACTCAAAGACAACAACTGTTAACCTTGCTGTCACATCCACATTATGAAAATTAAAACATTAAAAGTAAAGAGCTCTTAGCTCACATGCCTGATTGCCTCATCCCCTGCCACAGAACAGTCCACAGATATCCATAAATAACTACAACAAATCATAAACAAGAGCAATGTACATAAAAAAGGGGGCTTTCGAGATATTAGTTAAAACAATGTCAGAAGTGAAAATGAAAGCAGCATGTGAGTGACACAATTTTACCTGTAATTTACAGATATTTAATGTGTGTGCGTTGTCTATGTGCCTGCGATGCTGCTGCAAGCAAGATTTTCATTGTACCTGTACTTCACTGTACTTGTGTAAATGACAATAAACTCCACTTGGTATCATTATTACCTTGCATATCTGTCAGAAAATCCACAGGATTAAGGGAAGTGGATAAAGAAACTGCTGCACACCAATTTGTTTTGAAATTTGAGCAGAGGTCGGTCACCCTCAGACTATTTAATTGATACAATGATACAATTTATTTGTTGTCATTTGAACCTCATTGAGGTTCAAACGGAATTTGGTTTCTGCAGTCATACACACAAGAAAAAAGAACCAAGACACAACACAATTTACACAAACATCCATCACAGCGAATCTCCTCCTCACTGTGATGGAAGGCAAAGTCTTATCTCTCCCCTGCACTCTCCATTCTCCTCCCGATGTCAGAGTCAAAGCCCCCGGCGGGCGGTGGTAAATAAGTCCCGCGGCCATTAAAGCCGATGCAAGACCACGCTCCGGGTCTCGATGTTGGAGCCCCCGGCGGGCGCTAACAAGTCCCGTGGCCATTAAGGCCGCGCCGGGCGATGTAAGGCCCCGCTCCAGGTCATCCTCAACCCCGCAACTCGGGAGGGAGAAGTTGCTGTTGCGGAAGCCCCGAAAAGCGGTCTCCCACCAGGGACCCGCGGGCTCCCGATGTCACCATCCACCAGATCTGTGGCTGGAGCCTCCGAATCTCCGGGGTCGGGTCGCAGCAGCGTGCCACCACAGCTCCTCCCGTTCCGAACTCGGCCAGCTCCACGATGGTGAGTAGTCTGCAGGCTCCGCGACTGGAGCCCCAGGTCGTTCCGGTTGGAGGCCGCTCCACGGTGCAAGGCCCCAACGACAACGGAGACCCGACAGGGAAAAGGTCGGGTCCACCGTACAGGGAAAAGATTTTTTTAAGTTTCCACCACCCACCGCCCCCCACCCCCCACACATACCCAGTTAAAAAAAATTGGTTCAATGGTGCAATTTTTCATTATTATCACATGTATGTACCTAGGTACAGTGAAATTATTTTTTGTATACAATTCAGTATAATCTTACTATACATAAGCACAATCAAATTTAAATACAAGAGAGTAAGAATAGTAGATTGTACTGAGCCAGTGCACAAAAGTCACCAGGTTTCCGGCACGATCTTACAACCTTCAAGTTTGAAAGTTCTTAAAACTGGAGAGACATGAAGAGGGTAAAGTCGTGATGTATGGTTTACAGAGGAGCATCAGCAGGTTCTCCTTGTAAAGCTGTACTGAAACTGATTTTGCCAGCTGGTGAGTTGTAAGTTCTTCCAGCTCTCAGCATGCAGCCCAGCAGGTTTCATCTGTACAGCTATCAAACACATGGATCAACAACGCTCTTCCAGATGCATGGGAGAGTGCCTAATGAATTTATGGGTGGTTGGGAGGACAGAGTCAAAGGATGGGTGGGGTATCAGAGGCTGATCAAGGACAGTCACCAACAAAAACATGTTTTTAAATTTTAGATTGGGTCACGGAGACCTTCTGTTCTACAGCAGGCATGTACAAAATCATGGGAGGAATAGATCAGGTAGATGCACAAAGTCTCTTGCCCAGAGTAGAGGAATCAAGAACCAGAGGACTTAGGTTTAAGGTAAGGGGGGGGGCGGGAGATTTAATAGGAACCTGAGGGGTAGCTTTTTCATACAAAGGGTGGTTGGTATATGGAACGAGCTGCCGGAGTAGGTAGTTGACCTGACTATCGCAACGTTGAAGAAACATTAGACAGGTACATGGATAAGACAGGTTTAGAGGGCTATGGGCCAAACGCAGGCATATTGGTCGGTGTGGGCAAGTTGGGCCGAAGGGCCTGTATCCACACTGTAAGACTCTATGACACTGATGAGGCTGGGGGTGAAGGCAGATACAATAGTAGCAATAAAGAGTCTTTTAGATAGGCACATGGATATGCAGGGAATGAAAGGGTATGGATCATGTGCAAGCAAATGAGCTTGTTGTGACACGAAGGCCTGTTCCTGTGTTGTACTGATTTACAGAGTATAGAAACAAAGAACTACAGATACTGGTTTATACCAAAGATAGACACAAGGTGCTGGAGTAACTCAGCGGGTCAGGCAGCATCTCTGGAGAAAAAGGATCATTTTTTCTCTGGAGATGCTGCCTGACCGGCTGAGTTACTCATGTACTGTTCTCTGTTCTTAACACAAGAAAATAGGAGTAGGAGTAGGCCACTGGTCCCCTCAAGCTTGCTTTAGTGTTCTATGCGATCATGGCAGTTCCATTCTGGCCATTCGTTCCATTCCTCTTCTGTGTCACTTTCCTTGAAACTGCAGCTCTTTGATTTTCAAATATTTATCCATTTCCATCTTAAATATTTCTAATAATCCGGCCTCTATCATCCTCAGGAGCAGAGCATGAGCAGAGCATGAGCAGAGCATTTCAGAGCGTCACTGCCCAATGAGAGAATAAATTTCTACCCACCACGGTTTTAAATGTCCACCTTACTTTGTGGCCATGTCCCCTTGTTTATGACTCTCAGCTGCCCGGCCACATCCTACTATTGGCCTTAGATCTTCAAGGAGCTGAGGAGGTGGCAAAAATTATGTTATAGACTGTTCTTAAGCTTACAAAAGCGTGAGGTTTGATAATATGGAGACTATTACTGAATAGAGCAGAGGGTAAATTAATAAATTAACAGGAAAGCAGGCACAAGCAAAGTAATAATTTAATGAAGCAGATGGTTACAACTAATCAACAAATCCAGAAAGCAGTTGGCACCAGAAAATTATTAAATTAATAACATAGAAAATATCAATGAATTAGTAAGTTACGGAAACAACCAAATTTACACAGCAGCAGACTCCAAAATAAATACAGCACAGTGCAATCTATACATAACTAAAACTCTGATCTTGTTATCTTCCGGTTTGGCGGTCTTCCTATTTGCGCAGAAACGGTTCGCGATAGCGCTACGATTATTCTGCGAGTCCACCAAGTTCGTTCCGATCGATTGAACGTAGTAAAAGTTAGCGAGGTTTAAAAATCTTAAAAACCGGGCGTGCGCAGATCGATCTCTTCTCCTGCCAGTCAGCGCCACGCGGATTAGTCTCTTCCCCTGTCACTCCCCGGGACGTTCCGCCTCTTAATGCGCCATCGCGTCTTTACTGGAGCTGAGGAAAGCCGGAGGAGGTTTCAAACCGGACTTTCGGAGCGACCCGAAGCAGCCCAGCCCAGCCCCGCCCCAAGCAGCCCAGCCCCGCCAGCCCCAAGCAGCCCAGCCCCTAGCAGCCACCCAGCCCCAAGCAGCCGCCCCGCCCCAAGCAGTAGCCCAGCGTCGGAGATCCGACCCAGCCCAGCCCACCGTGGGAGACCCAAGCCAGAGTCGGAGATGTTGCCGATATCGCCAAACGGAAAGCGGAGACTCTGATCCCGGCGTAGGAGACCGACCAGCGACCAGCGAACGCCAATTCCAGCTACTACCCCTCTGGTCCCCCTCGCTGGCTCCTCCCCCCTCCCCCGTGATGTCCCCCTCTCCACCATGGCTCTTCCTCCATCTTTTCTCTGAGCTCACTCCCACCCCGCCCACACACCCCTTTCCCGCCATTACTCCCCCATGCCCACAAACCCCTCCCCCCACACAACCCCCCCGCCCACATATCCCTCCCCCCACAAGCTCCCCTGCCCACAAACCCCTCTGCCCACACACCCACCCCCCCACACCCCCCCCCACCCCCACACTCACACCCACCCCCCCACACACCCCGCCACCCACACACAGCCCGCCCACACTCCCCCGTCCCCACAACCCTCTTTCCTTCACACATCCCCCCAACCTCCCCCCCCTGCACACACCCCTCTCCCCCCACACAACCCCCCCCAGCCCCAACTCCCCTCCTACCCACACAACCCCCCGCCCCCACAACCCCCCCTCCCCAAAGCTTACACCCCCCCTCAACACCTCCGCCCGCATACCCCTCCCCCCACAACACCCTCACACACACCCCCGCCTACACACCCCCCCCCCCACACCCCTCGCACACACACACCCTCCCCCACACCCCCCCTCCCACACCCCTCCTGCCCACATACACACCTCCCCCACATCCCTCCCCACCACACAACCCCTCCCCGCCACACCCCCCCTCTCCTACACCCCCCTCCCCTCACACCCCTCTCCCCTCCCACCCCACACCCCCCTCTCCACCACACACCCCACTTCCTTCCCCTCCTCCCCTCCCACACATGAAGAGGAGGGGGAGGGAGTGCTCGGGGATGAGGGGAAATGAGCCGCGCCTGTGCAGTTACGGGCTATTGGTGAGTGGTGGAATAATGCGTTGGGGAATGGGTTGCGTTGGGGGACCAGGCCTCCCGTGTGACTCGGACCCAACGGGTCCCTCTTAGTCTAGTAGTGAATTAAAAATGTCACTGACAAGGATCACAAATAAATTAATAAGATAATAGAATAATGAATTAATAGAGTCAGCAGTAGACTAATGTATTATGAGGGGACAACGACTGAAGAAACATTAACAATGGGTGAACTATTGAATGTAAAGGAAAGAGTGAATGCATACAACGCTGAATATGCACAAATGGCATGTGTTGATTGGGACGGAGGAGAGGGGTTAAAATCAAGGTGCTAATTTTGGCCCAATGATAACAACCTTATCCTTTAGGCCCATATTTCCTTCTAGACCATTAGTACAAAACTTTATCATAAAGTTGTAGAAATAAGGAACTGCAGATGCTGGTTTACTAAACAAAAAGAGGCATAAAGTGCTGGAGTAAATCAGCGGGTCAGGCAGCATGGCTGGAGGACATGGATGGGTGACGTTTCGGGTCAGGATTGAAAAGGGTCCTGACCTGAAATGTCACCCATCCATGTCCTCCAGGGATGCTGCCTGACCCGCTAAGTTAATCCAGCACTTTGTGTCTCTTTTATTTTTTCTAAAGTAAATTTGTCACGCTGCAGGAACATGAAATTGTCAAAAGTTTCATCTGAGACATTCGACCCTCTCAGCTGGCTACACCAAATTCCACGGTACATTGGAGGAAGAGAGCTAAGCTCTGTTCCACCAAACAACATTTATACCTGTCAATGCAACTAAAAAACATGGATTATATGTTGATTATCTCATTGTTCTTTAGGTAACCTTGCTGAGCTCAAATATATGCCCTTCTTTCCTCATTACAAGACATTTATTGCACTTCTAAAAAACATGGATATTTATGACTTACAAAAAATGGGTGCAAAGATAATTCAGAATATCATATTATTATGAAAGGTGTTCCGTAAATGCTAGCTCTTTATTTTAATGATTGGATAATTTGATAGAGCAATAGGCAGGAATGAATTAATACAGCAATGGGCAACAGTGAATTAACAGTCCTAATCATTGTACGTGGCAGAAAATTTAAATGCCTGCATGCATTTTATCTGCAAACGTTATTTGTTTCTTTCATGTGTTATTAAACACTTGTTGGTGGTCAGGAAAAAGCACAGACATTGATTACCAGCAGGCTAGCAGAGGAAGATCGTACGCAAGCAATTTATACAAAACTATGGTAAGCATTGAAAAGTCACGCATTCTGTAAATATGTAGATATAATTCATCTCAGTGGCTGCTAAGTCAACCTGGGGAATGGCACCAAACACTCAAATATTATTTCAGGTTGAGCTGAAACAAAATTAATTACTTATTGTGCAGTCTCAGAGGTAATTTCTTGGCAAATCAGAAACTATATATGATTTAAAAATCTGAATAGCTGACAAATAGGTTTATGGAACTAAAGCACTGACTTGCAGTAATTAATTTGCAAATCAAGTTCATACCTTAGGCATACCAAAAAACAATTATTTATTTTTGAAATAAGAGACTTTTCAAATGCTAAAGACTAGACAAACTAATTGGGTGAGTGGCTCTCTGTTTTGAGAATGGCACTGAAGAAATCAACCTCAGAACATATCGGAAGATGTTGGAAAATATATCCAGTAATAAATAAATAAACAATGCTTGATAGGTAGACAAAAGTGCTGAAGAAACTCAGCGGGTGCAGCAGCATCTATGGAGTGAAGGAAATAGGCAACGTTTCGGGCCGAAACCCTTCTTCAGACTGAAGAAAGGTTTCGGCCCGAAACGTTGCCTATTTCCTTCGCTCCATAGATGCTGCTGCACCCGCTGAGTTTCTCCAGCACTTTTGTCTACCTTTGATTTTCCAGCATCTGCAGTTCCTTCTCAAATGCTTGATAGGTCTTGCCAACTCCAACCACTTGCCAACTCCAACCACTTGGAGTCATACAGCACAGTAACAGGCCCTTTTGCCCAACTTGCCAACCAACTTGCCGACCAAGATGCCCCATCTTGTGTAGTCCCATTTGCCCGCGTTTGGCCCATATCCCTATAAACCTTTCCTATCGCCATCGAGTGAGGAGTGGTGGCGCCATTGAGTGTGGCTGCCTCACCTGCAGCTGTTTGTCCTTTCATTCTTTTTGTTATTTTTAGTCTGTTTCAAAGTTTGTTTTTGAAGGTCTTTTAGTCTTTTTTATGTGGGGAGAGGAGGGGGGAGGGGGAAACTGTTTTTCTTAGTCACTTCCTGGTCGAGGATGCGACTATTCTCCGAGCCGCATCTTCGCCCCCTCCTCGCAGCGTACCATCTGGATTGGCGCGGCCTTTCCTGCCGAAGACCGGCCAGAGCTTCAGCTTCAGCAGCGGTGCAGCACTGGATTCCACCGCGGAGCGAGCGATGCCTTACCGGGAATCGCTGTGTTGGAGCTGCGGAGTGCTGGGACTGCCGACTTTGAACACCGTGGAGCTGTGGTCTGCAGAGCTTCCAGCCACAGGCGGCGGGAGTTTCCAGCCGCTGGCGGCACTGACTTTAACACCGCGGAGCCCTGGGATCTCTAACCGAGGTCGCCAGTGTTGAATCTCCACCCAGCTCGGCCTGTGGACTTCGGAAGCCACGGTCTCCGGTAGGAAGCGGCCGATTAGGAGGCCCCGGGCCGCTGAGTGTTCTTCCGTTCGAGGGCCTGAAACAACGGGCTGCGGAGGCCTCAATAGGCTCTGACCACGGATGAACAGAGGAAGAGGACTGAACTTTGGTGCCTTCCCTCATAGTGGGAAACGTTGATTCCGCTGTTGGGGGGGGGATGTTTTTTATGTTTTATGTTAAATTCTAAAGTGTGTTTATCTTATTTGTGTGCTGCATGTAACTCAAATTTCACTGCACCAATTGGTGTATGTGACAATAAATGTCCTTTGTCCTTGTCCTTTGTCCTTTGTCCTATCCCTGTGTCCATATGTCTGTTAAATGCTGTTATATTACCTGGCTCAACTACCTCCTCTGGCAGCTTGTTACACATACCCACCACCCTCGAGTGAAATGACTCAGTCATTGCAGTAAATTATGGCAGTGGGTTTGTAGTGATGAAAATATTCAAAGGGTTCGAGAGTGCATTGTTTTAAAAGCATCTTTAAAAGCAAGTTGCAAGTGTCATAGAATCAGAGACATATAGCACAGAAATAGCTCAGTGAAAAAGAGTCACATCCTGAAACGTCATCTATTCCTTTTCTCCAGAGATGCTGCCTGACCCGCTACGAAAAAGGCCTGTATCACGGGTATGCGGTTACTGGCGGTGAAGCAGGAAGTTGGGACCGCTCGTGGAACGCCAGAGACTGCGGGGTCGGTCCCACGCACACCGCCGGGACCGTGCGGTGTTGGTCCCAACACCGCACGGTGCTCACAAAACACGACAACGTTAAAAAATGTTGTCCTACCGCACAGCCGCCGCCAGTGCGGCACGAGCACCGCCACAGCCGCCGCCAGTGTGCCGTGAGCGCCACTAGCACCGCCACAGCCGCCGCCAGTGCAGCACGAGCACCGCAACAGCCGCCGCCACAGCGCCGCGATCACCACTAGCACCGCCACAGCCCCGCGATCCGATATGACGTCATCGCGTAGCGCGTTGCGTGATGTCGTCATCACCCGACGCCGCGCTCGTGGGACAGGCCGTGCAGTGATCACTCGGCATACGCGCGGCAACAGCTTCTGGTAAGGTTTAATTTTTTTTAACTTACCGCAAGCTCGTGGGACCGGCCGTACGGAGATCACTCGGCCCCTGCGCGGCATCCGTGCGGCGCTCCTGCAGCATACGCGCGGCGCTCTCACGGTAGCCGCGCGATCCCCGCTTCCGGCAACGCCGCGCTTCACCGCCAGTAACCGCCTGCCCGTGGGACAGGGCCATTACTCCAGCATTTTATGTCTGTCTTCTACAGAAACATGCCTTTCAGCCCAATGTCCTCGCTGACCAAGATGTCCCATCTAAGCTGGTCACATTTCCCCGTGTTTGGCCCATATTCCTCGAAACCTTTCCTATGGCGTTGTGATCTCCATTCAGCATGAGAGAAAGTCAAATTATAGAGACAAGGCATGATCTGCATTCTAACACGCTGAACAAAATTGAAATGCTTTGGACACATGATGGAAAAGGCAGGGAGACAAAAGTGTTTAAAGTTGATGGGAAAAATGGTGATTCAAACCAGGCACTGATGTGTCCAATCAGGCACACAAAAACAATGCCAGTGGGTGGAGCAGTGCAACAGTGGTGAAGAAACATACACACTCCTTCACAATTAATGAAAGCTGCTAGATACGGTGGCTTGCAAAAGTATTCATACCCCTTGAACTTTTCCACATTTTGTCACGTTACAACCACAAACGTAAATGTATTTTATTGGGATTTTATGTGATAGACCAACACAAAGTGGCGCATAATTGTGAAGTGGAAGGAAAATGATACATGGTTTTCAAATTTTTTTACAAATAAAAAACTGAAAAGTGTCGCGTGCAAATCTATTCAGCCCCCTTTATTCTGAAACCCCTAAATAAAATCCAGTGCAACCAATTTCCTTCAGAAGTCACCTAATTAGTAACTAGAGTCCACTTGTGTGTAATCTAATCTCAGTATAAATACAGCTGTTCTGTGAAGGCCTCAGAGGTTTGTTAGAGAACATTAGTGAACAAGCAGCATCATGAAGCCCAGGGAACACACCAGACAGGTCAGGGATAAAGTTGTGGAGAAGTTTAAAGCAGGGTTAGGTTATAAAAAAATATCCCAAGCTTTGAACATCTCACGGAGCACTGTTCAATCCATCATCTGAAAATGGAAAGAGTATGGCACAACTGCAAACCTACCAAGACATGGCCGTCCACCTAAACTGACAGGCCGGGCAAGGAGAGCATTGATCAGAGAAGCAGCCAAGAGGCCCATGGTAACTCTGGAGGAGCTGCAGAGATCCACAGCTCAGGTGGAGAATCTGTCCACAGGACAACTATTAATCGTGCACTCCACAAATCGGGCCTTTATGGAAGAGTGGCAAGAAGAAAGCCATTGTTGAAAAAAAGCCATAAGAAGTCCCGTTTGCAGTTTGCCACAAGCCATGTGGGGGACACAGCAAACATGTGGAGGAAGGTGCTCTGGTCAGACGAGACCAAAATTGAAGTTTTTGGCCTAAATGCAAAACGCTATGTGTGGCGGAAACCTAACACTTCACATCACCCTGAACACACCATCCCCACTGTGAAACATGGTGGTGGCAGCATCATGATGTGAGGATGCTTTTCTTCAGCAGGGACAGGGAAGCTGGTCAGAGTTGATGGGAAGATGGATGGAGCCAAATACAGGGCAATCTTGGAAGAAAACCTGTTAGAGTCTGCAAAAGACTTGAGACTGGGGCGGAGGTTCACCTTCCAGCAGGACAACGACCCTAAACATACAGCCAGAGCTACAATGGAATGGTTTAGATCAAAGCATATTCATGTGTTAGAATGGCCCAGTCAAAGTCCAGACCTAAATCCAATTGAGAATCTCTGGCAAGACTTGAAAATTGCTGTTCACAGACGCTCTCCATCCAATCTGACTGAGGTTGAGCTATTTTGCAAAGAAGAATGGGCAAAATTTCAGTCTCTAGATGTGCAAAGCTGGTAGAGACATACCCCAAAAGACTTGCAGTTGTAATTGCAGCAAAAGGTGGTTCTACAAAGTATTGACTCAGGGGGGCTGAATACTTTTGCACGCGACACTTTTCAGTTTTTTATTTGTAAAAAAATTTGAAAACCATGTATCATTTTCCTTCCACTTCACAATTATGCACCACTTTGTGTTGGTCTACAACATAAAATCCCAATAAAATACATTTACGTTTGTGGTTGTAACGTGACAAAATGTGGAAAAGTTCAAGGGGTATGAATACTTTTGCAAGCCACTGTATCTGGGAATATCTGGGAATTTCTTTAATGTTGATTACATGTGAAAGGTGTTTTTTATAGAAACAATAATTGTAAGTAAAGTAAAGTATCCTTTATTGTCTTTTAGACCTTCCGGTCTGAATGAAATTTCGTGCCTTGCAGTCATACATATAATAAAATAACAAAAACACACAATAAACACAATTTAACATCCACCACAGTGAGTTCACCAGGCACCTCCTCACTGTGATGGAAGGCAAAAGTCTTAAAGTCTTTGTCTCTTCCCTCCTTGTTCTCCCTCTGCGCTGAGGCGATCCAGGCTTCCGATGTTGTGATCCCGCCGGGTGATGGTAAGTAAGTCAGTCCCGCGGCTGAATCCGAGCTCCGCGAACGGGCCGGTTCAAACTCCGTGGCCCGGGGTGGTCGAAGCTGCCGAAGCTGCCACCCTCCAGTCCAGCGGACGAAGCTGTTGTTGCGGGAGCTCCGGAAAAACAGGTCACCAACCTGTGACCTGCGAAGTCGGGCCGCCGCCGCCGCCGGAATGCCGCCACAGCTCTGAAATCGGGTCGCCGCCGGAAAGCCGCCACAGCTCCGAAGTCGGGTCGCCGCCGCCGGAACGCCGCCACAGCCCCGAAGTCGGCCAGCCTAGCGCTGGTAAGTCCTGGCTGGCTCTGCTCCGGAGCCTTGAGGTCGGACCCAGTTGAAGGCCGCCAGCTCCGCCATTAGGCCTCAGCGCAGACGGAGACGGAGACGGGGGGATACGACAAGAAAAGGTCGCATTCCCCTGAAGGAAGAGACCAAAAACATGTTTCTCCCACCCTCCCCCCCACCCCACACACATACACAACCTAATAAACTAAAATTAACTAAAACAGAAGAAAACAACAACAAAAAGAAAAAAACAGACGGACTGCAGGCGAGCCACAGCTGCTAAGGCAGCGCCGCCACTTCAGTGTTTGATAAGAATGAGAAAAACAGGTGTTTAGTATGGATTGGCAGTTTTGCCCTAAGTTACTTGTGATGATGTACAACAATATGGCACGGTGGCACAGCGGTAGAGTGGCTGAATCACAGCGCCAGACACCAGGGTTTGATCCAGATGACGGATGCCGTCTGTATGTCCCTCCCTGTGACCACTTTGTTTTTTTCTGGGTGCTCCGGTTTCCTCCCACAATGCAAAGATGTGCAGGTTTGTAGGTTAATTGCTTCTGTAAATTGCCCCCAGTCTGTATGATAGAACATGTGTATGGGTGATCATTGGTCGGCGCGGAGTCGGTGGGCTGTAGGGTCTGTTCCCACACTGTATCTCTAAATTAAAACTAACCTAAAAAAGTCTGTGGATATGGAAAATTTGAGCCATTTAATATCATGATGCAAATTATTCATTGGTCAAGGAACAGCCAGAGGTTTCTGCTGGCAGAGAGTGGCCTATTGTAATGACACACTGAAAGGAACAATGGACTGGAATCAAATGGCTGCGATAATCTCCACTAGTGGTTAAGAGTCCCGACAGCTAGCACAGAAGTTTTTATTAATTCAGACCTGAGAGGATTTAATTTGGGAGATTCAGACATGACAGAAGCTCGAGCGTTGAGGAAGTTAGTTAAGCTTTGTAAAGACAAGCATGTTAACACCCATAACTATGATCTTGCAGTCAGAGCAATTTTATCCCCCTGTTCAACGCTCATTAGGAGCATAGGCCACAAAGGGGAAGTCGAACACATACGAACAAGTCAACTGTGACGAATGTTTGAATACAGTCCAGGAGCAGTGACGGGGAAAATGGATCAGCTAATTATATGTAGAGGCAAGTGGGGGAGGTCTGAAATTAATGGTGCATATGGGCTGTGAGAAGCTGTGGAGAATCAAGTGCAAGAATAAGAGGAGGCAAGGTTAAAGAGGAACATATAACAGTTCAAATTGCGTTAACAACATTTCAAATAAAGCCAGCAAGATTCTTTGAAGTGCCTGAACTAGATACAGGACTAAAAATGCACTGGCATTGATTGACCCCACAAAACAAATATAAACAGAATACAGGGTAGACATAAAATGCTGGAGTAACTCAGCGGGACAAGCAGCCTCTTTGGAGAGAAGGAATGGGTGACGTTTCGGGTCGAGGCTCTTCTTCAGTTACTACAGCATTTTGTGTCTACCTTTGATTTAAACCAGCAACTGCAGTTCTTTCCTACGCATTTTGTCTGCTCAACAGGGGTTCTATTGTCACACAAGAGCTCTGTTCCTGAAAGTTGTCCGTAAACTTGAATTTGGCACATTGGAAACAATTTCCCCCCAAAATCGTAATATGAAATATTTAACCTCAACAGCCCTTGGGGACTAATTTGCAAAGAGGAGACTGGGGACAGTCAGCAAGTCAACTGTGTCAAATGTTTGGGACCCGTGTATGTTATCTCATGATACAATTTCAGTTATTTTAAATTTGATTCAAGTAAAATGGTTAAGATAGGGTAAAAGAAACAGCTGAGGGCTTTCAAACAAAATGCTAAAACAAGTGGTTAAATGTGTTTTGCAAAATTTTAGGGGATTCATGCAAATTCAGAAATATAAGATTGAAGTGGAAAGATAGGATATTTCATCCATTGCAGTGATCACAACTCAACATCCACAGAGTAAAGGAACAAAAGGAATTGAATTCATGATTGAGTGACAGAAATTAATATGGCAGGATGGCTGAGCAGAACACATCTAGTAATAGTGAACTGTGAAATAAAGTAAACCAGCAGATAGCACCAGTATCTTACAGCAAAATAACGCAGCAGCTAATCAAAAATCGCACAGTGACGCTTGACAAATGGCATGCAGCAAGTAACTATAACTTTAATATCTTTTCCCAATGGTGATAGGCTGATGTGTGGTTTATACAGACGACAAAAGAGTGCAGAGATGACTTACAAGGATGTTGCCAGGACTCGAGTGGTTGAGCTGAATGGAGAGGTTGGGCAAGCTGGGACTTTATTCCTTGGAGTGCGGGAGGCCGAGGGATGAACTTATACAGGTGTGTAAAATCACGAGGGAAATAGATAAGGTGAATGCAGTTTTTTACCCAGGGTAGGGGAATCAAAAACTAGAGGGCATATGTTTAAAGTGAGAGGGGCAAGATTTAATAGAAAACTGAGGGGCAACTTTTTCACAGACGGGGGTGGGTATGTGGAACGAACTGCCAGAGGAGATAGTTGAAGCAGATACTATAACGGCATTTAAAAGACACTTGGACAGGTACATGGATAGGAAAGGTTTAGGGATAAGGACCAAATGCTGGCAAATAAGCGTGGCTTAGATGGGCATCTTGGTCGGCACGGACAAGTTGGGCCAAAAAAGGGCCTGTTTCCGTGCTCTGTGTCATTTTGCAATGTGCCTAATCAACATAGTGTCAACAGGATAGAATCCTACACCCTGTACATCAAGGAAAATAATTTGATGATATACCTGAGTAATAGTCTGATTTTGTAGTTTCTTGTAATTTCTTACATTGTACTACCGCAGCCTTTTAACTGCTACAGCTACAGTGTCATCTAGTTCCACTAAAGGTTTAAAATGAGTTCTGAGTTTAGCTGCTCTCAATTCTTGGTCATCTCGATCCAGCTGAGTGGATGGAGGGCCCAACACAGGTAAGTGGTGTAGGAAGGAATTGCAGATGCTGGTTTATACCAAAGATAGATGTGACCTATTCCTTTTCGACAGAGATGCTGCCTGACCCTCTGAGTTACACCACCATTTTGTGTCTATCACAGGTAAATGGTGACAGGGTGACCTGCATTGTTATTCATGGGATCTCATTCAACTCAGCTCAGTGAAGTAGGCAATTGTTTGCTTTGCAGCAATTAGACAAGGACGTTAGGTCTTCAAGGCACCCACCCTATGATATCCAGACTACAGCAACGACATATGCTGTCCTGGAGACGAGAGAGAGTTTGCCACGAATTTATAAAGGGGGAGATCGAATGTCATCTCCAACTTTGCTGATGATACTAAACTAGGGCCGCACAATGGAGCAGCAGTAGAGTTGCTGCCTTACAGTGCCAGAGACCGGAGTTTCATCCTGACTACAGGTGCTGTCTGTACAGAGTTTGTTTGTTCTCCCTGTGACCCTGTGGGTTTTCTCTGGGTGCTCCGGTTTCCTCCCACATTCCATAGACGTGCAGGTTTATAGGTTAATTGACTTCTGTAAATTGTCCCGAGTGTGTAGGATGGAACTGGTGTACGGGTGATCGCTGGTCGGCATGGACTTGGTGGATCGAAGGGCCTGTTTCTAAACTGTATCGCTAAATCTAAAACTAAAAACTAGGTGGAATTAGGAGTATGGAGAAAATTGCACACAAAAGCCAAGGGGTTGTGGATAAACCAAATGAATGGGCAAGAACATACCATATACAATAGACATTAGGTGCAGTAGTAGGCCATTCGGCCCTTCGAGCCAGCACCGCCATTCAATGTGATCATGGCTGATCATCAACAATCAGTACCCCGTTCCTGCCTTCTCCCCATATCCCCTGACACTGCTATCTTTAATAGCCCTATCTAGCTCTCTCTTGAAAGTATCCAAAGAACCAGCCTCCACCGCCCTCTGAGGCAAAGAATTCCACAGACTCACAACTCTCTGTGTGAAAAAGTGTTTCCTCATCTCCGTTCTAAATGGCCTACCCCTTATTCTTAAACTGTGGCCCCTGGTTCTGGACTCCACCAACACCGGGAACATGTTTCATGCCTCTAGCGTGTCCAAACCCTTAATAGTCTTATATGTTTCAATAAGATCCCCTATCATCCTTCTAAACTCCAGAGAATACCAGGTGGAATGCTGTATGGTAAATGCAAGGTCCCTACTTTGGAATGTAAAGATGACAGCATTGGTGCAATTGCCATCTGAACAAAATCTGGTACACCAAGTAAGTAGATATACAGTGGCTTGCAAAAGTATTCATACCCCTTGAACTTTTCCACATTTTGTCACGTTACAACCACAAACGTAAATGTATTTTATTGGGATTTTATGTGATAGACCAACACAAAGTGGCGCATAATTGTGAAGTGGAAGGAAAATGATACATGGTTTTCAAATTTTTTTACAAATAAAAAACTGAAAAGTGTCGCGTGCAAAAGTATTCAGCCCGCCTGAGTCAATACTTTGTAGAACCACCTTTCGCTGCAATTACAGCTGCAAGTCTTTTGGGGTATGTCTCTACCAGCTTTGCACATCTAGAGACTGAAATTTTTTCCCATTCTTCTTTGCAAAATAGCTCAAGCTCAGTCAGATTGGATGGAGAGCATCTGTGAACAGCAATTTTCAAGTCTTGCCAGAGATTCTCAATTGGATTTAGGTCTGGACTTTGACTGGGCCATTCTAACACATGAATATGCTTTGATCTAAACCATTCCATTGTAGCTCTGGCTGTATGTTTAGGGTCGTTGTCCTGCTGGAAGGTGAACCTCCGCCCCAGTCACTCGTCTTTTACAGACTCTAACAGGTTTTCTTCCAAGATTGCCCTGTTTTTGGCTCCATCCATCTTCCCATCAACTCTGACCAGCTTCCGTGTCCCTGCTGAAGAAAAGCATCCCCACAGCATGATGCTGCCACCACCATGTTTCACAGTGGGGATGGTGTGTTCAGGGTGATGTGCAGTGTTAGGTTTCCGCCACACATAGCGTTTTGCATTTAGGCCAAAAACTTCAATTTTGGTCTCATCTGACCAGAGCACCTTCCTCCACATGTTTGCTGTGTCCCCCACATGGCTTGTGGCAAACTGCAAACGGGACTTCTTATGGCTTTTTTTCAACAATGGCTTTCTTCTTGCCACTCTTCCATAAAGGCCCGATTTGTGGAGTGCATGACTAATAGTTGTCCTGTGGACAGATTCTCCCACCTGAGCTGTGGATCTCTGCAGCTCCTCCAGAGTTACCATGGGCCTCTTGGCTACTTCTTTGATCAATGCTCTCCTTGCCCGGCCTGTCAGTTTAGGTGGGCGGCCATGTCTTGGTAGGTTTGAAGTTGTGCCATACTCTTTCCATTTTCGGATGATGGATTGAACAGTGTTCAAAGCTTGGGATATTTTGTTATAACCTAACCCTGCTTTAAACTTCTCCACAACTTTATCCCTGACCTGTCTGGTGTGTTCCTTGGGCTTCATGATGCTGTTTGACACTTTTTAGTTTTTTATTTGTAAAAAAATTTGAAAACCATGTATCATTTTCCTTCCACTTCACAATTATGCGCCACCTTGTGTTGGTCTATCACATAAAATCCCAATAAAATAAATTTACGTTTGTGGTTGTAACGTGACAAAATGTGGAAAAGTTCAAGGGGTATGAATACTTTTGCAAGCCACTGTATATGGTATCCTCGCTCTTTGAACAAAAGCTTTGGAATGACAAATCAGGGACAGAATACACTGTAAAAATTCAAATAGTTTGATAGAAACAAAATGATGAAAACAGAAATGCTTTGCTCCATTCAGATTAACCAGTGTTAATCTTCATCATCAGGGGGAAGCTTTCCTGGACTTTCTGCTCTCACAATGGATGGCAGTTCTCATTCTGAGATTTTCAGAATTATGATCATCCTCTCTTCAAATGTTTAAAAGCCTGAAATCTTCCAACAATATCCTTTGATGCTTTTATTGTCATTTGGTATGCCTTATATATAGTGCACAACATTGAATCTTCTTGTAAGTGAGTATTAAACTAGTGCAATAATACTTGGGCAGTATCACAGGCAATTAGTTAAAAATACAGTTATTGTTCTTACTCGAATTGTTACATAGAAAATTTACAGCTTGTGCAATAATAATATAGAAACAACACAATACAATTGTAAACAAAGGATTGGAGTATACTGTAATAAAAAGGAACTGCAGATGCTGGTTTATACCAAAGATAAACGCACCTATCTTTGATCAGGGATATAAAGGAGGGGCTGCCTGCTGTCACATGGGGCGGCAGGCGTAGTTTGCCGCTGCGAGCAGAAGATAAAACTGTTCAATTAACTTTTTATAACTGCCGGTGACAGAAACAAGATGACTTGTGTACTGCCTAAGTGAGGTCTGCTGCATGATTTTACTGAGTTGTATGCAACACAAAGTATTTCATTGTACCTATGTACATATAACAATAAAGTATAATTGATTGAGTGTCTATCTTAGGAATATGCTGAATTCACTTAATAAAATGGCACATGCCAGAGTTTCATCTGATAGTCAAAATGATAATATTGGCCAAATAACTATGTGATAAAATGGAGAATCTCTGCATTTGCAAAGCCTGCTTGTCCTCTTTCTGAGAAAGGTTGCAGAGCCATGAGTCATGGCTCCAAGGTGTCTGGACCCTGGGAGGAAGTTGAGGATAAGGTGAGGTCCAGATGTCCTTCTTATTGTTAATATGTATGAGGGTTTTGCAAAAAGAGCTGAGCAGGATTGCAAATGCATGATTAGGATTGGTCATAGGATGGGGTGTTGTAAAGTATTGTTAATTATGTTGCAGAGTGTTTGTGCTGTTATCTTGTGATTGGTTAAAATATGGAGCCTTGTTCAAATTGTTTATACTACCTGGGTAAATGTTTCTTTACTTTGGTAAACTGTCTTCCAACTAGAACCTTCTGTGGAAACAATGTAATGGGGTACTTTGTGATTGGGTTAGGGAACTGTCAATAAATGTATTATATGATCTATATTTGTGATTGGCTTGAAGGGGTTACCCCCCCCCCCATATAGTTTCGCGCCATGGGTCCGATACCCTATAAAAGAGGGGACACCACATGGATCGGTGTCAATCTTCTGGGGTTGCACTTGGGACCGTGCTGACTTGCTGGAGGTGTCTATTCGCACGAGGCTGAAAGGCTTGGACGAGTAGAGACAAGGATCGGACCCGCGGTGTTGGTTAGGTATCGTATAGGAAGTTTGTTTGTGTTAGTGAGAATAAAGAATTAGTTGATCCAGTGCTTGACTTCGTGTTTTACTGAACTAGACTAAGGGGGTAAGCTGTAGAGAGCATAATTACATTGGGGGCTCATCCGGGATCTTAACGGAGCCCCAGACAGACGTTTGCGATCAGGGAGTTGAGTCGTTCCAGATTGCGAGGGGAGAAATCGGCACCACGGTGCGGTTTTCGCATCGGTTTTCCCCACTTGGCTGATCGGGACGAATCGATCATTCGCGCGCTTGTGTTGGGGTTCCCAACGAGATCCAAGAACAGTAGTCTAGCAAGCACTGAGGGTAAGGAGAGAGAGAAAGTCCTTGCCTAAGGGTGTGGTGGGAGTTAGGCTCATAAGGCCTTTCACTAGAGGGTTTGAGACACCGCACCTAGTTAGTCAACAGCTGTTGCGGTCGGGTACCATTGAGTTGGCCTGACACCAAGGAGAGATTTCAGGGGTTGAAGGCCCCGCTCAGACTGGGATATCTGAATTGGCTGGGGTATCTTAAGAGATAGGACTGAGTACGGAACAGTACAAAGAGGGTAGTACTGTATCGTTGCTGATGGTGCGATTGGAAAGGCACTTTAAAGATCGGCATCAAACGCCAGCGCAAAGCAGGCACGCGCTGAAGCCCAGTACCTAGCAGGTTGGAAGGAAGGAGCCTAGGGGGTTGAAGGCCCCGCCTGTGAGAGTAGTACATAGAACTTTGGATAAGTTGAGGACTCCGTAACGGTGCTGGGAACCTAGTGTTGGAGTATAATTGGCTGAAGGAAATACTTGGGACAACACTGAGGATTGATTGAAATTAAAGACGCGTCTATTATAATTACTTGAATTCGTGGGAAGGGAGCTAAAATAGTGGGGTATGGTAATTAAGAAAGTAAAGGTCTAAATTCTTTGATTCAAATTCTACCAAATTCAGGGCTTCATATTGAAGGACTGACTATTGCATAGAGATCTTGTATTTCTATTCCGGGCTTTCATATTGAGGGCACTGGCTATTGTACATTAATACAAGTGTATATATTAGATCATTGATTAACTTCTGTGTAATAAAAATATATTGTTGGAATTGTTAAAATTTTGTTGATTTACAGTTTGAAGTGTGTTTAAAATTTTGCTGTTACTTTATTGTATTTACTGGGATGCAAGCAGAAGCCTACACGTGGTGCATCCCGGGCAATGCTGACGACAGAAACTGTACCACAGTGACTGACTGAAGTAGCCAATTCCGCAACCACCGACCGTCAACCGTCACTGACCGACCGGAAAGACGTGATATAGAAGATGGTCGGACACGAGGAAGGAAGAATTGTATTTACTGTGTCTTGCCATTGATTTAAAGTTTTGAGTGTTAGATACACTGTTGTAATCGTGGTTCGAATCGTGACTGCATAAAGATATAGTGTGATTAAGACTACTGTTATAATTGGAGTCCGAATTGTGGCTGTTCAATCAAGGGTTCGTATCCTTTAGCTCCGTTGATCAGTACGTTAGTGGAAAAAGTAACTGAGGTAGAGGAACAGTACCGGTAGAAAAGAGTATCTTGATGGAAAGTGTACCCTTAAGTATATAAATTTAGAAGAGGAAAGAGTACCTGTTGGAAAAGTATCAGTATCAGTATTTACTTTAATGTCATTTTAACTGAGTACTTACATACACAGATGAAACAAAAAATTGTTTCTCAATCAGTTCCCGTCAGTGCAGTTAATAAAAACAGAATAAATAGATATAGCTTTAAAAATTAAAATTACCATATTTAAAATAGGCCTAATAATTGAAATAAAAACAGACATTCAGACCGAACAGTGGCTTAGCTTTGACAGGTGCGTAGCTGTCAAAGTATGGGCGAGGTTAGATGTGTTGGTGTATGATATATGGGGAGGGGACACAGTATCTTGATGGGAACGTATCGCTCAGCGAAAGAGTACTTTGAAGGGAAAGTCTCCTGTATCTAAGGAAGGGGTTCCGTTGGTTGAAAACACCACGATTTGGGATTTTAAATATACTGTGATTTGTTTTTGGGACTGTAAAAGTTAACGAATGCGATATTAGACGAATGGTTGTGTTCTATATTGGAGTGTGTTTTTGTATGATAGTAATAAGTGGTATAGTTTCTTGTCTAAGTACGATTTTGCGTGCATGTTCGGAGCTCATTTGTCTGTGTCTAGATTAAAGTGTTTCAAGTGCAGGAGATTTGCTGCTGAAGTGTGTTTGATTGTTTGGTGAAGCACCTTAACTTGTTTGTCAACCAAGGACGGTTACTTGAAATTGTTTACAGGGTTGGAAGCTTGTGTGAATTTGTGTGAGACTGTGAAAGAATTTTTGGGTACCCGGGCTTTAAAGGAGATTTGATTGTGTGATTGTATTTTGAGGAGTGTGAGACTTGACGGCGCGCTGCGGAACTTTTGGCCATTGTTTGGGAGCGAGTTTGATAAGTCTTGAAGATTGTGAGTGGAGTGTGAATTGTTGAGATATTGTGTGAATCGTTGAGAGTTTGTGTCCATTGTTGGCAACAATGGGAAATCAGATCAAATGAGATACAATTGAGGACCCCGAGAGCCCGTTACAATTAGTGTGTACCGAGTTTCCACAAAAGGCTGAGAGATTAAAGAATTTTTCAGGAGCGTTGAATAGGAAATTAGGAGATGATTTGTGGCCTGAAGGAGGGGTTGGAACATTGAAAGGAGTGAAATATATCGAACAGATTATTTGGCAATGCAGTAATAGCGATGTAGCAAAGGAGTTGATTGGATTATGGAGAAAGTATTATGAAGAGCAGAAAGCTAGTAGAGAGGCTGTGAGAATGGCGAATTGGCAGGAAGCAGCTTCAAAGCTTGGAATAAAACTAAGAGATGATGAAGTGAACCGACCTCCAGACACCTTGAGAAAGGGGTGTGGATGTACTAGAGAACATAAGGAGCGGGAGAGAAATAAATCTCTTCAAGGGAAACTGGCACCAGCAGATTTAGAATTTAAGGACCCGGTGGTTGGCATTGGCTTTGAAGGGGGAGAAGACAATGATTTGGAAGATTGGGAGAGTGTTAGGATTAGGAGATGTTCGCAGCCTCCACCTTATTCCTCTTGCGTTCCCCGTACACCATCCACACATTGTACAGCTTGCGCTCACAACAGACACTTAGAGCCTGCAGCACCTTTAACACCACCTGCAGATTCCACAATAAAGCCTGCTTTACAAACAGCAGCAACACAAGTATAGGATTCTTTGATTCCAACCGCTCCACTATTGGCAGGTAGTCCAGTAGCTCACGGTACCAGGAGTAAAACAAAGAAGATAGCACCCGTATTTAAGGAGAGAGAGAGGTTATTAGAGACATAGCACAACCCCCAGAATACTTTTGTGGGCCTAAGCCTAGACGAATTAGACGAGTAGCGAGAGATCAGAGAGGTTCCTTTAAGAAGTACCGTAATCCCCTAGTGAAGAGGAAGACATACCGGAGGGTGAGACAGTAGCGGGAGACACTGAGGGAGATCCCGATATGGCTAATATAATGAGAGCAGAGCGAGTATCCCGTAAGCAGTTCCCAGTCAGGGAAATGCCTAATCCAGCTTTTGATCCAGTTAATGCAGTGGGTGCAAACAATCCACGAACTATTGATGTATATATCCCAAGGAAACCCAATGAGATGATGGCAGTACTGAGCAAGATACCTGACCGTAAGAAATCACCTGCTTCCTTTGTGGATTACCTTAGAACCACAATGCGTGTGTATCACGCAGATTCCTGAGATTTATGGGCTGTGATCCAGCAGATAATTACTCCGACAGAGCATACCAGATTCCTAGCAACCTTAGGACCCCCAACTCATGAAGCACTGGCTAATGTGATCACTGACAATAGTGCAAGAGAAGATGCAGTTTTAACTGCCCTTGCGAACACTCTTCAGAAGCCGATAGATATTGCTAGGATTCTGGATGTGAAACCAAAGAAAGGAGAGAGCGCTGATGAGTTTTTACAAAGATTCTCGGAGTTATACATGGATCAGTCAGGTGATCTGAATTTTATGAATGGGGCAAATTCTCCTCAGTACTGCGCAATATTATTGACCTGCCTTCCAACTAATGTGGCTGAATCAATTAAAACCAATAATATGGACTTGTTGGAAAATAGTTCCAGTCAGATGGCTCGGGCAGTGAGATATCACTGTAAAGATATCAAAAAGCTGGAAGGTCAGCCTGCAGTAAAAACAAAAGCAGAATAAGTATTTAAAAAGGAGGCGCCAAAATCTGACTCAGGACAGTGGAGTCCTAAAATATTAGCAAAGTATGGAATGGGAGAAATTAGGGTTCCAGAATGTCTAGATAATTTTTACGATGATATGCCTGCCTTAGAGCCGATTTCACTGAGATCAAATTGGAGAAGAAATAGAATATTGGGACCAGATCAGTGCTATTCTTGTGGATGGTCAGGTCACTGGAGTAGGGAGTGCCCAACCAGAGGAACGAACGAAAAAGGGGGTCACCGAAGAGATTTCCAAGATCAGAGGGATCGGAGAGATTCCAGAGATCAACGAGATCAGAGCGAGCAAAGAGGGAGCTGGCAGGAAAATCAGGGACAGAGAAGACAGATATCCTTCTCTCAAAATAACCCATTTTCATGTCTATGATTAGCAAATTTAGTGGCGACTGGATGCAAATCTGACGAAGAACCTGTGCTATCATGACAAGTAGAAGGGAAAACAAGCACCTTCTTGGTAGACACAGGGGCATCCATGTTATCACTCCAATCAATTTACAATCTCCCCAAACCACAAGATGTTCAGAGCTTGTCCGGTTTTCAAGGACAAGTCTGCCAGTATCCCAACTCTAAGCCAGTTGAAGTGGTGTACAGAGGAAAAGCAATAAAGCATAGATTTGTGATAAGAATTGGATTAGATTACAATTTAATGGCTGGAGATTTGCTCTGCGCATTTCAATTGAAGATAGAATGCAGCGATGGTGGGATAGTAGTGATCCCCTGGGCTCCCGAAAGGCAATGTTATTCGACAGTGACCCTCCAATGGTGGTCCTTAGATTTGGATGGAGAACCTCCGCTCCATATTACACTGGCTTACGACAGGAGTGGTAAGAATAAAGAGCTTACCGCTGCCTCAAAAAGGCTGGCAGTATCATCAAAGACCCACACCATCCTGGCCACACACTCATCTCCCTGCTACCAGGTAGAAGGTACAGGAGCCTGAAGACTGCAACAACCAGGTTCAGGAATAGCTACTTCCCCACAGCCATCAGGCTATTAAACCTGGCTCGGACAAAACTCTGATTATTAATAACCCATTATCTGTTATCTGCACTTTATCAGTTTATTTATTCATTTGTGTATATATTTATATTATGGTATATGGACACACTGATCTGTTTTGTAGTAAATGCCTACTATGTTCTGTGTGCTGAAGCAAAGCAAGAATTTCATTGTCCTATCAGGGACACATGACAATAAACTCACTTGACTTGACTTGAATAAAGAGCTGGAAGCCTTCTTTAGACAATATGAAGGAAAGGACTGGGAAATAAGAACTTTGGCACTAGTTGAAGGAAAGGAGGGCGCTGCGGAATACGCTGAGGTACCGGTGAATTTATGGAAAAGAACTGCGGGTGTTGCTCCATATATTACCAGAAAAGTAAACTAAAGATTGTATAGGATCAGCTCATTAGTTTCTAAAGCTATGTTAGGGATCCAAGGTCTACAGTAATGGACCATACCAAGTGCAAAAGATCTAGGAGCAATGGTGAAAAGGGCAATTACTATGGCAGACCCGAATAAGTACGAAGAGCCAAATTTGTCTAACCAGTATGTTGTTAAGTTCTATCAGGCCCCAAGGACAGTTGTTACCCGGCTATGCCAGCATCTGGGGAGTGAGGTATGTGAGTATGTGGACCAGCAAGTATGGGCAGAATACGCAGCTCAGGTAGGATATGTCTGCATTGATCCCATCCAAGTAGCTCTCCAGAAAGGGGTAACACTGCCTTCGATACAGCAGTATCCGTTGAAACCACAGGCCATTAACAGCATAGACAAATTAATTCGGGGATTGCTGGAACAGGACATCCTAGTAAAATGCCAGTCCATTTGCAACACACCAATCTTTGCAGTTCCGAAACCTGGAGAGGAGGGCCAGTACAGATTGGCCCAAGATCTAAGATCGATTAACTCAGTTGTAGAACCGCTCCATGCACTAGTGCCAAACCCTGCTCTCATCTTAGCTCTAATTCCAGCCGAAGCAAAAATCTTCTCAATAGTTGACCTGCAACATGCATTCTTTTCCTTGCCTCTCCACAAGAACAGCCAATATTTGTTTGCTTTCACATGTAGGGGCCAGCAATACACCTGGACCAGATTGCCTCAGGGATTCATCAATTCGCCTATTTTAATTTTCAGATGTCTACAAGAACAATTGAGTAAATTTTAGAAGAAGACCTACCTTAGTGCATAGATACATAGATACATAGATACATAGAAAATAGGTGCAGGAGTAGGCCATTTGGCCCTTCGAGCCTGCACCGCCATTCAATATGATCATGGCTGATCATCCAACTCAGTATCCCGTACCTGCCTTCTCTCCATACCCCCTGATCCCTTTAGCCACAAGGGCCACATCTAACTCCCTCTTAAATATAGCCAATGAACTGGCCTCAACTACCCTCTGTGGCAGAGAGTTCCAGAGATTCACCACTCTCTGTGTGAAAACGTTTCTCATCTCGGTCTTAAAGGATTTCCCCCTTATCCTTAAGCTGTGACCCCTTGTCCTGGACTTCCCCAACATCGAGAACAATCTTCCTGCATCTAGCCTGTCCAACCCCATAAGAATTTTGTAAGTTTCTATAAGATCCCCTCTCAATCTCCTAAATTCTAGCGAGTATAAGCCGAGTCTATCCAGTCTTTCTTCATATGAAAGTCCTGACATCCCAGGAATCAGTCTGGTGAACCTTCTCTGCACTCCCTCTATGGCTATAATGTCCTTCCTCAGATTTGGAGACCAAAACTGTACGCAATACTCCAGGTGTGGTCTCACCAAGACCCTGTACAACTGCAGTAGAACCTCCCTGCTCCTATACTCAAATCCTTTTGCTATGAAAGCTAACATACCATTCGCTTTCTTCACTGCCTGCTGCACCTGCATGCCTACTTTCAATGACTGGTGTACCATGACACCCAGGTCTCGCTGCATCTCCCCTTTTCCTAATCGGCCACCATTTAGATAATAGTCTGCTTTCCTGTTTTTGCCACCAAAGTGGATAACCTCACATTTATCCACATTATACTGCATCTGCCAAACATTTGCCCACTCACCCAGCCTATCCAAGTCACCTTGCAGTCTCCTAGCATCCTCCTCACAGCTAACACTGCCCTCCAGCTTAGTGTCATCCGCAAACTTGGAGATGTTGCCTTCAATTCCCTCATCCAGCTCATTAATATAAATTGTAAATAGCTGGGGTCCCAGCACTGAGCCTTGCGGTACCCCACTAGTCACTGCCCGCCATTGTGAAAAGGACCCGTTTACTCCTACTCTTTGCTTCCTGTTTGCCAGCCAGTTCTCTATCCACATTCTCTATCCAGTTCTCTATCCACATCAATACTGATCAATTGATCCACATCAATATGCAGTACGTTGATAACTTATTATTGGCCAGCAGAGACAAATCAAGCAACTGTGAAGATACTGCACAATTCCTAAATCATCTAGCTAATTTGGGATATGTGGTCTCCCAGTCAAAAGTATTGATGGCGCAGGAGAAAGTAAAATTTTTAGGAGTTATAATTTCGGCAACAGAAAGGAATCTAGAAAAAAGCAGACTCGAACCAATTTGTGAATTCCTAATTCCTAAAGAAGCAAAACAAATGAGGCAATGGCTTGGTATGGTCAATTACTGTAGACCTTGGATCCCTAACTTAGCTTCAGAAACTAAAGGGACAATAGACAATAGACAATAGGTGCCATTCGGCCCTTCGAGCCAGCACCGCCATTCAATGTGATCATGGCTGATCATCCCCAATCAGTACCCCGTTCCTGCCTTCTCCCCATATCCCCTGACTCCGCTATCTTTAAGAGCCCTATCTAGCTCTCTCTTAAAGAGCTGACACCCTACACAAGTAAAGAGGGTGAATTTCAACTAACTAAGGAAGCACAAGAGGCTTTTGAGAACTTGAAGAAATCGCTGATGCAGGTCCCAGCATTGGGACGACCACTTTACGACAGACCCTTCCAACTCTATTGCACCATTCTCTCTGAATGTTCGACGGCAGTCCTTACTCAAAAACATGGGGATAGGCATAGACCAGTGGCCTATTATTCATCAAAACTCGACCCAGTAGCAAGGGGACCCCCCACTATGCACCCAAATTCTGACCGCCATTTTTAATAGTTTACAGTCTGCTGCAAATTTGACCCTACAGCAGGAGATAGTAGTATATAGTTTGCATTCAGTAGCAGCCTTGTTAGGGCAACTCCAGACTCAGCACCTAACAATGGCTCGTCAGAACAAATATGAAATTATCTTATTAAATAACCCAAAGCTGCAGTTTAGGCATTGTACAAGAATTAATCCGGCATCTTTTCTTGTTTCACCCCCAGAGGAGCAGTCAGAGGCGGGACATGACTGTTTGTTTATAATCGAGTAGGAGACATCTGTGGGGGAGGACTTGAGAGACGGCCTATAGAGGACCCTGACATGACACTGTACGTAGATGGGAGTGCATCCATTGGACCCTGGGGTGAGAAATTGTCTGGGTATGCAATTATTAATCAAGATGGGGAAAACGTAGAAGCAGCTGCCTTTGAGTCACTTTATTCAGCACAACAGGCTGAATTATTTGCTTTAATTAGGGCTTGCATTATGGGGAAAAAATTAAGGATAAACACATATACAGATTCTAGATATGCATTTGGAGTAGTGCATGATTTCGGACAATAATGGAGAAATAGAGGATTTCTTACCTCAGCAAACAAACAATTGGTGACAGATTTATTGAAGGCCCCGATGCTACCCAGAAAATTTTCAGTTATGAAATGTAGTGCACACACAAGAGGACAGACCCCAACAGACATTGGAAATCGTAGTGCCGATCAGGCAGCAAAATAAATATCCCGGGAACGTAAGATGGTGGTACCAAAGATGATGAGGGAGACTAAAAGATTAAGTAACAGGTCCCCCTCGGAGAAGCCAATGCCAACCATCCAAGAGATTGTTCAGTTGCAGGAGGAGGCTACTGAAAGGGATAAAGAACGATGGAGGCAACTTGGGTGTACACTGGATTGTATGACAGGACTATGGACCACTCCGGCAGGGCAAACTTGCATGACAGATTCTTTGGCAGTATGGGTTATAGAGTGCATACACTATGCAACTCATTGCGTTGCAAGAACAGTAGGAGACACTCTTTTGGCTAATTGGTGGCATCCAAGGTTACAAACATTAGCTCAAAAGGTAAGTAGTAGTTGACTAGTTTGCCAGAAAAACAATCCAGGTAAAGGAGTAGGTTGCAGAGATGGAAAGACACTGTTGCCCATGGGTCCTTTTGAGACATTACAAATGGATTACATCAAACTAGAAAGGTGTCAGGGTTACAGATATGTACATGTCATAGTTGATGCATTCAGCAGGTGGATCGAAGCTTATCCAACCCTTGATAACAAAGTGGCTACTGTTGTCAAGCGTTAATAGACAATAGACAATAGACAATAGGTGCAGGAGTAGGCCATTCGGCCCTTCGAGCCATTCAATGTGATCATGGCTGATCATCCCCAATCAGTACCCCGTTCCTGCCTTCTCCCCATATCCCCTGACTCCGCTATTTTTAAGAGCCCTATCTAGCTCTCTCTTGAAAGCATCCAGAGAACCTGCCTCCACCGCCCTCTGAGGTAAAGAATTCCCCAGACTCACCACTCTCTGTGAGAAAAAGTGTTTCCTCGTCTCCGTTCTAAATGGCTTACTCCTCATTCTTAAAACTGTGGCCCCTGGTTCTGGACTCCCCCAATATCGGGAACATGTTTCCTGCCTCTAGAGTGTCCAAACCCTTAACAATCTTATATGTTTCAATGAGATCCCCTCTCATCCTTCTAAACTCCAGAGTGTACAAGCCCAGCTGCTCCATTCTCTCAGAATGAAAGAAATTGTCCCTAGATTTGGCATCCCTATTCGACTTAGTTCAGACAATGGTCGACATTTTATTGAGCACATTAATAGGGAGTTTTGTGAACAGTTGGACATCCAGCAGCAATTACACTGTGCTTATCGACCACAGGCTGCTGGATTTGTAGCAAGGTCAAATCAGACCCTGAGAACTAAATTAGCTATATTGAAGGCCGTGACTGAGATTGGTTGGATTAAATTACTCCCCATAGCTTTATTTCAAATGAGAGTCACGCCTGAAGGGAAATTTAGACTGAGCCCAGCTGAAATTATTTATGGTAGACCCCTAAGAACACCTTGGAATCAAAATGCGATGAAAATTATAATTTCCATCATATGACTGCGGAGATGACCGACTACATTCTGGCTTCGACTTGGTCTTTGAGAGAATCACACTGTAGGGTAAGAGCAGCGTATGGTGAGTTGCCTTTGTTGACTGCTTCTACTAAGGTGGAGCCTGGAGGCTATATCCTTATAAAGAATTGGTTAAGGAAAGGGTTGGCGGTTCACTGGGAAGGACCTTACCAGGTTCTCCTAACGACTCCAACAGCAGTGAAGATAGAAGGTAGAAATGCATGGATGCATCTCCACCACTGCGAGAGTATCAATGGGAAAATAGCCTGCTAATTTATTTTATTTGAGATTCTCTTAGAAACATCATACTCTACGACGAGTCAAAAACAGATGCACCTGACAGGATGGATGGAGGAGATTCGCGCCCATGAAAACTCGGGTGGTGAAGACTCATCAGACAGGAATCATGAAGCTACACCCATGAAAACTCGGGAAGCTTGGTGAAATTCTGAGAAATTACATCAGCATCTTCATGTTAGGATATCTGGCTAGAGTGGAGTTACTGTTGTGTTTTAATTATCACTAGACCAAGTGCAGACCCGTTGGATCTGTTCCCCCAATGCGTGGTTGCGGGGGAGGGGGGCGGCATGTGGCGTCACACACACTAACTACCCCCCCCCCACGCACACGCTAAATACCCCCCTTGATATTATATTAATATTATTAATTTGCTCCTTTTACCCCATAACCGCCCTATCCACTGACTCATAGCCCCCAACTCGCAGGCGCGTCTAGAGAGGGAGGGGAGGGGGTAGAGAGTGAGGGCAGAGCGAGAATGGGGACAGAGGGAGAGGGGGGTGGAGGGGAGGAGGAGAGGGAGGGTGGGTGGGGGAGGAGGGGAGCAAGAGATGGGAGAATGAGGGGAGGAGAGAGATGGGGAAAGGGAGGCTAAGAGAGGGGAAGGGAAGGGGGTGGGAAGGGAGGGGGAGAGGTGGGGGGAAGGGAGGTGGGGGTGGAGGGAAGGGGGTAGGGGAGGGAAGGGGTAGGGGAGGGAAGGGGTAGGGGAGGGATGGAGGGGAGGGTGTGGAGGGGGGAAGGGGGTTTAGGGAGGGTGGGGGAGGGCAGCGGGTTGGGGAGAGGAAGGGGGAGAGAGAGGGAGGGGAAGAGAGAGATGGAAGGGGAGAGAGAGAGGGAGGGGAGGAAGAGAGAGTGGAGAGAGAGAGAGGAGAGAGAGAGAGAGAGAGGGGGAGAGAGAGAGAGGGGAGAGAGAGAGTGAGAGAGAGAGAGAGGGGGGTGGGAGAGAGGGGGGTAGGGAGAGAGGAGAGGGGGGAAGAGAGGGGGGAGGGAGAGAGAGAGAGGGGAGAGAGAGGGGGAAGAGAGGGGGGAGAGAGAGAGAGAGGGTGAGAGAGAGAGAGGGGGAGAGAGAGAGAGAGGGGGGGAGAGAGAGAGAGGAGAGGCAGCGGCCTGAGGACGGTGAAAAGCAGCTGGGGGACCAGCCGATCGTGGCTTCCGCCAGCGTGACAGAGCCGGGCCGGGCAGGGGGGGGGGGGACCGACGATCGTCCCCTGTGACGGGTAGAGAGCAAAGATCCTATAGGATCTTTGGTAGAGAGGAGAGGGGAGAGAGGGAGGAAGGAGAGGTGAGAAGAGGAGGGGGGGGGGGGGTTCAAGGGAGCCGGGCGTATGAGTGGGCTGTCAAATGAGCAGAGAGAGAGAAGCGGCTTCTGACGCTGGAAACCCACAGCTGGAATGAGTGCGCAGGCGTGCGGGGCTTCACGAGCTGTGCCGACAGTGAGGAGAAGGTTCAGCGCGTGGGGCGCCGCTACCCTGAGATCTGCAGAACAAAGATCCTATAGCGGAACGGAGCTGTAGAATCTTTGTTCTGCAGAACTTTCTCGATCTTTCTGCGTCTTTAATCCACAGCAGCTGGGCCAGGAGGCAGGTGGGCCTGGATTGGTGGGCATTGTGACGTCAGCAGCTGGCAAGTGGCGATTATATTTTTAAAAATGAGTTTTGTGAACAACTTTATTCAAAATCTGGGGAAATAATTGACCGAATTTAGAGAGGAATGCATTTATGAAATCATAAGTTAAATCCCTACCGAAATTGTAAAAATCTCAGCGTTTTTGCATCTGGTTTTCAAGATATGTTTCAAAGGCAAAATGACATACACCCACACACACACACCCACACACACACACACACACACTTTTAAAAGTATATAGATAAATGATACAAGGGTTATCATAAATGATAAAAGAGGGGAATAATATTGGCCAAATAACTATGTGATAAAATGGAGAATCTCTGCATTTGCAAAGCCTGCTTGTCCTCATTCTCTGAAATGTTGCAGAGCCATGAGTCATGGCTCCAAGGTGTCTGGACCCTGGGAGGAAGTTGAGGATAAGGTGAGGTGCAGATATCCTTCTTATTGTTAATATGTAAGAGGGTTTTGCAGAAAGAGCTGAGCAGGATTGCAAATGCATGATTAGGATTGGTCAAAGGATGGGGTGTTGTAAAGTATTGTTAATTATGTTGCAGAGTGTTTGTGCTGTTATCTTGTGATTGGTTAAAATATGGCACCTTGTTCAAATTGTTTATACCACCTGGGTAAATGTTTCTTTACTTTGGTAAACTAGAACCTTCTGTGGAAACAATGTAATGGGGTACTTTGTGATTGGGTTAGGCAACTGTCAATAAATGTATTATATGATCTATATTTGTGATTGGCTTGTAGGGGTTTCCCCCCCACCCCCATATAGTTTTGTGCCATGGGTCTGATACCCTATAAAAGAGGGGACACCACATGGATCTGAGTCGATCTTCTGGGGTAGCACTTGGGACCGTGCTGACTTGCTGGAGGTGTCTATTCGCACGAGGCTGAAGGGCTTGGACGAGTAGAGACAAGGATCGGACCCGCGGTGTTGGTTAGGTATCATATAGGAAGTTTGTTTGTGTTAGTGAGAATAAAGAATTAGGTGATCCAGTGCTTGACTCAGTGTTTTACTGAACTAGACTAAGGGGGTAAGCTGTAGAGAGCATAATTACAAAAACAGTTACTAAATTCTGAGTCCCCTCAGCACAAATTTACTTAACCGTAACTATACAGCATGCTTTATAGCAATATGAATTGGCATAGTAATAAATGCAATCAAATGAATGCCGAAACTGCTGATAGATTGAGCTTCAGCTGGAGCAAGAGGAATAGAGTTAATGTTTCAGGTCAAAGACTCATCAGCACGAACTAATCAGCGATGTATTTTGTTGTACAATGTTCTGCTCCTATAAAACATCTCATACACTAATTTACTGTGAGACATGACATAATCAATATCCATTACAATGACAAAGAATACCTGACACTAACTAAACTATATTGGCATTCAATCTCATAAGAATGTTGTTATATGGTGCAATTTGCTTTAACAACCAGCTTGCCATGTCTATAAAGACATTTTGTGTTCTGGCATATACTGAAGGTTATTAACTAATAACAAACCCACTCAAGAAGTTGATTGAGGATTGTAACCCCATAAAACTCTCTCACCCAAAAAGAATGACATTGATTTGCGTGATGCTTACTCTCTCACCCAAAAGAATGACATTGATGTCCCATTTGCGTGATGCTTACAAAAACTATTTGTTTTTCTCTTTTCCCTCTTTCTCTTTCTTCTTCTTTTCTAGTGTCTATTTCTTAACTCTTTTTCTTTTGTTTTTAATTTTGTTCTTATAGGGTCTTCGTTCTTTCTTGTTGTCACGTTTTCTACACTTTCACTTTTTCCTTCACTTTCTTCTTTCTCTCAATTTCATCCTTTCCCTTTACTAGTGTAAAAAACAAATGGAGTACATTAATTGTACGAAGATATATGTGACGAGTATTAATGTATGTGGTTGTAATGTAATGTACTTCTAATAAATAAAAATTTAAAAAAAATTTAAAAAAATAAAAAAAAACTCTCTCACCCAAAAAGAATGACATTGATTTTCATCAGCTGGTATATAAGGAGCCATTTATATACCTACACTAGCTTTCAATTCTAGATAATGTGCTGATAATTATACTGGGAATGAGACCGATTCTGCTATTCCCTCAGGTAAAAGGTAGTACAAGGGAAAGTGTTTCATAGATAACAGCAGTGTGGCTCTGAGAAAGGGCGGCACAGATAAGTCTTCAGTATTGAGAAACCAATTAAAAACTACTGCAAAATGGCAAACGGTAACGTTTAAAGGAAAACAGAAAGGGTACTTTTATTAATCCACTAGAATAAGTGGGACCAGTCACACGGGAGGCCTGGTCCCTGAACGCAACCCATTCTCCAATGCAATATTCCACCACTCACCCGTTCCCCTAAGGCAACCCCTTCCCCCAACGCAATATTCCACCACTCACCCATACCCCCTAACTGTGCAGGCGCGGCTCATTTCCCCTCATCCCCCAGCACACCCTCCCCCTCCTGGTCACCTGTGGGGGCAGGGGGGTTGTGGGGGGAGGGGGGTGTGTGGGCGGGGGGAGGGGGCTGTGTGGGGGAGGGTTATGGAGGGAGGGGGGTGTGTGGGTGGGGGGGAGGAGGCTGTTGGGGGGTTGTGGGGGGAGGGCGGTGTGTGGGCGGGGGGTGTAGACGGAGAGGTGTGTGGGCGGGGTTGTGTGTGGGCGGGGGGGAGGGGGTGTGTGGGCAGGGGGGTTGTGGGGGTGGTTTGTGGGGGGATGGGGCTGTGGGGGCGTGGAGGTTGTGGGGGGAGGGGTGTGTGTGGGTGGGGGAGGGGGGTGTGGGGGCAGGGGGAATAGACGGGGGGTTGTGTGGGGGTGTGGGCGGGCTTGTTGTGGGGGGAGAGGGGTGTGGGCGGGGGGGAGGGTGGTGTGTTTGGGTGGGGGGGCAGGGGTGTGTGTGTGTGGGGGGAATTGTGGCGGGGAGGGGGAGGTGTGTGGGGGCGAGAGGGGTTGTGGGGGGAGAGGGGAGGGGGGTGAGAGAGCTCGGAGAAAAGACGGGGGTTGTGGGGGAGAGGGTGGTATCACGGGGAGGGGAGCAGGAGCCAGTGAGGGGGACCAGAGGGGAAGGGGCTGGAGCTGGCGGTGCGATGGGGTTCACAGCGGGCACTGGTCACTGGTCGCTGGACATTCTCCTCCGCTGGGATCAGATTCTCCGCTTTCCGTTTGGCGACATCTCCCGCGCCGGGCAGGGCTGGGCCTCTTCCGGTCCTTCTGAAAATTGTGTCTGGTTGGAAAACTCTGCCGGCCAACCTCAGTTCCAGTAAAGACGCGATGGCGCAGGAAGTGGTGTACTGTTCCGCGGTGTGACAGGAGAAAAGACCAATCCAGACGGCGCTGACTGTCAGGAGCGGAGATCGATCTGCACACGCGCGATTTTTAAGATTTTTTAAACCACGCTAACTTTTGCAATAGACCATCGATTGGAACGAAACTTGGTGCACTCGCAGCACAGAACGGTGAGTGAGCTGGCGAAATATCATAACGCTATCACGTACCGTTTTTGCGCAAATAGAAAGACCGCGCAGATCAGAGTTTTAGTTATGTATAGATTTCTGATAAAGTGTTTTATGCAGCATTCAGCATTTGGACATATCTTCCCTAGGATTTTGTATATGCAATAATTAAGGACAACAAAATACCTACATGCAAGAATTGCCAGCATAATGACAGAAGGAATAGAAGCAAGAGTGGGCCCTTGCCTCTTGTGCCTGTATATAGCTGATATTTGGCTGGTATTCTTCCTTGGCGTCACTTTCTTGCACCACATCCCATTTCCTTTAGGTAGCTAAAATCCCTTGATAGGAGAATGAGATGAGCGGATGGAGGAAGTGCAGTTGGTGAAAGGAATTTGATGAAGGGGCATTATACAAATGCCTAGACTGCTTTACCCGTGGAGATCACAGGCATGGTCTCACTCAGCTCTTGAACCTCAGGATCACTCCAGGCTATTTCCACTAATCTCTAAATAAAGCCCCTGTCCTGCTTAGGAAACCTGAACGGAAACCTCTGGTGACCTTGCCCGCGACCCAAGGTTTCCATGAGGTTGCCGGAGGTTTTGGTCATTCTCCCTAATGGTTGAAAGTGGTTTCCGCGTCGTCGAGGCTTCATCGAGGTTGCTGCTTTTTTTTCCAACATGTTTAAAACCGGCCTCGACTAAAAATAGGTTGCCGTTTGGTCGAAGCCAGTGGAGTGGGGTCGCAATTTACTTACAGGCAATCGAAGGCCATCTCCACTCCTTGGCTGAGCAGCCATTTTGATTGGCTCATTGGAGTTTCACGACCTAGAAGACTAGGTAAAATTCCCGCTAAACTTTATTAAACTTCTTAAAACTGTCTCCACTCCTTCTCCCCCCCCTTCTCTCCCCTTCTCTCTCCTTCTCTCCCCTTCTCCCCCCCCCCGCGCTCTCTAAAGGACTTACTGTGCTCTGTGGCAGCTGTTTACCTTCCTCTTAATCGCGCAGACAGCGCTCCTCCACTCGCCATGGCCCCCACCTTCGCGATGTGTTTGTGTGTGCGTGTGTGTGTGTGTGTGTGTGTGTGTGTGTGTGTGTGTGTGTGTGTGTGTGTGTGTGTGTGTGTGTGTGTGTGTGTGTGTGTGTGTGTGTGTGTGTGTGTGGTCTGTAGATGCAGCTCGCGCTTCGGTCGATCCAGCTCGAGCTCAACCTCCTGTGACCTCGTGGCGACCTTGCAGCGACCATGGTTGCGGGCAAGGTCGCCAGAGGTTGCTGTTTAGGTCGCCCAAGTGGGACAGGGGCTTTACATGTCTCATCATTTGCTGCTGATACCTTCCACTATGGAGATCGTCCAAACTCCATATTCAAGAGAGAAGAATTAATTTACTTTCTCTACAGTCCAGGTGAGCAGACACGTAAATTTGCCTGCAATGCAGGCTTCTCCAGTGCAGGCATTAACCAACAACAACCACATAGCACTACTCAAGCTTTGTTCCCAACAGTTGTTTGTCAGCTTTACTCACTGAACAACTAGAGGGCACTTAATTAGCTGTTGCATCGAAGGTTATTAGTCATAAAATCATGTCCATAAACGCTATTAAGTATTCATTTATACCAGTCCCAATTACGTACTGATTTGCAGCTTTCTCTGTGTTTCAAGTGCTCATCGAGATAGTAACGTAGAACAGTACAGCACTAGAATGGGCTCTTCAGCCCACAATGTTTCCGCCAAACAAGATGCCAAGCGAAATTGATCTAAACTGCCTGTACACGATCCTTATCCCTCGATTGCTTGCACTTCCATGCACCTATCTAAACACCACTATCGTATCTGCCTCCACCACCATCCCTGGTAATGCGTTCCAGGCTCCCACCACTCTTTGTGTAAAAAAACTTGCCCCACACATCTCCATTAAACTTTCCCCCTCTCACTTTATAGCTATGCCCTCTAGTATTGGACATTTCCACCCTGGGAAAAAGGTTCTGACTGTCCACCCTATCAATGTCTTTCATAATTTTATATACCTATCAATTATATACAATCTCCAATGTTCCAGTGAAAATGATCTAAATTTATCCTTGTAGCTGAAACCCTCTAATCCAGACAGCATTCTGGTAAACCTCCACTGCACTCTCTCCAAAGCCTCCACATTCTTCCTGTAACAGGGAAGACGAACTGTATGCAATACTCCAAAAGGGGTCTAACCAAAGTCTTAAATGTGGTGAGAGTACAGGCCACCACTCATCCCTCAGGATGTCCACTGCCAATTCCATCTACCTCCTGAAAAAAATCTCCTCTAAAGTTATTAACATTTTACACAAACCTATATACCCCCATGCTTTAGATCTGCCTGAGAAAAAATTCCCACTAGCTACATAATGCTCCTCATATTTTCTATACTTGTGCTAAGTTCTTGTACATATTTTGTATACTTGTACTAAGTTCTTGTACATATTTTGTATACTTGTACTAAGTTCCACTCCACTAAAACAAGCCCAACCCATCCAGTCTCTCCTCATAACTGAAATGTCCCATCCCAGGTAACATCCGAGTAAATCTTCTCTGTACCATCTTATGTGCAATCATGTCCTTCCAATCATGTGACAGAGAACTGTATACTGAGCTCCAACTGAGGCCTGACTGATGTTTTACACTGTTATATCATGACCCCCTGCTCCTATGGTGTATACCCAGGCTAATAAAGGCAAGTATCCCATCCATGTGCTTTCTTCTCTAACAAGCCAATACTTTTTTTCCTCTTAGAAGGGCTTCATCTGGAGAATGGCCTGCCCTTCATAATTCATATTTTCATACAATCCTACTCCGTGCTGAATACTTTCTTGAAACCTTCTGTTAGGAGTTCCTGGTGGCCCCTTTACACATAGAACATGACTCCTCCTGGGATTTTCTACATCAACATGCAGGATCCTTAAGACTCGAAGGAGCATTTTCTGATAACCCCTTTCCAACCTCCCATAACTGTGGTTTTGATTCACTGCGTGGCAATACTCCCTGATATCTAGAAATGTGGTGCTCATATTGTAGGATGTTCCTTTGAGAGCTGGCTGGAAAGATTGCATCTAGGACAGTCCATAGCAGCAGCTGGTGATACAGCACTGGGATGAATAGATCGTGCCATGCTCAAACTGACACAGCATAATGTAACTCTGGAGAAACCAACAGCGCTGTTCTGTGAACCGTCCATAGAAGACCTCAATCTGTGTGATTTCCGCAAACTGCACAATACTGTTTTACAATTTAAAAGCAGTAAAGCAACTCTTGGCTATCATAGAAAGTCTGCATGGAGTTGCTAATGGGCCTGTCCCACTTAGGCGATTTTTCGGCGGATTGCCGGCGACTGACAAGTTGCCGGCAGTCGCCTGAAAAACCGGCAACTGGAATGGCGATTGTCAGAGTGGAATACACACAAACACATTGTTTCCTTCACCAGCTCGTTATGCAAGCGGGGGAGCGCTGTCTAAAATAATCACACGGTGCAAAGCCAAGGTGAAAGACACACACCACGATGAACAGGAAGGTTGGCGCTGTAAAAAGACGGCTAAAGCACAGTGTATGGTAAGTTCTTTAAAAGAGGGGGGGAGAGGGGGTGGAGAAGGAGTGGAGACAACTTTTAAGAAGCCAAGAGATACACGGCTGTGAAGCTTGGCGGACATTTAACATTACCGGTCGGTTATCCTTGGTTCTGAAAACTACTGCTTACCTTTTTTTTCCCAATGAGCCAATGAAATTCACCGGTCAGCACCGGCTACAACCTACGAGAACCTCCGAGAACCTTCGACCTCCTGGCAACCCATTAGGACCTCCTGGCGACCCACCTACAGCTCGAGAATTCTTGCTACTCACCATGGCGGCTTAATTCTAGTCGCCACTAATTTTTCGACATGTTGAAAAACTCATGGCGACCATAATGAGGCCGCTACTAGTTCCCAGAATGCGGGAACTCCTCATGACCATGAAAGCGACTCCCCGGCAACCACCCGCATACATGTGGCGACCATGTGGCGACTGCATAGTCTCCTGCAGTCGCCTAAGTGGGACAGGCCCATTAGTGTATGGAATTTAATGGCAGTGGAGGGTCGATAAAAAGTGTAATTCCTGTCGATGCATTTTGCTATTCAACAAGAAGGATACTGGAGGAGACTTGGAGGGGGTACATCGATCAAAGCTTGCTAATGGTAATAGTAATACAAAAATATGCTAGTTACATTTTCTGCAACATTTTATGGGAAAGTTGTGGGGAGGTGATTCATCTTTCCCCAGTCGACAATGAAGTTAATGGATTTTAGGATAATCTTATGTGTAGAAAGGAACTGCAGATGCTGGTTTAAACCGAAGATAAACACAAAATGCTGGAATAACCCAGCGGGACAGGCAACATCTCTGGAGAGAAGGAATGGGTGATGTTTTGGGTCGTGACCCGTCTTCAGACTGAATGCCAGGGGAAGATATGCAAAAAATGAGGGATATAGACAGTGTTGTAGAGAGATATAGATAAATGAATGAAAGATATGCAAATAAGTAACGATGATAAACGACACAGGCCATTGTTAGCTGTTTGCTAGGTGAGATCGAGAAGCTGGTGTGACTTGGGTGGGGGAGGGATGGAGAGAGAGGGAATGCAGGAGTTACTTGAAGTTAGATAAATCAATATTCATATCACTGGTTTGTAAGCTGCCCATGCAAAATATGAGATGGTATTCTTCCAATTTGCGTTTAGCCTCACTCTGACAATGGAGGAGGCCCAGGCAAGAAAGGTCTGTGTGGGAATGGGAAGGGGAAACAACATTTTTGCAACCGGGAGATCAGGTAGGTCCAGGCGAAATGTTCAGCGAAATGATTGCCCAGTCTACCTTTCATCTCTCCGATGTATAAAAGTCTACACCCTGAACAAAGGATACAGTCGATGAGGTTGGAGGAGGTGCAAGTGAATCTCTGCCTAACCTGAAAGGACTGTTGGGGTCCTTGGACAGAGTCGGGAGAAGAGATATAGGGATAGGTGTTGCATCTCCTGCGGTTGAAGGGGAAGGTACCTGGGGAGGGTGTGGATTGCGTGGGGAGGGATGTGTTGACCAAGGAGTTGCGGAGGGAACGGTCTCTGCAGAAGGCGGAAAGTGGTGGAGATGGGAAGATGTGACTAGTGGTGGGATTCTGTTGGAGGTGGTGAAAATGTCGGAGGATTAAGTGTTGTATGCGATGGCTGATGGGGTGAAAGGTAAGGACGAGGGGGACTCTGTCCCTGTTGCAACTAGGGGGAGGGGGAGCAAGGATGGAGCTGCGTGGCTCATGAGGAGACATGTGTCAGGGCCTCATCTATGATGAGAGAGGGGAACCCCCTTTCCATAAAGAATGAGGATATCTCAGATGTCCTGATATGGAACACCTCATCTTGGATGCAAATGCGGCGTAGACGGAGGAATTGGGAGTAGGGGACAGAGTCTTTGCAGGAAGCAGGGTGGGAAGAAGTGTAGTCCTCATAGTTGTGGGAATCAGTGGGTTTGTAATAGACGTCAGTCGATAGTCTATCTTCTGTGATGGAGATGGTGAGAGCAAGAAAGGGGAGGGAGGTTTCGGAGATGGTTCAAGTGAATTTAAGTGCAGGATGGAAGTTGGTGGTGAAGTCCATGAGTTCTGTGCAGGTAATCTTAGTTGATTCACAAGAGGAGAATAGCCTCAGGTGGGTAATATTAGAGATGGTAATAGTAATATTAGAGATGGAATGGCACTTATTACTAATGGTAATACGAAGACAATGATGGATCAAACGTTTAATGATCTTAAGATGAATCAAAATATAGGTAACGAGATACACTCTCCTCTCTGCTTCTGCTAGAAACACACTTCATGCTGAAAGACAGCCAAAAAGAAAGTGATAGCACCCATAAAGGCAATAACCATTCTCAATTTATGCTGACAGCAGAAGCAATGAGCAGATTGTCCTCTTGTGTCCACACGTGTATTTTTATTGATCTTAAGACAATCATAAAGCTTCTAATCCATCATTAAGCTCCTATCTCTCTGGAGCTGAGACTGGTCTGATGACCCACCTGGGGCTATTCTCCTCTAGTGAATCAACTGTAAGATTATCCCAAAATCCATAAACTTCATTGTCGAATGGGAAGAGATGAATCACCTCCCCACAACTTTATTTCCCTTAAAACATTGCAGAAAATGTAACTAGCATATTTCCGTATCTATGTATCCCACAGCAATCTCTCTTGCCTTTCTTGTCTCGAGAGATGAATAAGAATTGACAGGGCAGTAATGATCACAAGTGATTCCACAAACAACATATTAGAGGCAGTGGATATTGAGAGAAGAGAGGGTGAGAGGAGGTAGACAATATTTTGAAAGATCAGGGATTGAGGACTGTGGAGATGTGGCACAAAGAAAGCGTGGGGCAGGTGAGCCATTAACATATTGAATGGCAGGACAGGCTTGAGGGAACAGATGGCCCACTCCTGGTCCGACTTTCTCATGTTGCTGAGTGTCTTCAGTGTACATGCAGAAACTTATACTACGCTTTTAGACAATGTTGTTGCGGGGTATCTAGGACTGGAGGAACAGGAGGGACCAAGGATAGATCAAAACACCAAAACAACGGATCGGACTCTCACCCTGCCTTTACCAATCCCTACCCTCCTCTCTCTATCTGTCCCCTCTCTCTCTCTCTCCACCCCTCTCCTCACATGTATCTCTCCTTCTGTCTCCCTCTGCCTCTCTTTGTCTGCCTCTATGCCTCATCTCATTCACTCTGCCTGCTTATATCCCTCTCCCTCCCCCTTACAGCCTACCTTTATCATTCCGTCTCTCGGCTTGCCTCTATCTGGCCCTCGCTGTCTCTGCCTACCTCTATCTGGCCCTCTCCCTCTCTCCAGCTCCCTTCATCCTTCTCTGCCTGCCTTTATCCCCCAGGAGTGTTCAACAGTGATACCTTGGGTGAGATGTAGTTTATACTCACTGGAGTTTAGAAGAATGAGGGGGGACCTCATTGAAACGTACAGAATAATGAAAGGCTTGGATAGAGTGGATGTAGAGAGGATGTTTCCACTAGTGGGGGAGTCTAGGACTAGAGGTCATAGCCTCAGAATTAAAGGACGTTCTTTTAGGAAGGAGATGAGGAGGAATTTCTTTAGTCAGAGGGTGGTGAATCTGTGGAATTCTTTGCCACAGAAGGCTGTTAAGGCAAAGTTAGTGGATATATTTAAGGCAGAGATATTCTTGATTTTATATCGAAGTCACGTGAGTGACTACGTGAAGAGCCCGCCAGCCCGCATGCGCGTCAATAGTCTAACGCATGGCGCGCTAGTCGGAGCAGTTTCGAACTGCTCTGGCAGGTAAGTCAATTTTATTTTCAGCGGGCCGCTCCGATAGCGGGCCCGGAGTAGCTATGGAGGCGGCCAGGGTTTGGGCCGCCATGGAAGCTCCATAA
Source organism: Malacoraja senta (assembly GCA_038087875.1). Taxonomy (NCBI): domain Eukaryota; kingdom Metazoa; phylum Chordata; class Chondrichthyes; order Rajiformes; family Rajidae; genus Malacoraja; species Malacoraja senta. The sequence goes on along the minus strand of CM075978.1, from coordinate 122,504,020 downwards.
GGAGTTAGAGAGAAAAATATTTTGCGGCTGCCGCCGTTCGAGCTCCATACGGGAGCAGGCGGCCGAAATTGGAGACCGCCGTGGGGCTCCATAGGAGTTGGGATTGCGGCTGCCGCCGTTCTAGCTCCGCACAGGAGCAGGCGGCCGAAATTGGAGACCGCCGTGGGGCTCCATAGGAGCTGGGATAAGTTATTGCAGCTTCCGGCATCAGAGCTCCAAACGGGAGCAGGCAGCCAGATTTGGAGGCAGCCGTGGGGCTCCGTAAGGAGCTAGGATTTATAAATTGTGGCTGCCGGCAGCCAGGTCAACTATCGCTGCAGGATGTTTGCAGCAGCCAGTGAGTTTAAAAATAGCCGTGGCCAGGAGTTACCACTCAGGTAAGCTCAGCTGCCGTAGCACCGAGCAATTTTAAACATAGTTACTGCTAGCTGAGGGGCTCAGCTATGCTGCAGCAGCATATAGCGTATGCTTTATTTTTGGGCGGCTATAAATAGAGTTGGCATTAATACCGGTTGCCACTCAGTCACGTTTGTGACTATCGTAGTAGATAGCATTCAAATGTCATGTTTAATTCTTTGGCAATTAACGATATATCTTATCATGCCAATAAAGTTTATATAAAAAATGATAATTACAAAGGACATTTATTATCACATACACCAATGGTGTAGTAAAATTGGACTTGCCATTGCAGAGCTCCTGGCTTATGAAGCCTTTTTTGAGCTGTGCCTATCAGACACCTGTGGGACAGGTGCAACCTGTCTGGTAAGTATAATGATGATACCAACAGAGCACCGATCTGCACAGCTAGTCCCGGTTCGGCTGCTGAAGGGAGCAGCCTGACAACCCCGAGTCGGGGCAAAGTCAAAGCCAAGTCTGTGGGACAAGTCTTGTCGGATGATTTGGGACATCTATGGCAGATGTGATTGGGCGTTTGTCTCAATTAGAACATCTGATGAATCAGATGGTGGCACAAGAAATGCTCCGTGTTACGAAGGCATGTCAGCTCCTGGTTCAGGGTTGCAATATTCCTCCCACTCGGATGAAAGGAGTGGTGGAGATGGTGCCAAAGTATATGCACATATGCCTGAAGCAGCTCCTGGTTCAGGGTTGCAATATTCCTCCCACTTGGATGAACAGAGTGATGGAGATGGTGCTGAAGTATATGCACACATGCCTGAGGCAGCTCCTGGTTCAGGGTTGCATAAGTCCTCCCACTCGGATGAATGAAGTGATGGAGATGGTGCCATATATTATGCTCCGTATTATGGAAGTATGCACAGGCAGTTCAAGTCATATGCCTGTAGCTACCCCTGATTTCAGGGTTGGAATATTCCTCCCACCTGCAAGACTATCGGAGATGGTGTCACAAAATATGCTCTGTGTTATGGAAGCATGCACAGGCAGTCCGAAGCATACGCATATGGCAACGCCTGGTTCGGGGTGCAATATTTCTCCCACTCTAAGAAAATGTCAGAGATCAGTATGGATCTGACTCCGAACATGACCCCGAACATGACTATGTGCCTGAATCCCATGCTTTAATGCATGATGTGCGAGAATCGCATAAGGAAGAGCTGCCTGCTCTTGCCTCTAAATTTTCTGTTCTCTCGGGGACGGTCAAGCCACTACAAGAGGAGTTGGCCAGCGGCATCAGCTATCTAACAGAAATGACAAGCATGACAGACAGGGTTTGCAAATGGAACTTCGCTGAAGCTCCAATAAGAAAATCGACCCGGGGTCAGAAACGCTGGTAAGTAAGGTCTCATTATTAACCTCCGTAAACTCTGAAATGGAGCAGTCTGTCGGCCCAGGTTCGGGTTTACTGCCAGCATGGGCAGTCTAGTGGTTTTCACTGTCTCTGGGATAGATCAGGTTGATGTAGAGACATTGGCAGGGTGCCTTGCATAGTAACCTCTGTAAGTTCCAAGTAGGAACAGTTTGGTTACCCTGGTTCAGGGTAGACCATCATGGAACTCGCTGGCCATAGTGGCCAGGGAAGCACTGCCTCATCATCTGTGATTGAGGTTATCAGACTGCTCAGTAGAATGAAGTAGTTGAAGTCTTTCTCAACATATGGTTTATTTCTCCTCAGATAGTAGAGTTGCTGTTTCATTGGAATCATCATTGCCATCCTCTCTGGGATAGGTAGTTACCAGCAGGAAGCTGGTATGGCATATAATATAATTTTTATCTGACCTGCAGGTTCATGTTGTGAATCAACAATGTATTTATAATAATCCATAGGCTGTGTTGTGTTGTGCACTCTGGAGACTTAGACATGTGGTTTCAGTCAAAGGACTGCGAGGTAATTCCTGATTCAGCCTTGCATTATACTAATTTCCACTCTGAGGGAAAACGCTGCATATTCGTGGTGACTCTTAGTCAAGAGTTGACAGGGAACTCGTATTCCCACATCAAAGGGAGACTGTGGTTTCAGCTCTAGTCATTAGGTTCTGATTATATGTTATCAGCGAAATGTATGAATAACTAGATAATGCATCTTCCGCGGGTAGAAAAGCCAAACATTTTCCGTCAATAGAGGAACAGGGGTTCCGAGTGCAATCAGTGACAGCTCATCCGAGGATGAGTGGTCTGGCCAGGGACTAGAGGGGTATATTTCTGATACTTCTCAAGATTACAGAAATATGGTGCAGGCCGAATCGGGTTAGCATTTGGCTAATCGGATTATGGGTTTACTTACCCAGTTTAAGATGGATGATTGGGTTTCTGCAATTCAACTGATTCAGAGAATCGATCTTGTAGTTGCATACTCTGCCATAACTATACACATGAGGCACAGATTCTGCTGTTTTGATAACAAAGCTAGTGGTGAAAGCCTAAGCTGCCCTACTCAGATTAATGGGCATTGTGTCATCGAGTTTTAGGTAATATGGAAAGATTGCAGCTGATAAATCTTATGGGTTATCAGTAGATACCTTTTGCGATATTACAATTGAGGCAACATGAAATTTAACAGTGCCAATTTGCCTATTCATTCACGCCATGGTAAGGCGGCTGAAGCAGCTCTTATTTACTCAGTCACGAGTGACGGCTGGGGCAGCTAGCTCTGCACGATTGTATGAGAAGCTTGTGAACAACATATGTGAGTTAATTTTAAACGGAAGTAACAGAGGTTTGTGTGGCTTTCAGTTTGAGCCCAGAGAAACGTTTATGTGATAGCACAATTGACATTGCTTGTGCTGCTTTATCATTTTTTATACCATAAGTGGAACAATAAATGATTGGTTATTCACCTGCTGTTCACTAACGTTATGCAGGGTGTCTTTTATTTGACCACTCTAATAGCCTACACTCATTGTAGTGTGCGATGTATATCAGTAAATTATTATGCAAATATTCTTCTACTTTTTCGTAATGGGAGCAGTATTTTAAGATGATTATGCTTTCAGAAACTGATCTCAGCATAAAGAACACAGCATTTACTCAATCTCTGCCTTGGTCTCTACGTCATAACTGACATTAGGGTAGCTTGTTATGGGAATGATCTCATAAGCAAAATTAGCAGATTGAAGTTGACAGCATACCCACCAGAGCAGAGATCGGGGATGGCATTAGGTATACAAGTGCACTGAGTTTGCTAGTACCTATGAGATGAAAGATAGTTTCTTTTTTGTTATTCAATAATCTCAAGATACTGCTGATGGCTCATTAGCAGCCAATAGAATGGATTTTCCCTTTCATCATACAGCAAGAGGCTGATATAGTGCGTGTTAATAAATTATAAAATTTGGTTGAATATGTCTGGATATTTGCAGATAGAATTCTGCACAGTGTTGCATGAGTTATTGTCTAACTCAACAGTCTATTGGGACTACGGTCCGGTTAAGAACAATGGCCATGTATGCAAGTTAGCATCATGATGTTAATAACCCATGGTTTTTTCTACCATTAATGGTTTATCTGTTTAAGTGTTTCACACACAGATTGGGTTACTGCATGAAACCACAGAGCTTTGAAGTCTTCACGTAGTCACTCACGTGACTTCGATATAAAATAGAAAGATTAAACGAGAACTTACCGTTTGAAGTTTGATCTTTATTTTATGAGAAGTTGAAGTGAGGGATTATGTGCCCTCCACTCCCAACCCTACTTCTCACAAAGATCATTCGGTAGTTCTAAGCTCGTTAATCTTCCTATAGCTTAGGTCAGCAACTATTCTGTGGTTTCATACAGCTACTTTGAAGATTGACGCGCATGAGGGCTGGCGGGCTCTTCACGTAATCCCTCACTTCAACTTCTCATAAAATAAAGATCAAACTTCAAACGGTAAGTTCTCGTTTAATCTTTCTATTAATATGGGTGTCAGAAGTTATGGGGAGAAGGCAGGAGAGTGGGGTTAGGAGGGAGAGATAGTTCAGCCATGATTGAATTGCGGAGTAGACTTGATGGGCCGAATGGCCTAATCTCTTATGATCTTATAGTGTACATTGTTTCCTGTAAAGGGAGCACGGGTAGACAGGGTGATAAAGAAGGCGTATGGTATGCTTGCCGTCATTGGCTGAGGCATTGAGTGTAAGGGTTGGGACATCATGTTACAGCTGCACTAACATTTGTTAGGCTGCATTTGGAGTAGTTTGTGCAGTTTTGGTTGCCATAATAAAGGAAGTGATTAAGCGAGAGAGGGTGTTAAAAAAAGATTCACAAGGAGATTGCCTGAAATGGAGGGCTTGAGTAAACTGGAAAGATTGGGTAACCACACCAATTGCATCCTCTGGAATAGATGCTCTGTGGAGATTCTGCTTAATTCTATCACCAAAGTGCTCACAGCTACAGTGATGTCTGGCGTACTTATGTTTTGCCACAGTGCACCCTCACTTGGAACCAATCCTGTCAAGGAAACAATCTCACTGGGGAAATAGCTGCAAATTTTTGTGCAATGTTCCTGGAAGGGCTGAGAAAACCATGATTTATTGTAAAAATATTGCAATTCAGCACCATTAAAAAAATATTTAATTCCAAGCTCAAAACAAATGAACACAACCAAGGATTTTAGGAGGTCTTTTGTGGATGGCACAGTGGCATAGAGGTAGAGCTGCTGCCTTACAGCGCCAGAGACGCAGGTTCGTAGATTTGGTGGGCCGAAGGGCCTATTTCCGCACTGTTTCTTTAAAGTTTAAAGTAAGGTAGAGATGTTTTATATTGTTCCTCCATCTCCAATGGACAAAATGTCTATGTAGTAGCTCCCTGCTTATCCTCCTTTATGCTATCCTTATCAAGCAAGGAGACAGTCAAATCCATGGGCAGATGAGCATCGACTGACACATACTACAGAGTGACAACCAGATAAGTGGTACTTGCAGCAATTGAAGAAGTGTTGGCATTACCACTTGAAGAAGTTGGTTGAGAATGTTGTACGGATTGGTGAATGGAAGAAAAGAGAAATGGGTAATGCACTGAAACATAACAAGAAATGTTACTGAAATTGAAATGGGCATGAAACTTGTAAAAGGGTAACAGGGTATTTTTCAAGGCAGAGTACTGCAGAATATGGTTCTCTTCCTAGATCTGGTCATTAACAATTTGTAGAAACAAGGAACTGCAGATGCTGGTTAATACACAAAAGGACACAAAGTGCTAAAGTAACTCAGCAAGTCAGGCTGTGCCTCTGGAGAACGTGAATAGGTGACGTTGCAGGCTGAAACCCTTCTTCAGTTACCTATCAATGTTCTCCAGGGATGTTGCCTGACTTGCTGAGTTACTCCAGCACTTTGTGTCCTTTTGGTCATTAACAATATGCACAGCTATGAAATACGCTGCATTCCTTCCTTCTAGTCACCTTTAGCACCTATAGGAATGATAGGCAGCTCTTAATGGTTCAGAACAGGCTTCTTCTATCTCAGTCTATGACTCTACCTTTCAACTCCCAGTAGATATTTTGCTCTACCTGTAATCAATTTCTGAACTCACCAGCTATGCTGCCCTCCTAGATAAAGTCTGCATAACAAAGTAAGAAACTTCCTTACATTGTCAAGCTCCTGTTTAAATCAATATCCAACAGCATAATTTGCTGCTGGAAACAAACACAGTAGTCCAATAATCACCAAACACAGTAGTCCAATAATCCAACAAGCAGTAACTATGTTACATGGACACACAGAGCACCCTGGGCAATGGGATCTGATGTTTGGTTGAACCTGCACAGCAGTTATAAGAAGAATTGATCAAGAAGTTAGAACTAGTAAACATAAATGCAACATTGTGCTGGGTTGAACCAAAACAAAAACAATTCCCAGAGTAATTCTGGAAGCTATGGAACATAGAAACATAGAAAATAGGTGCAGGAGTAGGCCATTCGGCCCTTTGAGCCTGCACCGCCATTCAATATGATCATGGCTGATCATCCAACTCAGTATCCTGTACCTGCCTTCTCTCCATACCCCCTGATCCCTTTAGCCACAAGGGCCACATCTAACTCCCTCTTAAATATAGCCAATGATGGCCTCAACTACCTTCTGTGGCAGAAAGTTCCAGAGATTCACCATTCTCTGTGTGAAACAAATCAAGGCGATTGTCTACTGCTGAAAAGTGGTACTAGTGAACCAGACAGAAAGGTGGACTGTGGGCAACTATTTCAACAGGTCATTTCAGGACATATAGTTGTATTCCTAAGGCACCTCGCGTTACAGAAAATTGTCATAACAACAGGGGTCAGAGATTCAGATAGGGTAGACAGTCAGAACCTTTTTCCCCAGGGTAAAAATGTCCAACACCACAGGGCATATCTGGAAGGTGAGAGAAGCAAAGGAGTTGTATGGGGCAAGTTTATTTTTTTACACAGTGGTGGGGACCTGGAACATATTGCCAGTAGAGTTGGTGAAGGCAGATACAAATGTGGTGTTTAAGAGACTTTTAGATAGGCACATGGAATTGCAGGGAATACAGATATATGGATTATGTATAGTCAAATGAGATCAGTTCAATTTAGCATCATGTTTGGGACAAACATTGAGGGCCAAAAGGCCTGTCACTTTGCTGTACTGTTCCATGTTCTAATTGTGCCAATGGGGTAAAGGAGTTTGGGAGCTAGTGTGCTTCAAATTCACAATAACAAAGCTTTATTCCCCTCAAGATTTTCAAATGCAAAAATCTTTTTAATGGCTTTAAAAGTTTACTTTTGTTGCAAGCTAAAATAACTGCATTATTTAATGGAGTATCGCCAGATACGGTGCCTAACCTGCTGCGTTACTCCAGCACTCTGTCTCTTTTTTTGCTCTTGGGTAAACTTGCATTGTGGGACAGGGCCTTTAGATTTTTCTAACAATGCCTTTTAGATTTTTGGCCCCTTTTTCTCTGAATTCCACCAAACTTAAAACAGTTATAAAACAATTGCAATAATTACATTTAATGATTGTGGGGACATCAAATCTGCCATTTATTGCAAGTTGGTAGATTTTGTGGTGTTCTCCTTTGTAATTTTCTAAACTATAAAATCGATTTTAAAACTTTGCCAATTTCACCCTCCCCCTTTTTTGTTATGTCCTTTTCCATTGATTTCACCTGCCCATGATGATTTTTCACTCATTGATCTTAACTTTCGTGTTGTTCATCCAAGTGGTCAATTATTTTCATTTTCGAAGGTAAAAACTGAATGTTGTGGACACAGCAAATCAAGAAACGTGGAGAGAAACAGTTAAATCTTTAGTATTTTCCTTTTTCTTTATCCCTTTCTCTTTATTTCTGTGGACTTTATTATCTTTATTAATGTTTATTATAGTTGAATTGTTGGTTAAATACTTGAAGCAGGAAAAGGATTACAAGTTTATGAGTAAAGAGCTGGGAAGTAGGATTACATATTTTGCTCTTTAAAAAAATGCCTGCCGATTTGGAAGGATTAATAATTTTCTTTGGTGTACTATTCTAAAATTCTCAAATAAGTAAGGCAATTCTTGGCTTCAGTGAGCATGAAATATGTTATACACACACTGAAGAATTCTATAACTTGATTTTGATAATCTGGGGTGACAGAACCAGTAATACTTGCAGATACCAACTACAGATGCTGGTTTACAAAAAAAGAGACAGAGTGCTGGAGTAACGCAGCAGGTTAGGCACCGTATCTGGCGATCATTAAATAATGCAGTTATTTTAGCTTGCAACAAAAGTAAACTTTTAAAGCCATTAAAAAGATTTTTGCATTTGAAAATCTTGAGGGGAATAAAGCTTTGTTATTGTGAATTTGAAGCACACTAGCTCCCAAACTCCTTTACCCCATTGGCACAATTAGAACATGGAACAGTACAGCAAAGTGACAGGCCTTTTGGCCCTCAATGTTTGTCCCAAACATGATGCTAAATTGAACTGATCTCATTTGACTATACATAATCCATATATCTGTATTCCCTGCAATTCCATGTGCCTATCTAAAAGTCTCTTAAACACCACATTTGTATCTGCCTTCACCAACTCTACTGGCAATATGTTCCAGGTCCCCACCACTGTGTAAAAAAATAAACTTGCCCCATACAACTCCTTTGCTTCTCTCACCTTCCAGATATGCCCTGTGGTGTTGGACATTTTTACCCTGGGGAAAAAGGTTCTGACTGTCTACCCTATCTGAATCTCTGACCCCTGTTGTTATGACAATTTTCTGTAACGCGAGGTGCCTTAGGAATACAACTATATGTCCTGAAATGACCTGTTGAAATAGTTGCCCACAGTCCACCTTTCTGTCTGGTTCACTAGTACCACTTTTCAGCAGTAGACAATCGCCTTGATTTGTTTCACACAGAGAATGGTGAATCTCTGGAACTTTCTGCCACAGAAGGTAGTTGAGGCCATCATTGGCTATATTTAAGAGGGAGTTAGATGTGGCCCTTGTGGCTAAAGGGATCAGGGGGTATGGAGAGAAGGCAGGTACAGGATACTGAGTTGGATGATCAGCCATGATCATATTGAATGGCGGTGCAGGCTCAAAGGGCCGAATGGCCTACTCCTGCACCTATTTTCTATGTTTCTATGTTCCATAGCTTCCAGAATTACTCTGGGAATTGTTTTTGTTTTGGTTCAACCCAGCACAATGTTGCATTTATGTTTACTAGTTCTAACTTCTTGATCAATTCTTCTTATAACTGCTGTGCAGGTTCAACCAAACATCAGATCCCATTGCCCAGGGTGCTCTGTGTGTCCATGTAACATAGTTACTGCTTGTTGGATTATTGGACTACTGTGTTTGGTGATTATTGGACTACTGTGTTTGTTTCCAGCAGCAAATTATGCTGTTGGATATTGATTTAAACAGGAGCTTGACAATGTAAGGAAGTTTCTTACTTTGTTATGCAGACTTTATCTAGGAGGGCAGCATAGCTGGTGAGTTCAGAAATTGATTACAGGTAGAGCAAAATATCTACTGGGAGTTGAAAGGTAGAGTCATAGACTGAGATAGAAGAAGCCTGTTCTGAACCATTAAGAGCTGCCTATCATTCCTATAGGTGCTAAAGGTGACTAGAAGGAAGGAATGCAGCGTATTTCATAGCTGTGCATATTGTTAATGACCAAAAGGACACAAAGTGCTGGAGTAACTCAGCAAGTCAGGCAACATCCCTGGAGAACATTGATAGGTAACTGAAGAAGGGTTTCAGCCTGCAACGTCACCTATTCACGTTCTCCAGAGGCACAGCCTGACTTGCTGAGTTACTTTAGCACTTTGTGTCCTTTTGTGTATTAACCAGCATCTGCAGTTCCTTGTTTCTACAAATTGTTAATGACCAGATCTAGGAAGAGAACCATATTCTGCAGTACTCTGCCTTGAAAAATACCCTGTTACCCTTTTACAAGTTTCATGCCCATTTCAATTTCAGTAACATTTCTTGTTATGTTTCAGTGCATTACCCATTTCTCTTTTCTTCCATTCACCAATCCGTACAACATTCTCAACCAACTTCTTCAAGTGGTAATGCCAACACTTCTTCAATTGCTGCAAGTACCACTTATCTGGTTGTCACTCTGTAGTATGTGTCAGTCGATGCTCATCTGCCCATGGATTTGACTGTCTCCTTGCTTGATAAGGATAGCATAAAGGAGGATAAGCAGGGAGCTACTACATAGACATTTTGTCCATTGGAGATGGAGGAACAATATAAAACATCTCTACCTTACTTTAAACTTTAAAGAAACAGTGCGGAAATAGGCCCTTCGGCCCACCAAATCTACGAACCTGCGTCTCTGGCGCTGTAAGGCAGCAGCTCTACCTCTATGCCACTGTGCCATCCACAAAAGACCTCCTAAAATCCTTGGTTGTGTTCATTTGTTTTGAGCTTGGAATTAAATATTTTTTTAATGGTGCTGAATTGCAATATTTTTACAATAAATCATGGTTTTCTCAGCCCTTCCGGGAACATTGCACAAAAATCTGCAGCTATTTCCCCAGTGAGATTGTTTCCTTGACAGGATTGGTTCCAAGTGAGGGTGCACTGTGGCAAAACATAAGTACGCCAGACATCACTGTAGCTGTGAGCACTTTGGTGATAGAATTAAGCAGAATCTCCACAGAGCATCTATTCCAGAGGATGCAATTGGTGTGGTTACCCAATCTTTCCAGTTTACTCAAGCCCTCCATTTCAGGCAATCTCCTTGTGAATCTTTTTTTAACACCCTCTCTCGCTTAATCACTTCCTTCCTTTATTATGGCAACCAAAACTGCACAAACTACTCCAAATGCAGCCTAACAAATGTTAGTGCAGCTGTAACATGATGTCCCAACCCTTACACTCAATGCCTCAGCCAATGACGGCAAGCATACCCTACGCCTTCTTTATCACCCTGTCTACCCGTGCTCCCTTTACAGGAAACAATGTACACTATAAGATCATAAGAGATTAGGCCATTCGGCCCATCAAGTCTACTCCGCAATTCAATCATGGCTGAACTATCTCTCCCTCCTAACCCCACTCTCCTGCCTTCTCCCCATAACTTCTGACACCCATATTAATAGAAAGATTAAACGAGAACTTACCGTTTGAAGTTTGATCTTTATTTTATGAGAAGTTGAAGTGAGGGATTACGTGAAGAGCCCGCCAGCCCTCATGCGCGTCAATCTTCAAAGTAGCTGTATGAAACCACAGAATAGTTGCTGACCTAAGCTATAGGAAGATTAACGAGCTTAGAACTACCGAATGATCTTTGTGAGAAGTAGGGTTGGGAGTGGAGGGCACATAATCCCTCACTTCAACTTCTCATAAAATAAAGATCAAACTTCAAACGGTAAGTTCTCGTTTAATCTTTCTATTTTATATCGAAGTCACGTGAGTGACTACGTGAAGACTTCAAAGCTCTGTGGTTTCATGCAGTAACCCAATCTGTGTGTGAAACACTTAAACAGATAAACCATTAATGGTAGAAAAAACCATGGGTTATTAACATCATGATGCTAACTTGCATACATGGCCATTGTTCTTAACCGGACCGTAGTCCCAATAGACTGTTGAGTTAGACAATAACTCATGCAACACTGTGCAGAATTCTATCTGCAAATATCCAGACATATTCAACCAAATTTTATAATTTATTAACACGCACTATATCAGCCTCTTGCTGTATGATAAAAAAGAAATCTAACTCGTGGTAAGTACGTAGAATGTACCTAGCGGGTACATCGGAGCTCGTGGATGTCTCGTAGCGGCTCATAATGCTAACGGCAGGTACTCGGGAAACGTGGTAACTTGTGAAGTTTTTTCAACAGTGTGAAACATTTCCAAGAGTAAAAAAATACTCGTGATGAAGTACCACGAGTTTGATTTTTTTTAATACTCGGGAGAGCTCTTGGGTAAACTCGCATCGTGGGATAGGGGCTAACAAGAGATGCAGTGGCTGGAATCTTGAGCAATAAACAAGATTCAGCAGGTTAAGCAGCATCTGCGGAGGAAAATGAACATGATGTTTCATATCAGAACCCTTCTTCAGACCCTTATTTTTAAATCTAAAAAGATATTCATGTGAAAAGTATTCACTGCAAAGATTTTTTTTTTTACAGCAGCAATAAGATATCAGAAATCTAGGAAAAGAATGCAGCTGAGAACAATAAGAATCTGGAGTGAAGGATTGGGGACAAAGGATACATAGATTTATAACGAGGGACATAGAATAACATCAATGCAAAATTAGATATGTAATTCCAGAGGCAGGTTACAAAATAATTCCAGAGTCATACAGCACGGAAACAGGCCCTTCGGCCCAACTCATCCATGCCAACGAAGTAGCCCCATCTACGCTAATCGCATTTGTCCGCATTTAGCCCATATCCCTCTAAACCTTTCCACTCCAGCACTTTGTGTCCACTTTCCAGATGTCTTTTTGCTCACAAGCATCCTACTCCAATCAACTTTAGCAAGTTCCTCTCTAGTACCATCAAAGTAGACTTTGCCCCACTTCTGAACTTTAACTTGTGGGCCTGCCCTGTCCTTATCCATAACTATTTTAAAGGTAATAGAACTGTATTTTACTAGTTCCATGGACACATCAGTCACGTGCCCATCCAGATTTCCTAAATATAGATCAAGCTTGCCCTCTCCCTTGTAGGGTTCTCTATAAGTTGCCTAAGGAAACTTTCCTGAACATATTTGACACATTCTACCCTGATTAAGCCCTTGACACTATGGTAATCCCAGTCTATGTTGGGAAAGTTAAAATTCTCAACTATGACAACCATATTAGTCTTGCAGCTGCCTGCAATCTCCTAGCATATTTGCTCTTCTAATTCCTGTTGACTATTTGGGGGTCGAATGTACACTCCCAACAAGGTGATCATCCCTTTTTTATTTCTCAAATTTGAAAATGAGTCACTTTTTCCATAATAAGGGAATCAAGAACAAGAGGACGTAGGTTTAAGGTGAGAGGGGAAAGATTTTGTAAGAACCGGAGAGGTAACCTTTTCCACGTATAGGATGGAGAATGTATGAAATGAGCTGCCAGATGAGGCAGGTACTATAACAACATTTAAAAGGCATTTGGACAGGTAAATGGATAGGAAATGTTTAGAGGAATATGGGCCACAGGTGGACAGATGGGACGAGTGTAGATGGGGCATTTTTGTCAGCATGGACAAGTTGGGCCAAAGAGCCTGTTTCCCTGCTGTATGACCTAATACAATAGCTTATCAACACACTTTATTGTGTATTGTACTAAGTGGAGAATAAATACAGGTCATGACTGTGAAGTGTTTGGTAAATAACTATCAATTTTTTTTCTCAAGAGTTAAATGCCTTTATAATTGCTGAATTGAGATCGTGGCAAACACTTTAAGGGAATACTAATGCACTTAAGTCAGAGTTATGGTAATGGGTTGCTGATGAGTTATTTCCTAACAAGAACAGGGTTTCCATGCTTCAGAACAGGGCGGGCTAACAATACAAAAACAAGATCTCAGGCCCTGCAATACCGAAAGCAATTTTACATGATACTGTCCCAAGTCTGCAAAGCTGCGATGACTCAGATGGTATGTGTTATGGTCTTTTCTGATAATAGATGGCTCTGCTTTCTGACAGACGCGCTGCTCTAGATAAATAGTGAAATAATTGAAATTCACTGGACTGAAAACTCCCACTGATCACAGAAAATGATACACAGTAAGCGCAGGATCTATTTTTGAAACATACTGATAATAACTAAACAGGAAGCAAGCAGTCCAGGCCTAGCGACATCTGTACACCTGAAGAATAATGGATCAGCTGATCTTATGTGGTCTTCTTCTTCTTTCGTGTGGCGTGCACAGCCTAAAGTTGTCGGACAACTTGTTCTATTTGATCTTCTGTTTGTGCACGTCGAGTTGATTGCATTAGTCAAAAAAGGGCGGACCACGTGAAGGTTACAATCTTCCACCCCATCTTATGTGGTAATACTCATCTATCCATATATATTACTAAAACTCTCATCTTGTTTGTTTCTATGTCTGTCTGAATGAGATCCTGAAATTACACCAAAACGGTACACATTAGCGCTACAATTACTCACCATTATCCTGTGGTGTGTTGTATCAAGTTTCGTTCAGATTGATGGTATATTTTACAAGTTATTCACATTTAAACTTTAATAAACCCCAGTTTGACAAAAATCTCTTCCATCTGCACTGGCAGTTAGCAGCGTAAGACGTCATAATGGGATCTCATTTACATAAACTGCCCATTAGCAGTGTTC
>CM075978.1:122383884-122489669 GCA_038087875.1 Malacoraja senta | reverse complement strand
GGTTTACAAAAGAAAACAAAGTGCTGGAGTAACTCAGTGAGTCAGGCAGCATCGCATTTCGGCTTGGGAGCCTTCTTCAGACTTTAAATTGAATTTTAAGGTCTGGCTTTTGTACCTTCTATCTCTCTCCTCTCATGTTCTTTTTAGAACAGTATCCATGCCTTTAAATGTTGATGCCTGGTTTGTGTACCTACCCTCTCTCCGCCTACACCATCTATAAAAAATGTCTACAACTTTAAATGTTAATGCCTGATTCAATGGTTTATGTTCTGCTTATGCAGTCTGATAACGGCCAAAAAGATTGGTCTGTGCACTTGTCAGTTCATGGACACTGGATATCATCTTGAACACAAATGATAAAGTTGTTTTGTTTAGAGATACAACGTGGAAACAGGCCCTTCGGCTCATCTAGTCCACACCGACCAGTGATCACCCATACACTAGTTCTATCCTACACACTATGGACAATTTACAGAAGCCAATTAGCCAACAAACCTGCAGGTCTTTGGAATGTGGGAGGAAACCGGAATACATGGAGAAAACCCAAACAGTCACAGGGGAACGTGCAAATTCGCACAGACAGCACCCGATGTTTAGGATTAAACCCAGTCTCTGGCTCTATGAGGAAGCAGTTCTACCAGCTGTGTCAATGTGCCACCCAATTTAACCTACAGCATGGAAACAAGCCGCCTGATTCCACACTGACCATTGATATATTATCCCACTTTCTCTTCCACTCTCTACACACTAGTGCCAATTTAGAGGGCAATTTACCTAAAAATCTGGGTGCCTTTGGGTTGTAGGAGGAAACCAGAGTATCCAGATGAAACACATGTGGTCACATTACCCCAGATGCCAGCAATCTGATGCAAAAACAAAACATGCTGGACACTTAGCAGGACAGTTAATATATGGACAAAGAGATAGTGGTCAACAGTTCAGCTTATTGACTTTTCAATTTAACCCAACATTTGTTAAAATAATTAGTATCCAATCTCCCTCATTTTCTCCATTTCATTACCTTCAATTTCTCCAATGCAAAGTTAATTCTTTTTTGCAATGCATTCTTCATCTTTTTTTCACAATATCAGTTGCATATTTCTCAATTAAAAATGTACATAGTTTGTAAAGAACAAACTTCAATTAACATTGTAATTCTGCATTGTAGAACACTGCACTTTACTTGAGCTTTTAGTGTGCATCCTGTTCTTACCAATTTAACAATCTTTTGTATAACCCTGCAGAACAATGCTTTTCCCATGAACATTTTCTCTCATTTTCAGGCTGCCAGGTATAATAAAAATCTATCCATTGTAAAGGCACAAAACATTGAATCCTCAATATTAAGTTGTTTCAAATTTCACAAAATCTTCAGTGTTTCCCAATTAAAAATTCATCAATACATTGGGAGAAAATGGAGATGTGCATGAAGCATTATGCCGTACTTACCAATGCCATCATTTGACCTTGCTGCAGACTGCATTCGAGTTAGAAATAACTCTTGACGCAGTTGTAACACTTCAGCTTTCCACGCCTCAGCCTTTAGCTTCCATTCTATTCCCTTCTGACACAAACTCTTAGCCAATTCCTCTGCATATTCTCTGCTGCTCTTTTCTGGGGGGGTGCGGCCAATTATGGCCAGAGCCAGTGCTAATTTTGAGGTTTTTAGGTACCATGCTAGCACATCAGTAAGCTGCTGCCCTGCCATTAAGACAGAAAAAAATATATCATCAGAATTATACAACAGAACTAAATGATCACAACTTCAAATATTAGCTTTAAAAAATGGCACTGCATGACTAAACAGTTACTGCAAGAAAAAAAAGAATTTCCGTTTCAGGCATGGCTATCAGCTTAGTATTTTTTAACTAACAGATGGTACTATTTGAGACGAGTGATAATACATTTAATCTATTAATCATCGAGTCAGAGAGCACGGAAACAGGCCCGTCAGCCCAACGTACCCATGCTAATCAATATGTCCCATGTACATTAGTCCGACCGGTTTGGCCCATGCCCCTCTAAACAATTCCTATCCATACACCTGTCCAAATGTCTTTTAAAATGTTGTTACAGTACTACCTCATCTGACAGCTCGTTCCACATACCCGCCACCCTGTGTGTGAAAAAGTTGTCCCTCGGGTTCCTATGAAATCTTTTCTCTCTCACGTTAAACCCATGTCCTCTGGTTCTTGATTCCCCTACTCTGGGTAAAAAACTGTTCATTTACTCCTTCTATTCCCTCATAATCTTATGCACCTCTATAAAATCACCCCTCAAACTCCTGCGCTCCAAGGAATAATGTTCTAGCCTGTCCAAACACTCCCTATAGCTCAGGCCCTCATGTCCTGGCAACATAATATGAAGAATGCACTAAGAAATGCACTATTAATAGCAAGAATTTCTTATTCTATACTACTACTTATAATTTTAAGCAAGATCACTATTCCTTACATATAGCATGAATTTTGTTGTTGAGCAGTATGCTGTACTATTTTTTAAGCAGTACAGCATACAGAAAAGTTAATGAGTAGGAATTCATTTCAATAGCAGATAACATCCTGAACTAGTTAGCTGAACAGTTTAAAGGGTCTACAATAGTAAGCATGCTATTTAAAGCTAATTGGAAATATTATTTGCCTTTGGCAACTCAATATCAAAACAAACCATTTTGAGACTTTACAGCATGCATTATATGTCACCTTATTTCCCAAATGCTGTGCAGAAAATGAACGGTAATCCAGGATGCTTTTGTTAATTTTTTATTACTTCCACTTGAAAAATGACCTTCGAACAAATTTTCAGATTGGATATAAATCACCAGGCTAAGAAAGAACTTGAAAAAAAAAAGGGCTTTGTGCTGGTTGGTACTGCTGCAGCTTAGTTGAGTTTAGTTTAGAGTCAGCGCATAAACAGGCCCTTCGCCCACCGACCAGTGATCTCCGTACACTAGTATTATCCTACACACTAGGGACAATTTATAATATTTACCAAAGCCAATTAACCTACAAACTTGTAAGTCTTTAGAGTGTGGGAAGA
Organism: Malacoraja senta; assembly: GCA_038087875.1. Classification (NCBI taxonomy): domain Eukaryota; kingdom Metazoa; phylum Chordata; class Chondrichthyes; order Rajiformes; family Rajidae; genus Malacoraja; species Malacoraja senta. The sequence goes on along the minus strand of CM075978.1, from coordinate 122,486,630 downwards.
AACCGGAGCATCCGGAGATAATTCACACGGTCGCAGGGAGAAGGAACAAACTCTGTACAGACAGTACCCATCGTCAAGATCGAACCTGGGTCTCTGGCACTGTAAGACAGCAACTGTACCACTGCACCACCATGCCGCCCTTGCTGTGCTTTCTGAAAATGTATTAGTGACTTTCCACTGCATAAAATATTTATTTTAGCTGCCTTTAGCCACCAGATTGGGACCCAAAATGTCACCTATCCATGTTCTCCAGAGATGCTGGCTGACCCTCTGAGTTACTCCAGAACTGTGTGTCAATATTTGGTTATAAACTAGCATCTAGAGTTCCTTGTTACTGCAATAGAATAGTACAGCCCACAATGACCCTGACAATCATGTTAAACAAATCTCCGTTGCCTGCACATGATCCATATCCCTCCATCCCCTGCATATCAACGTGCCCATCTAAAAGTCTCTTAAAAAACCCTATTATATCAACATTTACTTTACATGCAAAATGCGATTACATCATTTTGTTTCAAAGATAATATACATCATTTTTCAATCTGTAATTAAGCTGATACAGCAGCAACTCATTCCTTATATTGCCTTGCACATACAATGTACTTAGGCAAGATTGAGCAGGATGTTTTAAACAAAGTGAACAAGAGCAAAGAAAATATAAATATCTACATCAGTAAGAGAACAAATAATGCTGCAAGCACTCTAGTCGGCCCGTACCTGTGGAAGATGAAACAGATTACAGACCTGGATAAGGATGACAATATAACAAGCTTTAGGAAGGTTTGGAGAAAGGTTGAAGGGAGCAATGGCGATTAAAAAAAAAAAAGGGCTGTAATACAGCAGTGTTCGGACATCCTTGCCTTGGAAGCCCATGTGGAAAAGTCTCTTATGCATCCCAGCTCTGGTAAAACAGGAGCATTGCAGTATCCTATCGTTGGGAGATAGTGTGCAGTGAAGCACCAAATGGTGGGAATCCGGGAAAAGCAATCTTGAAGACAAGAATCCACAGGAGACGATTCTGTGATATAAATTTTTATTAGAAGCAAACATATTACAATGTAGAGTAACATATTATAATAGAAGAAAAAACTTTTCATATACATCAATCACTCATACATTATTAAATTTGTCAATTGTCAGTTAATTCTGCTTCTAGTGTTTTTTTTTAATATAGATAGAAAAAGAAAAATAGAGAGAAAGAAGAAAGAAGAAAGAGAAAGAAGAATTACAATATCAAAAAAGAAAAAGAGGTGGAATGAATTACTTATAATACGTCATAGGAGATAAGTTCGTAGGTTATGAAATATAATTACATTTAATCCTGAGTTCAAGCTTCAGTCGGGCTTTCGCGCTGGGCCACTCTATCCCTTCAAATAGGCAATAAATGGAGCCCATATTTTAACAAAATGTTCTTGCTTGTCCATTAAGACAAGTCTAATTCTTTCTAGATGTAGGGTCTCTGACATTTCCACAATCCACATTTTAATTGTGGGGGTTGTAGGGCCTTTCCAGAATTTTAATATTATTTTTTTTCCCAGTTATTATACTGTAGTCAAGGAAGTTTCTTTGGCTTGTTGTGAGTGTTAAACTTTGTTCTGATATCCCAAGTATTATTAATTTTGAGTCTGGAGCCAATTTGGTACTAACAACTTCAGAGATTATTTGAAAAATATCAGTCCAGTAATTTTTAATTTTTATACAATTTGCAAAGGTATGTGTTAAATTGGCCTCTAGATGCAGGCATTTATCACATATAGGAGAGATATGTGGGAAAATTCTATTTAGTTTTATTTTGGAGTAAAGTAATCTGTGTAAGACTTTAAATTGTATTAAAGCATGTCTGGCATTTAACGAACATTGATGTATATGTTGTAAACTTTCGTCCCAAATATCTTTCGTAATAGGATAACCTAACTCATTTTCCCATTTATGTCTATATAGTTCCATCGGTGGTACCTCGTTATTTAGGAGAATGTTATAAATATAAGCTATTAATTTTTCAGTGTTAGGATGCTTATTCAAACATTCATCAAGAATTTCTGGTTCCCTAGTCCTATAAACTTGTGTATTGGATTTAACATAATCTCTAATTTGTAAATATCTGAAAAAGTTATTTGAGTGTAGTCCATGATTCTGTTGTAACTCTTGAAATGACAGAAAGATGCCTTCCCTATAAAGATGTCCAATCCTTTTAATTCCATGATTTTCCCATTGTATAAAACCTCTATCCAATATGGATGGCTTGAATAGAGGATTATTTACAATGGGAAGACATAGTGGTATATTATTCAGTTTTAAAGCCTTTTTTAATTGTTTCCAAATTCGTATTCCACTATGTATTATAGGGTTTTCCTTATAGGTTTTTTAATGCAATTTTGTGGTAGCAAATATAATCGAATCTATTTCAAAAGGTAAACAGTCTTCCTATTCCATCCTTAACCATTCTGGTTGTTGGTCCATTTCTTCCAGCCAGAAATTCATGTTTTTAATATGGACTGCCCAAAAATAAAATAAGAAATTTGGCAAGGCCAAACCTCCGTTGCTCTTTGACTTACATAAATGTTTTTTACTTATTCTATGATTCTTATAATCCCAAATAAAGCTTGTAACAATGGAGTCGACTTTTTTGAAAACGTTTTTGGGAATATATATCGGAATTAATTGAAATAAATATAGTAGTTGCGGTAAGAAAATCATTTTTCTAGCATTCATTCTACCAAGCATTGAAATAGGAAGTGTTTTCCAGTACTGAATATGTTTGTGTAATTTATTGAGTAAGGATGGAAAATTTTGTTTAAATAAAGAGGTATATGTCTTAGTTACATAGATTCCTAAATATTTAAGTTTATCTTTAACTATTTTAAAAGGGGATTGTTGTATTGTATTTAAGTTGAATTTTGTTATTGGCATGATTTCACTTTTATTCCAATTAATCCTATATCCTGAGAACTGACCAAATTGTGTTATTAGATTTAATAGATTTGGAATACTAGTTTCTAACTTTGTAATATATATTAATACATCATCTGCATATAAGGAAATTTTATTCCTTGTATCTCTAGTGTTGTATCCATGTATTCCTGGATGGTTTCTAACGCTTTCTGCTAATGGTTCAATTGCAAGAGCAAATAATAGTGGGGATAGTGAACATCCTTGTCTACAACCTCTAGAAAGATTAAATTTGGCTGATAACATTTGATTTGTTAATATTCTAGCTGTTGGATTAGAGTATAACAATTTAACCCATGTACAGTACTTCTCTCCCAATTGAAATTTTTTCATTATCGAAAATAAATATGTCCATTCTACCTGGTCAAATGCCTTTTCAGCATCTAACAAAATAATTGCTAGATCTGCATTTGGAATTCTATTTGTAAATATAATATTGAATAGTCTTCTCAAATTATAAAATGAGTAACGTTTTGGAATAAAACCTGTTTGGTGTATTAATTTGTTAATCACTAAGCTCAATCTATGAGATAGGATTTTGGTTAATATTTTCTGATCAGTATTTAAGAGAGCTATTGCTCTATATGAACCTGGGTCTTCAGGGTCCTTATCCGGTTTCGGTATAAGTATGATTGTAGATTCATTTAGAGTTTCTGGAAGTTTCTGTTGAGTATAAGCTTGTTTGTAAAGTCTCTGTAGACGTGGAGAAATCAGATCGTAAATTTTTAAATAAAATTCAGAGCTTAGACCATCAGGACCTGCGGCCTTTCCATTTTTTAAAGATCTAATTGACTCCTCGATGTCTTTTACCGTAATTTCTACATCTAGTGATTCTCTCTCTTTCTGATCTAGACCTGTAAGATTACATTTCTGTAGAAATGTTTCCATTCCTACTGGTTGTTCTGTCGTTTTAGATGAATACAATTTTTGATAATATTGTAAAAATCTATCATTAATATCTTTAGGTAGTGTTAATGTTTCTCCCTTATCTGATCTAATTTTGTAAATTGTTTTTTCCCCGTCCTGTTTACGAAGTTGACGCGCTAATAGTTTTTGTGGTTTATCTCCAAATTCAAAATTTAATTGTTTTGTACGTTGATATCGTTTTATTACTTGGTCTGAGTATATCTTGTTTAACTTATATTTCAGTACTGCAATTTTATTGTGTTTTACCATAGATGGTGCTATTGCATTTTCTATGTCTAATTGCCTTATTTCTGTTTCCAAAGACTGTTGTTTGGCCCTATTCTCTTTGTTAATAAATGATTGGGAGGAGATTAATGCTCCTCGCACAAATGCTTTAAATGTTTCCCAAAGAAGGGAGGCGGAGATTCCAGGGCTGTCATTAGCCTCGAAAAACATATTAATCTGTTTTACGAGGTATTCATTACATAGCTTTTCTTTCAAGATTTGGGGGTTAAGTCTCCATTGTGTCTTTGTCTCGGTCATTCCGTTTAGTTTAATCATAAATGTTAGTGGAGCATGGTCCGATATTATAATATTATGATATTGCGAATTATAGGTAAATGGGATAAGTTTAGAGTCTACTAAGAAATAGTCTATCCTTGAGTAAGTTTTATGCACGGGTGAGTAGAATGAGTATTCTCGACCAGATGGGTTTTCAATTCTCCAAACATCCTTAATGTTGGTAGTATTAATATATGAATTTAGAAATTCACTTGACTGAGATTTTAATTTTCTTTGACTTGATGATCTATCCAAGTAAGCATCCAGTGTACAATTTAAGTCTCCACCGATAATTAAATTATGTTGTGTACATTCCGGGATAATGTTAAGTATTCTCTTAAAGAACAGGGGGCTATCAAAATTTGGTCCATACACATTAAGGAGAGTCACTTTTTTTGAGTATAACTCCCCTACTAATACAATATATCTGCCTTCAATATCTTCTGTCGTTGATATATGTTTAAAGGGTATACCTTTACGAATTAATATTGCAAACCCTCTAGATTTATGTGAAAATGAAGAATGATACGTTTTAGCAATCCATTTGGCTTTCAATCTATGTTGTGCTTCCTTTTTAAGATGTGTTTCCTGGAGAAATATTACATCTGCTTTAAGTGATTTTAAATAGGCTAATACTTTACCTCTCTTGATTGGTTCATTAATTCCCTTAACATTCCAGCTACAGTATTTAATTCCTTCACCCCTAATTTTCATATTAACGTCTTGCATCTTGTGATTAAAGTGGTCTATGTTGGAGCAGATGGCTCAGCGCACTAAACCCTACCTTATACTTGAACCTCAGGTAGATGAATTCTAAGTCTCGTCGGTTTTTCATCCGGACATATCTCCCTAAATAAAACATATAATTCCATTCCAAATACAAAATATAATATAACATAAGATAGAAAAGGTAATAAAATGTTGTATTAGTAACGTGTAAAAAGTAGAAAAAGAAAACTACAACTATTAGTGCAGTTAGTGATAGTGTGGCTAAACATCTAAAGACTTCCGTAGCTTTTGTTAAAAAAAAAAATATTACTAGCTCCGTACTTTCCTTAAAAGAAAAGTTTCAATTACAATGAAAACAATTTATGGGGGGGAGGGAAACAATAGTTTTATTCCATAATTGAAGTATTTGTTAGTCTCCAATTAAAATGTTAGTATCATATAGCAAGCTAAAAATATTTTTCCTTTTTTTTTTTAATTAAAAAAAAAAAAAAGGGGGAAGACACTGTTAAAGAGTAATCAAAAAACATTATTAAAGAGTAATCAAATAACATTGTTAAAGAGTAATCAAAGTCCAAAATATCCAAATATCCAAAATAGCAAGGAAAAAACATCCTTTATATTATTAATTACTTGGATCACACTTTACTTATATTTCATACTTTTAATCAATTCTAAGTTGGTCCAGTTAACAATAATTAGTATTGATTAGTATTCGTGATTAGAATTAATTGTTAGAAATTAGTACTAAAATGTAAATTTTATGTATCAGTAGCGAGATAATTGCCCAATTCTTCCCGCAGATCTTGGACAAAATCTGCAAGAAGAATGGGGACAGTTCTTATGGGGACAGGTGAATGTTGGGTGTAGAATATTATTCAATCTTCGGTCTTATTCACGATGCTCTGGGCAAATTCAAGTGCCTCTGTATGCTTGATGAAGAAATGTTCCTTCCGCTCATAGGTCACTCTTAATGTTGCGGGATATAACAGTCCATATCTCAAATTGTTTATATTCTTAAGTATTCTTCTTGTTTCTGTAAACAGCGCTCTCTTCTTGGCGACTTCCACAGGATAATCTCTAAATATGCTTATCTTGTCTCCTTCAAATGCGAGGTTTCTGCTTTGAACAATTATCTTCATATCATCCAAAACATGGTCATATTGCACCTTCACTATCAGTTGTCTTGGGGGGGGGCGCCCACCCCTGGGCGACGTCTTGATACTCTGTGCGCTCGGGCAATTAACGGTGCTTGATCCAGTTTCAAGACTTTTTTCAGCAGATCTGCAGCAAATTCGCGAGGGTCACGATTCCCCTCCCTGCCTTCCTGGACACCTACGATTCTTAAATTCTGACGTCTCTGTCGTCCCTCCAAGTCAATACATTTTTCGGTTATTTGATGTAATAACTTTGATAGGCGTTTGTTCTCGGCAATAAGTTTATTTGTTGTTTCGGTGCTCGTCTCAGCAATTTCCTCCAATTCCTTTACAGCCTCGTGGTGTTGATTTAAAGTCTGGAGGATCGGCTCCAACTTAGCATCAAATCTAGATTCCATCGAATTCAGTTTATCATATACTTCTTCAGTATTTTGATGCATATTTTCTTCCATGGTTAATTTCCAGTCTTCCAGAACTTCATGCACAGAAGCTGTAACCTCATCTTTAATTTGTTCTTTAATTTCATATTTTAAAGATTTCAGCTCCTGTTTAAGATATTTAAATTCTTTAATTATATTAGAGATTTCCTGTGTTAGGAAGGTTCTTAATTCTTCCACATCTGTTTTTTTCTTCCTTGAGATATCTTCTTGGGATGCTGTTAAAACTGAGCCCGAGGCTTCAGGTGGGCCTGCCTCTTTTCCCTTACCGGTTTTTCTCGTCTTGGGGGGGGGGTATGTTGAATCGACATGCTGCCGGTGTCGCGCGCCTGATGACGTCACGGACCTGTTGCAAACACTCGGTGCCGTTTTCTAGAGGTAGGTCCCGTCTTTTTCCCCCGTTTTCAACGTTTTTTTCCCGGAGCTAGTCGGCGCAAGTCTCTCCTACTCCATAGCGCCACCGGAAGTGGGGAGGAGACGATTCTGACGGTAGGCAAAGATGGACACCCTTTAGCAATGCAACCTGCTTCATTGCAGCAGGGCTAACACTGCAGGAAGTCCTGGATCTGGGGAAAGTGCCCCAGTCTGAGGAATGTGCAGTAGTTTGCCAGGACAAAAATAAGTGCCGAACGTGATGCAACTTTAAACCTTTTTATATTTACAAACTATTAGGTTTAAAGATTGCATCCACTACTGTGTGCACTGTGAGAACATTTCACGGCTTGCTGCATCATAGATCATAGCTGGAACCCATAGCCTGCATCTACATTGCAGCAACCACCTCAAGATATTGTTCATTTTATCTGGTTGAGAAGATAGATCCTGCCTGCACAGGCATGAGGGAATTAAATGTGGCCCTCATCCCAGTGTCTATCTTTGTGTGCTGCTGCACAAAATTAAGATCCCATCATGTTATAGCTGGAGGGAATGAGGTATAAAAAATGCTTATCGTGGGATACAAATATGCTGGGAATCTTATAGAAAACACAGCTCTTACTGCAGATGCACCATAAAACGCATGCTGCTGGGTGCTTGATTTGGGAACAGTTGTACCCAAGACTGCAAGAAATTCTAGAGAATTTGTAGATGTAGCCCAGTCCATCACACAGACTAGTCTTCCGATCATTGAATCCATCTACATTTCACACAGCCTGGAAAAGCAGCCAACATAATCAAGGATTTATCCTATCCGGTCATTCCTTCTCTTCCTGTTCCCATCCGGCAGAAGGTACAGAAGCTTGAGAATGTGCACCACCAGACTCTAAACTAAAGAACTGCTTCTTCATCTCTGTTATCAGGCTTCTGAGCGGTTCTTCCATAAGCTATGGTACCATCCAATTCACCTCTACACCACTGCGGACATTGGACTTTGTCTATGGAACTGATGTGCTATAATGCTGAGAACTATATTTTGCACAATATCTTCCCCTTTATTCTACCTATTGTATTTGAATTTGACTTGTGTATTCATGTATCTAGTATTATCTGATCAGTTGGATAGCATGCAAAAGCTTTTCACTGTACCTCAGTACACGTGACAATAATAAACCTAAACCTACTATCAGAAGTGCATTTTCAAATACACATTAATTTTACAAGAATAGCTCTTAGAACACCTACAATGCTAAATGCCTGTAATTAGCAAATCCACTCTCCCTCTGAATAAGTCTGTAAAAGAAACAAACTACTTCAAAAAAGAAGGAAGAGAGAAGGGTCGTGACCCTCGGGATTTTGCGGCAGATTTATTACAAAAAGCCTTAAAGTTGGATCAAAAGCCTTTACTAGGTCGAGCACATAGAGCGCTGGGGCGTCGTCCACGAGATGATGCTCACCCAAGACAACTGATAGTGAAGGTACAATACGATCACGAATTGGATGATATGATGAAGAAAATTGTCTGTAACAGAGAGCTCACTTTTGAAGGAGAGAGGATCAGCATCTACCGAGACTATCCAGCGGAGGTCTTCAAGAAGAGAGCGCTGTTTACTGAGACAAAAAGAATACTGAGGAACATACCTGATTTGAGATATGGCTTGATTTATCCCGCAACACTAAGAGTCACCTACAATGGGATGGAGCAACTGATCACAGACCATGAAAAAGCACTTGAATTCGCCAAGAATATTGGGAACGTGACCAGAGACTGAACAATGTACATCACTCCCCAGGTGTCAACAAGCAACGAGACCTCGTCCAGGTCTAAAAGGAACTTTAAAGAACTTTAAAGTGTTATAATTAAGGACTATTGAAAATAGATAGTGGAGCAAACATTTTTTTTCTCCCCTTTTTTTCTTCTCGTAAAACTAATATAGAATAATAATACCCTAGTGTTATTGTTAATTGTTACTAATTACTACTACTAATTATTACATTTACATTTTAATATTATAGTTAATTACTAATAATTATTAAATATCACTATTATTATTGACATTTATACCATTTATAAACATTCATTATTACGAATGACTACTAACAATGATTAATAACTAACAGTATTTGGTTAACGTAGAAATAGTTAAAATACGACCTTAGGAATATATGTTATATGATTATAAGTAAGATTTAATTTAGCCCATTTATTAATAAGGGTTGACGTTTTTCCTCTTTATTTTTCGATTAAAAATTAAAAACATATATTTAAAAACGATATTAATACGGTATTTTGAGAATAATAATGTTTCTTATTAATGAATTATGAAATTCTTCAGTTTAAAAATGTTTTATTACTCCCAAGAAATTGTCTTATTGTTAAAAAGGGGGGCTTTTTGGAAAGCGGAGCTAGGATTTTTTTTTTTACAAAGGCTACGGAAGTCTTTAGAATGCTAGCCACGCTAGTGTGGCTAACACCAACTACACTAACTGTAGATGTAGTTTTCTTTCTTTCACACTTCACTAATCTACTATATTACTTTTCTCACTTCAAATATTATTATAATTTAAAGTTTGAATGGAATCATAAGTTTAATTTAAGGAGATATACTCGGAAGAGCGATGTACGAGATTTAAAATTCATCTATCTGATGTTCGGCTGTAAGGTCAGGTTTTGTGTGTTGTACCATCTGCTCTTCTACAGACCACCCTAGAAATAATATGCAAGACGGTAATATGACAAGAGGGGGTGAAGGAATAACTTTTTGTAGTTGGAATGTTAAGGGAATTAATGAACCAATTAAGAGAGGTAAAGTTTTAGCACATTTAAATTCACTTAAGACAGACATAATATTCCTTCAAGAAACCCACCTTAAAAAGGAATCACAACATAGATTGATAGCAAAATGGATTGCTGAAACGTATCATTCCTCTTTTTCACACAAATCCAGAGGAGTTGCAATATTAATCCGTAAAGGGATACCTTTTAAACATACATCAACTATAGCGGATATTGACGGTAGATATATTGTATTAGTTGGAGAGTTAAACGCAAAAAAGTGATTCTTCTTAGTGTTTATGGACCTAATTTTGATAGTCCAATGTTTTTTAAGAAAACATTTAATACAATCCCAGAATTTACACAATATAAATTAATAATTGGAGGAGATTTAAATTGTACACTAGACCCTTATTTAGATAGATCATCAAGGCAAAAAAAAGTAAAATCTCAATCAAGTGAATTTCTAAACTCATTCATTAATTCCACTAATATTAAGGATATCTGGAGAATCGAAAATCCAACCGGACGGGAATATTCATTCTATTCGCCGGTACATAAAACCTACTCAAGAATAGACTATTTTTTAGTAGATTCTATGCTCACCCCATTTACTTACAATTCAAAATATCATAATATTATAATCTCAGACCATGCACCTTTAACATTTATGATTAAATTAAATGGAATGGCCGAGAAACAAACATATTGGAGACTTAACCCCCAAATTTTAAACAAAAGATCATGTCAGGAATATCTTACTAAACAGATTCATACATTTTTTGAGACTAATGATATCCCTGGAACATCTGCCTCTCTTATTTGGGAAACATTTAAAGCGTTTGTACGAGGTGCATTAATTTCCTCCCAAGCATTTTATAATAAAGAGAACCGGATTAAACAACAGACACTGGAAAGGGAAATAAAGCAACTAGATATAGAAAATGCGGCTATGCCATCTACGATAAAACATAATAAAATTGCTGTATTGAAATATAAATTAAATAAAATGTACTCAGAACAAGTAATAAAACTCTACCAGCACACTAAACAATTTCATTTTGAATTCGGAGACAAACCACAAAAACTATTAGCACGTCAGCTTCGGAAACTGGAGGGGGAAAAAACAATCCACAAAATTAGATCAGATACGGGAGAATTATTAATACTGCCCAAGGATATAAATGAGAGATTTCTCCAATATTATCAAAATCTTTATTCAACTAAAACTATAGAACAGCCGGAAGGAATAGTAGAATTCTTACAAAAATGCAATCTAAAAGGTTTAGACTCAAAAGACAGAGAATTACTAGAAGCTGAAATCACGGTAAAAGATATTGAAGAGTCTATTAGATCTTTAAAAAACGGTAAAGCAGCAGGCCCAGATGGTTTAGGTTCTGAATTTTATTTAAAAAATTACGATTTGGTCTCCCCACGTTTACAAACACTGTATGAGTATACTTATATTCAACAGAAATTGCCAGATACTTTAAACGAATCTATAATAACACTTATACCAAATGCTGATAAGGATCCCGAAGATCCAGGATCATACAGAGTAATTGCTCTTTTAAATACAGATCAGAAAATATTAACTAAAATTCTAGCACACAGATTAAGTACAGTGATGAATAAATTAATACACTCTGACCAAACAGGCTTTATTCAGAAATGGTATTCATATTATAATTTGAGACGATTACTTAATATAATATATTCAAAGAGAATCACTAACGAAGACCTAGCAATAATCTCACTTGATGCTGAGAAAGCATTTGATCAGGTTGAATGGCCCTATTTATTTTTGGTGATGGAAAAATTGCAATTGGGTGAGAAGTTCTGTACATGGGTAAAACTTTTATATACTAACCCAACAGCTAGAATATTAACAAATCAAAGGCTATCATCTAAATTTAATTTATCTAGAGGTTGTAGACAAGGATGCCCGTTATCTCCGTTATTATTTGCACTTGCTATTGAGCCACTTGCTGAAAGAGTTAGGATCCACCCGGAAATATACGGGTATAATACTAAAGACACAGTGAATAAAATTTCTTTATACGCAGATGATGTATTAATTTACAACACAAAACCAGAAATTAGTATTCCAAATTTATTAAATTTAATAACTCAATTTGGTTTACTCTCTGGATACAGAATTAATTGGAATAAAAGTGAAATTATGCCAATAACGGAACATAATACACATATACTACAACAATTCCCGTTTAAAATTCAATTTCGAGGTAGCAAACAATATCGAACCAATTTCAAAGGGTAAACACTTCCTTTTCCATTTTTAACCAATCCGGTTGTTGATCTATTTCTTCCAACCAAAAGTTCATATTTTTAATGTTAACTGCCCAAAAATAAAACAACAAATTTGGTAAAACTAAACCTCCATTTATTTTTGATTTGCACGGATGAAAAATTTAAATATCTAGGAATTTATGTCACTAAGACATATGCATCATTATTTAAATTAAATTTTCCCCCTTTACTGAATAAACTACATAAGAATATTCAGTACTGGAAAACACTTCCTATTTCAATGGTTGGTAAAATTAATGCCATAAAAATGATTTTTTTACTGCAAATGTTATACCTTTTTCAAACAATTCCGATATATTTGCCAAAAAACGTCTTCAAAAAGTTGGATTCCATTATCACTGATTTTATCTGGGATTATAAGAATCATAGAATAAGCAAAAAACATCCGTGCAAATCAAAAATAAATGGAGGTTTAGTTTTACCAAATTTTTTGTTTTATTTTTGGGCAGTTAACATTAAAAATATGAACTTTTGGTTGGAAGAAATAGATCAACAACCGGATTGGTTAAAAATGGAAAAGGAAGTGTTTACCCTTTGAAATTGGTTCGATATTGTTTGCTACCTCGAAATTGAATTAAAAAATTTATAGGGAAAATCCTATAATATACAGTGGTATGCGAATTTGGAAACAATTAAAAAAGACCTTAAAATTGGATAATTTATCACTTTTTCTTCCCATTGTGAATAACCCTTTATTTAAACCTTCTTGGTTAGATAAATGTTTCATACAATGGAAAAATTATGGAATTAAAATGATGGGACAACTTTATAAGAAAGGCACATTTCTTTCATTTCAGGAGCTACAACAGACTTATGGACTCCACTTAAATGATTTTTTCAGATATCTACAACTTATAGATTTTATAAAAGCAAATACTCAAAACTTTAGAACTAGAGACTCAGAAATCCTTGATGACTGTTTGAATAAACACCCTAATACAGAAAAAACTAATATCTCACATATATAACACCTTATTAGATAGTGAGATACCATCGACGGATTTATATAGGCAAACATGGGAAAAGGAACTAAATCAAACAATAACGAAAGATTCTTGGGAAGAAAGTTTACAACATATACATCAATGTTCATTAAATGCCAGACACTCTCTAATACAATTCAAAGTACTACATAGATTACATTATTCTAAAACAAAACTAAATAGAATCTTCCCACACATCTCCCCTATTTGTGATAAATGTCAACATTTAGATGCTAACCTAACTCATACATTTGCGAATTGTATAAAAATTAAAAAAATCTGGGCAAACATTTTTAGAATAATATCTATAGTTGTCAACACTTAACTGGATCCTGATTCAAAATTAATAATACTAGGAATATTAGAACAAAATCAAACATTTACAACAACTCAAAGAAACTTTATTGATTATAGTATAATAACTGGAAAAAAATTAATACTAAAATTTTGGAAAGGTCCTATAACCCCCACAATTAAAATGTGGATTATAGAAATGTCGGAGACCTTACATTTGGAAAGAATTAGACGTCCTAATGGACAAACAAGAATTATTTGTCAGAACATGGTCTCCATTTATTGATTATTTGAAGTGTCAGACTGGTTCGACACGAGAACCTGACTAAAACTCGAGCTAAGGATTAGATGAAAAGTTATACTTTGAAATGTACGAATATATCTCTAATGATGTACTTTTAGTAAGTTATTCCATTCATCTTTATTATCCCTTTTTTTCTTTTCCTTCTTTCTGCTACTTTCTTATTTTCTATCTATATTTAAAAAAAAACTATTGGAGGCAACACGAATAACGTTTGATAATATTAGTAATGTAGAAATGAAATACATGAAATGTTTTCAATATGATATGTACTGGCCTCTAATGAAAATATTATTCAAAATAAATATAAAATTAACGTTGTCTCAAATATGAAAAAAATGGATTACACGCAACAAAAAAGCTTTTCACTGTACCTCGGGGTAGACAAAACTGCTGGAGAAACTCAGTGGGTGAGGCAGCATCTCTTCGCTCCATAGATGCTGCCTCACCCGCTGAGTTTCTCCAGCACTTTTGTCTACCTTCGATTTTCCAGCATCTGCAGTTCCTTCTTATACATTTTGTCTGCTCCACTTCAAAATCCTATTTCCTTCGCTCCATAGATGCTGCCTCACCCGCTGAGTTTCTCCAGCATTTTTGTCTCCGTTCGATTTTCCAGCATCTGCAGTTCCTTCTTAAACATTTTGTCTATCCACTGCGAAATCCTATTTCCTTCGCTCCATAGATGCTGCCTCACCCGCTGAGTTCCTCCAGCATTTTTGTCTCCGTTCGATTTTCCAGCATCTGCAGTTCCTTCTTAAACATTTTGTCTATCCACTGCGAAATCCTATTTCCTTCGCTCCATAGATGCTGCCTCACCCGCTGAGTTTCTCCAGCATTTTTGTCTACCTTCGATTTTCCAGCATCTGCAGTTCCTTCTTAAACATTTCACTGTACCTCGGTACACATGACAATAAACTAAACTAACCATTTAGTTTTAGGCCTCACAAAATGTTTGCGCCTTGTACTTTGGAGGATAAAATTCTAATTGCCCATCTTACCAACTCATTAATATCGTATTATTGCCTACATCAATCCTGACTATTAACTAAACTGTGCATCTTCGTGTCACCTGCAAATGTGCTCATCTTACCATCTACGTTCATACCCAATGTATAGGGAGGTTTCACGGCAGTCGGGTCACGACCCATGACCCGTACTGTTGCTACGCTATGCCAAATGGATTACACGCGATGAACTGCAGGTAAGCACTTACCATTGTTTCCAGCGTAGCGGGCCCGTTAAAACCCGCCAAAATTGTCCATTTTTGCGCTGTAAATAATTATGGAAATCAGGATAAGTGTGAGAGACATTTAGCCTACTTCAGAATTCAAAAAGTGAGGAGAAATGACAGTAGATAGAAGCGAGAGCTATAGGGACAACAACAGCCAAAGTGCTTGGCGAACATTGGCCGTTTGCTCACTGCATTTCATCAACTAAGGCATTATTTGTGTTTTTTCTTGATTCCTTTGGCATATAAAAAGTTTCAGAAGGGATAAATCTGGCTGTAAAATTTTAAAATCGCCCATGGTTCTCAAGTGGGTTTTTACATACAAAAAGAAAACGCCTCTGAAGCAAAATTTACAACCAGATTTATCACTTCTGAGACTTTTTAGATACCAAAGGAATCAAGAAAAAAACCCAAATAACGCCTTACTGTTGATGAAATGCAGTGAGCAAACGCGATAATTCCCAATATTTTCTATTCCAATATCTGCACGGCCAATGTTCAACAAGCACTTTAGCTGCTGTTGTCCCTTCAGCTGTCACTTCTCGTTACCTTCATTTCGCTTCACTTTTGGAATTCTGAAGTTGGGTACATGTCTCTCACACTTACCCCGACTTCCACAATTTTTTACAACGAAAAAATTCAACATTTTGCCGTTTTTTAACAGGTAGGAAAGTTTCTTGCGTTAATAACATATACCGGAAGTGACGGATGTCCTCCAGATGGATTGAGCGGCTCCGTGCGTCAAGCCCTATGACCCGGTGACCTTACGTGCAACCCCCCTATGTAACAAACAGCACAAATGCTATCACCAATCCCTGTGGCACATCACCTCTACCAAGCCAACTTGCCTTGGTTCTGTGGGTTCAAACCTTATGCATCAGTTTCCCGTGTGGGATTTTGTCGAAGGCCTGACTTAAGTTGAAGCAGACTACATCAACCTCCCTCTTCATATTTGTTTGAATGCTGAAAACATTTAAAAACACAGCTATTTGTCATCCTATGTGCAGGTTATCTTTAAAATAAAAACTGAGTGATAAGAATGTGAACGATGCATTTTAGTTGCCTGTACTGTGGAATTTAGCTTTAAGGGCTTTAAGCCAAGATTACAATTGCTCTCTGCGTCTGTTGCAACAACAGGGGGTACATGAATATGCACTGTGACATCCAGTGTCTTAGAAAACACAGAAGCATAGTGCCACAGAAGGGGCCATTGAGTCCAGAGTTCATGTCAACTCTTAATAAAGCAGTCCCATTGCCCCCACCACACTTTCCCCCAGTACTCACAAATCTCTTCCCAATTTACTTGTCAAGTCAAGTCAAGTCAAGTCACATTTATTTATATAGCACATTTAAAAAACAACTCTCGTTGGCCAAAGTGCTTTACATTTGTTATAAGAATAGTATAAACAAACTATATACATATAGCCCTCGCTCAGAGGATGTCAAGAAAGGCTTGGGAGTACAGATAAGTTTTGTCTTGACTTAAAGGAGTCGATGGAGGGGGCAGTTCTGATGGGAAGAGGGATGCTGTTCCACAGTCTAGGAGCTGCAACCGCAAAGGCGCGGTCGCCCCTGAGCTTATGCCTAGACCGCGGGATATTCAGCAACCCCAAGTCGGCCGATCTGAGGGACCTGGAGGTGGAGTGGTAGGTGAGAAGACTTTTAATGTAGGTGGGGGCAAGCCCATTGAGGGCTTTGTAGACATAAAGGAGGATCTTGAAGTTTATACGGAACCGCACAGGGAGCCAGTGGAGAGGCCAGGATCGGGGTGATGTGGTCCCTTTTTCGGGTGCCCGTCAGGAGTCTCGCTGCGGCATTTTGGACCAGTTGCAGGCGGGACAGGGAAGATTGGCTGATGCCAGTGTAAAGGGAGTCACAGTAATCTAGGCGGGAGGAGATAAATGTCTGAAGAAGGGTTTCGGCCCGAAACGTTACCTATTTCCTTCGCTCCATAAGATGCTGCTGCACCCGCTGAGTTTCTCCAGCATTTTTGTGTACCTTCGATTTTCCAGCATCTGCAGTTCCTTCTTTAACACATAAATGTGTGGATGATCTTTTCGAAGTCATCAAACTGGAGGAATTGTTTTATTTTAGCTATCGTCCGAAGCTGAAAGAAGCTAGCTTTTACCACGGCATTGATTTGTTTGTCAAATTTCAGTGCTGAGTCAAATATCACGCCAAGGGTTTTGACGTGAGGTTTGAGTAGTGGGGTAAGGCTTCCAAGGCTGCCTGCTATCATTTTGATTGAGTCCGAGGGGCCGAGTAGGATGACCTCAGACTTACTCTCGTTTAGTTGGAGGAAGTTCTGGGCCATCCAACACTTTATATCTTCGAGGCAGCGGGTAAGGTTAAGCAGATTTGATTGGTTTTTGGGCTTCAGGGGGAGATAGAGTTGTGTATCGTCTGAGTAGCAATGGAAGGAAATGCCGTGCCTTTCAATGACTTGGCCTAAGGGGAGCATATACAGGGAGAAGAGAATGGGACCAAGGATGGAACCCCACAGCAGAGACTAGCTGGGGAGGAGAAAGAGTTGCCTATGTTAGTCGAGAAACTCCTACCTTTGAGGTAGATGAACCAGCTCAGGGCAGTGCCATCAATACCAACCCCGTACCGGAGTCGGTCAATTAGGATGGTGTGGTCGACAGTATCAAATGCTGCGCTGAGGTCAAGAAGGAGCAGGATTGCAGTCGCCGGAGTTAACGGCGAGCAGTAGGTCATTATGTACCTTCAACAAGGCAGACTCTGTGCTGTGGTGAGCCCTGAAACCTGATTGGAAAGTTTCCAGGATAGTATTTTGGTGAAGGTAAGGCATAAGTTGACTTAAAATTACCTTTTCAAGGGCTTTTGAGAGGAAAGGCAGTTTAGAAATGGGTCTGTAGTTGCTTGGCAAGGTGGGGTCGAGGTTAGGTTTTTTCAGGAGTGGCTGGACCACCGCATGCTTGAAGCAGGTAGGTACAGTGCCAGTGGCCAGAGAACTGTTGAAGATGGCTAGGATGCTGGGACCGGCTGTTGTAATGACGTCCTTTAGGAGGGCAGAGGGGACAGTCGAGGGGGCAGGTAGTAGGTTTCATGGTGGTGATCAGTTTTACAAGGGAGGGTAGAGTAACGGGTTGGAAACAATCTAATTTTGAAGAACATACCAATGAGACAGCCAGGTCACGGGTGGGAGGGGAAATATTCGTTCTTATGTTCTTTACCTTGCTGGTGAAAAATGTAGTAAATTCCTCGCACTTAGCAGGTGCTGGGGGCAGGACAAATGATGCAGGTGGTGCTAAAAAGGACCTTGGAATCATGAGCGTTTTTGGAGATAAGGGTGGAAAAGTATTTAGTTCTTGCAGATTTTACCGCTTCCTGGTATTTGTGAAATTGTTTTTCAGGAGTTCAAAGGAAATTTGAAGCTTATCAGATTTGTACTTCCGTTCTGATATTCTGCATTCTCTTCTTAGGGCTCTGGTGGTGTCATTGAGCCACGGCTCGCCTTTAGGCTTAGGCTTTTTCATTTTAAGAGGAGCAACAGAATCCAGGATGGAAGAGCAAGTAGTATTGAATAGAGAAATTAGGTCGTCGGTGCTGAGATGGGGGGTAGACGCCTCAATAGTGCAGATGTCGGGGGCGGCTATGAGAGCCTCAGAGAACTTACTGGCCGTCGTGGAGTTAACGTAGCGGGAGTAGCGAGATGGGATTTTGAGGGAGAGAAAGTGAGAGATATATCGAATATAATAGCACTATGATCAGACAGGCAGGCATCAATAATATCTGTGTTACAAGTTGGGAGACCCGACGAAAGCACTAGGTCTAGTGTATGGCCAAGCTTGTGCGTGGGTCCAGTGGTGAGTAGTCAGATTGAAGGACTCAACCAGGTTCATAAATTCACTCACAAGAGGCTTCGTGGGACAGCAGACATGAATGTTAAAGTCACCAAGAATCAGGACCCGGTCAAATTTGGGCAACAAGCTAGCGATAAGATCACCAAATTGTGAGATAAAGTCCTTATTCGTTTTTGGTGGGCGATACACAAGAACAATTAAAAGCAGACAGATTAGACAGATAAGTTGATGTTCAAAACTGGAGACGTGATCAGCGTTCAGAAGGCGGCAGTTGAAATTCTTCTTAAACACAGTGGCTAGGCCCCCACCGCGACCTGAGAGCCTAGGCGAGCAGAAAAAGTTACAGGTATCAGGACAGAGTTCCACGAGTGGAGCAAGCTCACCAGGATTAAGCCAGGTTTCAGTGATCAATAGGAAGCCCAATCCACGTGCGGTGAAGAAGTCATTGAGGACGAAGGTTTTATTCAGCACTGATCTTGCATTGATCAGGGCCACTTTTGCAGGGACTGCAGGTGAGTTGAGGGCCGGTAGCGGCTCCCATGCCAGCGGGCGGAGGTTTAGGGAGACCACGCCGCTGCGCTTCACACAGGGCCTGGCTGGGAGCCCGTGGGCCAACAGACCGGGGACCGGGAGGATCGACCGGAGAAAAATATACCTGGGCTCAAGGGACCGCCAATGGATGGAGCGGTAGGGCCGACCAGGTCCATCCTCACCGCGCTGGGCGAGGTAAGTTGATGTTAAACGGGCACGGGCGAGGTTCTTTAGCCTTACCAGGGCGCCCGCGCGTTTACTCCGCCTCCAGGCTTGGCGCGTGCAGCGGCCACCGCAAGGCCGAGCCCATACATCCATCGGGAGCCGAGCGAGGAGCGAACGGCAAGTGAAGCCTTGTCCGGGGGTCTGTCGGGGGTTCAGTCGGGGGCCCAGCCTGGGGCTCAGTCCGGCGGTCGGTCCAAGGCTCAGACCAGGGCTCAGTCGGAGGCCCAGTCCGGGGTCTTGTCCGGGGGTCTGTCTGGGGCTCAGTCGGGGGCTCTGTCGGAGGCTCAGTCGGGGGCTCAGTCGGGGGCTCTGTCGGAGGCCCAGTCCGGGGCTCTGTCGGAGGCCCAGTCCGGGGCTCTGTCGGAGGCCCAGTCCGGGGTCTAGTCCGGGGCCTAGTCCGGGGCCACGGATGAAGATCTCGAAGACAGAGACTCGGCTCGGTGCGGGGCATCGTCCGGGGCTAGGTGTGTGGCATCGTCCAGGGCTCGGTGCGGGACTTCGTCCAGTGGTCTCGGGTGAAGACCTCAACGAGGCTTGTATGTTCAGTAGTACTTGCCGTTCATACCTTTGACTGCAGGCCATACGAACGGTAGAGATTACCTTGAATGGGTCTTTGTTCAGGCGGGAGACGACGGGCAGCCAAACACAACAGCGCGGCCATCTTGATAGCATTGACAAATTCAATTTCCATTCCTCCAAGAAGTAGTGAATAGTCAGATAAAAAATTATTTCCTGACAAACTCACGCTCTTCTACCTTACCAAAATTGTAAATCTTTGCTCTATTCCTTAAAATGACCACTGCTTTTCGTTACCTACTCTATCTAAGTCAATTCCGTTCATGTACATCTTAGTCAAATCTCCACTTAACCTTCGTCACTGCAAAAGCAATGTCAATAGGTCCAGACTAACTTCCAGCTGGCATCTGTCATCTCTGGAACCATAGTAGAAACTTGTGCAAGAGCGAAACTTCACAATGGACACTTGGGCAGGCTCATCAATAGTTAAGAGGGACTTCCTTTAGCAAGTTCCAGGATGCAGAATTCTGCATCGCAAACCCACTTCAGACACAAAATATTACTGTGATATTAGTTCTCCCTCATGTCTCCAATCTCTGCCATCTAGTTATTATCCCACTACCACCACCCCTAACCGAATGGCAAGGCAATCTTTAATCCCAGTGCACAGACTTTCAAGTTCCTCTTAAACAGTGGTGCCAAAAATTGAATTCAAAACTGCCGGGGGAACCAAACTTGCATTTAACATAGGTTTAGCAAACATACTGAACTTTACCATCTGCCAGTTTACCATCCACCTATCTTGCCAACTCATTGATATCGTCCTACAATAATCCTCACTCTTAACTATACCTTGAATTTTCACGTCACCTGCAAACCTACTCATCTTTCTTTTTTGGTTCATATCCAAATCCTTAACATATATTACAACACCAAGAATCCCATCGCTAATCCCTGTGGCACACCACTGGTCAGCACTAAACTACACTTCATCATCACTTTCTGTTTCCTCTTACCAAGCCAACTTGCCTAGCTTTATAAATTTATGCACTTGTATCATCCTATCCTGTATAGACAATTGCTGCTTCAATATACAAATCAAAGTCTACTGAAGCATAATGGATCTTAACGTTAAGACATAGCTGGAATGGCACTGGGATACATTTGCTCAGTTTAAATTCTGTGCAGTGTTAGCTGGAAGTTCAACCACTGAG
Organism: Malacoraja senta; assembly: GCA_038087875.1. Taxonomy (NCBI): domain Eukaryota; kingdom Metazoa; phylum Chordata; class Chondrichthyes; order Rajiformes; family Rajidae; genus Malacoraja; species Malacoraja senta. The sequence continues at coordinate 122,465,290 of CM075978.1, read as the reverse complement.
AAGCCTAGGTGCCAAGTTTTTAGTTTTACCTGAACACGTAGTGAAAAATTGACCTTACACCCACCATAAAAACAACCAGACCTTGAATCGTGTTAAGTTCCTTTCTGACTCAGAGAAAAGGGGCAGCACTTTGGCACAGCTGGTAGAGCTGCAGCCTCACAGCACCAGAGACAGATATTTTTAAGGCAGAGATAGATAGATTCTTGATTAGTACAGGTGCCAGGGGTTATGGGGAGAAGGAAGGAGAATGGGGTTAAGATAGGGAAAGATAGATCAGCCATGATTGAATGTCAGAGTAGACCTGATAGGCCGAAAGGCCTAATTCTGCTTCTATCACTTATGAACCCAGGTTTTAATCCTGACCTTTTGTACTGTCTGTGTGGAGTTTGCACGTTCTCTGTGACGGGTTTGCTCCGGGTGCTCGTTTCCTCCCACATCCCAAAGACGCGTGGGTTTGTAGGTTAATTGGCCTCTGTAAATCGACCCTAGTGTGTTAGGAGTGGATGCGAAAGAGGGATAATGTAGAAGAGAGATAATTCCATAATATTGTAAATTGTCCCTAGTGTATAGGATAGTTCGACTGGGTTGATCGTTGGTCGGCACAGACTCGGTGGGCAGAAGGGCCTGTTTCGATCTCTAACTCTAAAGTAAAGTCTAAAGGGTGATCAAGAGTGAGCATGGACTCAGTGGGCCGATGGGCGTTACCATACTGTGTCTCTAAACTAAACTAATAGGCCTGTCAACAATGCATTCCTACCTCCTGTTTTGGGTGCCATTTTCACTGCAGCCTGGAGAAGCTAAATACTCTGGTGTGCATGAATTCTACCCAAGACCTGGCTCAAAATCAACTAAACCATTCAATGGGAAAGATACTCAAATATTCTGATTAAATTTTCAAACAATAAATTTCCACATCTATGGGGAATGAACAATTGAAATGTAGGTTCCTAAGCAAAGATAATTTATCTAGAGTGTTGAACAGTAATCCTCTGGAAACTGTTTAGACCTTTGAAGAATGTGTCTTATTGCATTGAATATTGCTAATTTGGGGGAAATGTTGTTTAACCAAGGTGGAGGAATTGATCCTGGGAATATATCCAGGAGTAATATATCTAGCCAGAGACAATCCCATCGGTCAGGACTGCTGTTCATCGCTGTTTCTATGATGCACTGCTGCTGTTTTGCCTGTGCAAACTTCTTTGGGTCAAGTGTGCTTCGACACTCCCGTGAGGGAGAGCCCCCTCTGGGGATGGGGAAGAAGGGGCATCCCCTCCGCCAGGCCAGCAGTATGGGCGCTCCCTCCGGGGCTCCCGGTGTGGGCGCTCCCTCCGGGGCTCCCGGTGTGGGCGCTCCCTCCGGGGCCCTCGACGTGGACACTCCCCTCATCCCCTCCCTCAGGCCCGCAGTGTGGGCGCTCCTTCGAGGGAGACCCACGGTGAGGGCGCTGCACTCGGCTCGTCCCGTCCCCGTCGGTGCCGGAGAGCCACTCACTCTGATTGACCCGCTCCCTCTGCGGCGCCGCCTGGACTGTCCGGTCGTCGCGCTCCACCGCCGCCGCCATGGCAACGCCGACAGAGCGCGCGCGGGGCCCCACGTGCCTTCACACCTGGCCGGGCGCCGCCCGCGTTGACGTCAGACCCCCCCCCCCGTGACTCCGCCCAAAGCAAGAGTAACCGCCGCCCGCCTTTCCAGTTTGAAAGCGCGACGGCGCTGACCGACTACACCTCAGGTAATAAACAATGGATTGTTGTCTGAAGAAGGGTCTCGACCCGAAGCGTCACAACACCCATTCCTTCTCTCCAGAGATGCTGCCTGTCCCGCTGAGTGACTCCAGCATGTTGTCTATTTTTAACATATAGGGAGGTTTCACGGCAGTCGGGTCACGACCCATGACCCGTACTGTTGCTACGCTACGCCAAAGTAAGTGGAGTACATGCGATGAACTGCAGGTAAGCACTGACCATTGTTTCCAGCGTAGCGGGCCCGTTAAAAACCGCCGAAATTGTCAATTTTTGCGCTGTAAATAATTATGGAAATCGGGATAAGTGTGAGAGACATTTAGCCTACTTCAGAATTCCAAAAGTGAGGGAAAATGACGGTAGATAGAAGCGAGAGCTGAAGGGACATCAACAGCCAGAGTGCTTGGCGAACATTGGCCAAACGTTTGCTCACTGCATTTCATCAACTAAGGCATTATTTGTGTTTTTTCTTGATTCCTTTGGCATCTAAAAAGTTTCAGAAGTGATAAATCTGGCTGTAAAATTTTAAAATCGCCCATGGTTCTCAAGTCGGTTTTTACATACAAAACGAAAACGCCTCTGAAGCAAAATTTACAGCCAGATTTATCACTTCTGAGACTTATTAGATACCAAAGGAATCAAGAAAAACCACAAATAATGCCTTACTGTTGATGAAATGCAGTGAGCAAACGCGATAATTCCCAATATTTTCAATTCCTATATCTGCACGGCCAATGTTCGCCAAGCACTTTAGCTGTTGTTGTCCCTTCAGCTCTCGCTTCTCTTTACCTTCATTTCGTTTCACTTTTGGAATTCTGAAGTTGGATAAATGTCTCTCGCGCTTACCCCGACTTCCACAATTTTTTACAGCGCAAAAATTCAACATTTTGGCGGTTTTTAACAGGTAGGAAAGTACGCGTTTCTTGCATTAATAACATATACTGGAAGTTACGGAAGTCCTCCAGATGGATTGAGCGGCTCCGTGCGTCAAGCCCTATGACCCAGTGACCTTATGTGCACATCCCCTATTGGAGCCTTCATTGCCCCTCCAAAAGCCACGACTATACGTTAAACATTTTTATTTTGTAAACCAGCACCTACAGTTCCCTGTGCCTCCATTAAAGAAAGTGCTGGATTATCTCAGGAAATTGAGTAGCATCTATGACGGGAGATTCGAGATTTCCCTCTAGATTCACGATTAGCTTTTTCTCTTGTTATCAGCCTAATGAAAGATGCTCCCATAAGATAGGGTATCATTGATCTTACAACCTACCTCATTGGAGACTCTGCACTTGCTCTGGAACTGTAACGCTACACATATATATATATATATATATTGCTCTCTTTGCCATTTTATCGTTGCAATATTTTATATATAGCTACATTTTACTCTGTTATGGTTTAGCGAGTCGAGGCGGTAGTTTTCCCAAATGAGCTTTATTGTCAAAGCAGTGAAAACAACGGAGTTACACGACAGCTAACACAAAACAATCTTACCACAATGGTGGTCGAAGTAATGAATGGGGCTAGCCCAGAAAACGCGCGAAAACACATGAGTGAGTCACATGAGTGAGGTAGCCGACCGCAGGGTTCAACTACCCACCGGCACCAGCAGGTGCCGCTACAGGACCCCCCCCCCCTCAGAACCCGAGGTACGGAACCGAGCGGGGACCCGTACGGATCACCAGAATGTGTGGGTCGGGCGTAACATAAGGGGCCGGCGAAACAGGGCTGGGAGGACGCGGGAACCGCGAAGACGGGGCGGGCGTAACATTGGGGGCCGGTGAAACAAGGCCGGGGGCAGACAAAGGAGCAGAAAAAACGGCGGTGGAGGAAACGGGCATACTCAGTACGGGCGAGGCGGCCGGTGAACGACCTCTATGTCGTGGCGTAGCCACAACTACCGGGCTATCCACGTGGGCGGGTTTGAGACGGCCGATGGAGACTAACTCCTCCCGGACTCCAACGTCCACCGTGAACGTGGCGACTCCGGCTCGCAGCACCCGGAATGGCCCTTCATAGACCCGTTGTAATGGCGAACGGTGAGCGTCCATTGCGGATGAAAACATAGGCACACTTGTAACACCGCGGGCACATGCACCGCGGACGAACCGTGCCTGGAAGTGGGAACAGGAGCCAATGTGCTCACCCACTCCCGAAGGCTTGCCAGCAGCGCCGGGGCTGATGCGAACTGACCGCGGGCGGCAGGCAGAAAATCCCCGGGCACCCGCAGGGCCGAGCCGTACACGAGCTCGGCCGAGGAAGCAGCCAAGTCCTCCTTAGGTGCGGTGCGTATACCAAGAAGGACCCAGGGCAGTTGGTCTACCCAGTCGGGGCTCGTAAGCCGAGCTTTCAGCGCCGACTTAAGGTGCCGATGGAACCTTTCAACCAGCCCATTGGCCTGCGGGTGGTAGGCGGTCGTATGGTGTAACAGGGCACCTTAGAGCTGGGCTAGGGCTGACCACAAGGAAGAGGTGAACTGGGCCCCTCGGTCGGTGGAAATGTCGGAGGGCACCCCAAACCTGGTTATCCAGTGAGCCGCCATAGCCCGAGTGCAAGCCGTGGCGGAGGTATCAGAAAGCGGGATCGCCTCTGGCAACCGCGTGAAATGGTCCACGATGGTAAGCAGGTGCGTGGCACCGCGGGACTGTGGCAAAGGACCTACAAGGTCGACATGCACGTGTAGGAACCTACCCTCGGGGACCGCGAATTCCTGCACGGGGGAGCCGCACGTGCCGCTGGACCTTGGAGGTCTGACAAGGGACACAGGTGTGGGCCCAGGCAGCCACCTGCTTACGGACCCCGTGCCAGACGAATTTGGCCACTACCAGAGCGGACGTCGTCCGTATGGACGGGTGAGCCAGGCCATGGATGGCATCGAAAACCCGGCATCTCTAACTGACGGGGGCAAGAGGGCGGGCGCGACCTGTTGCTACGTTACGCCAAAGTAAGTGGAGTACATGCGATAAACTGCAGGTAAGCACTGACCATTGTTTCCAGCATAGCGGGCCCGTTAAAAACCGCCGAAATTGTCAATTTTTGCGCTGTAAATAATTATGGAAATCAGGATGTGTGAGAGACATTTAGCCTACTTCAGAATTCCAAAAGTGAGGAAAAATGATGGTAGATAGAAGCGAGAGCTGAAGGGACATCAACAGCCAGAGTGCTTGGCGAACATTGGCCAAATGTTTGCTCACTGCATTTCATCAACTAAGGCATTATTTGTGATTTTTCTTGATTCCTTTGGCATCTAAAAAGTTTCAGAAGTGATAAATCTGGCTGTAAAATTTTAAAATCGCCCATGGTTCTCAAGTTGGTATTTACATACAAAACGAAAACGCCTCTGATGCAAAATTTACAGCCAGATTTATCACTTCTGAGACTTATTAGATACCAAAGGAATCAAGAAAAACCACAAATAATGCCTTACTGTTGATGAAATGCAGTGAGCAAACGCGATAATTCCCAATATTTTCAATTCCGATATCTGCACGGCCAATGTTCGCCAAGCACTTTAGCGGTTGGTGTCCCTTCAGCTCTCGCTTCTCTTTACCTTCATTTCGCTTCACTTTTGGAATTCTGAAGTTGGGTACATGTCTCTCGCGCTTACCCCGACTTCCACAATTTTTTACAGCGCAAAAATTCAACATTTTGGCGGTTTTTAACAGGTAGGAAAGTACGCGTTTCTTGCATTAATAACATATACTGGAAGTTACGGATGTCCTCCAGATGGATTGAGCGGCTCCGTGCGTCAAGCCCTATGACCCAGTGACCTTATGTGCACATCCCCTATTGGAGCCTTCATTGCCCCTCCAAAAGCCACGACTATACGTTAAACATTTTTATTTTGTAAACCAGCACCTACAGTTCCCTGTGCCTCCATTCAAGAAAGTGCTGGATTATCTCAGGAAATTGAGTAGCATCTATGACGGGAGATTCGGGATTTCCCTCTAGATTCACGATTAGCTTTTTCTCTTGTTATCAGCCTACTGAAAGATGCTCCCATAAGATAGGGTATCATTTGATCTTACAACCTACCTCATTGGAGACTCTGCACTTGCTCTGGAACTGTAACGCTACACATATATATATATATATATTGCTCTCTTTGCCCTTTTATCGTTGCAATATTTTATATATAGCTACATTTTACTCTGTTATGGTTTAGCGAGTCGAGGCGGTAGTTTTCCCAAATGAGCTTTATTGTCAAAGCAGTGAAAACAACGGAGTTACACGACAGCTAACACAAAACAATCTTACCACAATGGTGGTCGAAGTAATGAATGGGGCTAGTCCAGAAAACGCGCGAAAACAAAACCTGTGGAAACGTCGCACAGGACCATGGTGCCTGCCACTCCACAAGGCACTTCGACCAGCCGAAGGCCCGAAACCGTGGTGCGGTAGGCTTCCATACCTGCGTCCACCCGCTGCGCTGTTGCCAGCTCGCTGAAGTCGACACCGTGGTCGAGGGCCGAAATGGAGTGGATGGCGGGACGGGACAAGGCGTTGGCAACGATGTTAAGTTTCCCCACGATGTGGCGGACATCGGTCGTAAATTCCGAAATGTAGGCCAGGTGCCGCTGCTGACGGGCGGACCAAGGATCAGCGATCTTACCCAGGGCGAAAGTAAGGGGCTTGTGGTCCGTGAACGCGGTGAATGCCCGGCCCTCGAGGAAATATCTGAAATGCCTGACGGCCAGGTACAGCGCCAGAACCTCGCGGTAGAAAGCGCTGTAGTTGCATTCTGGGGCCCGCAGCTGACGACTGAAAAAGGCCAACGGCTGCCAGCGGCCGTCGATGAGCTGCTCCGGAACACCCCCTACAGCAGCAAATGAGGCGTCTACGGTGAGAGCGGTAGGGGCGGAAGCGCGCGGATGCACCAACATGGCAGCATTGGCCAGGGCTGCCTCGGCACCCTCGAAAGCTGCGTCCGCCTCCTCGGACCACACGAGGTCCCGCGGTTTACCCACCAGGCACCGGAACAGGGGACGCATGATGGCAGCAGCTGCCAGCACGAAACGGTGATAAAAATTCACCATGCCGCCAAACTCCTGTAGTACCTTCACGGTGAACGGCCGGGGAACTGCCGATGGCCTCGACCATCATGGGGAGCGGGGTAGCGCCCTGTGGGGTGAAGCTGTGCCCCAGGAAGGAAATGGAGCAGCCAAACTGGCATTTCGCGGGATTAATGACGAGGCCGTGTTGGCGGAGGCGCTGAAACAAAAACCGGAGGTGGGTGACGTGCTCCGCTTGCGAGGAGCTGGCGACCAGAATGTCGTCCAAATAAATGAACACGAAAGGCAGACCCCGTCCGACCTGTTCCATCAGCCGCTGGAATGCCTGCACGGTATTCTTTAATCCGAAAGGCATTCGAAGCCATTCGAAGCCATTCGAACAGGCCGAACGGGGTGATCGTGGCCGTTTTCGGGACGTCGTCGGGGTGCACGGAGATTTGGTTGTAACCCCGGACGAGGTCAACCTTGGAAAAGAACGCGGCACCCTCGAAGTGTAGTCATGAATATGAGGAACCGGGTAGCGGTCCGCTGTGGTCATTGCGTTCAGGCACTGGAAATCCCCGCATGGTCTCCACCCCCCAGATGCTTTCGGGACCATGTGCAGCAGGGAGGCTGTCCGGCTGTCGGACCGCCGGACAATCGCCTTGTCCTCCATCAGTTGAAATTCATCCCGGGCGATGCGCAGTTTGTCCGGCAGGAGGCGGCTCGCCCGGGCATGCACCGGAGGGCCCTCGGTGGGGATGTGATCAACGACCCATGTTTAGGAGCCGCCCCACTGAAACGGGGAAAGGAGTTCAGGGAACTCTGAGAGCAGGGCGGCATAAGGACCATCGACTTCGGCGATGGCGTTGCGCTGCTGGTTGGGTGGGGGCGGGGTCCGTGGCGCGGATGAACCGATGGCCGATCGCGGAGTCATGCAACCGCTCTGTAAATCCACGACGAGGGAGAAAGCGCGGAGAAAGTCGGATCCCAAAAGCAGCTGAGCGACATCCGCCACAATAAACGTCCACTCGTACGGGCGGGAGTCGAAGGTAAGTGCAAGGGTCCGCGTACCGTACGTTCGGATTGTGCTCCCGTTAACAGCAGTGAGCATGGGGTCCCTCTTACCAGCACGAGTGTCGCGCCCGGTCGGAGGGAGGATGCTGACAATTGCACCTGATTCCATTAGGAAATGGCGGCCGGAGTGACGGTTGCGGACGTAGAGGCGGCTGTTTGGGCCGATCGTGATCGCCTCTACAGACGATCGGCCGAGGCATTTCCCTGAAACGTACAGGGTTGGCGGCAGCGTCGAGCCTGCGCGCCATAGTGGAGGTGATAGTAACACCAACGGTGCCTACCGTGAGTCCCGGATCGCTGGCTCCGCACTGGCGTTCGTGGGCGGGGCCTCGTGGTCCCGCTGAGGCGAAAGGCGCGCTGGTGCAGACACGCGGTTAATGGCACCGCCATCTTGATGTTTCGTCAGCCAGAGTTCGTTGGCCTGTTCCGCGAGCTGCAGCGGATCGGCGAAATCCGCACTTGCGAGCATGAGGTGGACATCGTCCGGCATTTGTTCGAGGAATGCCTGCTCGAATAGCAGGCACGGGCGGTGGCCGTCCATTAACGCGAGCATCTCGGCCATGAGGAGCGACGGCTTGCGATCTCCCAAATGTCCGTGTAGAATGCGGGCGGCGCGGTCCTGGCCGCTGAGCCCGAAAGTATGCAGTTGGAGGGCCTTGAGGCCGTCGTACTTGGCGGTCACGGGTGGGTTCTGCAGAAAAGGCAGCAGACGGGAGGCTGACTCCTGCGTCAGGGCTCCCACCACATGAACATATTTTGTCTCGTCCGCGACGATGCGGCGCAGGTGGAACTGCGCTTCCACATGTGCAAACCACACTTGTGGCTGCTCAGGCCAAAATACCGGCAGCTTGAGGCTGACGCCGCTCTGGTGGGCGTCGGGAACGGCGACGGGAGCTAACTCGTCCTGCATCTCGGCGTCCAATTTCCAATTGGGCGTGTCGGGGTCACAAATTTAGCGAGTCGAGGCGGTAGTTGTTTTCCCAAACGAGCTTTATTGTCAAAGCAGTGAAACAACGGAGTTACACGACAGCTAACACAAAACGATCTTACCACAATGGTGGTAGAAGTAATGAATGGGGCTTGTCCAGAAAACGCGCGAAAACAAAACCCCTCCCCACAGTCACATGAGCGAGGTAGCCGACCGCAGGGTTCGGCTACCCACTGGTGCTGCTTCAATGGTATGATTTGACTGCAACAAGACCATGACATGTATCTTGGCATCACTTCTCTGCTTTAAGCTCACTTGATTCATACTTGATTTTTTCCCTATTACATCTGCATATTATTCTCTATTATTCCTGGTGTGGGAATTTAACCCATTATGTACATTTTACAGTACTTTTCAATAGCCAATTAACCAACGACCTTGGGATTGGGTGCAGGAGGAACCCACAACACCCAGGAGTATCTGCAGACAAACTGCACGCAGACAGCATCAGAGGTCAGGATGGTGCCTGGGGCTGTCCTTGTGCTACTCCTCATAGTTCCAAAGCTCTCCATCTCGGCAGGTAGTGCAAGACTGACAATTTCAGTTGAGGGTTTGGAAAAACTTTTCCCAGCAAGGGAGGGGGAAATGTGAGGCTTCACAGCCGCAGGGAGAGATCAAGGTGAAGAGTGGAGATGGGATAATTAAGAAAAAAGGCAGAGGAAAGCATGGGTGTGGGGATGAGTGGGGCTGATGGGCAAGAATAACATCAATATGAAGCACAGAGGCATATTGGCTTGTTTCAGAGCTGTTAAATCTCAGCCATTGAGGATATAAGGATTATTTTTTTCCAGTACCACTTAGCAATACTGACATGTCATCTAGACAGTCTGCGACTTTGCTCTTCAGATTCACTCGAGATAGGCATTAATGGCACAAATATAAGTCATTTAAAAACGATACTGCATGCATAAAACTTGTTTACTTCTGTTAAATTTAATGGAAATTGATGCTGGAAATGTAAAATAGTACGGAGAACAGTACAGAACAGGAACAGGTCCTTTGGCCCACAATGGCTGTGCCGAATATAATGCTAAGTTAAACTGATCCCTTCTGCCTCCATATGATCCATAGCCTCCATTCCCTGCATATTTCATGTGCCTATCGAGAAGCTGCTTAAACACTACTGTCGTACCATCTTTCACAACAAACACCAGCAGCACGTTCAAGAGTCAAGAGTGTTTTATTGTCATATGTCCCGAATGGGACAATGAAATTCTTACTTGCTGCAGCACAACAGAATATGTGAATATGTAAACATAGTACATAACGGGGAAAGAGAAAAAAAAAGAAAAAGTTCAATAAATAACAAATATAATGCAATAATAATAGTCTTTTGCAGTTCAGAGCTCAGAGCTTATTCGTTGTTGTGTTTAACAGCCTGATGTTAAACAGTAGGGAAGAAGCTGTTGCTGAACCCGGACGTTACAGTTTTCAGGCTCCTGTACCTTCTTTCTGATGGCAATGGTGAAATGAGTGTGTGGCCAGGATGGTATGGGTCTTTGATGATTTTGGCTGCCTTTTTGAGGTAGCGACTGCGAAAGATCCCTTCCACGGTGGGGAGGTCAAAGCCGGTGATGGACTGGGCAGTGGTCACAACTTTTTGTAGTCTTTTTCGCTCCTGGACGTTGCCGAACCAGGCCACGTTGCAACCAATCAGAATGCTCTCTACCGTGCACCTGTAGAAATTTAGGAGAATCCTCTTCGACATGCCGAATCTCCGTAATCTTCTCAGGAAGTAGAGTCGCTGATGTGCCTTCTTTATAATTGCATCGGTGTGCTGGGATCTTCGGAAATATGCACGCTCAGGAATTTGAAGTTTTTGACCCTCTCCACCATCGTCCCATTGATGTGAAAAGGATTGTGGGTCCTCATCCTTCCCCTACCAAAGTCCATAATCAATTCCTTGGTCTTACTGATGTTGAGAGCCAGGTTGTTGTGCTGGCACCATTTGGTCAATCGGTCGATCTCACTTCTATCTTCTGACTTGTCCCCATCTGTGATTCGTCCGACAACAGTGGTGTTGTCGGCGAACTTGATGAAGGAGTTCGCATTATGTCCGGCTATGCAGTCATGGGTATAGAGTGAATAAAGCAGGGGGCTGAGCACGGAGCCTTGAGGTGCTCCCGTACTAATTGTTACTGAGGATGAAGTGTTTCCGCCAATTCAAACAGACTGTAATCTGTGGATGAAGAAGTCAAGGATCCAATTGTAAAGGGATGCGCAGAGACCCAGTTCCGTGAGCTTGGTAACCAGCTATTTTTTTGTATCAAAAAATAATTTAATTAATTTCAACACGATACAAAAACCAAAAACAAAAACTAAACCGTGGTGACAAACCCACCACCATGTTACAAAATCATCAAACAACTATGTTACAAATATTCTAATAACTACTATACACCCCGGTAAAGGGGCAAGCATCTGGCTCGGGCAAAGCCCTCTTCCGCCTGGCGCCGTGACTCGCGGATAGCCAGCTTGGCCAAGCCTAGGAGCAACCCAACCAGGACATCTTCAGCCCTGCCTACTCCCTAGATCCCGTCACCAGTCCGGTCACTGACAGCAGAGGTACTCCTCCCCTTGCAGACCCTAGGTGGAATGGCGGTGCTCCTTGCCCTCCGGACCCTGGCTACAAGGGATGATCTTGGTCTTGGCGTCCTTCTCCAGGTTGTCCAAGAAGGACCTGAGCTGACGCCGGTCGTTCCCCTTCACCCCCTTGCCAGTCCCCCTCCTTCTGAGGATCAGGTTCAGCGAGCTGGTGGGCCCGTGTAGGTTTGGCCACTGGAGGGAGGCCAGTCTGGGTGATGTTGGCTCCTACGGTGGCCTGGATGAACTCGCGGATCTCCACTGGAATGAGTGGAGTGGCATCGGGGGGAACGAGAACATCCATTGACCCCTTCCATCTGCTCACTGGAGATGGAGACACCATCCCAATCCCCGGACACACCCTTAGTGCTCGATACTCCCGCCTCACCCTGTGCGGCGGTTGCCTCTGCCCCACCCGCTGGTCTCTCCTCCACCTCAGTCCCAACCCTGGGGCCAGTGGCAGAGAGGCCTTCCCCAGATGTACCCAGGGAGTCAAGACCCCTTGACAGTGGGGGCGACTATCCCTCCCTCAGTTGGGCCCAGAGTGGGCTTTGTTGCACCAGACTCTGGAGCCAGGTCCTGAGCGAGAGAAGGGCTGGTTTCCCCAACCCCGTCCCGGACTACAGTCTCTACCTCCAGAAGCGTGCTCTGCGACTCATCCTGGGTGGGTTGCTCCTGGGCTTCCTCGGGAGCCTGATGTGGGACACCCTGCCCAACAGGAATCTCTCCCTGCTCCATAACACCCGAGTGGTCCCCAACGCCACCCTCCCCAGAATCCCCTCCAGAACATGGGACCAGGGTCCATACAAGGTCACCTGAGCAACCTTCCTCTGTGGCACTCCCTCCTCCCGCCCCCGGCTGGATTATGGGGCTCGCGGACTCCTTAACGGGAGGTGATGGGATGGGTGGATCATTCTTGTCCCTGGGGGTTTTGTTCCCCAGGTGCTTCACCTTCTTCGCCCCCTTGCCCCCCCTTCTTTTGAACCTCCCCACCACCACCCGCGAGGGTTCCCTGACTCAACTACAGGGGGTGGTGGGAGCGGGGGGGGGGGAAGGGGGGTTAGTGGCACCGGAGGCGCATGCCTCCGCCCGGGAATTGGGCAATTCCTCCGAATATGCCCCACTGCCTTACAGGCATGGCACCTTGGGGGCTCCGATGTCCAGAAGATGGTAAAATTCCGCCCATCCTGCTGGACACAGAAGCGCCCATCAGCTTCCTCCTCCCGGTCCAGCAACATCGTCAGCTGGCACTGGAGGGAAGAAAACGTGCCGCAGCTCCTTCCTGGGAACCCTTGGGATATCGGGGTGATGCCCGTGAGTACCTTCCCCAGGGTGTGAAGGTGGGGAAGGAGGGCCTCGTTTGTAATGCAGGGCGGGACTTTAGACAAGACCACCCGCTGTGCGATGGACCCTATGGGCTCGACCTGCAAGAAAACTCCCCCCAGTTCCTTCAGTTCCCCCCAGTCCACAGGAACTGAAGGAAATCCACATTAGTCAGGAAATGTTCCATAGACTCTGGATCAGTTCCTGTGGACTGGAGGGTAGCTAATGTAACCCCACTTTTTAAGAAAGGAGGGAAAGAGAAATCAGAATTATAGACCAGTTAGCCTGACATCGGTAGTGGGGAAGATGCTTGAGTCGATTATTAAAGATGTAATAGCAGCGCATTTGGAAAGCAGTGGCAGGATCGTCAAAGTCAGCATGGATTTGTGAAGAGGAAATCATGCTTGACTAATCTTCTGGAATTTTTTGAGAATGTAATAAGTAGAATCGATAAGGGAGAGCCAGTGGATGTGGTGTATCTGGACTTTCAAACAGCCTTTGACGAGGTCCCACACAAGAGATTAGTGTTCAAAATTAGTGCCCATAGTATTCGGGGTAGAGAACTGGTTAGCAGACAGAAAGCAAAGGATAGGAATTAACGGGTCCATTTCAGAATGGCAGGCAGTGACTAGTGGGGTGCCGCAACGCTCAGTGCTGGGACCCCAGTTATTTACAATATTATATTAACGATTTAGACAAAGGAATTAAATGTAACATCTCCAAGTTTGCGGATGAGCTGCGAGAAGGATGCTATGAGGCTGCAGGGTGACTTGGATAGGTTAGGTGAGTTGGCAGATGCAGTATAATATGGATAAATGTGAGGTTATCCACTTTGATGGCAAGAACAAGAAGCCAGATTATTATCTGAATGGTGTCAGATTGGGAAAAGGGGAAGTGCAACAAGACCTGTGTGTCCGTGTACATCAGTCACTGAAAGTAAGCATGCAGGTACAGCAGGCAGTGAAGAAAACAAATGTCATGTTGGCCTTCATAGTGATAGGATTTAAGTATAGGAAGAAAGAGGTCTCACTGCAGTTGTACACGGCCTTGGTAAAACCACACCTGGAGTATTGTGTGCAGTTTTGATCTCCTAATTTGAGGAAGGACATTCTTGCTATTGTGGGAGTGCAGCGTAGGTTCTCCAGGTTAATTCCTGGGATTGCAGGACTGACATATGATGAAAGAATTGATCGACTGGGCTTATATTCACTGGAATTTAGAAGGATGAGAGGGTATCTTATAGAAACATAATAGTGTTAAGGGATTGGACAGGCTAGATGCAGGAAAAATGTTCCCGATGTTGTGGGAGTACCGAACCAGGGGTCACAGTTTAAGAATAAGGGGTAGGCCATTTAAGACTGAGATGAAGAAAAACTTTTTCACCCAGAGAGTTGGGGAATTCCCTGCCATAGAAGGCAGTGGAGGCCAATTTACGAGATGTATTCAAGAGAGAATTAGATATAGCTCTTAGGGCTAACGGAATCAAGGGATATGGGGGGAAAACAGGAAGGGGGTACTGATTTTGGATGATCAATTATCATCTTGAATGGCGGTGTTGGCTTGAAGGGCCGAATGGCCTACTCCTGCACCTATTTTCTATGTCTCTATCTGCAGTTCCCTGTTTCTCCATTTTGCTATTCCATTGTGAAATCTCTTCAATGTATGTCTACTTTGAAGACATTCTCCTCTTCTCTCTGGCGGTATTTCCTCTCTCTCACTGCTCCCCCTCTGTGATTCCTGCTGCTCTCTTGCTCTTCGACCATGTTCTGACCAGTCTGAAGAAGAGTCTCAATCTGAAACATCACCTATCCATTCCCTTCACATATGCTGCCTGACCTGTTGAGTTACTCCAGCACTTTATTTTTTTACTCAAGTTTCCAGCATCTGTAGATTCTTATTTTTCCTGCTTAAACTAATATCAGTTTTACCAGTGTTTTGCCAGGACTTGAGTTTTAGGGAGAGGTTGAGCAGGATAGTATTTTATTCCTGGAGAGCGGGAGGATGTGGCGTAATCTTATAGACGTGTGTAAGATCATTAGGGGAATAGATAGATTAATTTTTTTATTCAGGGTAGGGTAGAACTAGAGGACATAGGTTTAAGATAAGGGGAAAGATTTTACAGGAATCTGAGGGTCAAATTTTTCACATAGAGGTGGCTATATGAAATGAACTGCCATGGGGTAGTTGAGGCAGGTACTATAAACAACATTTAAAATACATTTGGACAGATATGTGGATAGGAAAGGTTTAGAGGGATCTGGAAGCAAGCATGTGGAACTAGTGTAGATAGAGCATGGGCAAGTTGGGCCAAAGGGCTTGTTTCTATGACTATGACACCGATGCAGACAGAAATCTAGTTACCTGAATTTGTAGAATTAGATACAATATTGAGTACAGGGTGCTGCAGCATATCCAGCAAAGATGAGGTGCTATTCCTCAAGTTAGCATTGGTCTTCTCTGGGATAGTAGATGAGGCCATAGACCAATAGTTTAATAGAGTAATTTTACTTCGGAGACACGTGAGTGATTCCGTGAAGAAGCCCGCCAGTGTGCATGCGCGTCATTACGTCTAGCGCATGGCGCAGCGACTGACTGGCAGGCGCGCTGCTCCTTCCAGCGGTAAGTTTAAACCTGCAGGTAAGTTTTAAAACTTATTTCCAGGTTCTGTTTTTTGTCTTGCATGAAGCTCTGTTACAGGGTTTGCCTGCTGGATTCTATTTCGGGGCGAAGTCGGATATGCCGCGGGGAAACCGGTTATGGACCGTGGGGAGATCCCAGTCCGGACTGAGGAAGCGCTACCTCGGACGTCGGAAGCGGTCCGGACGTCGGGTTCGCTACCTAAGTCGCTGACAATGGGGTCAGCGGCTGCCAGACCGCTATGGTGCCCCAGAAAAGGGGTAAAACCAGGAGTAAGTCGGTCAGGCCTTTGGACTCGGACGAGTCGGGCCAGGAGGGTTCCCCTCCTTCAATGGATAGCGTCTGCGGACGTCTAAATCCACATGGAGCACCTGATGGAGAGGTTGCTGCACAATGATACTCCAAAGGAGGGAGTTATCAGCGCGGGTCTCCTCGGTGGCCCGCGGCAGCGGCACCTGTTTCAGGGCTGCACAATGTTTCCCTCTCTGAGGAAGGGAGCATTCGGGGTCAGTTCCTGTCTGACTCAGAGCAAAAATCCTGATATAGGTCCGTAGGAGGGGCCATGTCAGCACAGGTATCCTCGGGCCTGCGGCAGCACCTGTTTTCAAGGCTGCCTAGGAATCTGTGGAGGGGAGTGCGAGTGGTCAGTGTGTAACTGACTTCAAATTCGAAAGTATGTCCGTGGAACATACTGGAGCACATGCATATGGCTCCAAGGAAATACTCGCAAATGAAGGGGTTACTGCCGGAAAAGTTGGTTCCAGCTGTTGGCAGAAAACCCGGAAGGGGCCAGAGTTCCCCTCACGCTACAAGTGCCAGCAGTGAACAGCGCTATCAGGGGTGACATTGGAGGCATGAAATCCAGGAAATGAAACCAGCCGCCGAATCTTCCCTTCAGGTAAGACTTATCCAACAGTCGGCCTAATCAAGGTGCCAACAACGAACAAAGCTTCATCGTTTCGGCGACGACACACCCCACGCCTCATCGGCAGTAAGCTGTTCACTGAAGCTGGTGGCAGCTTGAAAGCTGGGCAGAGGTCTTTCAGGCCAAGGTCCAAGCCGGTCTCAGGAAATATGGAATCCACACACCCTACCAGTCCTACTCTCCAATCAAGGACGGGAATAGAACCCACATCAGGGGCCTTTGGGCTTACCATAAGACCACCGGTAACCATGGAGGTAGGTGGGTCTGGTTCTTCCGAAACATGGGGTATGTGGACCATTTACAAGTTGGTAATATTTACACTTGTTTTTTGTACAAATGACAATGATAACATGAGATTCAGATCCGTTTATAAACTAAATGATAACATGTGATTGGTTTATTTTCCACAGTATACAAGGGTTCCAAGCATGGCTTGGAATTGGGGCCAGAGTTGTCTTTCGAGGCAGGCTCAGTATTACGGCCAGGATTGCCTTCCGAGACAAGCTCAGAAATATGGCCAGAGTTGTCTTTCGAGGCAGGCTCAGAATTATGGCCGGAGGTGTCTTTCAAGGCAGGCCCAGTATTATGGCCAGAGTAGTCTTTCGAGGCAGGCTCAGTATTATGGCCAGAATTACCTTTCAAGGCAGGCTCGGGTATCTGGTCAGAGTTGTCGTTCGAGGCAGGCACGGAATTATGGCAGGCTTGGCCTGTTCATTGTGAACGATGGAGGATGTCGGTTCATCCTTGATTTAACTCGCACGTTTTGGGAACACGATTTTCAGAGACACTTAGAAGATTGTGTGGTGTGTAGTGCAAAGTCTCAGAAAAGACTTGGAAGGAACCAGAGAGTGGTAAAATAGCGGGACTCTGGGTGAGAGTCGGCGGACTAATTTACCAAAATATGTACCAGAAAAGTGGGAAAAAAGGTACAATAAAAATTTCACTGTCCAAAATGGTGCAGAATGCACTGAGAACACCTATCACGATGAGTGGTCACCGGAGACATTTGAAATTTATCTGGATGGGACAATGATAACAGTTAAAGGGTTGCAAAATGGGCTAACTTCAGCTCCCAGGTTATTTACCAAATTACTAAACCGGTGCTTGGACTGCCAAAAGCTCAAAAGCTTGTTGTGGCTTAACTGGATGATATTCTAAACACTGTATTTTGCTAAAATCAACTGTTTCAGCTGCAAACCATAATTGAGAAATTGAGGTTCCTCATCCATCCAGTTAAATTTAAGTTGATACCAACTAGCGTTATTGATTATTGGGATTTACCTTTAATTATTAATTTGTCTGTGACTCCGCCCTGGGGCAAGAGGTTGGAAACAATAGAAGCCTGTAACAACCTAGTTGTTATGAAGCAGCCTTCTATTCATCAAGTGTAATTGGCAACATAGCAGCTGTGTTTCAGCTGTGCAAATTGGGCTTTTGCATTATCAGAACTTACAACGTGCGAAGTAGTAACCTCTCAGGTGCCATGTAGGTCATTGTTAATAGACCTATGCTATTACCAGCTGAAGCTACCAAAGTCACAATGGTGGACGAACAGTATTCAGCATTGCTCCAGTAGGTTTTGTTCACTAAATCTTCAATTATATTACAAACTGATGCTAGTATGATTTCACATTTAAAGGTGAAATTTTAAGAGTACAGAATCTTTATGTCCCTGTTCGGTTGAAAGGAAATAGTAAAAATTGGAAAGAGCCATGGTTTTCAAGGGAAATTGGACACTTAGTTCGGAAAAAGAGAGAGATCTACAATAATTATAGGCAGCATGGAGTAAATGAGGTGCTTGAGGAGTATAAAAAATGTAAAAAGAGTTAAGAAAGAAATTAGAAAAGCTAAAAGAAGATATGAGGTTGCTTTGGCAAATAAGGTGAAAGTAAATCCAAAGGGTTTCTACAGCTATATTAATAGCAAAAGGATAACGAGGGATAAAATTGGTCCATTAGAGAGTCAGAGTAGACAGGTATCTGCAGAGCCAAAAGAGATGGGGGAGATATTGAACAATTTCTTTTCTTCGGTATTAACCAAGGAGAAGGATATTGAATTATGTGAGGTAAGGGAAACAAGTAGAGTAGCTATGGAAACTATGAGATTCAAAGAAGAGGAAGTACTGACACTTTTGAGAAATATAAAAGTGGATAAGTCTCCAGGTCCAGACAGGATATTCCCTAGGACATTGAGGGAAGTTAGTGTAGAAATAGCAGGGGCTATGACAGAAATATTTCAAATGTCATTGGAAACGGCAATAGTGCCGGAGGATTGGCGTACTGCGCATGTTCCATTGTTTAAAATGGGGTCTAAGAGTAAACCTAGCAATTATAGACCTGTTAGTTTGACGTCAGTGGTGGGCAAATTAATGGAAAGGATACTTAGAGATAATATATATAAGCATCTGGATAAACAGGGGCTGATTAGGAACAGTCAACATGGATTTGTGCCTGGAAGGTCATGTTTGACTAATCTTCTTGAATTTTTTGAAGAGGTTACTCGGGAAATTGATGAGGGTAAAGCCGTGGATGTTGTATATATGGACTTCAGTAAGGCCTTTGACAAGGTTCCTCATGGAAGGTTGGTTAAGAAGGTTCAATGGTTGGGTATTAATGGTGGAGTAGCAAGATGGATTCAACAGTGGCTGAATGGGAGATGCCAGAGAGTAATGGTGGATGGTTGTTTGTCAGGTTGGAGGCCAGTGACTAGTGGGGTGCCACAGGGATCTGTGTTGGGTCCACTGTTGTTTGTCATGTACATCAATGATCTGGATGATGGTGTGGTAAATTGGATTAGTAAGTATGCAGATGATACTAAGATAGGTGGGGCTGTGGATAATGAAGTAGTTTTTCAAAGTCTACAGAGAGATTTATGCCGGTTGGAAGAGTGGGCTGAAAGATGGCAGATGGAGTTTAATGTTGATAAGTGTGAGGTGCTACATCTTGGCAGGACAAATCAAAATAGAACGTACATGGTAAATGGTAGGGAATTGAAGAATGCAGGTGAACAGAGGGATCTTGGAATAACTGTGCACAGTTCCCTGAAAGTGGAATCTCATGTAATAGGGTGGTAAAGAAAGCTTTTGGTGTGCTGGCTTTTATAAATCAGAGCATTGAGTATAGAAGTTGGGATGTAATGTTAAAATTGTACAAGGCATTGGTGAAGCCAATTCTGGAGTATGGTGTACAATTTTGGTCGCCTAATTATAGGAAGGATGTCAACAAAATAGAGAGAGTACAGAGGAGATTTACTAGAATGTTGCCTGGGTTTCAACAACTAAGTTACAGAGAAAGGTTGAACAAGTTAGGGCTTTATTCTTTGGAGCGCAGAAGGTTAAGGGGGGACTTGATAGAGGTCTTTAAAATGATGAGAGGGATAGACAGAGTTGATGTGGATAAGCTTTTCCCATTGAGAGTAGGGAAGATTCAAACAAGGGGACATGACTTGAGAATTAAGGGACAGAAGTTTAGGGGTAACATGAGGGGGAACTTCTTTACTCAGAGAGTGGTGGCTGTGTGGAATGAGCTTCCAGTGAAGGTGGTGGAGGCAGGTTCGTTTTTATCATTTAAAAATAAATTGGATAGTTATATGGACGGGAAAGGAATGGAGGGTTATGGTCTGAGCGCAGGTATATGGGACTAGGGGAGAATACGTGTTCGGCACGGACTAGAAGGGTCGAGATGGCCTGTTTCCGTGCTGTAATTGTTATATGGTTATATGGTTATATAGTGCTCAAAGATGGAAAATTACGAATGCCATCTCTAGTCACGGAGGCAGATTGGATTTGCATGAGTTACCAATTATTGGTTACCAATGATACCAGTTATTGGTATCAACTACCTATAGACCCTATGTGCATTCTATGGGTTAAAGGGTTATTGTGCGAATATGCATAATTTGCATGCTCAATTCCAAGTTGATATACTGTGGTGGTGGCATATGTTAGTCACATGGGTGCAATCCAGTCAAAGTATCCTGTCATATTTACCTAACCTCATTTGGCGCTGGTGTATCATCACGTAAAATCAATGACAACACAGAATGGATGTTGGATCACAAAGTATTTTATGACATTATGGCTCAATGGAACACCAAATATCGATATGTTTGTATCCAGGCTCATTCACCGGTTGCAAAAAAATGTTCTTTTATGTCTTTTCTCCATTTTGCCTCATCAGTCGGGTCTTGCAATAAATTCAGCAAGATCCCGCTTCAGGGTTTTTCGTACTGTCTGACTGGCCTATGCAGCCATGGTTCCCGCTTATGTTGGGAATATAATAGAACCTTATATGGTTATTCTAAACATAAAACTTTGCTGGTTCAGCCTGTGACTCGGGAAACCAGCCCCTGCATGATAAAATCAATTCATTGACTTGCAGACTCTGTGAAGACTGCTCCTGCGGCTCGGATTGTCAGACCGATCCATGTATGTGCTCACTGCAGAGTGCAAGGATAGCACCAAAAATTCAGTACATTTCCTCTTCAGGAGATTGGAAGCGTTTTGTTTAAATACTATGTTACATATAATACGGCACGGATTACTGACGTCTTGGAGTTCATTTCAAATGGGTCCTTGACAATAAATTAAGTTATAAAGCCATTAACTGAGCCCAACGTGCCTTCTCATCATATTTGCTGCAGCGAGCGGGACCCACTCTGTCGGGTCTCACCCTCTGATATCCAGTTTATAAAGGATATCTTTAGCACAAGTTCTCCCAGGCCCAAGCACACGGAAGTATGGGATATTGACATTGTGTTAACACTACTTCATCAGGGGGCTCCAGCTACATCCTTATCTTTGGCCCGGCTCTCATAAGGTAGTTATCCTCATGGCGCTGGTCTCAGCGCAACGGGTCCAGTCACTACATAAATTGCGACAGGACAGGATGGTTACACCTGCAAATATATAATATTTTACGTTTATGATTTAGTTAAGTAGAGCAGCCCAGGGGCATCAAGGTCTCAAACTAGTTCTCATGGCATACCCCATGGACCTTCGGTTATGTGTGGTCACACATTTACAACAATACGTCAAGGTCACCTACAGCCTTTGAGGCTCTGATACTAGCAATGTTTGTTAGTTATGAAAAACCTCATAAGAAGGTATCAGTTCTGACCATCTCCAGGTGGTTAAAATGGGGTTTTGGCTTATGCAGGAATAGATACTAATATTTTCTTAATCTCACTCCACCAGGGCTGCTACAACATCGGCAGCAAGGGTTATGTACGTTCCACTGGACCACATCCTAGCGACTGCAGGATGGTCTAACGAATGCGCTTTCCAAACATTTTATAATAACCCTTAGCCAGACCAGGGGTATTTGCCAACTCTATTTTAGGTTCTATTTTATAGTTCCTCCCGGATGAGAGGGGTTACTATTATTATTATTATTTGTTCATTAAATAGCATCAGCATGTTTTAAATCCATGTCATGTCTGTATGCATTATCAATGTTTCCCTTATCTGTGGTCAACTGATGCAGTTGTGTTTGTGTGGACTTTTCCACGGCATGAAATCACAGAGCTTTGAAATCTTCACGAAATCACTCACGTGACTCCGAAGTAAAATAGTAAGATTAAACGAGAAACCAGTTTGAAGTTTGATCTTTATTTTATGAGGAGTTATGATGAGCGATTACGTGCCCTCCGCTCCCAACCCTCGTATCATAAAGGTCATCTGGTAGTTCTAGTTTTCTCTAATCTTACTATGTCACTTCAACTACTGTTATCTATGATTTCACACCGCTGCTTTGAAGATTGACGCGCATGCGCACTGGCGGGCTTCTTCACGTAATCGCTCATCGTAACTCCTCATAAAATAAAGATCAAACTTCAAACTGGTAAGTTCTGGGTTAATCTTACTAATTTAATGTGTTTACATATTCCAAATCAGCTACTTCACCATCCCTTGATACTTTAAACTTTTTTATGTTTAAAATGTGCTCATGATTTTCATGATGACTTTAAAGTGCTATGAAGTTGCAATACTTCCACCTTTTCTTTGCATTGTCAAGAAATTGTTTTTTGAACTGCAACTGCTGGTTGGGCAGCACCTGTGGAGAGTGAAACACGGTTAGCTTTTCAGAACATTGACCTGTTACAGGAATTCAATCCGTAATCTCAGTTTCTTCCTGAGATCCCATCATGAGCCAGACTTCAACCAATTTGATTCACTTCTTGGGATATAAAAAAATGACTAACACTAGATACATAAAGGTTGCAGGACCAGAAAACATCCCATCCACAAATGTACTGAAGTCCTGCACTGCAGAGTAGTTGTACTTCTGGTCGTTATTTCAGTACAGTTATAACACTCAACAATGTGTAAAATTGCCCAGAAGAAAGAGAATCCATGTTTACAAACTAAGTGGTTCTGTCTATTCTTAGTCATCATCATTGTGATGCAATCTCTTGTAGATGGTGCTATCAAGTGTCATCTACACTACAATAAACTAATCATGGATACCCAGTTTTTGCAGAACTACTTGGTCAGGACCTTATCGCAAACTCAGATCAAACATGAACCAATTAACTGTATGCCAGGGGTGAGGTAATAGTAACCCCTGGTGTAAATTAACTCAACTGGGAATCAGAGGGGAAAAAAAACTGTGTTTATGATTATACCTCGCCCAAAGAAAGCCGGCTGTTATTGTTGGCTATAGTCACAAGATATCATTGCAGGAATTCCTCAGAGCAGTCTTTGCCCAATCATCTTCTGCTGCCACATCCGTGACCCTCCCTCCATCATAATATCGGAGCAGAGATGTTCGCTGATGATTGGATAAAGAGAAGTTCTTTTTGTAGCTTCTAAGAAAAATAAGCAGCTCATGCTTGCGTGCAGCCACACCTAGATAATGCCAACACTCGACTAACCGTGCTATCTATGTTATTGGTGAGAAGGGAGTTGGGATTCTGGTCAGTGGTGACACCCATGTCCCTCAGTTTGTTCATGATGGGGGACTCAGTGATAACTCGGTGCCATTGAACCTGGCCTAGATCGCAGGCACAAAATGCTGGAGTAACTCAGCGGGACAGGCAGCATCTCTGGAGAGAAGGAATAGGCGACATTTTGGGTCGAGACCCTTCTACAGACTGATGTCAGGGGAGTGGGCGGGACAAAGATAGAAGGTAGTCGGAGACAGTAAGACTAGTGGGAGAACTGGGAAGGGGGAGGGGATGGAAAGAGAGCGAAAACAAGGGCTATTTGAAGTTAGAGAAGTCAATGTTCATACCGCTGGGGTGTAAGCTATCCAAGCGAAATATGAGGTGCTGTTACTCGTGCCTAGATGTGCCTAGATGGAGTGGATGTGGTAAGGATGTTTCCAGTAATGGGAGAGTCTAGGGCCAGAGGGCACTGCCTCAGAATAAAAGGACATACCTTTAGAATGGAGATGCGGAGAAATTTAGTTTGCCAGAGGGTGGTGAAATCTGTGGAATTCATTGCCACAGACGGCTGTGGAGACCAAATCTTTTAAATATTTAAAAAGTAGAGATTGATAGGTCCTTAATTAGTAAGGGCGTCAAAGGTTCTCTGGAGAAGGCAGGAGAATGTGGTTTCAGAGGGAAACATAGATTAGCCATGATTGAATGCCGGAGCAGACTCGATGAACTGAATGGCCTAATTCTGCTCCTATGTCTTACGAATGTCAAAGATTGGTAGTTAGAGTCTCTCATTTTATAAATGGTCATTGCCTAGCACTTAACAAAACTATCTCACTGGTAAGGGTCTAACAATCCTTCAGCGCTGCACTGAACTGTCATATGCTAACAGAATGGAGTGGCTGGGCTTGTATACTCTGGAGTTTAGAAGGATGAGAGGGAATCTTATTGAAACATATAAGATTATTAAGGGTTTGGACACGCTAGAGGCAGGAAACATGTTCCCGGTGTTGGGGGAGTCCAGAACCAGGGGCCACTGTTTAAGAATAAGGGGTAAGCCATTTAGAATGGAGATGAGGAAACACTTTTTCACACAGAGAGTTGTGAGTCTGTGGAATTCTCTGCCTCGGAGGGCGGTGGAGGCCCGTTCTCTGGATATTTTCAAGAGAGAGCTAGATAGGGCTCTTAAAGATAGCGGAGTCAGGGGATATGGGGAGAAGGCAGGAACGGGGTACTGATTGGGGATGATCAGCCATGATCACATTGAACGACGGTGCTGGCTCGAAGGGCCGAATGGTCTACTCCTGCACCTATTGTCTATTGAAATGTTAATCTAATTGGTTATGCTCAAGTGGAATTAGTCCCCATAATATCTGACACTGGGAAGTGTGTTTTGACTGAGACTTGGTCCATATTAGTCTTTTTTTTTAAAATATTTATTTTATTAGAAGCAATTGTACAAGGCAAAAGTAATCGACATAACAATTGTACAATTTTCGTACAGCTTCAGTTTTAACATTTTATAAACTAGTAAGTGAATCGTAAAAAAGAAAAAAAGGAAAGAAGGGAAAGGAAGAAGAAAGATACGAAAAAGAAAGAAGAAAAACCCCTGAACTAACGAAGAAGTGGAAAAAAAAAGCGGAGATATATCCCACTACCCTTCCCTACACCCGCTCACCCGACCCTAGCGTCGGTTTTGAATTTGTGTTCAACCATTCTGTTGTTGAAGAAATTCAATGAAAGGAGACCATATTTTGGAAAATTGATCTGATTTGTCAGACAAAACAAGCCTTATTTTTTCTAAATGTAGTGTCTCGGTCATTTCTGTGATCCACATCTTCACTGTGGGAACTGTTATCTTTTTCCAGATATTAAGTATAAGTTTTTTAGCATGGTCCATATTATTCTGACCAAGAATAGTAAAAAATAGGTTTATGCAGGAACCTCAAGAACTGGCACATTCAAAAAATTAGTTCTTGAAATTCGTGAGGGTCTCACAGTGACTTGGCAAGTTACCTGTAGAAACATGGAACTGCAGATGCTGGTTTACAAAGAACAGATCTACTACCTCACACCTCACACCCAAGTTCCATCCTAACATCTGATTACTCATTGTGGTTTACATGTTCTTCCTGTGACTGCATCGGTTTCCTCCAGGTGCTCTAAATTCCTCCTAAATCCCAAAGACGTGGGTTGGTAAATTAATTAGCTGCTGTAAATTATCCCCAGTGCAGATGGGAGATGGATAGGAGGAGGATCAGGGAAGAGTTTTTTAGTGGACACACTGCAAATGCTGCAATCTTGAGCAAAAAACAAAACAGCTGGAGGAAATGAGAAGGGTAGGTGGCAGATGGAAAGGGAAACGAAGAAGGGAATTGACACTAAAATTCATCTGACAATTTCCCCCCACAGATGCTGCTCGACCCGCTGAGTTCCTCTAGCATTTTTTTGCTGAAGAATTATTGAGCATGTTGGAGTAGATTACAAAGAAATCTGTGGCGGTTTATGGAATTGCTTTGAGAACTGTCATAGACACTTTGGGCTGAATGCCTTCTGTGTTGTAATGAAGTATGAAAATGATTTGTACGCTGCACTACACAGCACAGTGAGTAATGTATTTAAACTAGTTTCAGTATAGAACAGTAAAATAGTAAGATTAAACGAGAACTTACCAGTTTGAAGTTTGATCTTTATTTTATGAGGAGTTACGTTGAGGGATTACTTGAAGAACCCGCCAGCTCGCATGCGCGTCAATCTTCAAAGCAGCGGTGTGAGATCACAGATAACAGCTGTTGAACTAAACATAGTAAGATTGGAGAAGTCTAGAATACCAGCTGATCTTTATGATAGAGGGTTGGGAGCAGAGGGCACGTAATCCCTCAACGTAACTCCTCATAAAATAAAGATCAAACTTCAAACTGGTAAGTTCTCGTTTAATCTTACTATTTTACTTCAGAGTCAAGTGAGTGACTACGTGAAGATTTCAAAGTTCTGTGATTTCATGCCGTGGAAACGAGTCCATGCGACACACACTGCATCAGTTGACCAATGATGAGTGAACATTAAAAATGCATTCAGACATGACATAGATATAGACATGTTGATGCTTTTAATGAACAAACAATGATAACAGTAACCTCCCTCAACCGGGAGGAAACTATAAAACAGAACCTAACATACAGTTGGCAAATACCCCCGGTCTGGCAATGGGTTAGTTATAAAATGTTTGGAAAGATCGTTCGTTTGACCATCCTGCAGCCGCTAGGATGTGGTCCCGCGAAATGTCCATAACCCTGCTGCTGATGTTGCAGCCCTGGTGGAGTGAGACTTAAAAATGTCAGTGTTCACTCCAGAACCCGTTTTAAATCACCTGGAGATGGTGTGTAGTGATACCTTCTTATGAGGCTTTATGTAACTAACAAACATTGCTAGTTCAGAGCCTCTAAGGCTCTTAGTGACCTAAACATACTGGTGTAGATGTGTGACCACACACAACCGAAGGTCCATGGGATATGCCAACAAATCTAGTTTAAGACCTGATGCCCCTGGTCTATTCTGCTTGACTAAGACATAAACATAAAATGTTATTTTGCCTGCAGATATAATCATCCTGTCCAGTCCCAGCTTATGCAATGACTGGACCCGTTGCGCTGGACTCAGCGCCATGAGCATAACCACTTTGTAAGTGAGTTTGACCAAGGACAGGGATGTAGCTGGAGCCCACTGGCAAAGCGGCGTTAGCACAATGTTAACATCCCATATCTCTGCGCACCTGGGCCTGGGAGGTTTCGAGTTGAAGATACCCTTTATAATCTAGATATCAGAGGGTGAGACCCGACAGAGTGGATTCTGCTCCCCGCAGCCAATATGATGAAAAGGCACATTCGGCACAGTAAATGGCACTTTAACTTAACGATTGTCAAAGACCACATATAAAATTGAACTTCAAGACGTCAGTCATCAGTGCCGAATTATATGTAATATTAGTATAAAACAAACTACTTCCCATCTGTCCCACCTGCAACTGGTCCAAAACGCCGCAGCGAGACTCCTGACGGGCACCCGAAAAAGGGACCACATCACCCCAATCCTGGCCTCTCTCCACTGGCTCCCTGTGCGGTTCCGTATACATTTCAAGATCCTCCTCTGTGTCTACAAAGCCCTCAATGGGCTTGCCCCCACCTACATTAAAAGTCTTCTCACCCACCACTCCACCTCCAGGTCCCTCAGATCGGCCGACTTGGGGTTGCTGAATATCCCGCGATCTAGGCATAAGCTCAAGGGCGACCGCGCCTTTGCGGTTGCAGCTCCTAGACTGTGGAACAGCATCCCCCTTCCCATCAGAACTGCCCCCTCCATCGACTCCTTTAAGTCAAGACTAAAAACTTATCTATACTCCCAAGCCTTTCTTGAAGTCGTCTGAGCGAGGGCTATATGTATATATGTATAGAAACATAGAAACATAGAAAATAGGTGGAGGAGTAGGCCATTCGGTCCTTCGAGCCTGCACCGCCATTCAATATGATCATGGCTGATCATCCAACTCAGTATCCCGTACCTGCCTTCTCTCCATACCCCCTGATCCCTTTAGCCACAAAGGCCACATCTAACTCCCTCTTAAATATAGCCAATGAACTGGCCTCAACTACCTTCTGTGGCAGAGAGTTCCAGAGATTCACCACTCTCTGTGTGAAAAACGTTTTTCTCATCTTGGTCCTAAAGGATTTCCCCTCTATCCTTAAGCTGTGACCCCCTTGTCCTGGACTTCCCCAACATCGGGAACAATCTTCCTGCATCTAATCTGTCCAACCCCTTAAGAATTTTGTAAGTTTCTATAAGATCCCCCCTCAATCTCCTAAATTCTAGCGAGTACAAGCCGAGTCTATCCAGTCTTTCTTCATATGAAAGTCCTGACATCCCAGGAATCAGTCTGGTGAACCTTCTCTGCACTCCCTCTATGGCAATAATGTCCTTCCTCAGATTTGGAGACCAAAACTGTACGCAATACTCCAGGTGTGGTCTCACCAAGACCCTGTACAACTGCAGTAGAACCTCCCTGCTCCTATACTCAAATCCTTTTGCTATGAATGCTAACATACCACTCGCTTTCTTCACTGCCTGCTGCACCTGCATGCCTACTTTCAATGACTGGTGTACCATGACACCCAGGTCTCGTTGCATCTCCCCTTTTCCTAATCGGCCACCATTTAGATAATAGTCTGCTTTCCTGTTTTTGCCACCAAAGTGAATAACCTCACATTTATCCACATTATACTGCATCTGCCATGCATTTTCCCACTCACCCAGCCTATCCAAGTCACCTTGCAGCCTCCTAGCATCCTCCTCACAGCTAACACTGCCCCCCAGCTGAGTGTCATCCGCAGCACGAACGGTCTTCTCAGAGTCTGCAAGTCAATGAATTGATTTTATCATGCAGAGGATGGTTTACCGAGTCACGGCTAAACCGGCAAATTTTTGTGTCTAGAAATAACCAGATAAGGTTCTATTATCATTCCCCACATCAGCGGGAACCATGGCTGTAAAGGCCAGTCAGGTATTACGAAAAGCCTGAAGCGGGAACTTGCTGAGTTTTTTGCAAGACCCGTCCATATATTTTTTGCAACTGGTGATTGAGCCTGGATGCAAACATCTCGATCTTTTAGTGTTCCATCGAGCCACAATGTCGTTAAATACTTTGTGATCCAACATCCATTCCGTGTTATCATTGATTTTACTTCGGAGTCACGTGAGTGACTACGTGAAGAACCCCGCCAGTGCGCCTGCGCGTCATTACGTCAGACGCCTTGACGCAAACGGACGCGAGGAGCAGAGCTCCTCCAGTGGTTTGTAGTTTTTCAACTACAAGGTAAGTAAAAACTTTTTTCATGTTTTCCAGGTCCGTTTACTGTGGGTCTATGGGGATTTTTTCCACAGACGCCATGGGAAAAAACGGACGGGGAAGAGGCGAGCGACACAGCCGACAGAAAGTCGGGAAAGTCGGGAGTCCGCGGTTAGAGACCAACCGCCTCTAAACCCCGGTACAGTCGCCAGCGGTGAGCATAGCGACTGTGGACCTGGGGCTGGTGAAAACACAGTCAGCGCCTGTCGGGCAAAAGACAAAGTTTAAATCCCAACAGCCCACGGAGGGAGTCCCAGGCAATGGAAGTAGCTCCAGGGCTAGATACTGCTTTCGAGCGTATTGCCCAAATAGAAAGCCTTTTACATAGGCTGTTGGAGCAAGGTTCACTCAGGGAGGAGTGTACTGAAAGCCAAGCTGCTGGAAGCAACTCAAACAGCTCCTGGTACAGGGCTAGATACTGCTTTCGAGCGTATTGCCCAAATAGAAAGCCTTTTACATAGGCTGTTGGAGCAAAGTTCACTCAGGAAGGAGTGTACTGAAATCCAAGTTGGTGGAAGCAGCTTAACAGCACCTGGCTCAGGGCTGATGGAATGCACCCTCAGGGATGAGGAGCGTGCTACGGGTCATGAGATTTCAGACCCCGACTCTGACGGTGAGGCTGTACAAGGCGATGAACGGCAGCTGCCAGATGTTCCACCCCTGGCAGTAGGATTCGCTGCCCCGTCAGGGTCAGGAGAGCCATTAGGAGAAGAACTGGCCTCCTTAATAAATTACTTGGTTTACCATCAGCTGGAACAGCAGGAGATGGATGAGACTGCAAGAAAGCAGGAGACCCCAAGTAACTGTGGGTTGCTGAAAGCAGAAGCAGTGAACCAAATTATCTGGAATCAGTTGCAGAGAATATTAAAGCTGCTGGGTTCTGGAATAACTGCTTTTACCAGAATAGCAGATAACAGCCAAGAGATGACGAAGTTGCATCAGGAAGCACTGGGGTTGCTATGCAGCACCCACTTCGAGATCAATTATCTGAGGAAGGTGCTATACGGCCTACTATGAATCCGAAATTCGCAGCACTCTGCAAACCAAGTAATATACAAATACCCAACTTACTCTTTGGAGAGGATCTCGGGAGACGTATTAAAGAGTTGGAAGATGAAGCGAAAACAGGATTGATAAAAACATCAATGGTTACAAAGTCTGTAAAGAAGAAGTATACTTTCAGACGTCATACGGATCCTAGACCAGGACCAAGTCGCTCATCAAGGCAGGGACGTAGCTGGCGGCCTGCAGCGGGAGTGGTGGTGCTTCCGGGAGAATCCAGGGATCTCAGAATACTCAAATGACTCAAGAGGTAGGTGGACCTGGTTCTCATGGGAACATACTAACTGGATTAAGTCCAAAAGTTGGAGGCAGATTACGTCTCTTCTATAAACATTGGAAGAAGATTACTTCAGATGTGGTAATTCTGAATAATATACAAGCATTTCGAATTGAATTCAATCCAAATTATGATTTGCCTGTCCAGCATGTTCCTAGCAGAACTCTCCACTTTGCGAAGGAATGGAGGTTCAAGCTGCGCTTCAAAACCCTACATATAAAAGATGTTTTTGAAGAATCAGTCTACCAAATTCACCAATTTGGGTCAAATATATTCCCTCGATCAAAAAAGGATGGAGGATGTAGGATGATTATAGACTTGACAAGTCTGAATCCTTTTGTTCAGTGTCTGTTCACTTGCAAGATATGAATTATCTTAAAATTTAAATGGATGAACCAATTAGGGCAGTTCAAAGCTCTGCCTAATGGGTTAACGTTCGCTCCCAGAATATTCATAAAATTGTTAAAATCAATTGTGGGGTTGCTGAGAGCCAGGTGCATGTACTAATGGCATACCTGGATGATGTCCTGATTATAGGAAGGACAAATCAGTCAACAGAAGCATCAGTTGCAGTTATGAAATCAAACTTTTGAAAGTTTGGGGGTTTCTAAATTCATCCAAAGAAATCAAGGTTAAAAACATGTACCTCAATTGATTATTTGGGGTTCACAATTGATTCAGCCCAAATGCAAATTACTTTGCCCAGTGAAAAAAGGGTGGAGTTGATTAAAGATTGCAGTAATCTGTTAAACGAGCAAAAACCTCTAATCAGACAGGTGGCTTGAGTACTGGGAAAATTAGTAGATTCCCAGCAGTCCAGTATGGACCATTACATTATCAACAGCTGCAGAGAAGAACAGGCACTGAGAATAAATGCTGCTCATTTTGATAGAACCATGCAAGTAACAACAAATGCTGTTTCTAATCTGCAGTGGTGGATTCTACATGTCTCAAGCAGTTCAGGCAAAGTGCTGATTGAACAACCTTCCATGATATTACAAACTGATGCCAGTGCACTAGGATGGGGTGCAACTGACTTAACATCTAGCTGCTGAGGCAGATGGAATCAGGAAGAGTTATAGTTACTGCAGACATGGGGAATTACCTATTTGGAGCTTTTAGGAGGTTTCTATGGACTCCAAGCTTGTGGTTCTAACACAACTAAAAGGAAGGTTCAAGTTAAAATTAATAAACACAACAGCAGTTGCCTATATTAATGATATGGGTGGAATTAAGTCGGTGTCATGTGAGAAAATAGTTAAATCAACTTTGGTCTTGGTGTATTGAACAGAACATTTGGATTTCAGCTATCTATCTACCAGGTAGAATGAACACGATAGCAGACACCAGGTCACGAAAGTTCCATGATAATAAAGAATGGATGTTGAATCAAGAGGTATTCAATGATATAGTAATCAGATTTGGAATGCCTGACATCGACTTGAATCATCAGCTATCGAGATATGTCTCATGGAAACCAGATTCAGGAGCAGTGGCGATTGATGCTTTCTCACTACATTGGGGTGGTATGTTTTCATATATATTTCCACCTTTCTTCCTCATAAGCCAATGTTTGCTTAAAATCAGGCAAGATGCTGCTTCAAGGATATTGGTAGTACCAGATTGGCCTACACAGCCATGGTATCCGTTGATATTAGAATTAACAACACAAATGTTGATGAAAGTCCCAAAAAGGAGTAATTTATTGCTGCACCCTGTAACAGGGTAACAATCCATTATATGATTGTTTGGATTTGTTGATTTGCAGGTTTTAAGAATGCCTTTTCTGGGACGAGGACTGTCTGAGCGTACTGTGGACATGCTTACGGCAGCCTGGAGGAAGAGCACTCAAAAACAGTACCTGTCTTATATTAAGAAATGGGAAGAGTTATGTGTACAAAAGAATGTGCAATAAAGTACTGAAGATATTTCAAATGTTTAGAATTTCTGTCAAAACTTTATTATGATGAAGGTCTGAGTTGTAGTGCAATTAATTCAGCCAGAAGTGCATTGTCCTCATATTTGGTTCTGGAGTCAGAAAGAAACCCAATTGGGTCATACCCACTTGTTGCCAGACTAATGAAAGGAATCTTTAATTCCAAACCACCGAAACCTAGGTACATGACAATCTGGTATGTAAGTGTGGTACTGAAACTACTTCGTGAATGGTCATCAAGTGTGTCTTTACCTTTGGCTAAGCTCAGTATGAAAGTATTAATGCTTATGGCATGAGTGACAGCACGACGAGTGCAAACACTTGGAAAATTACAAATAGACAGTATGGAAGTAACTGAAGATAAGGTTACATTCTATATCTATGACCTACTAAAGCAAATTAGGCCAGGTGTGACAGGATTTATAATTATACTAGCAGTATATCCAAATGATCCTTGTCTCGGTATTAAGACATATTTGTTACAATACATTGAGGTCACAAAGAATTTGAGAAATACGGAAACTGGGTTGTTGATCACACACAAGAAACCACACAAGAGAGTTTCAATACAGACTATTTCCAGATGGATAAAAGAAGTCTTAACAGCTGCTGGTATTAACACTTATGTTTTTACGTCTCACTCGGCTAGGGCAGCAGAAACGTCGGCGGACAGGGCAAAAGACGTCCCCGTCGACCATATCCTCGCACCTGCCGGGTGGTCCAATGAGTTGATGTTTCAACATTTTTACCATCGGCCTATTGTTAATGCGGGATTGTTTGCAGAAACTATTTTAAGTTCTGTGTAAATTCCTCTGGTTTAAAGGGGACCTGATTAATTTCATTATTGAAATGAATTACTGCATTTGTGGTACAAATGTTATTATGAATGCATGATTGATTATTTCTCGTTCCGAGTCAATCAATGCAGTGAGAAGCCGGGATTGATCCACGGCATGAAATCACAAAGCTTTAAAATCTTCACGTAGTCACTCACGTGACTCCGAAGTAAAATAGTAAGATTAAACGAGAACTTACCTAAGTTTGAAGTTTGATCTTTATTTTATGAGGAGTTACGTAGGTGATTACGTGCCCGCCACGACCTTACCCTCTATCATAAAGGTCAGATGGAAGTTCTTGAATTACTCGTTTTATTATGAGACTATATTACTTCGGTTGTTGTTTTTTGTGATTTCACACCGCTGCTTTGAAGATTGACGCGCAGGCGCACTGGCGGGGTTCTTCACGTAATCACCTACGTAACTCCTCATAAAATAAAGATCAAACTTCAAACTTAGGTAAGTTCTCGTTTAATCTTACTATTTTACATGATGATACACCAGTGCCAAATGAGGTTAGGTAAACTATCACCGGATACTTTGACTTTGTTGCACCCATGTGATTAACAAATACCACCACCAAAGTGCATCAACTTGGACTTGAGCATGCAGATCATGCATATTCACACAAAACCTTTAATCCACAGAATGCACGTAGTGTCTATAGGTAGTTGATACCATATAACTGAAGAATTGGCAACTCATGCAATCCCATCCACCTCCGTACCTAGAGATGGTATTAGTAATTTTCCATCTTTAAGCAATAGCATCAGTTTGTAATTAACTGAAGATTTACTGATGAAAAGTTAGTGGAGCAATGCCGAATACTGTTCGTCCACCATGGTGACTTTGATAGTTTCAGCTGGGAATAGCAAAGGTCTGGTAACAATAACCTACATGGTACTTGAGAGCTTACTCCTTTGCACACTGTATAGTTCTGATAATGCAAAGGCCCAAATAGCACAGCTGAAAGCCAATATATTGCCAATTACAATAGATGAATAGGGTGGTAAAGAAAGCTTTTGGTGTGCTCGCCTTTATAAATCAGAGCATTGAATATAGAAGTTGGGATGTAATGTTAAAATTGTACAAGGCATTGGTGAGGCCAATTCTGGAGTATGGAGTACAATTTTGGTCGCCTAATTATAGGAAGGATGTCAACAAAATAGAGAGAGTACAGAGGAGATTTACTAGAATGTTGCCTGGCTTTCAGCAACTAAGTTACAGAGAAAGGTTGAACAAGTTAGGTCTTTATTCTTTGGAGCGCAGAAGGTTAAGAGGGGACTTGATAGAGGTCTTTAAAATTATGAGCGGGTTAGACAGAGTGGACGTGGATAAGCTTTTCCCATTGAGAGTAGGGAAGATTCAAACAAGGGGACATGGCTTGAGAATTAAGGGACAGAAGTTTAGGGGGAACATTAGGGGGAACTTCTTTAATCAGAGAGTGGTAGCTGTGTGGAATGAGCTTCCAGTGGAAGTGGTGGAGGCTAGTTCGATTTTATCCTTTAAAAATAGATTGGATGGGTATATGGACGGGAAAGGAATGGAGGGTTATGGTCTGAGTGCAGGTAGATGGGACTAGGGGGAAGTATTTATTTTTAATTTAAAAAAATATAATAATAATAATGTTCGGCACGGACTTGAAGGGCCGAGATGGCCTGTTTCCGTGCTGTTATGGTTATATGTTATATGGTTATATAAGGCTGCTTGATAACAACCTTCAATTAATTCCAATCTCTTGCCTCAGGGCAGAGTCCCAGACAAATTAATAGAATTAAAGGTAAATCCCAATAATCAATCATTTCAGTTGGTATCAAATTAAATGTAACTGGATGGATGAGAAACCCAATTTCTCAATATAGTTTGGTGGCTGATACAGCTAATTTAGCAAAATACAGCGTTTTGAATATCATCCAGCTGGCCATAACAATTGTTTTTTAGCTCTGAGCAGCCGAAGCACTGGTTTTAGTAATTTGGTAAATAACCTGGGAGCTGAAGTTAGCCCATTTTGCAACGCTTTTAACTGTATCATTGCCCTATCCAGCTAAATTTCAAATATCTCCGGTGCCCCGTGAATGGAAACTGATCCCATGGAGGTTAAACAGTCATGACGTTTCTTATTCAGAAATGTCTATACTGCACATGTGAGTTGAACCTGTTGACAATGAACAGGCCACATCTGCCATAATTGCGAGCCTGCCTTGAAAGGCAACTCCAGCCATATTTCCGAGAACTCTGGCCAATTCTGCGCCTGTCTCGCTTGTATACTGTGCAGTATAAACTATCTCATGTTATCATTTTAATTTATAAACAGATCTGAATCTTATGTTATCATTGTCATCTGTACAAAAACAAGTGTAAATATTACCAACTTGCAAATGGTCCACATACCCCATGTTTCGGAAAGAACCAGACCCACCTACCTTCATGGTTATCGGTGGTTTTATGGTAAGCCCAAAGGCCCCTGATGCGGGTTCTATTTCCGTCCTTGATTTGGAGAGTAGGACTGCTGGGGTACGTGGATCCCATATTTCCCCTTAGGACCGGTTTTGGGCATTGGCCTAAAAAGACCTGCGCTCGGCTTTCAACCTGCCACCAGCTTCAGTGAACCGCTTCCTCGGATGGAGGCTTGGGGTGTGTTGTTGCCGACACAATGAAGCTTTGCTCGTCGTTGGTACTTTGATTAGACCGACAGCTTTTGTTTCCTCATCCCGGTCTTACCTGTTTCAAAAGGTTTTCCGTGAAGAGAAGATTCGACCATTACTGGCCTTTCTATGTTCATTTTGAAGTGTGCCTTGCATATCAAGACCAGGCCAGTAATCTTTAAAATGTTGTTGGAGTTTCATTTCCTGGGTATTCATGCCGCCTCCAATATCAACCCAGATAGCGCTGTTCACTGCTGGCACTTTCAGGAACCCTTTCACCTGTTCCTATAATGATGTGACGTGAGGTAGCTGCTGCTCCGCGAGGGGAACTCTGGCCCCTCTGCCAATGGCTGGAAGCAAACTTTTCCAGCAGGAGCTCCTTCGTTTGCGAGGATATCGCAACCCTTGATGCAATGACATAAATTTCTGGAACCTCACGCATGTACTCCAGTATGTTCCCCTGACATACTTCTGAGTTTGGAGTCAGTTACCAACTGACCCGTCGCACTCACCTTCACAGATAGGGAGATTTCCATGGACCATATGAGGATGGAGCATTACCTTGATGAACGCCCTGCGGACGCTATCCAATTTGGGAAAAAACGTCCGAGGACGTACCCATCCTGGCCTGACTTCAGTCTAGGCCTCTCAGACTCCGTTTCGCTCTTACCCTCTGCGGGCTGCCGGAGTCTGAATTCGCCGCCAGCTACCCGCACTTCCGCGGTCCGTAGCCGTGTCTTCCCACGGTCCCCGTAGCCGAGGTTCCCCCTAGCCGGGTTACCCGCGGTCTTCCCACGGTCCCCGAAGTCGGGTTCCGCGGACCCCGCAGCCGGGCTTCCCCCCGCGGTTGTTGCAGCTGGCATTCCCCCGCGGTCCCTGTGGAAGGAATTCCCCGTGATGTCGGGTTTCCAAGCCGGTTGTCCCTGCTGTTTCCACAGCCGGGATACCTCCGCGGTCCCTGAAGAAGGGCTGCCCCGCGATATCTGTGGTCGGGCTTCCCCCGGGCCGGATCCCCGCAGTTTTCGCAGCTGGAATCCCCCTCCCCCCCCCCCCCCGTGGTCCCTGTAGAAGGGAGCCGGGTGGAGCTGGGATTTCGACCCCGGAACGTCTCTGTAAAGAGCTTCCTGCAAGGAGAAAACAGACCTGGAAAAAAGTTTAAAACTTACCTTCAGGTTTGACCGCTGGTGGAGCAGCGCTCCCCCAGCCCGTCGTTGCGCAATGCGTTAGACGATATGACGCGCATGCGAGCTGGCGGGTTCTTCACGTAGTCACTCACGTGACTACGAAGTAAATTTCATACTTAAAGATTATGATCTCCATGAGTAGTCCAATTGACTGTGTAACCTGTCAACTGCTGACACAGATAACGCAAGCTGACACAGTACAAAGTCTGTACATTCAGATTTGATTAAAATAGACCCTGAGATCATTAGTTGAGTTGATATAGATATGTTTTATTCCAAAAAAACTACAGGAACACATATCTGTATTAATTCACAGCATCTTCGGTTCATACCATTCATTGCTTCACCAGCGCAAATATATTTCTTCTCACTTCCACACTAATTCTTTTGCATAAATCTATGATCTATGATTACTGACTCCAACTTGACAGACAAAGTTGTACGAGGTCCATGAATTTACATTGCAACTTGACAAAAGCAGAATTCCAAATGGCCCTGTAAGAGTACAAGCAGTCAATACTTTGACCAGCAGTCATGACATTATCCACAACTTTTTATTTTGAGTTTAGATTTCCAGAATCTACATTGTTTGTGTAAATATTGAGAATGTAGAATTTTCAATAACTTTGGAGCAAACATAATCATGTTTTCTACAATTTTAACACATTATTGTCATACTGGCCACACAACTCAGACAAGGGAAAATGTCAACATAACTGCTTTCATTAAACAATCCATGCATTCTTTATTTGGAGTATTGCATGCAGTTCTGCTCGTTCCATTACAGATGTGGACGCTTTGGAAAGGGTGCAAAGAGGATTTACCAGAATAATGCCTGGATTGGGGGAGGAGGGGGGGGGCGGTGGGGGTGGGACTGGGGTTTAGTTACAGGGAGGATGAACAGGCTTGGATTGTTTTCTCTGGAATGCTGGAGGTTGCGGGTAGACCTGATAGAAGTGTATAAAATTCCAAGAGGCATAGATTGGGGAGTGAGTCAGAACCTCTCTCCCAGGATGGAAAAATCATAGGTACTAGAGGGCATAGCTTTAAGGTGAGAGGGGCAACTCAATATTGTTTAATTGTCATAGGTACTGAAATGGAACAATGAAATCCTTACTTGCAGCAGCGCAACAGGTTTGTAAACACAGTATTCAATAGATATAACAATAATAATAAACAAACAAAAAAGTTCAATGAAAAACCCCAATAAAGTGCTAAAACACAACAAAAGCCCGAAGTCCCCAGTGCAACCAAGATAGTTCAAAGTTAATGTTCATACCATTAGGTTGTAGACCACCCAGGTGAGATATGAGGTGCTGTTCTTCTAGTTTGTGTTGGGCATCACTGACGGTGGAGGCATGGACAGGTCGGTTTGGGAAATGCACTCACAAACTGTCATACACTGAATTGATTTTAAACATGGAGACCTGTGAGAAGTCGTAACGATGAAGTAGGATATTATTCTACGCTCAGGAGGATTAATAAAGAGAAGAAAAATATGAGGTCACATAAAGTAAGAACTGGTCGGACAACTATGATTAGTCCATTTGTTGACAATATTATTAGGAAGTCACAAATCACCAATGAAGTAGCGAATGGCTCCTGTGTGCAATAGAGGTTTACAGCAAACAACTAACCAATGATTAGACAACAAAAGCTGCCATTGATTACTACTGAGGTTCAAATGCAACCATTTACAGCCCTTAAAATATTACTGATAAATAGAGCAGTCAATCTTCAAGTTACACATTGATTTTCAAGCTCTTTTTTATGTATTATTGATTAAAGCAGCATTTTACAACTGCAAAGCAAAGCACTGTAAAATGTACCAGGGTCTGGGTTGCAAGCAACTTCAGAGATCAGA
This sequence comes from Malacoraja senta, assembly GCA_038087875.1. Lineage (NCBI taxonomy): Eukaryota > Metazoa > Chordata > Chondrichthyes > Rajiformes > Rajidae > Malacoraja > Malacoraja senta. Next base: position 122,426,442 of record CM075978.1, on the reverse strand, counting down.
GTCCAGCCAGCTGAGGTCTTGGGTTCAACATGCTGAGGTTCCTCTTGCTTTAGGCTTGTAGTGAGGGAAAACCTGTTTCATCTTAAACTTTCTAGCCTTCCATTTGTTTCTTCATGAAGTGCCCAACTGATTATTTGAATGTATTCACATGCAAAATAGTAAGATTAAACGAGAACTTACCAGTTTGAAGTTTGATCTTTATTTTATGAGGAATTGCGATGAGTGATTACGTGAAGAAGTCCCGCCAGTCCGCATGCGCGTCAATCTTCAAAGCAGCGGTGTGAAATCACAGATAACATTAATTGAAGTAACATAGTAAGATTAGAAACATAGAACTACCAGACGACCTTTGTGATATGAGGGTTGGGAGTGGAGGGCACGTAATCACTCATCGCAACTCCTCATAAATAAAGATCAAACCAAACTGGTAAGTTCTCGTTTAATCTTACTATTTTACTTCGGAGTCATGTGAGTGATTCCGTGAAGATTTCAAAGCTCTGTGATTTCATGCCGTAGATTCAAATCCAGGCTTCCCACTGCATCGATTGACTCGGGATGAGTGAATAATCAAAATTCATTAAACCATGACATTGATTTGAACGTATTAATAGTTTATTTTAATAAAGAAAAACCAATAGCAACCCCTCTGTCCTAGGGGGAAGCTATAAAACAGAACTCAAAACAGAATGGGCAAATACCCCTGGTTTGGCAATCGGTTTGTGATAGAATTTTTGAAAAATTAATTCACTTGACCATCCTGCGGCCGCGAGGATATGGTCGATGGGGACGTCCATTGCCCTGGCCGCTGACGTTGATGCCGCCCTGGTAGAATGAGATTTAAAATTGTCAGTGTCAATACCTGCACAAACCAGAACCTGCTTCAGCCACCTTGAAATGGTCTGAACCGACACTTTCCTATGCATTTTTTGTGGCTAATAAATAATGCTGATTCCACACCTCTGAGGCGTTTGGTGGCCTTGATATAATATAGCAAGTGTGACACCACACATAGTCGTGAATCCGTGGGGTATGCCGAAAAAATAATCTTAAACCCTGTCACTCCTGGTCTGCTCTGCTTGAGTAGATCATATATGTAAAACGTAATGGTATCTGCAGATACTTCCATCCTATCTAGCCGTAGCTTCTGCAATGTCTGCACCCGTTGTGCTGAAACCAGTGCCATGAGCATGACTACCTTCATGGTGACTTTGGCCAAAGACAGGGATGTGACGGGAGTCCACTGACGAAGCAGCGCGAGTACCACGCTTACATCCCAGATTACCGAATACCTGGGCCTGGGGGGATTGGAATTAAAAATTCCCTTCATAAATCGAGATATTAGAGGGTGAGACCCAATAGAATATTGTTCTGATCCCATCCACAAGTATGAGGACAGGGCACTCCTGGCTGTGGCTGTATTGATCGCACTATAGCTTAACCCTTCATCAAAATAGAGAGTTGACAGGAATTCTAGCACATCTGAGATGCATGCCGTGTGATATGTAATATTCTCCCGTGAGCAGAACACCTCCCATTTCCTGACATGAGAGATGTACTGCTTTTGGGTACTATCCCTCCAGGCCGCAGTGATCACATCCACGGTTCGATCGGATAGTCCTCGCCCCAGGTATGGCCTCCTCAGAATCTGCAAATTAACAGATCAATACGGTCATGTAAAGGATGTTGATCGCCAGTTACAGGGTGCGCCAGTAGGTCACTACATTTGGGAACAGTCATAAGAGGCTGTGTAATTATCTCCAAAACGAGCGGGAACCATGGCTGAGTAGGCCAGTCGGGTACCACCAACACTCCTGAGGCGGAGTCCTGCTTGATCTTGAGCAGACACCGACTGATGAGGCAAAATGGAGGAAATGCATATAAAAACATTCCACCCCAATGTAACGAGAATGCATCAACCGCTACTGCCCCAGGGTCTGGTTCCCATGAAACATATTTAGGTAACTGGTGGTTGAGTCTGGATGCAAACAAATCGATATCTGGCATCCCATACCGAGCAACAACGTCGTTAAATACCTCATGATTCAACATCTATTCTGTGTTGTCATTGAATTTGCGTGACCTGGTGTCTGCCACTATGTTGAATCTACCTGGTAGGTAGATAGCTGAAAGCCAAATGTTTCTGGTAACACACCAGTTCCAAATTATATTAGCCAATCTATCACAAGATTCCGACTTGATTCCACCCATAGATTGCCGTAGTGTTGTCAATCTGAAGTTGAACATGCAGGTGACACTTAGTAGAGCAATAAGCCTTAAGCCCATAAAATGCTCCCAAAAGCTCTAAATAATTAATCCCAGGTGATTGCAGAAGAGGTGCCTCATACATATTCCATCTGCCTCCACAGCTAGAAATGGTATCAGTAGCACCTGAACCTAGAGCACTGACATCAGTCTGTAACACAATGGAAGGTTGGTCAACCAGAATTTTGCTGGAACAACTTGAGATGTTTATAATCCACCAGTGCACTTCAGCAATGGCTTCAGCTGGTAATTGCATGGGCCTGTCATAATGACCTGTATGTATCCTGAGTGCCTGTTTCTTTGCACGCTGTAAATTTTGGTAATGCAAAGGTCCAAACTGCACACCTTGAAAAGCAGCCACTAATTTGCCAATCAAGCTGGTCACCGGTCTAATTGAAGGTTGTTGCTCCTCTATGAGCTTGTTACAGACTTCAATTAACTCTAGCCTTTTGCCCCTGGGCAGTGACTGACATGAGATTTGAGTTAATCGTGAATCCCAAATAATCAATAACTCTGACTGGTGTTAATTTGGATTTAACTGGATGAATGATAAACCCCAATCTCTCAAAAGTGAGCTTAACAACTGAAATGGATGATTTAGCTGTTTCCCGAGTCTTTCCTATGATTAAAATATCATCCAAATAGGCCATTACAATATGACCCTGAGCTCGGAGTAGCCCCAGTACTGGATTTAACAGTTTCGTAAATAATCTAGGGGCTGAGGTTAATCCATTAGGCAGTGCTTTGAATTGCCATAATGACTCATCCAGCTAAATGTCAAATATCTCCTATCAACCCTATGAACAGGCACTGAGTAATATGCATCTTTAAGGTCTATACGCCATATAACATCTTCTGAAAATCAGTTGTTTGGCAGTAACAAAAGTTTCCATTTTGAAATGTTTATACTGTACAAAAGGGTTAAGGCTCGTCAGGTCGAGGATGATTCTACATCCTCCATCCTTTTTTGACCTAGGAAAAATATTAGACACGAATTGGTGGAGTTGGCGAACCGACTTCGCAATTACCCCTTTTTTGTATAATTTTTCAAGTTCTGCCTGTACCTCCATATTCTCTTTTTGTGAGAAAATGAGTGTCCGGCTTGGAACATGCTGAGTGGGTGGACACAAATTGGGAAGGAATTCAATTCGAAAATCTTGTATACTGCACAGTATAAACTGATCTGATGTTATCTCATACCATTCCTTTACGAACAAGTGTAATCTCCCCCCAACTTGAAGGTGTATTTCATTTAATATGTTCCTATAAGAACCAGACCCACCTACCTCCATGGTTATCGGTGGAATTTGCTGCCCCCGGTTTCTGGTGGGAAAAATCACGTTTGCTTGTGTCCCGGTTGCAGCCATAGTGAATGGCCGGCTTGTTCCTTGACCGGACCCGGTCTCTGCAACCCGTCTGTAGGGGTACTGCCACGGAGTGCCGCCGAACCGTTCTGCTGACCATTGGTGCTTTAATCAGTCCCACCGTCGTCGAGCTCCTTAACTCTTTTCGCGAGGTCTTCCCCAAACAGCAGATTTGGTGGCTGAATGTTGCTGGGTTTACACAGCGCCGCAAATTTTGGGTTGATGGTAGAGCGGATGGCACTTTTCCTCAAACAATTAATTTCGAAATGTGCATTGCACATGAGGGCTAAGGCATCCTGCTGTGTATCAGACAGGTGCCCCTCGTCCACCGATCTGGCGAATGTAGTAATGCCCGAGGCGAGCAACATCAGCACCCTCTGAAGCTTCATTTCTTGAGCTCTGATGCCAATGCCCATATGGCCCCATATAGCGTGATTTACTGCCGGTACTTTAAGTAGCACACAGTTAGCCGGGGTCTCATATTTTTTGGCTGTCTCATCCATAGTCAGCTCTTGCAGCTGATGTGAAGCCAGATAGTTTATGGTTGCAGCCAATTCATCACCCAGCGGCTTTCCTGACTCTCTTGGGATGGCAAATCTTGCTGCCAGGTATGGTACTTCTGGCTCGTGCCCTTCATCCCTTGGGGTATGCTCCACAGCTATACCCACAGATTCGGCGTCAGAATCAAACTGACCCGTTAAGCTCTTCTCCAAGAAGGAGCGATTAAGCAGCCCTGTTTCAGGCGCTGCTGGCGCGGGCTCTCCCGTAGGCCGGCGCAGACACAACTCCTCCTGCCGGAGTGTATCTGGATGGAGCATCCTCTCCATTAGGAGCTCCATTTTAGACAACCGTGCAAAAACGGTATCCATTCCCGGAGGGGAACCCTCCTGGCCCGACTCATCCGAGTCTGTGGGCCGTGCAGACTTTCTAGCGGCCTTGCGCCCCAATGGCGCGGCGACAGTGCTCTGCACCAAGTCTGCAGTCGCTGGTCTACCTACTAGCGACTGAATAGGTGAACTAGGCAGCCGCCCGCTACCAGCACTCCCGCGGTCTTCCATAGCTTTCCCAGCGGCTCGCCTCGACTTCACCCTAGACGCTTTCTCCATAGTTGAAGACTTGATCCTGAAACAAGAATTATACACAGAAAGCGACCTCCGACTAAGTTTTACACTTACCTGAGGTTTTTAAACTTACCGCTGGAGGAGCAATGCACCTCCCAGCCGGTCGCTGCGCCATGCGTCAGATGTAATGACGCGCATGCGGACTGGCGGGACTTCTTCACGGAATCACTCACGTGACTCCGAAGTAAAATCTCATGTATATTGAGCCGTATAATTTGTGCTCACAGATCAAATAATGCTGTATGGCTAAAAATTGGCTTAAATTCTTTCATTCTTACTAGATGATGCAATTGCAGGCAGGTGTGTGGGGGAAGCCTCTGATTGGTCGAACGGACTAGAGGAAGCAGCTGATTGGCTTGTATCCCAGGTAAGGGGATTATGAGGGCCAGGGCAGTTTACTGTTCTGGATGTCAGATGTGGGAAGTCATGGAGTCTGATAGCCCTCCAGACGTCCACATCTGCGCCAGGTGCGTCGAGATGGGGCTCCTAAGGGACCGTGTTAGGAACCTGGAGCAGCAACTCGATGACCTCTGTCTGCTCAAGGAGAGCGAGGAGGTCATAGAAAGGAGTTACAGGGAGGTGGTCACTCCAAGACCACGGGAGACAGAAACCTGGGTCACAGTTAGGAAGGGCAATGGGCAGAGGCAGGGACTGGTGAGTACCCCAGTGGCTGTACACCTTGAAAATAAGTACTCATGTTTGAGTAATGGTGGTGGAGATGGCCTATCTGGGGGCTGCGACAGCGGCCGGGCCTCTGGCACAAAGACCGGTCCTGTTGCTCAGAAGGGTAAGGAAAAGAAGAGGAGGGCAATTGTAATAGGGGACTCTATAGTCAGGAGGTCGGATAGGCGTTTCTGTGGATGCAGACAGGAGACCCGGATGGTAGTTTGCCTCCCTGGTGCCATTGTCAGGGATGTGTCTGAACGTGTCGAAGAAATCCTGAAATGGGAGAGAGAGGAGCCTGAGGTTGTGGTACATATAGGTACCAACGACATAGGTAAAAAAAGAGAAGAGGCCCTGAAAGAAGAATTTAGGGAGTTAGGTAGAGAATTAAGGTGAAGGACTGCAAAGGTAACAATCTCAGGATTACTGCCTGTGCCACGCGACAGTGAGAGAAGGAATGGAGCGAGGTGGAGGATAAATGAGTGGATGAGGGACTGGTGCAGTGGGTATGGATTCAAGTTTCTGGATCATTGGGACCTCTTTTGGGGAAGGTGCGACCTGTACAGAAAGGATGGGTTGCACTTGAACTTGAGGGGGACCAATATCCTGGCGGGTAGATTTGCAAAGGCTACTGGGGAGACTTTAAACTAGTATGGTTGGGGGGAGGGACTCAAATTGGGAAAGCTAGCAGTCAGTGTGTGAGGCAGGAGGCAGAGAATGGAAGCACTCTGACCCAAAATGTAGGGGAGAGAGAAGAAAAAGACAATAAACAGAGAATAAGAGAGGGTGGGTTTCTTAAATGTGTATATTTTAATGCTAGGAGCATTGTAAGAAAGGTGGACGAACTTAAAGCCTGGATTGACACCTGGAAGTATGATGTTGTGGCGATCAGTGAAACATGGTTGCAGGAGGGCTCTGATTGGAAACTAAATATTCCAGGATTTCGTTGCTTCAGGTGTGATAGAATTGGAGGGGCAAGAGGTGGAGGTGTTGCATTGCTTATCAGGGAAGATATTACAGCAGTGCTTTGGCAGGATAGATTAGAGGGCTCTTCTAGGGAGGCTATTTGGGTGGAACTGAGAAATGGGAAAGGGGTAGCAACACTCATAGGGGTGTATTATAGACCGCCAAATGGGGAGCGAGAATTGGAGGAGCAAATATGTAAAGCGATTGCAGATATTAGTAGTAAGCACAAGGTAGTGATTGTGGGAGATTTCAATTTTCCACACATAGATTGGGAAACACATTCTGTAAATGGGCTGGATGGGTTGGAGTTTGTAAAATGTGTGCAGGATAGTTTTTTGCAGCAATACATAGAAGTACCTACTAGAGAAGGGGCGGTGCTGGACCTCCTGTTAGGAAATGAGACGGGTCAGGTGGCAGAGGTATGCGTTGGGGAACAGTTCGGGACCAGTGATCACAATACCATTAGTTTCAATATAATTATGGAGAGGGTCAGAACTGGACCTAGGGTTGAGATTTTTGATTGGAGAAAGGCTAACTTTGAGGAGATGCGAAAGGATTTAAAAGGAGTAAATTGGGACAGTTTGTTTTATGGGAAAGATGTGGAAGAGAAATGGAGGACATTTAAAGGTGACATTTTAAGAGTACAGAATCTTTATGTCCCTGTTCGGTTGAAAGGAAATAGTAAAAATTGGAAAGAGCCATGGTTTTCAAGGGAAATTGGACACTTAGTTCGGAAAAAGAGAGAGATCTACAATAATTATAGGCAGCATGGAGTAAATGAGGTGCTTGAGGAGTATAAAAAATGTAAAAAGTGTCTTAAGAAAGAAATTAGAAAAGCTAAAAGAAGATATGAGGTTGCTTTGGCAAGTAAGGTGAAAGTAAATCCAAAGGGTTTCTACAGCTATATTAATAGCAAAAGGGTAACGAGGGATAAAATTGGTCCATTAGAGAGTCAGAGTGGACAGCTATCTGCAGAGCCAAAAGAGATGGGGGAGATATTGAACAATTTCTTTTCTTCGGTATTCACCAAGGAGAAGGATATTGAATTATGTGAGGTAAGGGAAACCAGTACAGTAGCTATGGAAACTATGAGATTCAAAGAAGAGGAAGTACTGACACTTTTGAGAAATATAAAAGTGGATAAGTCTCCAGGTCCAGACAGGATATTCCCTAGGACATTGAGGGAAGTTAGTGTAGAAATAGCAGGGGCTATGACAGAAATATTTCAAATGTCATTGGAAACGGGAATAGTGCCGGAGGATTGGTGTACTGCGCATGTTGTTCCGTTGTTTAAAAAGGGTTCTAAGAGTAAACCTAGCAATTATAGACCTGTTAGTTTGACGTCAGTGGTGGGCAAATGAATGGAAAGGATACTTAAAGATAATATATATAAGCATCTGGATAAGCAGGGTCTGATTAGGAACAGTCAACATGGATTTGTGCCTGGAAGGTCATGTTTGACTAATCTTCTTGAATTTTTTGAAGAGGTTACTCGGGAAATTGATGAGGGTAAAGCCGTGGATGTTGTATATATGGACTTCAGTAAGGCCTTTGACAAGGTTCCTCACGGAAGGTTGGTTAAGAAGGTTCAATGGTTGGGTATTAATGGTGGAGTAGCAAGATGGATTCAACAGTGGCTGAATGGGAGATGCCAGAGAGTAATGGTGGATGGTTGTTTGTCAGGTTGGAGGTGAGTGACTAGTGGGGTGCCACAGGGATCTGTGTTGGGTCCACTGTTGTTTGTCATGTACATCAATGATCTGGATGATGGTGTGGTAAATTGGATTGGTAAGTATGCAGATGATACTAAGATAGGTGGGGCTGTGGATAATGAAGTAGATTTTCAAAGTCTACAGAGAGATTTATGCCGGTTGGAAGAGTGGGCTGAAAGATGGCAGATGGAGTTTAATGCTGATAAGTGTGAGGTGCTACATCTTGGCAGGACAAATCAAAATAGGACGTACATGGTAAATGGTAGGGAATTGAAGAATGCAGGTGAACAGAGGGATCTTGGAATAACTGTGCACAGTTCCCTGAAAGTGGAATCTCATGTAGATAGGGTGGTAAAGAAAGCTTTTGGTGTGCTGGCTTTTATAAATCAGAGCATTGAGTACAGAAGTTGGGATGTAATGTTAAAATTGTACAAGGCATTGGTGAGGCCAATTCTGGAGTATGGTGTACAATTTTGGTCGCCTAATTATAGGAAGGATGTCAACAAAATAGAGAGAGTACAGAGGAGATTTACTAGAATGTTGCCTGGGTTTCAGCAACTAAGTTACAGAGAAAGGTTGAACAAGTTAGGGCTTTATTCTTTGGAGCGCAGAAGGTTAAGGGGGGACTTGATAGAGGTCTTTAAAATGATGAGAGGGATAGACAGAGTTGAAGTGGATAAGCTTTTCCCACTGAGAGTAGGGAAGATTCAAACAAGGGGACATGACTTGAGAATTAAGGGACAGAAGTTTAGGGGTAACATGAGGGGGAACTTCTTTACTCAGAGAGTGGTGGCTGTGTGGAATGAGCTTCCAGTGAAGGTGGTGGAGGCAGGTTCGTTTTTATCATTTAAAAATAAATTGGATAGTTATATGGACGGGAAAGGAATGGAGGGTTATGGTCTGAGCGCAGGTATATGGGACTAGGGGAGAATACGTGTTCGGCACGGACTAGAAGGGTCGAGATGGCCTGTTTCCGTGCTGTAAATTGTTATATGGTTATATGGTTATAGGTGGCTTTGGAAGGATAGGCAAAATGGAAATACGAAGAATGGATGCATTCAGGATGTAAAGAGTATAAATAGAATCAAGGACAGGCATCTAATGGTCCCTATCATGGCATGCAAATAATGAGTACATAGACCAAAGGGTGTGTGTGCATGCATGCGTGTGTGTGTGAGATGTCTTGGTATCCCATACCACCCTAATATCCCAAAGCTAAGCTAATCTCATCTGGATTTTTGCTGGAATTACTTCCAAGATCTCATCAAAGGCCACTAAAGAAATGGATCAACATACAACTCAATTTAAAGCATCCATGGAATATAACATATTAAGCATAAAATAGAGTGTCCAACATTTTTTGTTGACTAGTTACTGATCCGTCAGCAACTACAAACATTACATGAAGTGTCTCTTATATTCCTGACCTAGACTGGGTGTGGAAGATCAGATGCACTAAGTGAAGGTTACTGCCCATTATTTACAGCTGCAACACTCAGGATACCTACAGACTACAATCAGCCCCAAGGGGGTATTTCTGATGGCCAATCTTGTTCCCACATTTCACCGAGTAAACTAATATCATTGTGTCAGTCAATGGAAAAATCTGTGACATTTTGGTGTGTTTCTTCTAGCTTGTCAAAGTTAATACTTAGACATAGTTTCCAGAAGAAAATGTGGAAAAGTCACAAATCATGCAGGTACTTTCCTTTTGCACAGATCACAGAAAATTGCCAGCAATCAATTAACTTGTACCTGTATTTCATAGGTAGCTGTCTCTAATCCCTTGTCAAATAACTAACTTAGGTCTGGAAGAACAAACGACTGCAAGAAGGATGAGTTCTGACATAGTTGCACGAGGAATTAAATGAAAACCCTGGAGGGAAAGTATCACACAAAGGACAATTAAAGTCCTGGCGCACCAGTGAAATGAGAGCACAATGCCATCGTCTTTTAAATTGGACAGGAGGGAACACATGGAGCTCAACAACTGAGCTGCAGCTTCAGAAGCACCAAAAGACATAGGGAGGACTGCACCAACAGTTCGCCTGGAGCATGCTGAATACACAGAATACAGTTTGCAGCACATGGAGACCTGCACCTGTAAATTATAATGGTATTGGTCTATTATTGTCACACGTAAGATCATGAAATAATACAGCATGGAAATAGTCCCTTTGACCCAACTCATCCATGCTAACCAAGATGCCTCATCTATGTTCCATTTACCTGCATTTGGCCCATATCATTCTAAGCCTTTCCTACCTGTCCAAGTGTGTTTTGAATGTTCTTATATCATTGAATGTCTCAATGACCTCCTCTGGCAGCTAGTTCCATATACCCACCAACCTTTGAGTGAAAATGTTGCCCCTTAGGGTCCTATTAAATCTTTCTGCATTTTTCCATACTGTAAACCTTTCCAACTAATCTCACCTCAAGGTGAGGGGGGAAAGATTTAATAGAAGTGCATATGACAATTAATCACTCTTGACTCTTGATGTTTTCAAGATCACGAATGGCATGGATGAAGTGAACAAAGGTATTTTTCCCAGGGTAGAGGATTCTAAAACTAGAGGGCATTGGCTTAAGGTGAGAGGGAGAGATTGAAGAGGGACCACAGAGGCAGCTTTTTCACTCAGAGGGTAGTTTTTATTCAGAATAAGTTGCCGGAGGAAGCCGTAGAAGCAGAAACAATAAAAAATGTTAAAAGACATTTTGGACAGATGTATGAATAGAAAGAATTTAGAAGGCTATGGCCCAAGTGCAGGCAAATGGGACTAGCCCAGTATGCCAACTTAGTCAGCATGGACAAGGTGGGCCAAAGAGCATGATTCCATGCTGTATTGCTCTGAGATTCTATAATTAAGTCATCTGATAAAACTGGAATGTCCTATGTAGAAGTGACATGAATTCTATTGGAACACATTCACTTGACCTATTAACATTTTTCAGATTCCTGTTTTAGCATATTAAGCTGCCAGAAATGGTGCACTTATTATGTGCTTTACTGTTATCCTCAAACATTATCTCACCAATCTATGCTCTGAGATTTTCTCATGAATTTTATTTTATTTGTGTGGACAATTGAAACTTCCTCTCCTCAGCTCTGATGTTCTTGAAATGTTAAATTAGTTTCTTTTTCCACAAATGATGCCTGAGTCGCTGAGTGTTTCCAGTGTTTTCTGCTTCTGATTTCTTTCTCTTCGTGCCCAGTAACTTGACTAAACTTTTCTGATTTCATAATTGTTGCCGACATCTGTTTGGATTCTTACAGAATATATTAATAATTTTTCTATGATTATATGGTAATTACAAAAGGAAAATGGAACACTCATCCTAACAACTCTTTGTTGATGATGAGCATTTAAGACACATCTCCACTTTTTCCATCTCTCATACATTTTTTTAATCTAGTCATCACTCTGTCTAATGTTTGCACTATCATTAATTCTGGACGTTAATTCCATAACCACTTTGAGCAAATTACTTTATCACTTGTTTTAAAGATGGGGGCAAGACAAAGCTAGGCAAGAAACAGGTGGATATAGGTGAGGGGGGGGTGGGGGGTTGACTGGCAGATGGTTGAACAAAGGACTGAGATGAAAACACAAAAGGTTATAAGGAGATAAGGATGAAACATCTTATTGGGTCTATTCATGCCTATGATAACTTTGTCACACTATTTGAATTTGTATGTTGATATTTCCCATCAATAATGGGGCTCTTTGAGCTCTGTCACCCAAGTTCTTGCAGCAGGTACCATAAATCCCAAACCACTGTGCTTGCTGATTTTATTGGCTCCTTATCTGGGAATGATTCAGTTTAAAATTCTCATTCCCCCTCCACAAATGATCTCTCTCTTACCTTCTTTGCAATCTTCTCCAGTTCTCCAACCTTCAATGGTACACCTTCCTCCGGTTTTGACTTCTGCATCAGTGGAATCCCTCTGCATTCCTCGACTCTTATCCCCCCTTCCCACTCCATCCCTCCCACCCCACAATGAAACCAGCCCCCACCACACCTCTGGGTGGTTACTTTCCTAACCTGTGTATTGGTAAGTGGCCTCACCGAGATCTATGCTCTGCTGAAACTTGTAGGTGCACCTGGATTGCTGAGCAGTAAGAGGTCTCTGAGTGAGACCTCGGGAAGGAACAAGTCTATTGCTCAGTCTGGGACTTGAGGACGATGGAGTTGTGTAAAAGCTTCCGTGGACTGGACTGGGGTTGATTTTGGAAAAGGAAAAAGCTGGCTGCAAAATTAATTTTTTTGAAACTTTTTTGAATATGTTCGCTGAGGCGATTGACCATTCCTCCGTTGGGATGGGGGTGGGTACAAGGCCAATAAAGGACCACGAGAGAAACATCACCAAGGATTCCCCTGTTAATCGAGTTCGGTATTCCGACTGCGCATGCCTAGGTCATAGGTCATTTGCGATAAACAGCTGAGCTGCTGCGTGTATATAGTCCTGAGTTTCATCCATCGTCAGGATCGAACCCGGGTGTCCGGCGCTGCAAGCGCTGTTGAATTGCTACTGGAGTTAGATAATGTAGAACAAGTGCAATTGGGTGATTTCACTACCGTCCCCGTCCCCTCCCGAGTGTCCCATCCCTGTCCGGGGATGGCCGGAGATGTCTGGGGTGACTGGACACAGGCTTACAGCCAGCGCTAACTCCAGCCAGGGACCGTCAGCTGCACCTCTCGCCTTATCCAGTGGCTGTCAGTTAACCCCCTCAGTGCCGGCAAAAGCCGAGCACCAGTCATCAACGGGAATACACACAAAATTCTGCAGTAACTCAGCGGGTCAGGCAACATCTCTGGAGAAGGGTCTCGACCCGAAACATCACATATTCCTTTTCTCCAAAGATGCTGCCTGTCCCGCTGAGTTACTCCAGCACATTGTGTTTATCTTCAGTGTAAACCAGCATCTTCAGTTCCTTCCTACAGAGCGACGCCTGTCCGCAGGTAAAGGCGAGGCTGGGGCTAGGTTTGGGGTAGGCGGCACTGCTGCTCCCGGCCCGCGGGGAGGGAGAGGAGTGGGACCGAGGCTAGGACTAGGCCGCAGCTGTGGCCTCTCCTTCCCCCTCCCCCGGCTCCAGCCCGCTCGGCCCGTGTGTGTCGTCTCGCCCCCTCCCCCCCCAGACAACCCCAGTCTCAAGTACAACTTCATCGCGACGTGGTGGAGAAAACAGGGGCCGGCAGTGGTTTACATCGAGATCCTGGGAAGGTGAGGAGGGAGAGTGGGGGAAGCGGGAGGGAGAGGAGTGGGGGAGCTAGGGACTCGGGGATAGAGGGAGAGGCGGCAGGGAGAGAGATGGGGAGAGAGATGTGGAGAGTGATGGGGAGACAGATGGGGAGAGGGATTGGGAGAGGGATGGGAAGAGAGATGGGGAGAGAGGAACTCGCTATCGCGGCTTCACTGCAGGTCCCGGACACCCCGTCTCCGCAAGAACTACCCTGCGCTAGGACAATCCCTCCACCCCCCCCAATCCCCCCGCCCCGGACTGGAGGGAGGGACTGCAACTAACGTGCAAACCCCGGCTCTCCCCGCGGAATGTTAAACTAAACACATCTGTGAGCAACACAAACCCCCCCTTCTCTCTTCCCCACCTCTCACCATCTCTCCGCCAGTCCAGTCTCTCCCCCTGTCTCCCACTCACATTTGCCCCCTCTCACTGTTACATCCCGCTCTCCCGCTACCTGGCACCCCCATTCGCTTTTTTTCCCCGCAAATTACCTTTGACGAATCCCATGATTCCTTGTGTTTTTCGCAATACAAAACTCGCTTATTATCCAGGAGTTTCAAATGTTACATGGAATCAGTCCAGTAAGGTTGGTCATGTGTAGAGCCATAAATGCCATAAATGCCTTTTCATGCCCTTTTTGATGATTTCACCAGGATAATGCCTTTTTCACGATCAAGTGCCTAAATCAGCCTTTTTTGCCGTTTTGCTAAAAGGTGGTGCTATTTTCTCTAGTTGTACCGTGATTACAATGACGTTTTCTATGTTAACACATTAATATTAATGTTATTGTTAACATAGTATAACTTAAAAGAAAACTTCCACCACCGGGGCGAAACCGGGGGCGTCACCACCGGTCAATCATTCGTTCGTGCCGCTGCCCGCTGGTTCAGTCTTCTCCAAGATCTATTTAAGAAAGAACTGCAGATGCTGGAAATATCGAAAGGTAGACAAAAAATACTGGAGAAACTCAGCGGGTGAGGCAGCATCTATGGAGAAAAGGAATGGGTGACTTTTCGGGTCGAGACCCTTCTTCAGACTGATGTGGGGGGGGGCGGGAGAAAGAAAGGAAGAGGCAGAGACAGTAGGACTAGAAGGAGAGCTTGGAAGGGGGAGGGAGGAGGGAGAAGACAAGGGCTATCTATAATTAGAGAAGTCAATGTTGATACCACTAGGGTGTAGACTAACCAAGCGAAATACCCAAGCTTGTCTCCTCACTACATTTACTGCTGGCTCCAGTCGCAAATCTGAGTTTTCGAGTGATCTGTGCATGGCATTCATTGATGCTGGAATTCCACTGTGGAAATTGGAAAACAACCCTCTCAGATGTTTTTTAGAGCAATACACAGAGGAACATAGACCAAGCGAGTCATCATTACGGAAAAATGATGTTGACAGCAACTTCAACATTGTTGTGCAGAAAATTAGAGATGAAGTTGCATGCAATATGGATCTCAATAGACGAGACAAACGATGCTGTGGGGAGTTATGTTGCCAATGTGGTCATCGATACACTGGAGGCAGGTCAACCATCAAAGGAGTATTTGTTGACATCGGAAGTATTGGAGAAGTCAAACAGCTCAACTATTGCTCAGTTGTTTACATCTTCACCTGCTGTACTTTGGCCAGGAGGTATAAAACACAAGAATGTTCTTCTGTTTGTGACTTAAAGTTTTATTCCCCAAAATGTTGCATTTGACATGCTTAGCCCAAGGACTGGGTGGGAGATTGTAACCTTCATGTGGTCCATCCTGTTTCGACAAATGCAATCAACCTGGCGTGCACAATCAAATAAGATCAAATAGAACAAGTTGTCCCACAACTTTAGGCTGTACACGCCATACGCAAGAAGAAGAAGAAGCTCAAGGACTTCATAGAATTGCCAAGCACATACTTAGCTTGTTTCCAAATGTCGGTCGCCTAGTTTCCAATGTCAAGAAAATCTTCCTCAAAGCACCGTCACGTGTGCAGTTGTTCAAGGAAATGGCACTCGAGATTCCGCTACCTCCTCAGCCCGTTTTGACTAGGTGGGGTACATGTACTCTACTATGCTGCAAATTTTGGAAAGATAAAAGAAATCGTCAACTGTTTTGAAGAAGAAGAATCTGCTGCAGTCAGGATCGTCAGTGAAATCATGCAGAAAATGTCCCTCCAGCGCGATCTTGTGTTTATTACTTCCAATTTTGCAAACTTCCCACAACCTATCACTTCCCTTGAGAAACGTGGCAAAACATTAGTGAATAACTTGCAGGTTTTCAACAAAGTAACTGACGATATTCTTAAAGTTCCTGGCGATGGAGGTAAAGACATACAAGGAAAATGTGAGAGAGTGATTTTAGCTAACAAAGATCATGAAGAAATAGAAAATATAGCTAAAATTCTCAAAGGTAGTTGTAACGCACAAGATATCGACATGAATATAGAGTATGTAGCTTGTTTTGGGTATGCACCAGTGACCTCAGCTGAGGTAGAAATAAGTTTTTCACAACTGAAGCATATTCTGTGACAGACGGCATAGTTTAACACCAGATAATTTGAAAAAATGCTAGTAATTATGTGCAACCAGGCGCCGGGGAGATGGCAGTCCTGCCGGCAGTCTGTTCGTTTTTTCTTTCTTCTGTATTTTTTACTGCGTTAAAAGTTTGTTTTAATGTTCTTCGGTATGTTTTATGTGGGGGGGAGCTGACATTCCCCCGATGCGGGAGCAGATCGCCTCGATGCGGAGGGCGCGAACGCCGCCGGCTACGGGAGTCAAGACCGTCCCGTCAACGGAGGGCTTGAGCCTCCCGACCGAGGAAGAACAAAAGGATGGACTTGAACTTTATTTCGCCTTCCATCACAGTGAGGAATGTGTAGGAATTACTGTGGTGGATGTTCATGTTAAAATGTGTTTTTGAGTGATTTGTTGCTTTTAATTGTATGACTGACCTGGCCAATGAAATTCCTCGTATGTTGCAAAATATACTTGGCGAATAAAGTGTGATTCTGATTCTGATTCTGATTTAATGTAGTATACCTTTATATTATCATTTTAAACCATATTTTGGTGGTGGAAATCAATGCCTTTTTTGTAATTTTATTATGCCTTTTTGCCTGCCTATTTCAGAGTTTTTTAGTGCCTAAACATCCTGGCTCTAGTCATGTGTGTCCTGCTCTGTGTGCCGCTTGCCTCCAGAGGCACCACCTGCTGGACTGAGTCTGCACTTCATCAGATCCTATGGTGGACAGTGACTGCCACAAACTGATGGTGAGTCACTACATTACAGTCAATATCTCTTTGTGCCAAATGTTGTTCTGTAATGCTTATTTAAAACATATGCTTTGCTGCATTAGATGTGCTGGGTAATTCCCCGTCATTGGCTTGTTTCCAATGTTCTGCTACTTTTATAATTCGTTTCTCATGATGATTATGTCCATCACAGTCTCTTTTTGTCGCCTCTTTCAATACTCTGGTATAAATATCATACATCTGTGGTGAGAAATTATAGGTTTTGCACCTATAACTTCCGTTATAATTTTAAGAAAAGTCATTGATTTTACTTGGGATATCTTTTAAGGAGGGAATACACATTGTTTCTATCTTTTGGTATAAATCCTTGTAGATGGGATTCATTCAGAATATTTACTGTTTTGTGCTTATTTCTAATGCCAATTTAATCTTGAATAATGTTAATCTTCACTGAGTGCACTCTGTTGTAATAATGCAATGATTATTATGCTCTTATGCTTAGTTTGAACTACTGAGCCATTCTCTTGAATACTTTTCACTTTTTTCGAAAAGTGATTCTACAATGTTGTACATTCACTGCAGTAACGCCTTTCTTTATCCCTGCAGGATTTTATAAGCTACTTTTCCTTTTAATCTGAATGTAAATATGTTTGCAGAGTCAGTAAGCTTGTCATCTATTCGTTCAGGATCTTTGATTTTGGAAATGTATTTATCTTGAATGCTCAGCATTATTACCCTTAAATTCATTGTTTCTCCCTTCTTTAGAAAAATTTGTGAACAACTTCTTCCAACTTATTTATTTTAAATGTAGCCATTTTCACATTATGTACTGGGTACATAAACACCTCTTACTTGCGGATGATAAATTATTTTGTGGTTCTTATTTTCTCAGAATGGCAAAATCTCATTACCTTTATATCTCTAACACCTACATTGGCCTGTTTATGGTTTCCTTAAAAGTGTACTGGGTAAATAAGCAATCCTATAATATGTTTACCAAGGCAGACTGTTGTGTACCAACCATGTAGGCCCCCCTCGGTCATGACTGGTGATGCATCCTAGTTGTTGGCTGCTTGCTCCAAACCTCGGCTAGAGCAGCATCGCTTGTGGCTGAAGACACCAATGCGGGGGTGACAGTCTCTGTCGCAAAGGTCACATTTCTGTGTGGTCTCTGGTTTGTTGAAGTTGCTGCGCTCCTTTCTGCGCGCCCGCTTGTCTGCTGCTGCGTTCATCAGTTTCTCTTCCCCCATTTTGAGATGTTGGTTCAGGGTACCTCTCCACCTCCTGCAGTCAGCTGCAAGGCTCTCCCAGGACTCCACATCGATGTCGAGCGCCTTCATATCTCTCTTGCAGACATCCTTGTAACGCAGCTGGGGGCGGCCGTTGGCTCTCCTCCCAGATGTCAGTTCTCCAGGATGTCTTTTGGAATACGGCCATCCTCCATGCGGTGGACATGGCCCAGCAACCGCAGTCTGCGCTGCCTGAGTAGAGTGTACATACTGGGAAGGCCAGCACGAGACAAGATCTCGTCATTGGACAGTCTGTCTTGCCAGGATATGCCCAGGATACGGCAGATGCTTCTAAGCTGGAAGGTGTTAAGTCTTCTCTCCTGTCTGGCATATATAGTCCATGTCTCACTGCCGTACAGCAGCATGCTGTTGACACAGGCAATGTAAACTGCTATCTTTGTCAGCTTTGGGTTGGTCCACACTCGAGTTGTGAGGCGAGCGAGAGTTGTAGCTGCCTTCCCAATCCTCTCGTCAATCTCTGTGTCCAAGGAGAGGTTGTCGGTGATGGTGGAGCCGAGGTACGTGAACTGATGGACGGCATCGAGTTCGTAGTCCTCGATGGTGATGAAAGGTGGTACCTCTGTATCCTGCCCAAGGACATTCATCTCCTTCAGGCTGATGGTCAGCCCAAAGTCCCTGCAAGCCCGAAGGAAACGGTCCATCAGTGACTGTAGTTCCTGCTGGGTGTGGGACACAACTGCAGCGTCATCGGCAAACAACATGTTTCTGATGAGAGCTTCACATACTTTTGTCTTTGCTCTGAGGCGGGTGAGGTTGAAGAGCCTGCCATCTGATCTAGTATGCAGGTAGATCCCCTCTGTTGCGGTGCTGAAGGCATGTTTCAGGAGCAGAGCGAAGAAAATCCCAAAGTGTGTGGGAGCGAGGACGCAGC
The DNA here is from genome assembly GCA_038087875.1 of Malacoraja senta. Lineage (NCBI taxonomy): Eukaryota > Metazoa > Chordata > Chondrichthyes > Rajiformes > Rajidae > Malacoraja > Malacoraja senta. Next base: position 122,407,704 of record CM075978.1, on the reverse strand, counting down.
TTTGTTTGACGCCACTGCGGATGTCGCAGGGCTCCGAGAAGCTGCCATTGAACTGCACTGTCCCCTTCGTGTTGATGTGAAAGGATTACAGTATATCATGCTCTGCAGTTTTGGTGGGCAGCCGATCTTTGGCAGAGCCTTAAATAGGCCATCTCTGTTGACGAGGCCGAACGCCTTGGTGAGGTCAATGAAATTAACATACAGGGGCATCCGCTGTTCTCTGCACTTCTCCTAATGCTGGCGAAGGGAGAAGACCATGTCTACTGTTGACCTTCCAGCTCGGAAACCGCACTGTGACTCTGGGTAGACACGTTCTGTCAGTTCTGCAGGTGGATCAAAATGACCCGAGCAAAGACCTTGCCGACGATGTTGAGGAGGGAGATGCCTCTGTAGTTGTTGCAGTCGCTTCTCTCACCCTTGTTCTTGTAGAGGGTAATGATCGTGGCATTCCTCATGTCCTGCGGTACAGCTCCTTCTTGCCAGCACTGACAGAGGACTTCATACAAAGGAAGCAGTAAGGCAGTCTTGCAATGCTTGATCAGGTCAGGGGGAATCCCGTCGCTGCCTGGGGCCTTGCCTGAAGCCAGGCTGTCAATGGCCTTGCTGAGCTCTTCTACCGTCGGCTCTGCTTCTAACTCATCCATGGTCGGCAGGCACTTGATGGCATCAAGGGCTGAAGGGGACACAGTATTCTCTCTCGAGTAGAGGTCGGAGTAGTGTTCCACCCATCTCTCCATCTGCTGGCATTCGTCTGTGATTACTTCCCCAGTGGAGGATTTGAGGGGGGCTGTCTTGCTCTGGACTGGTCCTAGTGCCTTCTTAATGGCATCGTACATTCCCCTAATGTCCCCTGTTATGGCAGCCATCTGGATGTCCTCACTAAGCTGTGTCCAGTAGTCATTGGCGCAATGACTAACCATATAGGCTATGAAAAAAGTTGTGGCATTGTCTCGGGAATTAATTATTTAGTAGTACGAGTTCTCCTGATGAAATTAAACATTAAGTTAAAGTGGTAGAGAGAGACAAAGATCACGGGGCTGGGGGGAGATTGTGGGATTTCAAAGAAAGATAGGAGTAGTGAGGGTTGAGATAGTGCGGAGTTAACGCAATGATGCAGATCCAGGGGGTAGTAGAGTCAAAGATCACCGGGCAGTTTGTGTGTAGTTTGCCATCATATTACCAGTAGATTTGGTTCCAGGGAGAACAGTCGTCCTCCTTCTATCCACAAGCAATGCTGTAAACTTAACTCATCATTGATCTAGCCCAGTGTTAATTTATCAGGATTCCCAAGTTCAAGGAAGCTGGCTGTCATTGCATAAAAATAAGATGTCCTTGAAAATCAATCTATCCATCTTAAAATCAGATTTTATTGACTGAACAGTCTCTTGACAGAAGATACTAGACCTTGAAAGCAAGTACCACTAAATTCAGGAAAAGTCTTGCTGTTATCAGACTACTGTATGGTCCTCCCATAAGATAGGGCATAGTCCCAATCTTCCAATTTATCTCATTGCAAATCTTGGACTTTTTCTCTATAACTGTAACATTATAATCCTCTGACACTATATTCTGCACTCTGGTATTTTTTCACTTTGGACTACCTGTTGTATTTGTGTATAGCTTGATTGTACTCGTGTATAGTAAGATTGGACGACAGCACACGAACAAAGCTTTTTACTGTATCATAATATACATGACAATAATAAACCAATACCAATTTCTTGTTTGAATTAATTACCGTATAGATCAAGTAATCTACCTTTTCCTTATGTGCTTCTACAAGTATGGCATTTTCCTTTGCTCCAAAATAAAAATGGAAAAATCTGCTAATACGTAGCTAGTAGCTACATCGACATATAGGAAAATAGTCGCTAATTCCGTTCCATGTCCTTTTATCCAAATTGATCTTTTGTTCCTCTTTGCCAGGTGTTGACCCCTCCTACAGTTCTGTGCATACAATCTTCCAGCAAAAGGCATACTCAAATGTGAAGCAAGAATTACGCACTAGCTGCACTTGTCAGGTCTTAAACGTGTTTCTCTTAAATGCTTCCAATTTCCAATAGCAACATGTTTCATTGTTTGTAGACTGTAGTGGACATCCACCAACGGTTAGGTTGTGTTCACCTACATGTCAGTATATTGATCAAGGACATTCTGACATATTGCTATACAATCACAGGAAGGAACTGGAGACTCATATACAAATCTGGTGTGAATAACCACAAGGATCATGATTTTATTTTGACCTGGAAACCCCTATAGTAATCTAATCAGGCTCTGATACTTCCTTGACCATTCAATTTTATCACAGCTGACCTGCAACTCAGTAAGTTTACTTCACATTTTACCTGGTAACTTATAGATTTCTGGTTTCATTAACTTTTAAATTTAAATCAGATGTTGCTGAACATAGCTTGAATGATAACCACTTGTGTAGTGCAATGGTGAATATCTATCAAGGGCATTTATTATTCCCCTACATATCTGAAATTAAGCTAAATTATTAAATAAACAAGCTTCTGTTTTGATGTATTCTAATTGGCTACATGTGAAGAAGCTATAGATAAATACTTATGTCTTTAAAAATGATTAATACTTTGTAGCAAATCAAATAATCTCAGTTTGTGTCTAATCATGCTGTGAGAGTCTAATTCTGCTGCATTTCATTAAAACATGTACAACGTAAATTAGCTGTAGCAAGTAGATGATTAAAATGGATAAAATGTGTAAGAAAGAACGGCAGATGCTGGTAAAATCGAAGGTAGACACAAATTGCTGGAGTAACTCAGCGGGTGAGGCAGCACCTATGGAGAGAAGGAATGGGCGACGTTTCTGGTCGAGACTGATGTCAGGGGAGGGGGCGAGACAAAGTTATAATGTAGACAGAGACAGTTAAACTAGTGGGAGAACTACCCAAGTGAAATATGAGGTGCTGTTCCTCCAATTTGCGCTGGGCCTCACACTGACAATGGAGGAGGCCCAAGACAGAAAGGTCATATTGGGAATGTGAGGGGGAGTTGAAGTGCTGGGCCACCGGGAGATCAGATAGGTTAAGATGGACTGAGCGGAGATGTTCAGCGAAACGATCGCCGAGCCTGTGCTTGGTCTCGCCGATGTAGACAAATGGAGATGCTTTATTGCAAATTCTGACAACAAATAATTAGTTTGTGCAGTTCATTTTATAAAAGCTATTTTTAATCAGAACTGGACTAAGTGAGACCTGTCGGGTCCCAGCATCACACGGGAGGGCTGGTCCCCCAACGCAATATTCCACCTCTCCACCAATTCCAATATTGGTGGCCAGTGGGGGGGGGGGGGGGCTTTCTGGAGTGCTAGTATGGGTGTTGTGGGCTGAAGGGACCAGTTTCCAGAGGGCTTGTATGGACATTGTGGGCCGAATGGATTCTTGAGCTGACGGCTCAGTCACTCAAGCCTGTTGTGCTGGCAGCTCACTCATGGCTGGTGGGCTGGCAGTTGACTCAAGGCTATTCCTTGAAATTCCATTTCAAGCAGGATGCAAGGCCACCAAATTCAAGTGCAGTTTCTTACCACTTCAAGCAGAGTGCAACGCCACCAAATTCAAGTGCTGTTTCATACCATTTCAAACAGGGTGCAAGGCCACTAAAGACAGCGAGTCATGACCTCGCCCTCCTCCATCTTGCAGAGACTGAGCCACGCCCACACTTTGGGGTTTTATAGTCCCTCCCCCTCCCACCAGAAGGGGCGTGGCCTTCATGACGTGATTGACAGGAGAGAGAATCTCAACATTTTTTAAACACGAATAACTCTTATTTTTCATCGATGGGAAAATTCCTCGGCACCTGATGAGCGGAGGGGGACTGAGTAAGATGGCCAAAAATCACAGCCGTACGTGGTAGCACATTTTCTAAAATCAATATAAAGCGCAAACAGGAAGTGGTCAAGATTAGACTTTTAATTATATAGACGGCAAGGCAACTTTAATTAGGCAAGGCAACTTTAATTAGGCAAGGCAACTTTAATTAGGCAAGGCAACTTTAATTAGACAACACAGCTTTAGCATTTCCAAACCAAAGGCAACACAGCTTTAGCATTTCCAAACCAAAGGCAACACAGCTTTAGCATTTCCAAACCAAAGGCAACACAGCTTTAGCATTTCCAAACCAAAGGAAACACAGCTTTAGCATTTCCAAACCAAAGGCAACACAGCTTTAGCATTTCCAAACTATATTTTCAAACCACATTAAGGGCACTGGCCATTCACAATTTAGTAGACATGTGTTCAGTGTTATTCACAGCTCAGACTGAGAGACGTGACACTCTCGCTCCCCCATCTTGCAGAGACTGACTGAGGCACTCAACACTTCCGGGTTTTATAGTCCCTCCGGAAGGGGCGTGGCCTTCAGGAGAGAGAATCTCAACATTTTTTAAACACTAATAACTATTTTATTTTTCATCGATGGGAAAAGTCCTCTTGTCCTGCGCAGCGGAGAGGGATTCAGAGTAAGGTGGCCAAAAATCACAACTGTAAGTGGCAGCGTTTTTTCTAAAATCAGTATACAGAACAGGAAGTGGTCAAGATCAGACTTTTAGTAATATAGATAAGCAATAGTAATTAGATAGAGTGATTCAAAGTCCCATTTCAGGGATCTGAGTTCTGAAAGAGGGCTACCTTATGTATTACTGCAGACCAGCTCTTTATTCTTTTCCTCTTCTCACTCCTTCCCCACATCTGCTTTTGATTAAAATCTGTTGCATTTCTAACTGTCAACTTTCTAACTGCAGCTGGTGGAGCTGCACTTCACGGCACCAGAGACTAGGGTACGATCCTGACATCGGGTGCTGTCTGTGTGGCATTTGTACATTTTCCCAGTGACCACGTGGGTTTCCTCAGGTGCTCTGGTTTCCTTCCACATCCCAAAGACGTGCAGATTGGTTGGTTAATTGGCCTCTGTAAATTCTCCTTAATGTGTAGGGAGTGGATGAGAAAGTAGGATAACATAGAACTAGTGTAAACGGGTGATTGATGTTTGGTGTGAAATTGATGGGCCAAAGGACCTGTTTCCATTATCTCTAAACTAAACTAAGCAACCTGGGATTCTAACCATTTATTTCTCCTCAGATGATGCCTGATCTGCTGCATATTTGAGGCATGCTTGTTTATATCTCTCAACTGAAATTTTATGAACAAACCATTTCCAATTGGTAGTTAAGATAGTTGTGAGCACTGAGTATTTCAGAATTAATCCCATAAACTGCCATTATGTTTTTGCCTTGGTTCCAGTGATGGATTTCTATATGCTCAGCTGTCCCATAGAACCACTATCAAATTCGAAGCTGGGTTGAAATATTGCTACCATTGAGCAATTATTGTATATAAAAACAGATGCTGCATGTCTGAAAAATAAAAGATGCTTGAAACGCTCAATGTGATAAGTTGCAGCTGAGTAAAGAGGTATTGAACTGCTGTTTCATGTCAATGACTTTTCATCAGAATGGGACAGTTAAAAGAAAAAGAGGCCGCAAAATGTTGCATAGAGGAGGGAACGAGGAGGAGAGAGCAAACAATGACAAATATATGATATAGTAGAAAGCAAGAGATTAAATGACAGATGGGATGATGTATGAGGCAACAAGGGGGCTCAAAAACAAAAGGTTGGTGAGAGGAGGTGAAAATAGATGATGCAGAGTCATCATCTGAAATTGTTGAACTTAATATACATTCCTCCGCCAAGGCCTACTGGATCTCCCATTTGCTAACTGCTTTAACTACTCTTCCCATTCCCATACTGACCTTCTGTCCTGGGCCTCCTCCATTGCCAGAGTGAGGCCACATGCAAATCGGAGGAACAGCACCTCATATTTTGTTTTGGTAGCTTACAACTCGGTGGTAGGAATGTTGAATTCACAAATTTTAGGTAATTTATATAAGCACGTCCCTCTCCCCGTTCCTCCGTTACAAGTCAGTTCCACAGTTTGCAATGATATATCCCTCTTGGGATCACACTGTCCCTGCCCAACAATCGGCCTATCAGAACCACCCTGCCCAATGTCACCTGCTGCAGGCCCTGATTTGTCCTGGTTACTCCAGTTAATCCTTCTATTCTTTTGTGATAAGCTTGCAATTTTCCTCTTTCAAGTATTCATCCAGTTCCTTTTTGAAGGTTACTCTTGGATCTTAATCCATCACCTCATCAAGTGGTGCATTCTAAATCATACATATGCATTGCATCAAAAAGATTGTATTCATGTTACCACCAGTTCTGTTGCCAAACACTTTGAAATTTTTCCTGCTGGCATCACTGAATTTATTATATCTAATCACTTGAGTCTGAAACACATCTTTGAAATATCCTCTTCATTAAATATCAAAGTACATTTTGCAGGGCTGCCAACATTGGGTGAGAGTTGGGAGTGAGAAATTGCGAGAGACCAAGCCCGAGGGAGCGAGGCGACCGAAGTGGGGGGAGGGGGGGTGTCCCCCCTCCCATGGTACGGACTTTTGCATTTTTCAGCTTGAAATCGTGCAATCTGGTGCATACTGTAGCGAGTCTTTTAACTTACACTTGAATGCAATATTTATGCTTTAAATTGGCTTAGCTATGTATACGGTTAGGCTAAATTACATTCCTAATTACATTCCACGGTAGAGCCAGGCTCTGATCAACAGGTGCAACACATGAATGATCTTAGTATATTCATGTATGGAAATCAGATTATAATCAAGCACTTGGCCCATGTTGACCAACCTGGGTCTCACTGCACACCTGGTACTACTCCTGACCCCGACTCCAGTTGCATACCTTCTCTCATTCCTGACCCCGAGTCCAGCCTTACACCTGGCCCCCTATTCTACCCTGATCATAGCTGCTTACCTGCTTAGGTTCCCAGTGCTGAACACTCCCATTGTCCCAGCTTTCACTGCACACCTAGTACTATTCCAGACCTTGATTCTGGATGCACACTTGGCCTTGCTCCTAGCCCCTCTGCATTGACAATATATCTGGCCCACACATAAAGCCCCATATCTGACCCCCTGGACTTAACCTATTATGTTCAAGTCCACAGGTGCTTATCTAATGCAGTAATCTATTATGGGGCACTTCACAGACCAAATTTTATATAACAAAATTTGCTACATCCATTGGCTTCCTTTTTATCTAACATGCTCGTTACTTTGTCAAATAAGTCATCAATTGGTTGAACACAATTTCTCATCCATAAAATTATGCTCTCAGCTGTATAAGTATTCTGTTACCATTTCCTTCATTTTCCTAACAAACTGTCCTGAAGTCATTTTCACCCCATATATTTTCAGTATTTTGCCGTCTTCCTCTCAGCTGGGACTTTTCCGAAATGCAAAGTCCAATAACAATATATATTTAAGCAATAATATTCTATTTAATGTGATCTTGGGAGTACATAATATTTTCTGTGGTATTCATAACACAACAATGATAAAAAGATCTTTGTTTTGATTACACCTAGCAACATGCATACATTATTATATTTCAGTTAATATGTACCGAGAGCAAATTTTTGTTCCAATGCTCCCCATTCCCAATTACGTTTACATTGAAATGATTGAAATCCAAGTGAAGTTTAAATGGCATCAGAAAAATAAAACCTTCGGAAGGGATGATATTCATTACGTGGTTGGTTGGAGTCAGTATCAGCACAATTACTATATTAAACTTTGAATCTTCAGATGTCCTGGTTCAAGCTAAAATTAAAGACAAATAATAACCTCACACATTCCCGTGCAAGTATCTCTGTCACTCCTTTACATATGCCCCTTCTTTGAACAAGCTCTTAAACCATCGCATCTGAATCAGTTTCCATCGGATTACATTCCTTGAGGATGTTCATCTACATGTTCAATTAATAAAACAACGAGATTGGGAACATTTACATTCAACCTGTCAAAGGAATTTGGGGGGGGGGTTTAGAAATAGTCAGTGAGGTAAACAAACATAATAGTTGAGTAGCAAATAACAATAGTGCTACCTTCCCAATATTTAACTGAAGGAAATAATGGGTTATCAGGGCTGTATGTTGTGACAGACAGCCTGACACCTTGCAAGTCATTTTAATATTACCCTTATCCCATCCCCCAGGATATTCCGGATTAATAAATTAAGGTTTTGTCAACTAATTACAAAGCAGGCTAATTTACAAATCAATAACATTAGCCAACTCCGAAACACGAAGCACTGAGCATTGGGATCCAGACATTACGGACAACTGGCCTCAGTTCTCCGCTCACATCTGGCAGTGCTCTCCGTCTGAACCAGGGGCCTCGGAGCGTTTTTGAAAGTAGGGGGCTGAGCGATCACTGATCACTGGCCTTGGGGGTACCCGGCAAGGCAGTGGAGCGACCGAGTGGGTGGAGGTTGTGGGAGGGGGGTACTTTTTGAAATTTGATGCATTATAATCATGTTTTAGTGGATTGTAGAAGTATGATTCCAATGTTATTTGTTTAAATTATTTTTAAGAGGTAACTTTTTAAGGGGTAACTTTTTCCACACAAAGAATGGAGGGTGTATGGAACAAGCTGCCACAGGAGGTAGTTGAGGCAGGGACTATCCCAACATGTAAGAAACAGTTAGACTGATACATGGATAGGACAGGTTTTCGAGGGATATGGACCAGAAGCAGGAAGTGTAGCTGGGACATGTTGGAGGGTGTGGGCAAGTTGGGCCGAAGGGCCTGTTTTCACACTGTATCACTCTATGACTACATTATACCTTCACCATGCATGAATGCTTCAAAATCAAGTGGTCGAGTTTTATTGCCATATACTCAAGCATAGAAACATAGAAAATAGGTGCAGGAATAGGCCTTTCGGCCCTTCGAGCCTGCACTGCCATTCAATATGATCATGGCTGTTCATCTAAAATCAGTACCTCTTTCCTGTATTTCCCCATATCCCTTGATTTCGCTAGCCCCAGGAGCAAACTGTAACTCTCTCGTGAAAACATGCAGTGAATTGGCCTCCACTGCCTTATGTGGCAGAGAATTCCACAGATTCACAACTCTCGGTGAAGAAAGTTTGTCCTCATCTCAGTCCTAAATGGCCAACCCCTTATTCTTAAACTGTGACCCTTGGTTCTGTACTCCCCCAACATCGGGAACATTTTTCCTGCAGTTACATTAAGTGAAAATCTAGCAGGCAAGCAGGATGCTTTCTCCAACCACCCCCATTTGAAGGCCACTATCTTCCACCGCTTCTACCCAGTGCTTGGTACCTATTTCCAGCAGCCAGTGGTTGTCCTCCAGGATCCTAGTGGCAGCATGCTGTAAAGGTTGCAAACTCATTTGCTCCCTTAACTTTTAACTTCCACTGACCACTCTTTCAATGTTACTGGTGACTATTTGACTTCAAGACACCGTCTAACTGTTCATAAAGTGTTGATAACACTTTTACACGCCTTAATCGTGAAAAGGATGGAGACAAGAAGGAAAGGAGGATCCCCAAAGAAGGAACTGGGGAAAGCCACAACCACAGCTGCAGCTTCTGATTCCAGTATCATAGAAGCAATATCGAAAATGAATGATGAATTGAAAAATGAGCTGAAAAATGAAATGAAAACAAGATTTGGCAGTTTGGAAGAAATGGTGAAAGGACTTTCGACCAAATTGAAGGAAGTCCAAGGGAAACTGTCTTTGTTACAAGATGACCTTCGTGAACAAAAGGATCAAATTGATATCTTGCGCACCCTGGGACGGGAGAGAGATTTGAAGATTGAAAAATTGGAACGGAGAATGAATGAAAACACTCGAGCACTTCCGCAATACAAGTCTAAAAATATGGACTTAGAAAACAGAAGCCGTCGTTTGAATTTACGAATTGTTGGTTTGCTGGAAGGCCAAGAAGGAGATAACGTTATAAAATATGCTTCTAAAATGATAAAGGAAACATTCAACATTGAGCACAATGAAAACCTTCCGTTCCTGGATAACGCACACAGGATTGGGAAGAAATCCGGTAATAAACCGAGACACTTGACCATTCGGTTTCATTTTTTTCAAATGAAGGAGAATATTCTCCAGGCAGCAAAAAAGTTGGGTGTGGTTGAATATGAAGGATGCAAGTTTCGGTTTGTCCCTGATTATAGTTACGAGCTTTTGGAAATAAGAAAGACTTTTTATAATGTAATGTCTGATTTGTATAAGAAAAAACTGCGCCCAGCTTAATTATTTCCAGCTAGATTGCGTATTAGACTTTTCAACGGTAACTTTCGATTTTTTAACAGTCCTCCAGCTTTCTGGAGAGCTACGACGAGGAAGGGGAGTAATTGATAGCTGATTAAGTTATAATTGGAGATTTACTGTTCCTATTTTGACAAAATTTCGTTTCGTAATGATTAAGAATAGTAAGATTAAACGAGAACTTACCTAAGTTTGAAGTTTGATCTTTATTTTATGAGGAGTTACGTAGGTGATTACGTGAAGAACCCCGCCAGTGCGCCTGCGCGTCAATCTTCAAAGCAGTGGTGTGAAATCACAAAAAACAACAAACGAATAATATAGTCTCATAATAAAACGAGTAATTCAAGAACTTCCATCTGACCTTTATGATAGAGGGTAGGGTCGTGGCGGGCACGTAATCACCTACGTAACTCCTCATAAAATAAAGATCAAACTTCAAACTTAGGTAAGTTCTCGTTTAATCTTACTATTTTACTTCGGAGTCACGTGAGTGACTACGTGAAGATTTTAAAGCTTTGTGATTTCATGCCGTGGATCAATCCCGGCTTCTCACTGCATTGATTGACTCGGAACGAGAAATAATCAATCATGCATTCATAATAACATTTGTACCACAAATGCAGTAATTCATTTCAATAATGAAATTAATCAGGTCCCCTTTAAACCAGAGGAATTTACACAGAACTTAAAATAGTTTCTGCAAACAATCCCGCATTAACAATAGGCCGATGGTAAAAATGTTGAAACATCAACTCATTGGACCACCCGGCGGCTGCGAGGATATGGTCGACGGGGACGTCTTTTGCCCTGTCCGCCGACGTTTCTGCTGCCCTAGTCGAGTGAGACGTAAAAACATAAGTGTTAATACCAGCAGCTGTTAAGACTTCTTTTATCCATCTGGAAATAGTCTGTATTGAAACTCTCTTGCCAGTTTCCGTATTTCTCAAATTCGTTGTGACCTCAATGTATTGTAACAAATATGTCTTAATACAGAGAGAAGGATCATTTGAATATACTGCTAGTATAATTTTAAATCCTGTTACACCTGGCCTAATTTGCTTTAGTAGGTCATAGATATAGAATGTAACCTTATCTTCAGTTACTTCCATACTGTCTCTTTGTAATTTTCCAAGTGTTTGCACTCGTTGTGCTGTCACTCATGCCATAAGCATTAATACTTTCATACTGAGCTTGGCCAAAGGTAAAGACACACTTGATGACCATTCACGAAGTAGTTTCAGTACCACACTTACATCCCAGATTGTCATGTACCTAGGTTTCGGCGGTTTGGAATTAAAGATTCCTTTCATTAGTCTGGAAACAATTGGGTGTGACCCAATTGGGTTTCTTTCTGACTCCAGAACCAAATATGAGGACAATGCACTTCTGGCTGAATTAATTGCACTACAACTCAGACCTTCATCATAATAAATTTTTGACAGAAATTCTAAACATTTGAAATATCTGCAGTACTTTATTGCACATTCTTTTGTACACAGAACTCTTCCCATTTCTTAATATAAGACAGGTACTGTTTTTGAGTGCTCTTCCTCCAGGCTGCCGTAAGCATGTCCACAGTACGCTCAGACAGTCCTCGTCCCAGAAAAGGCATTCTTAAAACCTGCAAATCAACAAATCCAAACAATCATATAATGGATGTTGTTACCCTGTTACAGGGTGCAGCAATAAAATTACTCCTTTTTGGGACTTTCATCAACATTTGTGTTGTTAATTCTAATATCAACGGATACCATGGCTGTGTAGGCCAATCTGGTACTACCAATACCCTTGAAGCAGCATCTTGCCTGATTTTAAGCAAACATTGGCTTATGAGGAAGAAAGGTGGATATATATGAAAACATACCACCCCAATGTAGCGAGAAAGCATCAATCGCCACTGCTCCTGGATCTGGTTTCCATGAGACATATCTCGATAGCTGATGATTCAAGTCGATGTCGGGCATTCAAAATCTGATTACTATATCATTGAATACTTCTTGATTCAACATCCATTCTTTATTATCATGGAACTTTCATGACCTGGTGTCTGCTATCGTGTTCATTCTACCTGGTAGATAGATAGCTGAAATCCAAATGTTCTTTTCAATACACCAAGACCAAAGTTGATTTAACCATTTTGTCACATGTCACCGACTTAATTCCACCCATATCATTAATATAGGCAACTGCTGTTGTGTTTATTAATTTTAACTTGAACCTTCCTTTTAGTTGTGTTAGAACCATGAGCTTGGAGTCCATAGAAACCTCCTAAAAGCTCGAAATAGGTAATTCCCCATGTCTGCAGTAACAATAACTCTTCCTGATTCCATCTGCCTCCACAGCTAGATGTTAAGTCAGTTGCACCCCATCCTAGTGCACTGGCATCAGTTTGTAATATCATGGAAGGTTGTTCAATCAGCACTTTGCCTGAGCTGCTTGAGACATGTAGAATCCACCACTGCAGATTAGAAACAACATTTGTTGTTACTTGCATGGTTCTATCAAAATGACCAGCATTTATTCTCAGTGCCTGTTCTTTGATTCTCTGCAGCTGTTGATAATGTAATGGTCCATACTGGACTGCTGGGAATCTACTAATTTTCCCAGTACTCGAGCCACCTGTCTGATTAGAGGTTTTTGCTCGTTTAACAGATTACTGCAATCTTTAATCAACTCCACCCTTTTTTCACTGGGCAAAGTAATTTGCATTTGGGCTGAATCAATTGTGAACCCCAAATAATCAATTGCGGTACATGTTTTTAACCTTGATTTCTTTGGATGAATTTAGAAACCCCCAAACTTTCAAAAGTTTGATTTCATAACTGCAACTGATGCTTCTGTTGACTGTTTTGTCCTTCCTATAATCAGGACAACATCCAGGTATGCCATTAGTACATGCCCCTGGCTCTCAGCAACCCCAGAATTGATTTTAACAATGTTATGAGTATTCTGGGAGTGAACGTTAACCCATTAGGCAGAGCTTTGAACTGCTCTAATTGGTTCATCCATTTAAATTTAAGATACTTCATATCTTGCAAGTGAACAGACACCGAACAAAAGGATTCAGACTTGTCAAGTCTACAATCATCCTACATCCTCCATCCTTTTTTGATCGAGGGAATATATTTGACCCAAATTGGTGAATTTGGTAGACTGATTCTTCAAAAACACCTTTTATATATAGGGTTTTGAAGCGCAGCTTGAACCTCCATTACTTCGCAAAGTGGAGAGTTCTGCTAGGAACATGCTGGACAGGCAAATCATAATTTGGATTGAATTCAATTCGAAATCCTTGTATATTATTCAGAATGACCACATCTGAAGTAATCTTCTTCCAATGTTTATAGAAGAGACGTAATCTGCCTCCAACTTTTGGACTTAATCCAGTTAGTATGTTCCCATGAGAACCAGGTCCACCTACCTCTTGAGTCATTTGAGTATTCTGAGATCCCTGGATTCTCCCGGAAGCACCACCACTGGTTCTTACTCCCGCTGCAGGCCGCCAGCTACGTCCCTGCGTTGATGAGCGACTTGGTCCTGGTCTAGGATCCGTATGACGTCTGAAAGGATACTTCCTCTTTACAGACTTTGTAACCATTGATGTTTTTATCAATCCTGTTTTCGCTTCATCTTCCAACTCTTTAATACGTCTCCCGAGATCCTCTCCAAAGAGTAAGTTGGGTAATTGTATATTACTTGGTTTGCAGAGTGCTGCAAATTTCGGATTCATAGTAGGCCGTATAGCACCTTCCTCAGATAATTGATCTCGAAGTGGGTGCTGCATAGCAACCCCAGTGCTTCCTGATGCAACTTCATCATCTCTTGGCTGTTATCTGCTATTCTGGTAAAAGCAGTTATTCCAGAACCCAGCAGCTTTAATATTCTCTGCAACTGATTCCAGATAATTTGGTTCACTGCTTCTGCTTTCAGCAACCCACAGTTACTTGGGGTCTCCTGCTTTCTTGCAGTCTCATCCATCTCCTGCTGTTCCAGCTGATGGTAAACCAAGTAATTTATTAAGGAGGCCAGTTCTTCTCCTAATGGCTCTCCTGACCCTGACGGGGCAGCGAATCCTACTGCCAGGGGTGGAACATCTGGCAGCTGCCGTTCATCGCCTTGTACAGCCTCACCGTCAGAGTCGGGGTCTGAAATCTCATGACCCGTAGCACGCTCCTCATCCCTGAGGGTGCATTCCATCAGCCCTGAGCCAGGTGCTGTTAAGCTGCTTCCACCAACTTGGATTTCAGTACACTCCTTCCTGAGTGAACTTTGCTCCAACAGCCTATGTAAAAGGCTTTCTATTTGGGCAATACGCTCGAAAGCAGTATCTAGCCCTGGAGCTACTTCCATTGCCTGGGACTCCCTCCATGGGCCGTTGGGATTTAAACTTCGTCTTTTGCCCGACAGGCGCTGACTGTGTTTTCACCAGCCCCAGGTCCACAGTCGCTATGCTCACCGCTGGCGACTGTACCGGGGTTTAGAGGCGGTTGGTCTCTAACCGCGGACTCCCGACTTTCCTGACTTTCTGTCGGCAGTGTCGCTCGCCTCTTCCCCCTGTCTGTTTTTTCCCATGGCGTCTGTGGAAAAAATCCCCATAGACCCACAGTAAACGGACCTGTAGTTGAAAAGGTTTTACTTACCTTGTAGTTGAAAAACTACAAACCACTGGAGGAGCTCTGCTCCTCACGTCCGTTTGCGTCAAGGCGTCTGATGCAATGACGCGCAGGCGCACTGGCGGGGTTCTTCACGTAGTCACTCACGTGACTCCGAAGTAAAATTTAACTGGAGGAGTTGTTTTTCTTTTATATATATTCTTTTAAGAATTTCTTTGATAATTCGTGTTCCCCTGTCGTCAGACAAACTAAGAGAACGCAGTTCTTGTTTTTCATATCTTGACCTTGGATAATAATAAGCAGCATTCCATGCCAGTCTGTATTTTTTTTTTCTTCTCTCTCAAAGAGATAATAACAAATGTGTTATGGCAGAGTGGTTAAATATTATTCTTTTAATGCTGAGCGCTGTTACTGGGAGAGATGGGATCGGGGAGGGGATTAGGTAGCTTGCTGACTGTCTATTGGTCAGTTTGGGGTTCTACAGGGGTGGGAGGGGGGAGTGGGGGGAGGGGTCTTTTGTTCCCTATTTAGTGTGCTCCATTTGTGCAAACTCTGAACTACAAAATTGGCTGAAATGTCGTCACTTCTGGCTCCGCCCTAGATTTTTCTTCTTCCAGTATTATGAACTTTTAGGCTTCAAGAAATTAACCCATTACATCCCACAAGATTTTTACAAGCAATATGGATAAAGTTACTAATTTCCTTTCATGGAATGGCTTGAACCATCCCATTAAGAGGACATTTTTTAAAAAGTTCTTCACAGACTAAATGCTCAGATTATCTTTGTTCAGGAAACTCATGTAAGGCAAGATGACAAGTCACGATTTTTCAAGTTTTGGAGAGGACAGCAGTTTCATTCAAATTCACAGGCTAAGGTGAAAGGAGTCTCTATTTTTATTGACTCCTCAATTCTGTTTGTTCACCATGAAACAATTTCTGATCCATATGGCAGATTCTTGGTGATTATCGGTGTCCTTTATAGGCAAAAAGTCGCTATGGTGAATGTCTATGCACCAAATATTGATCACCCTGAGTTTTTTAAAACTTAATTGCATCCTTTCCTAATTTAAATGAACACTTTTTAATAATGGGTGGAGACTTCAATTGCTGTTTGAATCCCTCGATTGACAGGTCTACATCTGATCATGTGCTTCCAAATAAATCAGCTAATTTTATTAATTCTTTTTTACTTGACTCGGGAATGTTAGAAATTTGGAGATTCTTACATCCAAATGACAAAGAATTTTCATTTTTCTCTCATGTTTATCATAGTTACTCTAGGATCGACTATTTTATACTAGATTCTCGGCTAGTTCCATCGGTCATTGCATGTGAGTATGATGCAATTGCTATTTCTGATCATGCACCATTGAAACTATTGATCAAACTACCTGATTCCAAGTTTAGTGCTAAACAATGGCGATTTAATGCTACTTTGCTTCAAGACAAACTTTATTAAGTTTATGAAAGATCAGATTGCTTTTTACTTCTTGACAAACTCTAATGAAGAGATATCCAATGGTATAGTTTGGGATGCTTTTAAGGCATATATTCGTGGACAAATTATTTCATACTCCGCGGGATTAAAAAAACAAACACAAAAAGAAATACGCACATTGGCTGACGAGATTAAAGAAATTGATAAAAAATATTCAAAAACTCCTAGTTTAGAGCTCTATAAGAATAGTTGAACTTCAATTGAGATATGATTTGTTATTAGTATCACTGATTGAGAACCAGTTACTTAAAACCAAAAGTCAATTTTATATACATGGCGAAAAATCTGGTAAATTACTTGCTAATCACTTGAAAGCAGTGTCGGCTAAGCGTCAGATTACTAAAGTGAGTAAACGGGATGGTACAGTAACTGTAGACCATGACGAAATTAATAAATCCTATCAGGAATTTTATACCTCCCTATACCAATCATATTTTCCTACTGATTCCAATATAATACATGAGTTTTTAAAGAAACTGAACTTACCAAATTTACCATATAATGAGTCTCTGTTGTTAGATGAACCCATCACGGAAGACGAAATACAGAAAGCAATTTTTTCAATGAATTCTGGTAACGCTCCCGGTTTAGATGGGTTTACAGTAGAATTTTAAAAGTATTTCTCAAATTTATTGTCTCCATGGCTATGCAAGGTATTTAAAGAAGCCTTTTTAAGGAATAGATTACCACAATCTTTTTATGAAGCTCCTATTTCTTTAATTCTTAAAAAAGATAAAGACCCTACTGAAGTGACATCATATAGACCTATATCAATGTTAAATGTAGATTTTAAAATTCTTTCCAAAATATTAGCTATGAAATTGGAAAAGATTTTCCGCAAATTATCTCTGAAGATCAGACAGGTTTTATTAAAAATCGTTACTCATATTTTAACGTTAGGAGATTAATGAATATTGTATATACAGCGTCTAATAAAACCCCAGAATGTGTCATCTCACGACGCCGAGAAGGTGTTTGATAGAGTAGAATGGGAATACTTATTCAATATACTTGAAAAATTTAAGATTGGTCCAAAATTTATCTCTTGGATCAAACTGATATATCTTATACCTCAGGCTTCTGTATTTACTAATAATCAGAGATCCCCTTTTTTCAGGCTCTTTCGAGGTACTAGACAGGGCTGTCCCTTAAGTCCATTACTATTTGATATTGCTTTGGAACCTTTAGCCACCGCTATTAGGGAATCCCCTAATATCTTTGGTATTGGCCGCGGGAATAAGACACATAAGCTATCTCTTTATGCAGATGATCTGTTATTATTTATTTCTAACCCTGAGAAATCTATTCCGGCAATAGTAGCATTACTTAATCAATTTAGTAGTTTTTCTGGTTATAAACTAAATCTTAGTAAGAGTGAGCTTTTCCCATTAAATAATTTTGTTTCGAGTTATGGACAGTTTCCATTTAGATTGACTACCGAAAGTTTTACTTATTTAGGTATTAAGATCACCAAGAAACACAAGGATTTATTTAAAGCTAATTTTATGCCTTTAATTGACCATATTAAACATCAGTTCACTATATGGTCACCAATGTCCTTATCCTTAATTGGCTGAATCAATGCTATTAAAATGTTCATTTTACCTAAATTTCTGTATTTATTTCAGATGATACCAATTTTTATTGCCAAATTTTTCTTTGATATTATAGACTCTAAAATGTCTTCATATATATGGCAGAATAAAAATCCCAGACTAGGTAAAAAATACCTACAGAAATCAAAAAAAGTTGGTGGTTTGGCATTGCCGAACCTTAGACTCTACTATTGGGCAGTCAATGTTCGTTATTTAACATTTTGGACAAAAGATTTAGAAGATACCCAATGCCCTGGATGGATAAACCTAGAACGTGATTCCTTACAAGGGCTATCATTGGCTTCTATTCTAGGGGCCTCGTTACCTTTTACAATTACGAGATTGAATAAATATACGACGAACCCAATAATAAGACATACGTTCTGAATATGGTTTCAATTTCGTAAGTTTTTTGGACTAAATGATTTTATCTTATCGAGTCCTATTTTATCCAATTTTCTCTTCCAACCATCTAGTACTGATCAAGTTTTTTTGTTATGGAAGAGGAAGGGATTAGTAGCTTTTCGTGATTTGTTTTTGGAGGGTTGTTTTATGTCTTTCGAACAACTCTCCAATAAATATAACTTACCTAATTCACACCTTTTTAGATATTTACAAATTAGACATTTTTTGAAGGCTACTCTACCCCTTTTTCCGCTACCACATCAACCCGAAATTTTTGATTTTTTTTTTACAGTTGAACCCTTATCAGAAAGGATTAATAATGACTATGTTGATTTTGAAATTACAAATAGATACATTTGATAAAATTAAGAATGACTGGGAAAGAGAACTTCAAATTTCTTTATCTATAGAGAAATGGGAGAGGATTCTTCAATTAGTTAATACCTCTTCAATGTGTGCAAGACACGCTTTGATACAATTCAAGGTGGTTCACAGAGCTCATATGTCAAAAGATAAGTTAGCTCGTTTTTATGGTCATATAAATCCTACCTGTGATAGATGTAACTCTGAAGTGGCATCACTGACCCATATGTTTTGGTCCTGCTCTCTTTTGGAAAAATATTGGAAATAAATTTTTGATACTATTTTGGTAGTCTTAGGTATAGATTTACAACCTCATCCTATTACTGCAATTTTTGGGCTACCAATGTTCGATTCTATTCATTTGTCCCGCTCCGCCCATCGGTTGATTGCTTTTACCACATTAATTGCCAGAAGATTTATTTTATTTGAATGGAAAGATTCCGACCCTCCGACCATACTCCAGTGGTATTCTGAAATGATATCATGTTTAAATTTAGAAAAAATCAGAAGTGACATTGTTGAATCCTTGGTTAAATTTGATAAGACTTGGGGAAAATTTATTGAACACTTTCATACAACATAAATTGTTCCCTCTTTAACCGTTATAAAAATTATTTTACCTTCATAGGGTGGAACGGACTTGATGACAAACAGACTTAAATTGTTGAATTACTCAGTTTAGATTCGGTTTTGCTCTGTTTTGCTTTTTTATTTATTTTATTTTTATTCTTATTTTATTATTATCAATTTTTTTTAGTTTTTTAGTTTAGGGGGGTTTTGTTTTTTCTTTCTCTTTTTGTCTTTTTATCTTTGCTTTTTTTAAAAAAACATTTAGAAGTTTCCTTTTAAAGATTTAACTATATTTACATAGAGACCGAGAGGTCTATATTCATTGTGTATTTTGACACTGGCCTCAAATTAGGTTATACCTGTTATTAATGTAATCCTGATCCCTATGTATCAATACCATTGTTATGTTTATCATTATTCTTTTTGCTCTGTTTTTTATGATTTATTTTTGTTTTTGTTTTTTGGAAAAAAAACAATGAAAAGATTTTAAAAGAAAAGAAAGTGCTTGGTACCTATTTCCAGCAGCCAGTGGTTGTCCTCCAGGATGCACTGAGTCGCAGCCTGGTCCATGCCGGTCACCAGGGCGAATTCGGCACAGAGACTCTCACGGCCGCGACGCAACACTTCCGATGCCTCCGACGGCCCGGGACTCTTGCACTGAGACTGCTCCATGGCCGGAGCTGCAGCGAGCGACTCGCCAGCCCGGCAAACACTCGCCAGCCCCCGGCTCCCCGTCCGCATCTGCCCTCGCCGCTGCTTCTGCTTCCATCCCTCCCTCTGCCCCGTGTTTGCTCAGTGTAGCAAGCACCAGACACAGTACATGATTTAAATTCATCTTTAATCAGCACTGAAACTTAACAGCATAAAGGATGGTTGGTTGTCAGTACATCCTAGCTGCTCAGACTGGCAGTGCCGGAAACAAGTGTTAGTATAAGTGTTACAGTGGGGTGGAGTTAGTGATGCTGGCTTATGTGTGATTGGTTAACATGCATCATCAATCTACATCCTTCCCCCTAAAGATTAAGTGTGGAAGGGCACCCATACCATGGAGTTAAACATACTCGCCATATCTGTCTGGTGGTCTACTGACACGGCCCGAGCGCGAGCGGACAAAATCCTCCCCCCCCCTCCTCACCTGAAAGATGAGACGGAGAGCCTGGAGGCGAGAATGGCGCGGTGGAGGCTTGTGGTGACCGAAAGGGGAAACATGCGGTAGGTGAGGCCCCTTTGTTAGTGGAGACCGCAGGACGTGGAGGGGTGCAAGGCATGCGGGGACGGGTGGGAGACATTGCAAAAGGCGGCTGGAACTGGAGTGGCGGAGCATAGGGACCAGCAGGCGGTGGACGAGGCTCCCTCACGGCAAGGAGATGTTGTCGACTTCTCCGGTATACTGCGTCCTCACAGTCCACAAGGTAGGATCGTGGCTCGTCAGTCGGGTTGACAACAGTGCCCAAACGGGAATGTCCAGTTGAAATTCGTAGACGGACGACCTGGCCCGGCAGTAGAGGCTTGAGTGGTCTGCTGGAACTGTCGTATGACCGTTTCTGGATGTCATGCTTCTCTTGGAGACGTTTCTGGATAGTGGCAGGCTTCAGCACCCGAGGGACCAGCTGTTGTTGTGCGATAGGGACCGGAGGTCTCGTCAATCTCGACATCAGTCGCTGTGCCGGCGATCCCAAGGTTCCGTCTCTGGCAATGTTTCTGAGATTCAGGAGATCGAGGTAAACGTCTGACTTTGAAATGCGCGCTCGCTCCAGCAAGTGCTTGGCGCTTCTGACAGCGCGTTCAGCGAGTCCATTACTCTGGATACTCGGGACTGCTCGTGACGTGCTGGAAGTTCCATCGGTCTGCGAAAAGCTTGAACATGTGGCTGGTGAACTACCGACCGTTGTCGGTTCTCAGGCTGACGGGAGCGCCATAGGCAGAGAAGTGTCTTTTCAGCTTCTGGATGGCCATCTCAGATGTGAGGGAGGTCAGTTGGTCTAGTTCAAACCAGTTAGAAAAGGAGTCGACTAGAACGAGGTAATTCGCACCATTCGAAAATGTCTGCCGCCAGCGACGTCCAGGGCAGTGCTGGTGGAGGTTGTTGCAGAAGGGGCTGCCGCTGCTGATGAGGCGCAAGGCTGTTGCAAGTGGGGCAGGAGGCTATGCGGTCCCGGATGTACTTGGCCATTTCCGGCCAGTAGAACAGACTACGAGCGTGTGCCAGTGTGGCGTCGGCTCATGGGTGACCGTTGTGTGCCTCCTCGAAGTATACGTCTCGTAGCGATGAGGGTATCACTACCTTGTGACCCTTGACGACAACACCATCCTGAACCACCAGTTCATCACGGACCAGGAAGAACGGCTGCACCTCTGTGGGCGTGTTGGATTGTTTGTCTGGCCAGCCTGTTTTGATGATGGAGGAGAGGATTTGAAGTGTATTATCAGTGGTAGTATGTGCGGCCAGGGTGCACAGTTGCTTACTGGAGACGAAGTCGACACCGGGGATCGTGAAATTTTCCTGTTCATAGGGATGTTGTTCGCAAGATGCCCGAGGTGCACGAGAGAGAGTGTCAGCGACATGCATGTCCTTACCCTTTGTGTAGGTAATAGAGAAATCATACCGCTGCAGCTGCATCATCATATGCTGCAAGCGAGCTGGCGCGGCATGGATGAGCTTGTTCAGGATTGTCACCAGTGGTTGGTGGTCCGTCTCGACCGTGAAGGTGTTCCCAAAGATGAAGTCGTGGAATTTGGAGCAGGCAAAGACGACAGACAGCAGTTCCTTTTCGATTTGTGCGTAGTGCTGATCCGTGTCGGTCAGAGGCATATGAGACAGGTAGTAGGGTGCCATCGGCAGATGGTTGCAAGCAGGCAGCGCCGAGGCCCGAATCTCGAGGCATCACCGGACGTTTCAGGTCGAAAAAGGTCAGGGTCCGTGCACTGGTCAGTTTGGATTTTAAAACATCGAAGGCAATCTGATGTTGCTGGAACCATGACCATGCAGTGTCCTTTTTTGTCAGCTGCCGCAGTGTGGAGCTTAGTTTGCTGAGGTTCGGTATGAACTTGCCCTATCCAAAATGTGATTTGAGGGCAGGTCACAGATCTGGCTTAGTTTACGCAGCAGAACATTGGGGTCATCAGGAGATTCAGCTGGGGTTATTACCTGGTCGTTGGCATCACGGACTGCCGGAGCATAGCGGAATGTTCTGGATCGCCTCGTCCAAAGTCGGAGATATTGAAACGTGTCTGGCCAAAAAAGTGGGGGGGCTGCAGCCCCCCCCCCGGTTCCGTGGCCCATGTCTCCTGCCGCTCGTCTGCCTCCCTCATGTCAGCCACTTCCCGCAAATCCTTAAATTGCGACTGCCGCCGGGAGCAGGACATGGCCTTACTTGCTGCGCTGGGTGACACTCATTCACTGCCCGGTCCGTGTCTTTCAATGTAAATTTGCATGGGGACATGGTTTTGGAGGTGTGTGATGTTTGGTCAAGTGACAATAACAGAGAATATGAGTGCTGCTGTCTTGACAACAGACACGCACACAAGCAGTTGATATCTATCTATCTATCTATCTATCTATCTATCTATCTATGTATCTATCTATCTATGTATCTATCTTTAAAACTCTCTGTGTGTGTGTGTGTGTGTGTGTGTGTGTGTGTGTGTGTGTGTGTGTGTGTGTTTTTTTTTTTTGTTTTTGTGTGTGTTTTTTTTTTTTTTTGTGTGTTTTTTTTTTTTTTTTTTGTGTGTGTTTTTTTTTCTGTGTGTGTGTGTGTGTTTTTTTTTTTTTTGTGTGTGTGTGTGTGTTTTTTTTTTTTTTTGTGTGTGTATGTGTGTTTTATTTTTTTTTGTGTGTGTATGTGTGTTTTTTTTTTTTTTTTTTGTGTGTGTGTGTGTGTTTTTTTTTTTTTTTTTTGTGTGTGTGTGTTTTTTTTTTTTTTTTTTTTGTGTGTGTGTGTGTGTTTTTTTTTTTTTTTTTGTGTGTGTGTGTGTGTTTTTTTTTTGTTGTGTGTGTGTGTTTTTTTTTTTTGTTGTGTGTGTGTTTTTTTTTGTTGTGTGTGTGTGTGTGTTTTTTTTTTGTTGTGTGTGTGTGTTTTTTTTTTTTTGTTGTGTGTGTGTGTGTGTTTTTTTTTTTGTTGTGTGTGTGTGTGTTTTTTTTTTGTGTGTGTGTGTGTGTGTTTTTTTTTGTTGTGTGTGTGTGTTTTTTTTTTTTGTTGTGTGTGTGTGTGTTTTTTTTTGTTGTGTGTGTGTGTTTTTTTTTTTTTGTTGTGTGTGTGTGTGTTTTTTTTTGTTGTGTGTGTGTGTGTTTTTTTTTTTGTTGTGTGTGTGTGTGTGTTTTTTTTTTGTGGTGTGTGTGTGTGTGTTTTTTTTTGTTGTGTGTGTGTGTGTTTTTTTTTTGTTGTGTGTGTGTGTGTGTGTTTTTTTTTGTTGTGTGTGTGTGTGTTTTTTTTTTTTTGTTGTGTGTGTGTGTGTGTTTTTTTTTTGTGGTGTGTGTGTGTGTGTTTTTTTTTGTTGTGTGTGTGTGTGTGTGTTTTTTTTTTGTTGTGGTGTGTGTGTGTTTGTTTTTTTTTTGTTGTGGTGTGTGTGTGTTTTTTTGTGGGGG
>CM075978.1:122050095-122383684 GCA_038087875.1 Malacoraja senta | reverse complement strand
GGGTTTTTTCGCTAGCGATTTTCACCCCGAGGTCTGAAGCACTTTCGGGATCTAAAACCCCGGGGTCTGAAGCACGTTCAGTGTCCAGACCCAACGGGTCTACACTTGGTCTTGTATACTATTAAAACTCTGTGTGTGTGTGTGGGTGTGTGTGTTTGTGGGTGTCAGATTTGGACTTTGATTCCTTGCTCCGCCAAAACCACGCGCGAAAACTCCGAGATTTTTTCCATTTCGCTAGACATTACACTTTTACATACCCTAACACAGTCCTTATTAGATTTAGACATTTTTATGTACACATTTTTAAATAAAATCCATCCCCCCCCCCCCCCACTCACTCATTTTGTCGCCTCCTGCTGGCCAGCCACCATAACGGCTGCTGCCGCCCGGCTCTGCTCCAAAACGCCAACATTTTTATTCTTTCGCTGGCGATTTTTGCAGCTGCTGCCCGGCTCTCCTCCACTGCCCCCCCCACCCCCCCCAGGCCGGCTCTCTCACGCTGGCTCAAGCCAAACATCGGCTCTTCCCCCTATGCTTTTCGCCGTCCTCTGTGTCTACGCCGTCAAGATGCTGAAGCACGTTCAGGAACCAGACCCCGGGGTCTGAAGCACGTTCGGGGTCCAGACCCAACGGGTCTGCACTTGGTCTAGTATACTTTTAAAACTCTGTGGGTGTACGGCGTTTTGCATTTGATTCGTTACTCCGTGCAAACCAGACGCTGAAACGCTGACATTTTTATCATTTCGCTAGCGATTTTAATTTTACATTCGCACATCCATTCTTTGGTCAATTATTTCCCCATATTTTGAGTAAAATTGATCACAAAACTCAATCACAACTCAATTTTTAAGATCTAAACGGCTCTTACCAGCTGCTCACGTCACAATGCCCACATGCCGACCAATCCAGGCCCACAGATCGTGGGGCAGCGACTCCTCACGCACTGGACTCCTCACGCGCTGAATTTCTCCACATGTTCCACTGAACTCACAGCTGGCGCAGCTCACGAAGCCCCGCCCACCTGTGTGCCCCTCCCATCCCCTGCGCGCTCCAGAGAGTCAGAAGCCCACAGATGGACTCTCACGCCCGCCCACTCCAAACCCCCCACTTCTCAAAATCCTCTGCAGATCGGGAGGTCACCGGAGGTCACAGCCGGTCACCAGCTTGAACATGGCGGCGGCAGTTATTGTCGCGCGGGGCATAAAGGGCCTGTCCCACCAGCATCATACTCACCAATCAGCTGGGTAGGAGGCGGGCCGACTGAATTTGGACGCCGCACGGCGTCGGGCGATGACACCACGCAACGGCACGCCGGGCGGTGACGTCATCGCGCAGCACCACGCGCTAGGTGTACGCCGTCAAGACGCTGCGTACGACGTCAAGACGCTGCATACAAGGTCAAGAGGCTACATACGCCCGTCGAGACACTGCATACGCCCTCAATGCTCCTGCGGGCCGACAGGCCGTTGACGCGCGGGATTTTTGGACAGTGCAAGATTTTTGGAGCCCCGCGCGATGTCGGGACCAGCCCCGCACAACTCCTTCGCCGATCGAAGTGGGACCGGCCCCGCGAGGCCGTTCCCCCCCTCCCTGTTCCCCCCTCCCTGTTCCCCCCCTCCCTGTTCCCCCCCTCTATCCCCTCCCTCTCTCCTCCCCCCTCTATCCCCTCCCTCTCTCCTCCCCCCCTCCTCCCTCCCTCTCCCCCTCCCTCCCTTTCCCCCTCCCTCTCCCGCTCTCCCTCTCCCCCTCCCTCTCCCCCTCCCTCCCTCTCCCTGACCCCTCTCCATCTACCCCCCTCCCTCTCTCCCCCTCCCTCTCCCTCTCCCCCCTTCTCTCTCTGCCCTCACTCTCGAACCCCCCTCCCTCTCTAGACGCGCCTGCGAGTTGGGGGCTATGCGTCTGTAGATAGGGCGATTATGGGGTAAAAGGAGCAAATTAATAATATTAATATATTGTAGCGGCGGGGGGTAGTTAGTGTGTGTGTGGGGGGGTAGTTTGTGTGTGTGGGGGGGTGGTTAATGTGTGTGACGCCGCATGCCGCCCCCCCCCCCTCAACCGCACGTTGGGGGAACAGACCCAACGGGTCTGCACTTGGTCTAGTTAGTTTTAAAATTCTCGTTGATCACAGAGTTTCTCACGACAGAGCATGAGAAATTCTGTGAGCAGCGTGAGAGCGTGAGAATTGGGCGAAATGCGTGAGTCTCACGCTCAATGCGTGAGAGTTGGCAGCTCTGATATTGTATCTCAAAAAACAGTGGTAAAAAGTATAATTTACATTTGAATGAACCAATACTTTTTGCCACCACTTTCAAGTATTTCCTGCTTCAACTGAGAAATTAAATAGCTTTTAGTGTTAATATTATCCAATCCCTTGGATAAATGAAAGCCCAGATATCTAAACTGTTTAGGAATATGTGGTTGAAGATCTTTAAGCATCCCAGATTTTTGAAGAGTGTTGGGGAAACGGTTGTGGTATTTCTGAGTTATTCAGGTGTGTGATATTCAGGTCTATGATAAGGTGTTTGTTTATTTGGGGGATTGTTCAATTGCATAATCTAGCAGATGATTAATTTGCAGCACAATGGGCGCAGCTGGTAGAGCCGCTGCCTCACAGTGCCAGAGACCCTGGTTCAATCTTGACCTCTAGTACTACCTGTGTAAAGTTTGCATGTTCTCCCTGTGACTGCGCTTGTTTCTTCCAGGTGCTCCAGTTTTCTCCCACATCCCAAAGACGTGCGGGTTTGTAGGTTAAATGGCCTCTGAATTTCCCCTAGTATGTAGGAAATGGACGAGAAAGTGGGATAACGCAGAACAGAGACTGGTGAGTGCCTGGAACACGCTGCGGGGTGGTGGTGATGGAGGCAGATAGTGATGTGTACGAGACTTTTAGATAGACACATGGATGTGCAGGGATATGGATTATGTGCAGGCAGGTAAGAGTTGGTCTTGGCGTCATGTTTGGTATGCACATTATGGGCTGAAAGACCTGTTCCTGTGCTCTACTGTTCTATGTTCATCAGGTGAACGTCCAAATAGTATTTGAACAGAGGATCCATAATCTAAGGATGTCATTAGGCTGGAAATGGTGAAGAGAAGATTCATGAGGATGTTACCAGTACTGGCGGGCATGAGTTAATAGGAGACGCTGGATAGACTGGGGCTGTTTATCAGTAGAATGTAGCACATAAGAGCATGAGAAGTGACCTTAAAGAGTTAAATCAAATCATGAGTGGCCTAGATAAGGTGGATGGTCACAGTCCTTTCTCCAGCGTGGAGATCTTCTTATTGTGTATGGTGTGCACAGCCTAAAGTTGTAGGACAACTTGTTCCATGTGATCTTATTTGATTGTGCACGCTGGGTTGATTGCATTCGTCGAAACAGGACGGACCAGGTGAAGGTTTGCAATCTTCCACCCCAGCGTGGAGATGACTAAGACCAAAGGGCATGGGTTTGAGGCCAGAGGGGAAAGATTTAAAATGGACCTGAGGGACAACATTTCAACGTGGTGGGTAGTAGGTATATGGAACTATCTGCCAGATGAAGCTGTAGAGGAAATGTTATAATGTGGACAGTTTCATGAAAAGGAAAGAATTAGTGATATTGGCTAAATTGGGCCAGAGGGCCTGTTTCTGTGCTGTGCAACTCTGTGACTATGTTACTGCCATTGAGATGAAAAATAGTAATCTTTATAATTCACAATAAAGTTCCATCCCTCCAGAGACAGGTTCTAAAGAGATTATTGTTTATTCTTAGTGCTCTGAGGGATTTACTCAACAACCAAAAGTCTGTAGCCTCCTTTTGGTCTGGTATTTTATTTCATTCTTCACATGTTTAAATTATAATGTTTTATTCTTGCTTGTTTACTGTATATCGTGTTGTTACTTGCGAGTGAAGCACCAAGACAAATTCCTTGTATGTATACATACTTGGCTAATAAAATGTATTTAATTCAATTCATTCAATTTATTTTTTATGTTGATGGGCTATGTGAAAATAATTGAAAAAAGATGATTAATTTTATTAAGGAACTTTGACCCTCAGTTTACTAGTTCCTATTTGTTCTTAACACTGCTATTCTGTTGCCCCTGCAGCACAATTTGTACATAGGTAGCAGCAATTTGTCCATAGCCTGAAAACGTTTACCAATGTGTGAAAGCAGCATGCATTAGTCATCCTTGGATGCTCTTAGACCGTGTGGTTTAAATAAAGGTCATTGAAGACCTTTGAACTATATTTAATCGAACTTTATCAGACTTCAATATTATATCTTGCACTAAATGTTGTACCTTGTACCCTTTATCTGTGCACTCTGGACGGCTTGATTGTATTCATATATAGTCTTCTTTAACTGGATAACACGTAAACAAAAGCTTTTCACTGTACCTATACACTGTACCTGTACACATGACGATAATAAGCTAAACTAAAAACTAAACTTGTTCCTGTGTTCCTGAAACATTACAGGTTTTATCAGGAGAGTGTTCCATTGTTATGCCTGGTACTGAATTTTAGATTGTTGGCTCAGCAACTACGAGGGAATAGATACATAGATACATAGAAAATAGGTGCAGGAGTAGGCCATTCGGCCCTTCGAGCCTGCACCGCCATTCAATATAATCATGGCTGATCATCCAACTCAGTATCCCGTACCTGCCTTCTCTCCATACCCCCTGATCCCTTTAGCCACAAGGGCCACATCTAACTCCCTCTTAAATATAGCAAATGGTGGTATTCATTTTGCTTTCTCAAGAATTTCCCATCAGTCGCATCTATCAGTGGTGTTATGTAAGGACCTGTCTGTGGTAACTAGTTTCATCTTATGTTTACACAAGGAACTGCTGATGCTAAAATCTTGCATAGAACACAAAGTGCTGGAGTAACACAGCGTGTCAGGAGGACATGGATAGGCATCAGTTTGGGTCTGGACCTTTCAGACTTTCAGACCCTGGCTTGGATATATGATGTCGCCATCATGGAGATTTAGTTGTGTGAGGGGCAGCGACTAGCAGTTTAGCATTCCAGGGTTTTCGATGTTTTGGACGTGATAGAGAGGGAAGTGAAAGAAGTGGAGGAGTTGCTCTCCTAATCAGGGAGAATGTCCTGGCGGCTCTCAAAGAGGACTGCAGGGTTCACACTCTAAGGTAATATGGATATGTAATTCCGGTATAAACTTACCCCCCCCCCCTTAGTCTGGTTCAGTCAAACACCGAATACGAGCTATGGAAATCCAACTCTCTTTTATTGTGCACAATACCAATACAATACCTATCCCAATACCGCGGGACCGATCCTTGTCTCTACTCACTCGAGCCCAACAGCTTGCGCAAATAGAACACACCCCAGAAGATCAGCACACCCCAATGTGCTCCCCACTCTTTTATATCCATACAGACCCTTGGCGCGAAAATACATGGGGTGGCAACCCCTACAGCTAATCTCTGCTGTGGGGTTCCACAAGGTTCCATCCTTGGCCCCATTCTCTTATCCCTGTATATGCTCCCCTTAGGCCAAGTCATTGAAAGGCACGGCATTTCCTTCCATTGCTACGCAGACGATACACAACTCTATCTCCCCCTGAAGCCCAAAAAACAATCAAATCTGCTTAACCTTACCCACTGCCTCGAGGATATAAAGTGTTGGATGGCCCAGAACTTCCTCCAACTAAACGAGAGTAAGTCTGAGGTCATCCTACTCGGCCCCTCGGACTCAATCAAAATGATAGCAGGCAGCCTTGGAAGCCTTACCCCACTACTCAAACCTCACGTCAAAAACCTTGGCGTGATATTTGACTCAGCACTGAAATTTGACAAACAAGTCAATGCCGTGGTAAAAGCTAGCTTCTTTCAGCTTCGGACGATAGCTAAAATATAACAATTCCTCCAGTTTGATGACCTCGAAAAGATCATCCACACATTCATCTCCTCCCGCCTAGATTACTGCAACTCCCTTTACACTGGCATCAGCCAATCTTCCCTGTCCCGCCTGCAACTGGTCCAAAACGCCGCAGCGAGACTCCTGACGAGCACCCGAAAAAGGGACCACATCACCCCGATCCTGGCCTCTCTCCACTGGCTCCCTGTGCGGTTCCGTATAAACTTCAAGATCCTCCTCCATGTCTACAAAGCCCTCAATGGGCTTGCCCCCACCTACATAAAAAGTCTTCTCACCCACCACTCCACCTCCAGGCCCCTCAGATCGGCCGACTTGGGGTTGCTGAATATCCCATGGTCTAGGCATAAGCTCAGGGGCGACCGCGCCTTTGCGGTTGCAGCCCCTAGACTGTGGAACAGCATCCCCTTTCCCATCAGCACTGCCCCCTCCATCGACTCTTTTAAGTCAAGACTAAAAACTTATCTATACTCCCAAGCCTTTCCTGACGTCCTCTGAGTGAGGGCTACATGTATATATGTATCTAGTTTGTTTTGTTTATGATATTCTTATAACAAATGTAAAGCACTTTGGCCAACGAGAGTTGTTTTTTAAATGTGCTATATAAATAAATGTGACTTGACTTGACTTGACTTGACTACAAGCCAATTACCGATACGGGCTGCAAAATACATTGAATGACAGTTCCCTAACCCAATCATACAATAGCACATAACATAGTTTCAACACAAAGCACTTAGTGGGAAACACTTATGTTAAGTAAAGAAACATTATCTCTAGGTAAAGAAAACATATTTGGTGATGCCCCTCTCCTGGACCAATCACAATTAGCAGCGGGAAGACTCTGCAACATAATTGTACCCCATCATTTCCCCAACCAGTCCCAAATATGCTTTTGCACCAGGGCCTAGCTCCTTCTGCAAAATCTCATACAAATTAACAACTGCAGGCCATCTGGACAGCAACCTCTATTCAACACCTTCCCAGGCCACAGACTTTCTGCGGCCATCCATACCTCATGGTCCTGCAGCTTTTTGCAAAAGATGCCATGCAGGTTTTACCGATCTTTTAAACAGGCATCCTCCATTTTCTCAAGTACACAAAATGTCTGATATTAACAGATAGAGCTCTAAAATAAAAAAGATGCCATCAGTCAAATATTCTCATATTTGTTCATCTCTCGTCACGTGTGTTTCCTTGCTATGTGTTGCATGCCAGGTAAGGCAGCTCTTCTTGGTAAGTACTGGCAGAACAACAGACCTGCTCTTCACAACCTCATTCAGTTTTTACATTTACTTATCTGATGCATATTCACATTTCAAAACTTTTTAAAAAGTTTTTTTGAGGAGGTTTTTGACATTAGTTATTAACCTAATATCATAAATTCTGGGCTACGACCACTTTTTAATTATGAACTTAATTACTTTGCCTAATTCACAGAATAGCATTTAACTGGTAACGCATGGTACAGGCTGTGCCTGCAAGAAAATGTTTTGTTCCATTTAATATGTAATATTGGTAACCAAAACTAAGAAGCAGAAACAGTTTAATGCAGAAAGTTGCTTTGTGCTTATATAAAAATATAATTATAAATCATGTTATCAGATTGTGATGTAAGACCCCAGAAAAAAATGCAGCTTGCTTGCCACCTTCAGTTCATTGGTGGTTTTACAGTCTTAAGGGCCTGTCCCACTTGGGCGTCATTTGCGCGTCATTCACGCGACATCATTTACGCGTCACGATGCACGACGCGCACGTGATGCGCACATGGTGTTAATTTTGCGCACGTGGTGAGGCGTGGTGGCTTAGGCAGTGACGCGCGGTCGTGCGCGGCGCCCCAGGATTTTGGGATTCACAAAATCTTCGCGCGCCACCTGTGTCACGCGCAAATGACGCCCAAGTGGGACAGGCCCTTTAATGTTACTTGGTTGTACTCATCAAGAGTCAGGTCAAGAGTGTTTTATTGTCATATGTCCCGAAATGGAACAATAAAATTCTTACTTGCAGCAGCACAGCAGACGTGTACACTTAAAACTCTGTAAAACCCATGATAAACAACGAAAAAAGTTCAGACTAAAAACAAATAAACAAACAAACAAACAATAGTAGTGCAAAGTAAAAAATAATGCCCCCATGTCTATATAGTTTGGAGCTTATTTGAAGGGTATAGTGTTTAATAGCCTGAAAATAGACACAAAATGTCGGAGTAACTTAGTGGGACAGGCAGCATCTCTGAAGAGAAGCAATGGGTGACGTTTCGGGTCGAGACCCTTCTTCAGTGTGAGTCAGGGGAAAGGGAGTCTTACAGATATGGAAGGGTACGATGTGAAAACAACATATAAAAGCAGACAATGCTAAGGAAATCTAGAATAGTTCATTGTTAGCTGAGGAGAAGGAGACAAGGAGGCATACAATCAGTAAAATAAATCAGAAGGTGAAACTAGTCTGAGAACCTGAGTGGGGGAGGGATGGAGAAAGGGAAAGCAAGGGTTACTTGAAGTTAGAAAAATCAATATTCATACTACTGGATTGTTAGCTGCCTAAGTGAAATATGAGATGCTGTTCCTCTAATTTGCATTTGGCCTTACTCTGACAGTGGAGGAAGCCTAGGACAGAAAGGTAAGTGTGGGAATGGGAGGGGGCATTAAAGTGTTTAGGAACCTCGTAGGCCTAGGCAGACTCAGCGGAGGTGTTCAGCGAAACAATCACTGAGTCTGCGCTTGGTCTCGCTGATATATAGGAGTCCACACCTGAAGAAGGTGGAAACAGAAGAGGAGGTGAAAGTGAACCTCTGCCTCACCTGAAAGGACTGTCGGGGTCCTTGGACGCAGTCAAGGGAGTGGTATAGGTGTTGCATCTAGTGCAGTTGCAGGGGAATGTACATACCTGGGCAGGGGGTAGTTTTGGTGGGAAGTGATGAGATAACCAAGGAGTTGCGAAGGGAACGGTGTCAGCGCAAAGTGGAAAGGGGTGGAGTTGGGAAGATGTGGCTCGTGGTGGGATCCCGTTGGAGGTGACAAAAATGTCGAAGGGTTATGTGCTGTATGCGATGGCTGATGGGGTGAAAGGTGAGGTTTAGGGGGACATGATTATGTCCCTGTTGCGACTGGGGAGAGGGGGACATTTACTTTGGCGCTGTCAATGCAAACTGGGGGGTGTGTACCCCATTTGCTTCATGAAGTCTATCACTATTTCCTTTGTCTTGCTGACATTGAGAGAAAGGTTCTTGTCCTGACACCAGGACATGAGATTCTCAATCTCCTTCCTGGACACTGTCTATTTATTATTTGATATCCGGCCCACAATGATGGTGCTGCGAATTTGTAAATTGTATTAGATTTGTACATGGCTGCACACTCGTGGGTGCACAAGGAGTAGAGAAGGGGGCTGGGAACGAATCCTTGTGGAGCACCAGTGTTGAGGATTATCGTAGGGGATGATTTGTCCCCTATCCTCACTGATTGGGGTCTGTTGGTCAGGAAGTCGAGGATCCAGTTGCAGAGATGAGTGCTGACTCCAAGCTCTGCATGTTTGGTGATGAGCCTGGATGGTATAATGGTGTTAAGGCAGAGATGTAATCTATGAATAGGAGACTGATGTAGGTGTCACTCTTAACCAGGTGTTCCAGG
The DNA here is from genome assembly GCA_038087875.1 of Malacoraja senta. NCBI lineage: Eukaryota > Metazoa > Chordata > Chondrichthyes > Rajiformes > Rajidae > Malacoraja > Malacoraja senta. The sequence goes on along the minus strand of CM075978.1, from coordinate 122,374,165 downwards.
GATGAGTGTAGGGCCAGGGCGATGGCATGGTCCGTGGATCTGTTGTGGTGGTAGGCGAACTGCAGTGTGTCAAGGCTGCTTGGTAGAATGTTTTTAATGTGTTTCATAACTAGCCTCTCAAAACATTTCATGATGGTGGCTGTCAAGGCCACTGGACAATAGTTGTTTAGACATGAAATTTTGCTTTTCGGCGCGGGGATGATGGTGGTCTTTTTGAAGCTGGTGCGTACCTTAGGGTACTGAGTAGGGAGAGATTAAAGATGTCCATGATACACCCGCCAGCTGGTCCGCGCATCTACTAAGAACATGGCCAGGAACTCCGCCTGGACCAGTTGCTTTCTATGGGTTCACCCTCAGGAAGGCCAATCTAATCTCCACAACAGTGACTCTGTGAAGAGGCACACTTGAGTCTGAAGAGTGGGTGTCATCGCCCTGTTGGCCTTCTGCTCAAAGCGAGCATAGAAAGCATTCAAGGTAAACAAAAATGCTGGAGAAACTCAGCGGGTGAAGCAGCATCTGTGGAGCAAAGGAAATAGGCGACGTTTCGGGTCGAGACCCTTCTTAAGACTGATGTGGGGGTGGGAGTGGGGGGAAGAAGAAAGGAAGAGCCGGAGACAGTGGGCTGTGGGAGAGCTGGGAAGGGGAGGGGAAAGAAGGAGAAAGCAGGGACTACCCAAAATTGGAGAATTCAATGTTCATACTGCTGGGGTGTAAAGTACCCAAGCAAAATATGAGTTGCTGCTCCTCCAATTAGAAAGCATTCAGTTCATCAGGTGGTGCTGTGGGTCGCTGATGATGGTGGTTGCCTTTTTGAGACAGCATATCCCTTCAATTTTGCATATCCCTTCAATGATGGGGAGGTCAGTACCACGTTTTGCGATCTTCTTCGTTCCTGGGCGTTCAAGTTGCTGAACCAGGCTGCAGATCAAGTCATCCTGGTGCATCCTTCCTGGATCCCTCTGACATGAGATACATGGCCAACTTCAATGGGACGTCATTTTTTTCAGACGAGATTGTGGGTCATTAACAGCTCTAATAAGAAAACATGGTAATGTTGCCACTGTAGAACAGCTGCAAATGATTCCAGGTGTTATTTGGCCCAGTTGTTTAACATTTTTAGTACTCATTCCAGTTTCCATCATTTGCCCTCTTCCTATCACCGCAACATAATTCTGCATTAAGATGCACGGTCACTCGATTCTCTTCTATTCCAAAGTATATAACTGAGAATAAATATTGGCTAAATAAATGTGAAAATTGAATGGTGATGTGATGAACAGGTCTGGTGCTCCTCCATTCCAAAGCAAACTAATTAAGCCTATTCTGAACTTCAACAAGAAATTTCATGTTTGTCCTATGAGTGAGAAGCATAGACTGTTTGAAGTAGGAAATGGGTATGAAAATGGGGTTGCTATGTGGCTTTCTGACGTATTGGCTTGTAGTTCTTATCTGTATTTCCATTGTAATCAATTATCCTATAGAAACGTTTTATTCATTGCCAAACTAAATATGAACAAAACTTGTTTGTGACGGTAACCCTTGAAGCAGAAGTTGTATTAGAATTGCCCACACCCCGCATTACTACAATGTTGATCAAGGTATTTACAACAACAAACTGAATAAAAAGGTGAAAGTGCAAAATGAGGTCAATAACTTTGTATAAAAACATATAAATGTCTCTTTCTAACTTTAGATAGCATCGCACATGCTGAAATAAGAAACACTATATCTCACATTTCAGAAAAAATACAATTTTTTCCCCTCCCATGGAAAAGCTGACAGCTGAATTTGTTTCCTGATGCACTTTTATCAAAACATGTTAATCAACATTCTTTATTGTGGATGTAATTGATTGCTAGCAATGAAAAGGGGAAAAAACATTTTATTGTATATGCATGAAGAAACTGTAATGACTAACGCATTTTTAAATTACTTCAGAGAAATACATTATTTGGGATTGTTTTATGTAACAACAATATTGCTGCAGAATTATCAAAAGGGAAAATCTTTACTTAAATATAACTAATTAGTTTGTGGACTTCTATGAGGGGGGATTCTAATATAAACTATTCTACTGCACTATTAGAGGTAATCGATTTAAAACGAGGTATTAAACCAATCCATTTGCTCCACATTGCGAGAACCATTAATAACAACATATTTGAAGCATACAGAATTTTTTTTGTAATTGTAATGATGGTTTATCTGTTCCATTCTTTTATCTATCACCCCTTAGTTTTGCCCCTGACCCTATGCTACTCTCCTGTAGGTCTTGTCTCATAACTGCAGTGCTGTTGCACAGCCAATATCTGACATTTCAATCTTTGCACATATGGGTAGTCAATTGGAGGGCATCTCCTGTGTCTTCTACATGCACCCTTTTAAAGAAGAGTTCATCTGGCAGCCATAAGTGATAGCTCTGGCAAGTTTTACCTAAAGCTACTGTTGTCCCACATGCCAGCTCGGAGTCTCTTTTTTTTTTTTTTTTAATATTTTATTTTATTAGAAGTGGGTACAGTCATATGGCACCAAAGTGCCTAATATATATTTGCATAATACATTTTATGTACATCTTCTTATTTTTTTAAAATTATAATAAAGAAAAATAAGAAAAATAAATTAGATAATAAAGAATAGAAAAACATGAGATATATAGTGTGTGAAAAAGAAAAAAGAGAATGAAAGAAGAAAGTTGAAGAAAAGAAAGTAGGAAAAAGAGAATAAAAAATACAAATAAAAAGAAATAAGGAGATCATTATTTATAATCTTGACCATCCCCCACCCAGTCCTGAAACAATTAGTTTCTACAATAATGTTGCACCATATGATTCCAAAAAGATGACAAATGGAGACCAACTCGTTAAGAATTGGTCTGATTTTTCTATTAGGAGGAATCGCATTTCTTCAAGATGTGCGGTGTCCAACATGCTTGGGATCCACATTTTAAGCGTTGGTATTGGTGTATTTTTCCAAAATTTAAGTATTCGTTTTTTTGCTATTATTAAACCATAATTTAAAAATAAATGTTGTGATAAGTTCAATTTATTCCCATCTTCCATTACTCCAAATATAATCATTTCAGTATTAGGTTCCATTCTTATCTTAAATAGTTTTGTAAATATATCAAAAATATCACTCCAAAATCTATAAAGTTTTATGCAGGAAACAAAAGAGTGTGTTATAGTTGCGTTTTGGGATAGACATTTATCACAAATGGGGGATATATTTGGATAGAATTTATTCAATCTTGTTTTTGAATAATATAATCTATGTAAAAATTTTAATTGAATTAGATTATGTCTTGCATTAATCGAACATTTGTGTATATATATCAAATACTTTTCCCATGTAACCATAATTTTTATCATTAATTCCCGTTCCCACTCTTCTCTAAGTACCTCTGTCGATGGTAAATCTATATTTAAAATACTATTATATAAATATGATATTAATTTTTGTGTCAGGTTTAATATTCATTGCTTCTTCCAATAAATCAAAAGTTACTTTTTGATATCCTTGTATGTATTTCTTCATGAAATCACAAATCTGAAGATATTTAAAATATTGGTTATTTTTACAATTTAAATTTTAATTGTAATTGTTGGAATGATAATAGATTTCCCATTTCATACATATCCCCGATCCTTTTAATTCCTAAACTTTCCCATTGGTTATATGTTTTATCAATAAGAGATGGTTTAAATAAAGGGTTATTCGTTATAGGCGTTAACAATGATAAATTTCTTAATTTTAAGGATAATTGTATTTGTTTCCAAATTCTTATTGTATCGTGTATAATTGGGTTCTTCTTATATATTGTGTTGTTCAATTTTTTTGGAGAGAAGAGGATCGTTCCTATATTACAAGGAAAACAATCCTCTTTCTCCATTCTTATCCATTCTGTCTGTTGGGTAGAACTGTCCAACCAATAAATTATATTCTTAATATGCACTGCCCAATAATAATACAAACAATTCGGGAGTGAGAGTCCCCTGACATCTTTTGATTTACATAAATGTTTTTTTTAAATTCTATGTGATCTATAATCCCAAATAAAATTGGTAATATTAGAGACTAATTTTTTTAAGAAGTATTTTGGTATATATAATGGTATAGATTGAAATAGGTATAATAATTGTGGTAGAAAGATCATTTTTATAGCATTTATTCTACCTATTAATGATAAAGAAAGTGTTTTTCAAAATTTAATCAACATATTGAGTTTATTTAATAAAGGTATATAATTAGTGTTGAATAATGCTTTATATTTTCTCGTAATTTGAATACCCAAATATTTAAATTCTTCTATTGCAATTTTAAAGGGGAACTTCAGTAAGTGTGTGGATTCTTGAGGTTTTAACGTCATAATTTCACTTTTATTCCAGTTTATTCTATATCCAGAAAAGGACCCGAATTCCTCTATTAAATTTAATAAATTTGGTATACTCGTTTGTGACTTTGTAATATATAAAAGTATATCATCTGCATATAATGAAATTTTATTATTTGAGTCCCTAGTGTTGTAGCCATGAATATTCGGGTGAATTCTTATACTTTCAGCCAAAGGCTCTATCATAAGGGCAAATAGCAGGGGTGATAACGCACATCCCTGCCTATTGCCCCTCGATAATTGAAATTTTTGAGATAACATGTTATTAGTTAATATTCTTGCCATCGGTTTATCATATAATAGTTTTACCCATGTAATAAAATTCTCTCCCATATTAAATTTTTGCAGTACTTTATATAAGTATTGCCACTCTACCTGATCAAATGCTTTCTCTGCGTCCAGAGAAATAATTGATATATCTTCTTCCTCCCTTTTATGTGAGTACATTATGTTAAACAGGCGTCTCAAATTATTAAATGAGTATCTTTTAGGTATAAACCCCATTTGATCAGGATTTATCAGTTTACTAATATATTTGCTTAATCTTCTTGCTAAAGTCTTTGCTAAAATTTTCTGGTCTGTATTTAAAAGTGAGATAGCTCTATATGAGCCCGGATCGTCTAAATCTTTATCTTTTTTTGGAATAAGCATAATAGTTGATTCTGCTAATGTTTCAGGTAGTTTATTTTCTTTAAAAGCATGAGTATATAAATTAAATAAATAAGGAGTCGTTATCTCATGAAATCTTTTTATAAAATTCATTACTAAAACCATCTGGTCCCGGTGTTTTACCATTTTTCAGCGATTTTATTGTTTCACCTATTTCTTCAATTGTAATTTGAGCTCCAAGTTCCTCTTGTTCCAAAAGATCAAGTTTTGGAAGATTACAGTTATCTAATTTTTTTAAAATTTTACTATGTTCTATTATAGTTTTAGATGTATATAAATTTTGATAAAATTGTGCAAATCTATTGTTAATATCTTTAGGTAGTATTAATAATTCACCTTTCACTGATTTAATTTTAGTTATAGTATTTTCCTTTTCTTGTTTTTTCAATTGATGAGCTAAAAGCTTATGTGTTCCTGTTTTGTAATTTGTAATAGTCTTTACTCTTGCCGATAAAATTCGATTAAGTTTAAATTTCAGTAACATTATCTTATTATGTTTATCTGTAGTGGAATCTTTGGCATTATCTAACTCTAACTGTCTAATTTCTTGTTCTAACAGCCTTTGTTCTGTCTTATTCTTTTTATTTTGAAAAATTTGATATGAAATTATAATTCCTCTAATAAATGCCTTAAAAGTTTCCCATAATAAAGAAGGCGAAGTACCTGGTGTGTCATTTGTCTAAAAAAATAATTTCATTTGTTGTTTTAAGTATTGATAACCTTGTAAGTCATTTAAAATATGTGTATTAAACCTCCCAAAAAAGTTTTTACCTGGCATTCCCTCAAATTTTACTGAAAATGTCAACGGAGAGTGATCAGAAATACTACTAATGTGGTATGTTGGATTAATTGTATATGGCAATAATTTCATATCCACTAAAAAATAATCAATTCTTGAATAAGTTTTATGTACCGAAGAGTAAAACGAGTATTCCCTTCCTACTGGATTAGCAGATCTCCATACATCTGTTATATTAGTATTTTTGAGAGACTTCCGGTGGCGCTATGGAGGCTTGAGTCCAGTGCCAACTAGCTCCGTGCCGAAGAATCTGAAAACGGGAGAAAATCGGGTCTTACCTGCAGCGATCGCGATCTGAACGGCTGCCTGCCGCATTGTAACATTGGCTCAGTTACAATGACGGCCCAGGAAGACCCAACGAAGAAATCAAAGCAGAAAAAGTCTGAAATTGAAGATCTTAAAACTTTTCTCGCTGTTGAAATTAAACAGATTCAACTACAGTTGAAAACCTTCGAAGGAAATTTGAAATTGAATTTTAAAGAGGAACTTAACTCTTTCAAGGAAGATTTTAAAGCAGAAATGGATTCTACCGTTCAAGAAATACTGGAAGTCTGGAAGAGGTCGAGGGACGATGAGGCCAAGGAACAGATGGAAGTGCTGGAAGCCAGGCTCGTTTCGGTGGAATTGAGCGTTAATACGGAGGTGGTCCCCATTCATCAAGCACTTGATCAACATAAAACAGCGATAACCGAACTTGAGAAATGGGCGGCGACAAGTGAGGAAACTGTAAATCGACTCCTTATTGAAAACCAACGCCTCTCCGGTATGGTGATCAAATTAAGTGATAAGTGTACCGATCTGGAGGGGCATCAAAGACGCAAGAATTTAAGAATTGTAGGGGTGAAAGAAGGAAGTGAGAGGGAAATGGGCCCTCGGGATTTTGTGGCAGACCTACTACAAAAAGCCTTAAAATTGGATCAAAAACCTTCACTCGATCGAGCACATAGAGCGCAGGGGCGTCGTACACAAGATGATGCCCATCCAAGACAAATTATAGTAAAGGTACAACTTGATCATGAATTTGACGAGATAATGAAGAAAATTGTCCGAAGCGGACAGCTCTATTTTGAAGGTGCGAGGTTCAGTATTTACCGAGATTATCCGGCAGAGGTCTTCAAGAAAAGAGCGCTGTTCACTGAGACAAAACGAATATTGAAGAAGGTACCTGCATTGAGATACGGCTTGCTTTACCCCGCAAGACTAAGAGTCACCTACAAGCAGAAGGAGCAATTTTTTACAGACCACGAAAAAGCACTGGAATTTGCCAAAGAAATCGAGAACGTGACCACAGACTGAAGAATTTACATTACTCCTCAGGAGTCAAGGATTAACGGGACTTCGCCAGATTTAAAAGGACCTTTAAAGTTCTTTTACGAGCTTTAAGGACATTCGAAAACTGAAATGGACGGTGGACATTGGAGAAAACCGTGGTTTTTTATTTTTTATCTTTTTTTATTTTTAGTATAAACTCTAAGAACAATAATATCATAGTTACGACCAATTGTTATTAATCACTATTACTATTTAGTATATTCATATCTAACTATATATGTAACTACTAATACTTATTAAATACCTATATTACTACTAAAATTATTAACATTTATATTACTCATAAAAATTTAATACTGGGTATGATTGATAACAATGATTAATAACTAACAGTCTCTGGTTAACGTAGAAATGAGTTACATACTTATATTCTATAGAAATATGTGCAAGAGGTAATTCAGCCTACGTCATAATAAGGTTTGACGGTTTTTCTCTTTATTTTTCAATTTAAAATTAAATTTATAGATTTAGCGAAGATATTAATACGGTATGTAGAGAATAATAACGTTGTGAATTTATGCTGTTTTGGGACTTTTCTGCAGGGATATGTGCGTATATATGTATGCAAATGGGTATATATATATATATATATATGTGTATGTATGTGTGTATGTATGTATGTATATATATATATGTTTGCTACTCCCAAAGAAGTTAATTGATTGTCAGAAATATTCATTTTTTGTTTTCTCGGGCACGGAGCTGGGATTTTTTTTTTTACAAAGGCTACGGAAGTCTTTAGAATTCTAGCCACGTTAGTGTGGCTATCACTAACTACACTAATTGTAGATGTAGTTTTTTTTCTTTCACCCTATACTAACCAATTCTATCACTTTTTTCACTTTAAATATTTCTATAACTTAATGTTTGAATGGAACAACAAGACTAATTCAAGGAGATGTGTTCGGTAGAGCGATGTCTATTATTTAAAATTCATCTATTTGAGGTTCGGGAGCAGGGTCAGGTTTTATGTGTTGCACCTTCTGCTCAGTTATAGACCACCTTAGAAACAATATGCAAGATGTTAATATGACAAGAGGGGGTGAGGGAATAACATTTTGTAGTTGGAATGTTAAGGGAATCAATGAACCAATTAAGAGAGGTAAAGTTTTGGCACATCTAAATTCAATCAAAACAGATATAATATTCCTTCAAGAAACACACCTTAAAAAGGAATCCCAACATAGACTTAAAGCTAAGTGGATCGCTGAATCATATCATTCCTCTTTTTCCCATAAGTCCAGAGGAGTTGCAATATTAATTCGTAAAGGAATACCTTTTACGCATTCATCAACAATAGCGGATATTGATGGTAGATATATTATATTAGTTGGAGAGTTAAATGGAGAAAAAGTGATTCTTCTTAATGTATATGGGCCTAATTTTGACAACCCTATGTTTTTTAATGAAACATTTAATATAATTCCTGAATTTACACAATATAAATTAATAATTGGAGGAGACTTCAATTGCACATTAGATTCATACTTAGATAGATCATCAAGGCAAAAAAAAGTAAAATCTCAATCAAGTGTATTTTTAAATTCATTTATTAATACCACTAATATTAAGGATGTCTGGAGAATTGAAAATCCAACTGGACGGGAATATTCATTTTACTCACCAGTACATAAAACATACTCAAGAATAGATTATTTTTTAGTTGACTCCACGTTTATCCCATTTACTTACAACTCAAAATACCATAATATTATAATCTCAGATCACGCACCTGTAACATTCATGATTAAATTAAATGGAATGTCCGAGAAACAAACATATTGGAGATTTAACCCACAAATTTTGAACGAAAGATCATGCCAGGAATATCTTATTAAACAGATTCAAATATTTTTTGAGGTAAATGACAACCCTGACACACCTACTTCTCTTATGTGGGAAACGTTTAAAGCGTTTGTTCGAGGTGCATTAATTTCTGCCCAAGTATTTTATAATAAAGAGAACAGGATTAAACAACAAACATTGGAAAGGGAAATCAGGCAACTAGATATAGAAAATGCGAGAATGCCATCTATTTTAAAACATAATAAAATTGCTGTATTGAAATATAAATTAAACAAAATGTATTCAGAACAAGTAATAAAACTTTATCAAAAAACCAAACAATTACATTTCGAGTTTGGAGACAAACCACAAAAACTATTAGCATGTCAGTTACGAAAAATGGAAGGGGAAAAAATAATTCATAAAATTAGAACAGATACAGGAGAATTATAAATAATGCCCAAGGATATAAACGAGAGATTTCTCCAATACTATCATAATCTTTATTCAACTAAAACTGTAGTACAACCAGAAGGAATAGCAGATTTTTTACTAAAATGTAATTTTAAAGGTTTAGACTCAAACGATAGAGAATTATTAGAAAGGGAGATTACGATAAAGGATATTGAAGAGTCTATTGGCTCTTTAAAAAATGGTAAAGCAGTAGGACCAGATGGTTTAGGCTCTGAATTCTATAAAAAAAAATTATGACTTGCTCTCCCCACGTTTACAAAGGCTGTATGAGCATATCTATACTCAACAGAAACTTCCAGATACTTTAAATGAATCTATAATAACACTTATTCCTAAAGTTGATAAAGATCCGGAAGATCCGGGATCATATAGAGCAATTGCACTTTTAAATACAGATCAGAAAATATTAACTAAAATACTAGCGCATAGATTAAGTACAGTGATGAATAAATTAATACACCCTGACCAAACAGGCTTTATTCAGAAACGGTACTCATATTATAATCTAAGAAGATTATTTAATATTATAAATTCTAAGAGAATTATTAATGAAGATCTAGCAATAATCTCACTTGACGCTGAAAAAGCTTTTGATCAGGTTGAATGGTCCTATTTATTTTCGGTGATGGAAAATATGCAGCTAGGGGAGAAATTCTGCACATGGATAAGACTTATGTACAAACCCTACGGCTAGAATATTAACAAACCAAAGGTTGTCATCTAAATTCAGCCTATCTAGAGGTAGACAAGGATGCCCGTTATCTCCATTATTATTTGCGCTTGCTATTGAGCCACTCGCAGAAAGAGTTAGGGGTCATCCGGAAATACATGGGTATAATACAAAGGATACAGTGAATAAAATTTCTCTATACGCAGATGGTGTACTAATTTACATTACAAAACCAGAAATTAGTATTCCAAACTTATTAAAGCTAATAACCCAATTTGGTTCACTCAGGATACAGAATAAATTGGAATAAAAGTGAAATTATGCCAATAAGGGAACACAACAAACAGATAATACAACAATTTCCAATTAAAATAGTAAACGAAAAATTCAAATACCTAGGCATTTACGTAACTAAGATATATACATCATTATTTAAAGCAAATTTCCCCCCATTACTGAACAAACTACATAAGAATATTCAATATTGGAAAACACTTCCTATCTCAATGGTTGGCAAAATTAATGCCATAAAAATGATTTTTTTACCGCAAATATTATACCTTTTTCAGACAATTCCGATATATTTGTCAAAAATCTTTTTTTTTTAATTGGATTCCATTGTTAATGATTTTATCTGGGATTATAAGAATCATAGGATAAACAAAAGACATTTGTGTAAATCAAAAATAAATGGAGGCTTGGTTTTACCAAACTTTCTGTTTTATTTTTGGGCAGTTAATATTAAAAATATGAATTTCTGGTTGGAAGAAATAGATCAACAACCAGATTGGTTAAAAATGGAAAAGGAAGATTGTTTACCTTTTGATATTGGCTCGATATTATTTGCTACGTCTAAATTAAACAAAAAAAATTATATGGAAAACCTTATAATATTTAGTGCTATACGAATTTGGAAACAATTAAAAAAGACATTAAAATTAGATAACTTATCACTTTTTCTTCCAATTGTGAATAACCCTTTGTTTAAACCCTCATGGTTGGACAGGGGTTTTACACAATGGAAGAATTATGGAATCAAAAATATGGGACAACTTTACAAGGAAGGCACTTTTCTTACATTTCAGGAGTTGCAACAGACTTATGGACCGAGGAAATGATTTTTTCAGATATCTTCAACTCAGAGATTATGTAAAATCGAATACTCAAAATTTTCGAATTAGAAATTCAGAAATTCTTGATGAATGTTGGAATAAACATCCTAATACAGAAAAATTAATATCTTATATATATAATATTTTATTAGACAGTGACATTCCATCGACGGACTTACACAGACAAACATGGGAAAAAGAATTAAATCAAATAATAACGAAAGATACTTGGGAAGAAAGTTTACAACACATACATCAATGTTCATTAAATGCCAGACATTCTTTAATACAATTTAAAGTAATACATAGGTTACATTATTCAAAAACAAAATTACATAAAACTTTTCAACATATCTCACCTATATGTGATAAATGTCAACATTTAGAAGCTAACTTATCTCATATGTTTGCAAACTGTATAAAAATTAAAAAATTCTGGGTAAATATTTTCAGTATAATATCTAAAGTGACCAGCACACAATTGGACCCAGATCCAAAATTAATAATACTCGGAACATTAGAATTAAATCAAACATTTACAACAACACAAAGAAACTTTATTGATGACTTCCGGTAGCGTCATGGAACATTGAGGACGCTGCAGTGAGCCCTACTCCCGTAAAAATTATCAAAAAGCCGTTTTAAAGTTAAAAAATAACTCAACGGAGCTGCTTGGTTTGCATAAGGAAAACATCATCAGATAACGACGTTAAATCGCGGCAAAATCGCGGTAAAAATCGGGACTTTTAAATGAGCAAGAGGACTTGTTCACGCGCACCAAAAAAAGCCACTATAAGCCTCCAGCTGAAAAGTGATTTGGATAGTCTGCAAACAACTGAAGAAGGCTTCGAGGAGGAGTCCGATAGCCAAGGAGTTGTGCTGGAAATGGCTACAAAAGGAGGAAAGAAAGAACTGGAGGTAAAGGAAATGTTTGTAGAAATTACTACTACAATTAAGAGCATGGAGAATAATATGGAAATATTCTCATAAAATTGATGGTGCCTGTGATGAGTTAAAGGAGCTGAAGAAGCAACATAATGAGTTTGATAAAAAACTTAACTCAGAAATTGTTAGAGTTGAAAAGGACTATAATAAGAAACTTGTTGGTGTAAATGCTAAGATGGACAACATTGACGAGAGAATGGAAGAGATGGAAAGTGATATGAAAGAGATGGCCATGGAAGTAAACAGTCTGAAAAAATCAAAGAAAGATGAAGCAGAAAAGCTGGCAAGAATGACTGACAAATGTTTGGACTTGGAAGCGAGAGCGAGAAGGCAGAATTTGAGAATCGTTGGAGTAAGAGAAGGACGAGAAGAACATGTATCTCAAACACGTACTTTCGTTACTGAATTACTCAAAGAGGTTTTTAAACTGCCGGAAGAACTAAGAATAGATACTGTTCAACGAGTTGGACGTGTCTCAAGAGGCATAAATGCTGCTCCAAGACAGATAATTGTGAAATTTCTTGATATTTCTTCAGTGGAATCTATACTGAAGAAGATTGTTCATGGTGAAAATTTGATATATCGTGGGGAAAAAGATCCGATTTTTCCGTGATTATCCTCCAGAGATTGTCCAGAGAATGAACTTGTTTACACCGACAAGAAACATATTGAGGGGTATTTCTAAAGTCAGATATGGAGTTGTTTTCCCAGCAAAAATGAAAATTACTTATAAGGGAATTGAGCGCTCATTTACGGACCCAGAAAAAGCATTTAAATATGCAGAAGATATCATGAGGAAAGCATCGGAAACATCGGAAGAAGACGACTAAAGGAAAGAACAAGGAACTTTTTAATTTTTAAGATGGAGCTGGAAATGGTGGATTTTTCAGACAGTTACTGAGCTTATCTGTCTGGAATGTGTATTTGAGAACATTGTTTAACCTTGAATGAAAAGCTCTTGTACAAAGAACAGGGACGAGATAACATTAATATTTAACTATTATATGCTAATTACAATTAACTAACTAACTTTAACAAAACTAATGACGTGAGTGTGTGTAGTAAATATGAATAATCATGAATAAACCATTGCTTATAAATTGTAATTAACCAAAATGTCCATAACATTACTAATGCTTTTTTTCTTTCTTTTTGAGTGGGAACGCAACATAAACTTGGAAAAAATCCATGAATGAGGTTAACCCCTCGGTACCTGCTTGTAGGGTAGCTGGTTAGATAAATTGGTACGGTACAAATACTTATTGAAATGAGAATAGGTTGTGGTTTATATTTGGATTTGGGGTTTAATTACATTATTTTTTAAAACTTTTTAATATTTTATCTTTGCGTATTTTTGTTATTATTATTATTATATATATTTTTGGGGGGGGGGCTTTTTAATAACGCTAGTTTGATAAAGTTATACAAGAATAAACAAGATATGAGACGGTTTGTAGTTTTTTATGAGGTGTTAATAAGGGATTGGGGCTCACTGTAAAATAACATCAACGGAAGTCTATAATTCTTACGCCACCTTAGGTGGCTATTTGTCTTTAAGGTACCTGCTTTTAGATACCTTAATTTCACTTTTTTTTAAAAATCACTATACAAATTTGTATTTACTTAGTTTGTGTTTAATTAATTGTAAATTACAACTTTTCTTGCTTTATCTAAGGCACTTTTGGAGAAGGAGATGTAATGTAAACTTAAAAATTTGGAATGACCACCCAACGTCCAGAACACGGAGGTATTTGTTTGCACCATATGTTTCAAGAATATTACTTTGATATACAATGCAAGACGATAGGCAAATAAAGAATGGAGGAATCACATTCTGTAGTTGGAATATAAGGGGTGCCAATGAACCAATAAAGAGGGGTAAAATTTTTGCTCACCTAAAATCTTTGAAAAGCGACATAATTTACTTGCAAGAAACTCACATGAAATAGGAAACACAAATGAGATTAAAGGCAAAGTGGATAGGCCAAACATATTATTCGTCATTTACTTCTAAATCTAGAGGTACGGCTATTCTTATTCGAAAAGGTATACCGTTCAAATTAAAGAATACTATATCAGATAAAGAGGGAAGGTATATCATAGTTTCGGGAGAAATTTATGCTACCCCAATAACTATGGTAAATATTTACGCTCCGAATTTTGATAACCCTCAATTCTTTGAGAAAATTATAGATATAATACTGGAGTTTAATTATCAAAATGTCATAATAGGAGGGGATTTCAACTGTGTTTTAGATCCATCCATTTAGACAAATCAGCAAAACAAAGAAGGAGTAATATAAAATCTAAGACTAGTGAATTTCTAAATACATATATAAAAAATACTAACATAACAGATGTATGGAGATCTGCTAACCCAGCAGGAAGGGAATACTCGTTTTACTCTTCGGTACATAAAACATACTCAAGAATTGATTATTTTTTAGTGGATAGGAAATTAATGCCATGTATAATTAACCCAACTTACCATATTAGTAGTATTTCTGATTACTCTCCATTGACTTTTTTAGTAAAATTTGAAGGAATGCCGGGAAAGAATTTTTTTTGGAGGTTTAATACATATATATTAAATGACTTACAGGGTTATCAATATTTGAAACAACAAATGATATCATTTTTTGAGATAAATGATACACCAGGTACCTCACCTTCTTTAATATGGGAAACTTTTAAAGCATTTATTAGAGGAATTATAATTTCATATGAAATTTTTCAAAATAAGAAGAATAAAACAGAACAGATGCTGTTAGAACAAGAAATAAGACAGTTAGAGTTAGATAATGCTAAAGATCCCACTATAGATAAACATAATAAGATAATACTACTGAAATTTAAACTTAACCGAATTCTCTCGGCAAGAGTAATAAGATTATTCCAAATTACAAAACAGGAACATTTTGAGTTTGGTGACAAACCACATAAGCTGTTGGCGCGTCAATTGAAAAAACAGGAAAAGGAAAATACTATAAATAAAATTAAATCCGAGAATGGTGAATTACTAACACTACCCAAAGATATCAATAAAAGATTTGCTCAATTTTATCAAAATTTATACACATCAAAAACCAAAACAGAAGATAGTAAAATTACAAACTTTTTAGATAAATGTAATCTACCAAAACTTGATCTTTTGGAACAAGAAGAACTAGGAGCGCAAATTACAATCGAAGAAATAGGTGAAACAATAAAATCGCTGAAAAATGGTAAGACACCGGGACCAGATGGTTTTAGTAATGAATTTTATAAAAAGTTTCATGAGATAACGACCCCCTATCTATTTAATTTATATACTTACGTTTTTAAAGAAAATAAACTACCTGAAACATTAGCAGAATCAACTATTACGCTTATTCCAAAGAAAGATAAAGATCTAGAGGAACCGGGCTCATATAGAGCTATATCACTTTTAAATACAGACCAGAAAATTCTAGCAAAGACCTTAGCTAGAAGACTAAGCAAATATATTAGTAAATTGATAAACCCTGATCAAACAGGGTTTATACCCAAAAGATATTCATTTAATAATTTGAGACGCCTGTTTAATATAATGTACTCACATAAAGTGGAGGAAAAAGACTTAGCAATTATTTCTTTGGACGCAGAGAAAGCATTTGATCAGGTAGAATGGCAGTATTTATACAAAGTATTACAAAAATTTAATATGGGAGAGAATTTTATTGCATGGGTGAAATTATTATATGATAAACCGATGGCAAGAATATTAACTAACAGCATGTTATCTCAAAAATTTCAATTATCAAGGGGTAATAGGCAGGGATGTGCTTTATCACCCCTGCTATTTGCCCTTATACATAGAATACATAGAAAATAGGTGCAGGAGTAGGCCATTCGGCCCTTCGAGCCTGCACCGCCATTCAATACGATCATGGCTGATCATCCAACTCAGTATCCCGTACCTGCCTTCTCTCCATACCCCCTAATCCCTTTAGCCAC
This sequence comes from Malacoraja senta, assembly GCA_038087875.1. Lineage (NCBI taxonomy): Eukaryota > Metazoa > Chordata > Chondrichthyes > Rajiformes > Rajidae > Malacoraja > Malacoraja senta. The sequence goes on along the minus strand of CM075978.1, from coordinate 122,358,014 downwards.
AAGGGCCACATCTAATTCCCTCTTAAATATAGCCAATGAACTGGCCTCAACTACCCTTATGATAGAACCTCTGGCTGAAAGTATAAGAAGCCATCCGAATATTCAGGGTTATAATACTAGGGACTCAAATAATAAAATGTCATTGTATGCAGACGATATTTTGTTATATATAACAAATTCACAAACGAGCATACCAAATTTATTAAATTTAATAGAGGAATTTGGGTCCTTTTCTGGATATAGAATAAACTGGAACAAAAGTGAAATCATGACGTTAAAACCTCAAGAATCCACACACTTATTGAAATTCCCCTTTAAAATAGCAACAGAAAAATTCAAATATTTGGGTATTCAGATTACTAGAAAACATAAAGCTTTATTCAATGCCAATTTTATACCCTTAATAAATAAACTTAATATAATGATAAAATTTTGGAAAACACTCCCTTTATCATTAATAGGCAGAATAAATGCTATTAAAATGAGCTTCCTACCACAGTTATTATACCTATTTCAATCTATACCAGTATATGTACCAAAATATTTTTTTTCTAAATTGAACGCTAATATTACTAATTTTGTTTGGGATTATAAATCACATAGAATTAAAAAAGAACACTTATGTAAACCAAAAGATGTCGGGGGACTTTCACTCCCAAATTTTTTGTATTACTATTGGGCAATACATATTAAGAACATAATTTACTGGTTGGATAGTTCAACTCAACGGACAGAATGGATAAAAATGGAGCAAGAGGATTGTTATCCTTGTAATATAGGAACAATCCTCTTCTCCCCGAAAAAAATGAACAATACAATATATAAGAAAAACCCAATTATACAAGATACAATAAGAATATGGAAACAAATAAAATTATCCTTAAAATTAAGAAACCTATCATTGTTAACACCGATAGCGAATAATCCTTTATTTAAACCATCTATGATGGATAAAATATATAATCAATGGGAAAGTTTAGGAATTAAAAGGATCGGGGACATGTATGAAATGGGAGATTTATTATCATTTCAACAATTACAATTAAAATTTAAACTGAAAAACACTCATTATTTTAAATATTTTCAGATTTGTAATTTTTTGAAGACATACATACAGGGATATCAAAAAATAACTCCTGATTTACTAGAAGAAGTAATGAATATAAAAGCTGATACACAAAAATTAATAGCATATTTATATAATAGTATCTTAAATATAGATTTACCTGTGACCGAGGTAATTAGAGAAGAGTGGGAACGGGAATTATTGATAAAAATTACGAAGGCTACATGGGAAAAGTATTTGACATACATTCACAAGTGTTCGATTAACGCAAGACATAATCTAATCCAATTCAAAATTTTCCATAGATTATATTACTCAAAAACAAGATTAAATACATTTTATCCAAATATATCGCCCATTTGCGATAAATGTTTAACCCAAGACGCAACTATAACACACTCTTTTGTTTCTAGTATAAAACTTCATGGATTTTGGAATGATATTTTCAAAATATTTACAAAACTATTTAAGACAAAAATGGAACCCAATAATGAATTGATTATATTTGGGGTAATGGAAGACGGGAACAAATTGAGTTCATCTCAAAAGTCAATTTTTAATTATGGTTTAATAATAGCAAAAAAATTAATATTGACATTTTGGAAAAATACACCAATACCAACGCTCAAAATGTGGATTGCAAGTATGTTGGATACCGCACATCTTGAGGAAATGCGATTCCTCCTAATAGATAAATTTGACCAATTCATAACGAGTTGGTCTCCATTTGTCGTCTTTTTGGAAACATATGGTGCAAAACAGGTGTAAAAGCTAATCCGTGACTGCGGATGGTCAAGATTATAAATGATCTCCTTCTATTTTCTTTTCTTCTCTTCTCTTCTTTTATTCTCTTTCTTCTATTTTCTATGTCTCAACTTTCTTTTTTCATTCTTTATTTTTCTTTTTCACACACTATATATCTCACATTTTTCTATTTTTCATTATCTAACTTTTTTCTTTTTCTTCTTTATTACAAAAAAATTTTTAAATAAGAAGCTGTACATAAAAGGTATTATGAAAATATGATTGTATACAATTGTACTTACTTCTAATAAAATTAAAATATTTTTTTAAATTTTTTTTAAAAAAGAAACTTTATTGATTATAGTATAATAACGGGAAAAAAATTAATTCTAAAATTTTGGAAAGGCCCTATAACCCCCACAATCAAAATGTGGATTATAGAAATGACGGAGACCTTAAATGTGGAAAGAATCAGATTTTCCCATTTTGGACAAACAGGAATTATTCGTTGGAACATGGTCTCCCTTTATTGATTATTTAAAGGGTCAGAATGGTTCAGCACAGGAACCTGACTAACACTCGGGCTAAAGAATGGATGAAATGTTATACTCTGAAATGTACGAATATATCTCGAACGAAGTTTTTTATCTTAATAAATGTTTTCATTCTTCTTTAACTATCTTTTTCTTTTCTGTTTTCTTTTTTTTTTTTTTTTTCTTTCTCTTTTCTTTCTTTACTTCATCTATCTTTTTAGTTCTATCTAGTTTAAAAAAAATAAAAAAAAGGCAAAAGGTATTGGAGACAATGTAATAATAATTGACAATATTATCAATTTTAAAATGTAAGACTGGTAATGATGATAATATGTTGTGTACTTATCTCCAATAAAAATATTTTCAAAAAAAAAATATTAGTATTTTTTATATATTTAGAAGTTCACTAGTCTTAGATTTTAAATTACTCCTCCTTTGTTTTACTGATTTGTCTAAGTATGGATCTAAAACACAATTGAAGTCCCCCCCTATTATCACATTTTGGTAATTAAACTCTAGTATTATATCTATAATTTTATCAAAACATTTGGGGTTGTCAAAATTCGGAGCATAAATATTTATCATAGTTAGTGGGGTTGCATAAATTTCTCCCGAAACTACAATATACCTTCCCTCTTTATCTGATATAGTATTCTTTAATTTGAAAGGTATACCTTTTCGAATAAGAATAGCCGTACCTCTAGATTTAGAAGTAAATGACGAATAGTATGTTTGACCTATCCACTTCGCTTTTAATCTCATTTGTGTTTGTTTCATGTGGGTTTCCTGTAAAAACATTATGTCGCTTTTCAAAGATTTTACCCCTCTTTATTGGTTCATTGGCACCCCTTATATTCCAACTACAGAATGTGATTCCTCCATTCTTTATTTGTCTATCGTCTTGCATTATATATCAAAATAGTATTCCTGAATCATATGGTGCAAGTTTTGGGTGTTGGGTGGTCATCCCAAGTTTTTAGATTTATATTACATCTCCTTCTTGAAAAGTACCTTAGATAAAGAAAGAAAAAATGTGATATAAAGTGATTTTTTTTTTAAAAGTGATGTTAAGGTATCTAAGAAAAGATACCTTAAAGACAGGTAGCCACCTAAGGTGGCGAAAAAATTATGGACTTCCATTGATATTGTTTTACATTGAGCTCCAATCCCTTATTAAAACCTCATAAAAAGCTACAGACCGTTTCATATCTTGTTTGTTCTGATTTAAATTTATCAAACTAGCAACAGTGAAAACCGAAAAAATTCAGAAAAAGATATTAAAAATAAAAAAACAAATATAAAACACAGCATATTCTCAGTTCTATAAGTATATATGCCTTTCCAATTTATCTAACCTTAATCTAGTCTAAACTTTACCATAAATGTCCACCCAAGATTCTTACGTAATAACCCATTATTTAACTACCATACAAACAGGTACCAAGGGGTTAAACAAAACCTCATTCCTGGATCTTTTCCAGATTTATGCTGCACCTAACTCCTTCCCACACAAGAAAAGTACGTTAATAATGTTATAAACATTTTGGCTAGTTACTATTTATAAGCATATATCATTTATAAGTATGTATCAGTAATATTAGTTCATTTCCCTTTTTAAATATATAAAATCATAATTTATACACTCCCAATCTCCTTCCCCGTCTCATGGTTTATTCATGATTTGTTCATATTTACTACATACATTCACGAGTAATTAGTATTATTAAATTTGTTAAATTAATTGGTTAATTATAATTAGAATATAATGGTTAGATATTTTCTTAAATCAAGTTTTTATATTTCAATTAGTATTATCTCGTTGCCTGTCCATTATACATTCCCTCATTACTTCTGTATCTTCAACGTCCTTTTGTTTATCTTTGAGCTTTTCATTCAAGGTGAAAAAAGGACAATGCTCTCGAATACACATTCCAGACAGATAAGCTTGGTAACTGTCTGGAAAAATCCGCCATCTTAACCAGTTCAGAACTCTATCTTAAAAGTTTAAAAGTTCAGTCTTCTTGCTTGTCGACCTCTTCCCCCGATGTTTTCTTTACGATATCTTCTGCGTACTTAAAAGCTTTTTCGGGATCCGTAAATGAGCGCTCAGTGCCGTTATGAGTAATCTTCATTTTTGCTGGGTAGACCACTCCATATCTAACATGGGGTATTCCTCTCAAAATGTTACTTGTCTGAGTAAAAAGTTCCTTCTCTGGACGACCTCCGGAGGATAATCATGGAAAAATCGAATATTCTCACCACGATATGTCAGCTTCTCCCCATGGATAATCTTATTCAATATAAATTCCACTGAAGAGATGTCGAGAAATGTCACAATTATCTGTCTTGGAGGAGCATTTGTGTCTCTTGAAACCCGTCCAACTCGGTGAACGATATCTATTCTTGATTCTTCCGGCAGTTTAAAAACATCTTTGAGTAAGTCAGCAACGAAAGTACGTGTTTGAGATCCATGTCCCTATCGCCCTTCTCTTACTCCAACAATTCTCAAATTCTGCCTTCTCGATCTCGCTTCCAAGTCCAGACATTTGTCAGTCATTCTTGCAAGTTTTTCTTCTTCAGATTTCTTTGATTTTTTCAAACTCTATTTCCGTGATCATCTCTTTCATGTATTTTTCCATCTCTTCCATTCTCTCATCAATATCTCCCATATTATCATTTACATCAATACATTTCTTATTATAGTCATTTTTGATTCTAGCACATTCTGACTTAAATTTGTTATCAAACTCCTTATATTGCTTCTTCAGCTCCTTTAACTCACCACAAGCACTATCAATTTTTTGAGAAATTATCTCCATATTAGTCTCCATACTCTGCTTATTACTCTCCATATTAGACTCCATACTCTGCATCTTTTCCAGTGTCGTATTGATTGTAGCAGTTATATCTAAAAGCATTTGCTTTACCTCCTTCTCCTTCTTTTCTCCTTTTGCAGCCATTTCAAACACAGATCCTTGGCTGTAAGACTCTTCTTCTGAGCCTTCTTCTGTCGTTTGCAGAGTATCCAAAACTTTCTCAAGCTGGAGACTTATAGTGATCTTCTTAGGTGCTCATGAGCTTTTCTCTCTTTTCATTTAAAAGTCCCGGTTTTTACCGTTAAACTCCCGATTTTAGCGTCGCTTTCTGATGACGTCACCCTCATGCGACGCCAAGCAGCTCTGGTAAGTTTTTAAAAAATCGGTCCCGACTTTAAAACGGCTTTTTAGCGACTTTTACGGGAGAGGAGCTCAATGCAGCGCCCTTAGTGTTCCATGGCGCTACCGGAAGTCCAGCTCGGAGTCTCTTAACGCATCACTGATCAAAAGGTAACTTGTGCATCTAAGTTTAACTGGTATAACATAGTTATTAACCATAAAACTGTACCGTGGAAGGACTATAGACTCCCCCACAGAGCCTTAGCGTTGGCTGCACCAAGCTTCAACGAACCACTCAGCATTATGTCACTGTATATTGGTATACGTGACAATAATAATAATATAATGGCATATTTTTGAAAAGATGATAGCTTGGAATCACTTCTTGTTCAGAAGGATGTAAAACAACCCACACAATTATTTGACAAAGTGCAATCACACAAACAAAAACAAATTAACGAGCTGTTTGTTGCATGTGGGATCACGCTGTGATCAAATTGCATGAGTGTGTAATAATTAAATTGATTGTGAGATCAAGAAGGGACAGTGCATCACTGTCACAGAGTGAAAGGAAGTCAACTGTGACTCTGATTAGAGCTCTTTTGATTGACCCACATTAATGCTGCAACCATATTTGACAATAACATTTAATGATTGAGCTCCTAGATAAAGTCTGACATAGGTTGTTACATAAAACAAGTTGGGGGTGGAACATACTGGCATAGATATGTGTTTAAAGGAAAGAAGACAAACAATTGGAATAAAGAGGTATTTTTCAAGTTGGCAATGGCTGCTGGTGGGTTGCAACAGGGATTTGTTATGGCCATTGTCAAGAAAAGAGTTAATCCTGATTGAAGTAACTGTAGAGGGGTCCCCCTCCTGTCTCTCACAAGGAAAGTTATCAAGAGCTTTCCTCACTCACATCCACCCATTGGCTGAACAAATGTTCCTGAAGTCGCAGCATAGATTCCCTCAAATCTTTGTCTCTATCTGCTACATGATAGCATGCAACTTGTCATCTTAATAAATAGGTCTGCACAGACCCAATGATGTCAATCAAATCTGCAATATCACTCAACACTTTTTTCTGTCGATCTCAATGAAATGCTTAATCTCCAACAAGTTTCCTGCTGGATTGCACATTTGGAGACCAAGCTACAAAGCATTGTTCATTGAAACACACGAGGGAATGGGCATTACCTTATTATATAATTCATTCTTGGTTCTTGGTTTCTTGGTCCTCCAAAATATTCCAAATGGAATTTAAACTGGAGGTGGTGGAGGGAGGACTTAAGCCAGACTCTATGAACCTTCCCATTTCACAGCAATACTGCCCAGCAGAAAAGGTTCAAAATAAAACATCCCCTGCACTGAGGTTCTCGTTGCACTGGGTAGCAAGCCATAACATTTGCAAACATAGAACAGTAGAGCACAAGACAGGCCCTTCGGCCCACAACATACTGAATATGATGCCAGGTTAAACTAATCTCTCCCTGCACGTGATCTATATCCCTCATTTCCCCGCATATTCATGTTTTATGCAAAAGCCTCCCAAATACCACCATCATGTCCACCTTCATCACCACCTCTGGCAGCATGTTCCAGGCACCCACCACTCTGTGTAAAAGGCTTGCCCAGCATATCTCTTTTAAACCCCCCCCCCCCCCCCCCGCACTTAAAGCTATATTCTTCGGTATTTGATATTTCCATCCTGGGAAAAAGGTTCTAATTTGTCTATATATGCTTCTCAGAATTGTATATACTTCAACTTCCAACACTACAAAGGAAACGATCCAGTTTTGACCAACCTCTCCTTAAAGCTAATACCTTCTAATCCAAGCAGCATTAAACATCTTCTGCACTCATTGCAAAGCCTCCACTTCGTTCCTGTAATGGGGCAACAGGAACTTTAAAAAGTACTCCCAGGCAGCTTAATCAATGCTGCATATGACTTCCTTGCTTTTATACTCAACTAGACTACGTGGCACCCATTGGGTCCCAGTCACACGGGAGGCCTGGTCCCCCAACGTAACCCATTCCCCAACGCAATATTCCATCACTCACCCGTTCACCTAACGCAACCCGTTCCGCCAACGCAATATTCCATAGCCCCTAACTGCGCAGGCGCGGCTCATTTCCCCTCATCCCCGAGCACTCCCTCCCCCTCCTCTTCATGTGTGGGAGGGGAGGGGGGAGGGAAGTGGTGGGGGGTGTGGGGTGGGAAGGGAGGAGGGGTGTGTGTGGACAGGGAGGTGTAGGAGGGGGGGAGAGGGTGGTGTGGGGGGTGTTGCAGGGGGGATGTGGGGTGGGGGGGAGGTGTGTATGCGGGCAGAGGGGTTGTGGGGGGGAGGGGTGTGTGAGTGGGGAGTGTGCGCGGGGGAGGATTGTGGGGATGGGGGGGTCGTCGGGGCGGGGGTTTTGTGGGGGCGGGGGTTGTGGGGGCGGGAGGGGGGTTGTGGGGGCTGGGACGGTTGTGGGGGTGGGGGGGTGTGGGGGCAGGGGGTTTGTGGGGGGGTGAGGGCGGGGGGATTGTGGGCGGTGGGGGTTGTGTGGGCGGGGGGATTGTGGGCGGCGGGGTGTGGGGGGGTTGTGGACAGCTTGAATGGAAGCAAGTGATCCTCACCTCTCCCAAGGGACTGTCTGAGAAGAAGACAGGAATTAGCACTGCTCCCACAGCTTTTCATAGATTTGTATCAGACATGGATGATAAATATAGCATTTTATAAAACAAAGCCAGGAGAAAAAAGGAGCTGGGAAGAGGATGCAGAAAAGGTAATTGAATTGAACCGTAAGGAGAGTGTTGCATCTTATTGTACAAAATTATGAAGTTATTCACTTTAGAAAAAGAAAACCATTGTTTACTGTAATGAAAAAGCAGTCATTGTTACGAGCCAAGTATTGTGCTAATTTAGCCAATTGTTGTGCTAGTTCATAAGCTTGTAAAATTGGTTTGGATTCTCCTTTCTCTGCCAAACCTGTTGCGTGTCCTCTTTTTTTCTCTCCCTGGATTTCCCTCAACCTTTCTACAACCTCAATACTTTCATTTTCTTGATTAGAGCTTCAATATCTCTTGTTCATAAGTTATAGGAGCAGAATTAGGCTATTCAGCCCATCGTATACTTAGCCATTCAATCATGGCTGGTCTATTTTTCCCTCTCATCTTGTTATTACGGGTTCCCTACTGCCAAAAATGCTGGCCCTGAACTCTCACTATCTCACTTTGAAAAGGATGTTGGATGTTTGCATGAGGTGGGATTGTTTGAATGAACATATTTGCATAATCAGTAACTTAAAGAATCCGTTTCTAACTCAGTGTAAAGTTTTAAAGTCTTCTTGAAACGCATATGACTGGGTTTAAAGCCATTCTGATTAGTCCCTGAATTATGTTTTGACTCTTCAGATTTTAGACTTTAGAGATACAGCGTGGAAATAAGCTCTTCGGTCTACCGAGTCCACACCGACCAACCATCACCCCATACACCAGCACTATCCTACACACTAAGGACAATTTACAATTTATAGAAACGTGTGGGAGGAAACTGTGGCACCTGGAGAAAACCTGCGCGGTCACAGGGTGAACATGCAAACTCCATACAGACAACACCCGTAGTCAGCATTGAGCCTGGGTCTCTGGTGCTGTAAGGCAGCACCTCTACCACTGCGCCACTGTGCTGCCATTAACATATTTTTTCTTTTATATATATATATTCCATGAGTGATGGCAAAGGGGTTTACACTGTTTCAAGCCCCTTAGTGGCGGAACAGTCTCTTGCTCATTTAAATGATGTGAATTCTCTGTTTTAAGACATTGCATGAAATTCTGCAACTTTATTGTTACACTATACATCAGAAAGAAAGAGGAGATTTTCATCGGCGGGAAGAAAGTTAATTGATTTTTTGCTTTGTCTCAAATATTTGTTTTCAAAAATGTATTTTATTCCTATGATTCACAAAGATTTAACCTACAAGGCATTGATATGTCACCTTTCACAAAACAAGATATATCATTCCATTTGATTTATATTATATTTTCTTTATTTCAGCACAACATCAATGTTCCTTCTATATATATATTCCATGAGTGACGTTCAAGGGTTTTTACCCAGTTTCAAGCCCCTTAGTTGCAGAACAGATTCAAATTGTTAACATTCCCCATGGAACTCCATTGAAACTACAGAGTCAAGGGAACCAAGACGCAGAAGACATTGGGTTAAGGTGAGAGGGGAAAGATTTAATAAGAACCCAAGGGGGAACTTTTCCACGCAGAGGGAACAATATGGAATGAGCATATTGGAACATAGGCTCATATGGAAGGAGCAGAGGCAGGTACGATAACAACATTTTAAAGACATTTTGGCAGGTACATGGATGGAAAAGTAAAAAAGGATATGGGCCAAACATGGGCGGGTGGGACTAGTGTAGATGGGGCATCTTTGTCCCCATGGGCAAGTTGGGCTGAAGGACCTGTTTCTGTGTGCTGCGATTCTTAACTTTTGTTGCATCAAGTTTGAGTGTCCCAGTCAGAATCGTTTGGTCCCTTCACTGGATGACCAGCAATCTTTGGGCAGATCAAGGTGCATTCTTTACTGCGTTGATAATCTTCCAGCATTATTTGATCAAAATACAAAGGCCTCAAGGCACTCAGTGGGTCAGGTAGCATCTGTAGGGGAAATGGACGTGGTTTCAGATCAGGACACATGTTCAGACTCAAGAGGCAATGTTTCAGGCAACAGGCCATGCCAACCATGATGCCCCCATCTACGTTAGTCCCACATGCCCATGTTAAGCCCATATCGCTCTAAACCTTTCCTATCCATGTATCTGTCCAAAGTGTCTTTTAAATGCTGTTATAGTACCTTCCTCAACTACCTCCTCTAGCCACTCATTCCATATACCCACCACCCTCAGAGTGAAAAAATTGCCCCTCGGGTTCTTATTACATATTTCCTCTCTCACCTTAAGTCCCTTCTTCAGACTGACAAATAACGTTTCAGGTCAGGACCCGTCTTCAGACTTGTGTCTCCAGCATTATTTGATGTTTGTCTCAGTGTGCATCCTCCGGAGCTGCCCATAGTGCAGAAATAGAGACAAAACAGAGTTAACACTTCAGTCCAACTACTTATCACAACTGGGAAAAGTAAGGATCAAATGTGTTAAGCTGTGAAGGACCGGGAAAGTCGGAGAGAACAAAGGGAATGCCTGGGAGAGGTTGGAGAACAAGAGAGTTGATGACAGATGGTGGTGGTGCAAGTTGAGCGAGGGTGGTGAAGGCTTGTTAATCTCAGCTGGAAGGAGGTGTCAATGGAAGATGAATGATCATTAGAGAGTGCAAAGCACGGTGTTCAGTGTAATACAGCTGTTCAGGATGAACGTCAACACAAATCCCTGCATTTCGTTCCAAAACTTTGTGTTGAAAGCATATTCTAAGAGGGCACTGGATGACCCTCTCATCCACAACACCGCAGCCTCAAGTTCTGTTGCTGAGTCTGAGCTTGGAGGGCCCTTCTGACCAAACAAGATCGGTGCATGTTTGAAGGTTCTGGTGAATGGGGCATTCTGCCAAATGGCTTGGTAATCTATTGGGTGAACTATGCCATGATCTACTCTCAAAGAGCCTCAGTTACATTTTATACTACACAGAGTCTTGCTTAATTGGTGTGAACAGTGGTCTTCAACACAAGCTTTTCTGCAAAGGGCATATAGAAGGGCATGGACCTACTGAATGGAAAATCCAGTGGTAACATAACCAGACATCGAACATAGAAAAGTACACTGCAGAAACAGGCCCTTCGGCCCTCAATGTCCATGCTGAATATGATGCCAAACTAATCTAATCTCCTCTGCCTGCAAGTGATTCATATCCTTCCATTGTTTGCATATCCATGTGCCTATCTAAAAGCCTCTTAAATGCTATCGAATTTGCCTCCACTACCACCCATGACAACATGTTCCATACACCTACCTCTCTGTGTAAAAAAACTTGCCCTGCACATCATCTTTAAACATTGCCCCTCTCATCTTAAAACTATGCCTATCCTTAGCACCGCTGGGAAGAGATACAAATTCAGTGCATAGCACCCTTGTCATATTTGTAATCACGGTCTACATACAATTTTCCCACCCATAAATGGCCATCAGTACGAGGCACATCTTTTGCAGGAAGAAACAGCCGATGCTGCTTTATACTGAAGATAGGCATAAAAAAGTAACTCAGTGGGTCAGGCAGCATCTCTGGAGAAAAGGAATAGGTGACGTTTTGGGTCGGAATCCGAAATTGTGTCTATCTTCGGGTCTGAAGAAGAGTTCCGACCCAAAATGTCACCTATTCCTTTTCTGCAGAGATGCTACCTGACCAGCTGATTTACTCTAGCATTTTGTGTCTATTTTTGATATAAACCAGCATCTGCAGTTCCTTCCTACACATGATTAATGAGATTTGTTTGTTGTTTCTGGCAGCAACAGAGAAGAGACAGTGAGAGGGCAGTAAGCAGCAAGGTTATTGCGTGAGGCCTTGGCTCAGCCAGAACAAGAGAAGTTTTTTTTAATTTTTAAAAAAAATATTTTATTTATTAGAAATAGTGTACATTGCAGTGATATCAGCCAAAAATAACATGTTACATTTCCTGTACCACTTCTTATTTTAAACTTTAAAAAGAAGAAAAATAGAAAGAGCTAGATAAGATAGTGCGTGAAAGAGTGATCAGAAAAAACCCGTAAGGACGTAAACCACAAGAAAGAGTTAAAAAGAAAACCAAAGAAAAAGAAAGAGAAAAATAGAGAACAGAGGATATAAGAAAGTAAAATAAGATAAGATAAAAGGGATGTACCTACTTCGTATCTTTACACACCCCTCACCAGGTCCTGAAACCATTTATTTTCAAAGTTATGTTGCACCTTATGCTTGTAATAAGTCGATAAATGGAGACCAAATCTTTTGGAAATGGTCTGATTTGCCTGCTAAGAGGAATCTCATGTCTTCCAGGTGTAACAATTCGAACATATTTGACATCCGCATTTTTATCGTTGGTGTGGGAGCGTTTTTCCAGAATTTAAGTATGTTTTTTTGCCATTATTAAGCCGTAATTAAGGAAATTCTTTTGGAACGAAGTCAGCTCAAAGCTGGCTTCCATTGTTCCGAAAATAATCAATTCTGCGTTCGGTTTCAGTTTTATTTTAAATAATTTTGTAAAAATTTCAAAGATTTAATTCCAAAAATGTTGGATTTTTATACAAAAAACAAAGGAATGTGCTATAGTTGCTTCTTGGGATAGACATTTATCACAGATGGGGGAGACATTTGGATAAAATTTACTTATTTTAGTTTTTGAGTAATATAGTCTATGTAAAGTTTTAAATTGGATTAGAATATGTCTTACATTGATCGAGCATTTGTGCACATCTAGCAAGTGTTTATCCCAGCTCTCTTTCGAGATTTTTATAGCTAGTTCTTGTTCCCAATCTCTTCTAATTCTATCGGATTATGGTATTTCTATATTTAGGATGATATTATACAAGTATGATATTAAATTAGTTGATTCCGCCTTTATATTCATTGCATCGTTTAATAGGTCTGGAGACAAATTTTGATATTCTTGTGTATATTTTTTCAAATAGTCACGGATTTGAAAGTATTTAAAATATTGATTACTTCTCAGATTGTATTTAAGTTGCAGTTGTTGGAATGATAAAAAAATTCCATTATCATGCATGTCTCCAAATGTTTTAATTCCTATTCTATCCCAGTGTGTAAATGATTTATCTATAATAGATGGTTTAAACGACGGATTATCAACTATTGGAGAGAGAAGCGATAGGTTTCTTAATTTTAAGGTTAATTTTATTTGTTTCCAAATTCTAATTGTACTATGAATAATTGGATTTTTACTGTATATTGTATTATTCAATTTTGTTGGTGAGAGAAGGATTGCTCCTATATTAAAAGGGGAGCAATCCTCTCTCCCCATTACTATCCAATCCACCTGCTGGGCAGAGTTGTCCAACAGGTGAATCACATTTTTGACATTTGCTGCCCAATAATAATACAAAAAAATAGGGAGTGTTAATCCGCCAAATTCTTTAGGTTTGCACAAAATGTCTTCTTTGAATTCTATGGGATTTATAGTCCCATATTAAATTTGTGATATCGGAATCCATTTTTTTTTTTTAAACTTTTTTGGTAAGTATATTGGTATTGATTGGAATAGATATAAAATTTGTGGTAGAAAGATCATTTTTATAGCATTTATTCGGCCTGTTAAAGACATCGGAAGAGTTTTCCAAAATTTAATCAGGGCGTTTAATTTATTAAGTAGGGGCATATAGTTTGCATTAAATAAAGATTTATATTTTCTAGTAATTTCAATTCCCAAATATTTAAATTTTTCTGAAGCAATTTTAAAAGGGAATTTTAACAGGTGTGTTGAGTCTTGGGGTTTTATCGTCATAATTTCACTTTTATTCCAATTTATTCTATATCCTGAAAAGGATCCAAATTCCTCTATTAGTTTTAATATATTTGGTATACTTATTTGTGATTTTGTGATGTATAAGTAGTACATCATCTGCGTATAATGATATTTTATTATTTGAGTATTTTGTATTATAACCATGGATATTCGGATGCGTTCTAATGCTTTCAGCTAGAGGTTCTATTACAAGAGCAAATAGCAGAGGTGATAGTGAACATCCCTGTCTTTTGCCCCTTGATAATTGAAATTTCGGAGACAACATGTTATTAGTTAATATTCTAGCAGTGGGCCTGTCATATAATAGTTTTACCCATGAGATAAAATTCTCTCCTATTTGAAATTTTTGCAATACTTTAACAAGGTAGTCCCATTCCACTTGATCGAACGTTTTTTCTGCGTCCAATGAAATAATTGATAAGTCTTGTTCTTCGGTTTTATATGAATGCATTATATTAAACAGACGTCTCCGATTATTGCATGAGTATCTCTTGGGTATAAACCCCGTTTGATCCGCATTTATTAATTTACTAACATATTTACTTAATCTTCTAGCTAATGTTTTCGCTAGTATTTTTTTATCTGTATTTAACAGCGCAATGGCTCTGTATGAACCAGGGTCTTCTAAATCTTTATCTTGTTTAGGTATAAGTGTAATCGTTGATTCCGCTAATGTTTCTGGTAATGTTTGTTCTTTGAAAGCATATGTATACATTTTATGTAAACGTGGTGTAATTATCTCATAAAATCTTTTATAAAATTCATTACTAAATCCATCTGGTCCTGGTGTTTTTCCATTCTTTAGTGAGTTTATTGTTTCTTCTATTTCCTTAATTGAGATTTGTGCTCCTAATTCCTCTTGTTCAATCAGGTTAAGTTTTGGGAGATTACAGTTATCCAAGAACTCTATAACTTTAGTACTATCTGCTGACGTTTTAGATGTATATAAATGTTGATAAAATTGAGCAAATCTTTTATTAATATCATTAGGTAGTGTTAACAATTCACCTTTGATTTAATCTTTAAAATCGTATGATCTTTTTCCCGTTTTTTCAATTGACGTGCCAAAAGTTTATCACCAAATTCAAAATTTTCCTGTTTTGTAATTTGAAATAATCTTATAACTTTTGCTGATATTATGAGAAGTTGTCAGATTCCGGGAGGAAGCAAAACATGTCACTTGAAGTGGACTCCTGTAACTGCACCAAGAATCCATTTAATTGAAAATAAATCAACATTAAAGCAAAGTGTAAAGATAGTTTTTATTAACTTGACACATAAAAATTGACCAGGCCTCATAACGCAGGATACTGCTGGGACAAACAGGACTTTTCAATTAATTATTGAAACAAGCTGTGTGATGTAAGGAAATTAGACCAATTTATTCATGCAAAGACACAGACACAATTAACTGATCTTAACCAAGGAAGTGGCTAAAGTGATTAGCCACTCGGTGACATGGGTTTGATCAAATCCAATTGTTCTGTCCAACTTACTCCTATGGTCAGGCTGATAGTGAGAATCGCTTATTGCCATGAGGTATCATAGAACAGTACTGCACAGCAACAGGCTCTTTGGCCCACAATATCTGTGCCGAACATGATGCTAAGTTAAACTAATCTCTTCTGCCTACACATGATCCATATACCTCAATTCATAGTCATACAGTACAGAAACAGGCCCTTCGGCCCAACTCGTCCATGCGACCAAAATGCCTCATTTAAGCCCGTCTCATTTGCCCATGTTTGGTCCTATAAACCTTTCCTATCCATCTACCAATCCAAGTATCTTTTAAATGCTGTTATAGTATGTGCTTCAACTACGTCCTCTGGCAGCTTTTTCCATATACCCACCACTGTCCATTCCCCATATATCCATGTGCCGATCTAAAAGCCTCTTAAATGACTGGCAACAACCAGGGTTACACAGAACCTGGAGCTGTCCCCACAGTTTTGAGCATGCTATAAAAATATCAATCCATCAACTACTCAAACTGCTAATCAACCCAGAACCTTTCTCATAAAAACACCATTTGTGGAATAATTGTCAAAACATCAAAAAGAATGAGGAGACAATAGACTCTGGCCCAGGTGTGTAAAGGATGGATTTAAAGCACAGTCAGACAAAAATTAAGGTAAAGATGCTAAAATTCACATGGGAATGGTGTAAACCAATGGTCATGGATGTGATTGTTCGTACATCAAGGAACACATTTTTGTAACTTAGCATGGCTACTGCAGATAGGACTGAGCGCCCATGCACATGGACTATTTCAGTTATCACTGAGGTGAGTACTGTTAAAAAATGAATAGAATACATGAGTACATGACTGAGGTTTAAAATTAAAGTGAACAGCAGAGGGAAGGAACAAAGGGGGACCCGGCATGGGGGATCCTCTATGAGGGAGGGGGAAGAGCAAAGGGGACCCGGCATGAGAGGAACCGCCGTAAAGGGGGGTAGAACAAATGTGCCACCATTTCTCTTCCTGCTTCACCTAAGGGTAGAAGTCAATAAGGAAGGTGGATCTCTATAGGAGCAGTGAGACAACATTGTCCCTCACATTTTCTGGAATTCTCCATTGTGGTTCTACCCAACCTTTGTCAGAGGACAATGTTGTCCTAGAATAAATATCAACCAGAATATAAATAATGACACTCTGAATATTTGCTTGTACCTATCACATAGCAGGCTAGGTAATCTCTTTTTATAACCACGTTTTTTAATTGCATTAGCTATTAATTATGCCTCAGTGTAGCAATCTCATCACACATCAGGAATGGTGCTAAGGAAATGATGCACTTTCAAAGGTATCACCTCATAAAGGAGAGGCCACCTGCAAATGGCACATACTAATTTCAAAAGGTTAATATGCAGGTAAAGCAAGTAATTACAAAGGCTGACAGAATGTTGTTGTTTTTGGCTTCAGTTATAAAGAGCATTGGTGAGACCACATATGGTTGTTTTGGGGAATGTTTGCTTCAGTTATAAAGGGCAATGTTGAGTCTACATCTGGAGCTCCGGGCAGAGAAATGTTTTCCTTATTTAAGGATGTAAAACCATTGGATGCAAGTCAAAGAAGGTTTACTAAAGCATACTTCGAATGGATAGGTTGTTGTACAAGGAAAGGTCAGGCAAGTGAGGCATATATCCAAATAGTTTTGAGAAATGACAATACATCTTATTGAAAGCTGAGCCGTCTTGACAAGGTGAATGAGGAGAGGATGTTGTCTCCATAGAATTAGAGCCACCTTTTAAAAATAAGGAACTGCCCATTTAATACAGTAATGAGGGGTACCTTTTTCTCTCAGATGGGTCATGTCCATAGAATTCTCTTCTAATAAAGGTGTTGAAAGCAGAGTTTTTCAATACTTTTTCAGAAAAGGTAGGTAGATGCTTGTTAAGAGGCAGGCAGATTGGTCACCCAGGGTAGACAGGAATGTCGAGTTGACGTTATAGTCTAATCAAATGTTAATATATTGTACGCTGGAACAGACTTGAGAGTCTAAATAGCCTGTCCCTACATCTAATTAGAATATTTATGTCCATCAGAGTGATATATCCAAATAAGTTGGGGATGGCATCAAACAGGAAATTAGAAATGCGTGCAACAAAGGCAAAACAGTTATAATGGGTGACTTCAATCTACATATAGATTGGGTGAATCAAATTGGCAGGGGTGCTGAGGAAGAGGATTTGTTGGAATGTATGCGGGATAGTTAAACCAACATGTAGAGGAAGCAATGAGAGAGCAGGCTATTCTAGACTGGGTATTGAGTAATGAGGAAGGGTTAGTTAGCAGTCTTGTTGTGCGTGCCCCCTTGGGCAAGAGTGACCATAATATGGTTGAGTTCTTCATTAGGATGGAGAGTGACATTGTTAATTCAGAAACAACGGTTCTGAACTTAAAGAAAGGTAACTTTGAGGGTATGAGACGTGAATTGGCCAAGATTGACTGGCAATTAGTTCTAAAAGGGTTGACGGTGGATATGTAATGGAAGGCATTTGAAGACTGCATGGATGAACTACAAAAATTGTTCATCCCAGTTTGGCAAAAGAATAAATCTGGGAAGGTAGTGCATCCGTGGATAACAAGGGAAATCAGGGATAGTATCAAAGCAAAAGATGATGCGTACAAATTAGCCAGAAAAAGCAGCATACCAGAGGACTGGGAGAAATTCAGAGACCAGCAGAGGAGGACAAAGGGCTGAATTAGGAAAGGGAAAATAGATTATGAAAGGAAACTGGCAGGGAACATAAAAACTGACTGCAAAAGTTTTTATAGATATGTGAAGAGAAAGAGATTAGTTAAAACAAATGTAGGTCCCTTGCAGTCAGAAACAGGTGAATTGATCATGGGGAACAAGGATATGGCGGACCAATTGAATAACTACTTTGGTTCCGTCTTCACTAAGGAAGACATAATTAATCTGCCGGAAATAGCAGGGGACCGCGGGTCAAAGGAGATGGAGGAACTGAGTGAAATCCAGGTTAGTCAGGAAGTGGTGTTGGGTAAATTGAATGGATTAAAGGCCGATAAATCACCAGGGCCAGATAGGCTGCATCCCAGAGTACTTAAGGAAGTAGCTCCAGAAATAGTGGATGCATTAGTGATAATTTTTCAAAACTCTTTAGATTCTGGAGTAGTTCCTGAGGATTGGAGGGTAGCAAACGTAACCCCACTTTTTAAGAAGGGAGGGAGAGAGAAAACGGGGAATTACAGACCAGTTAGTCTAACATCGGTAGTGGGGAAACTGCTAGAGTCAGTTATTAAAGATGGGATAGCAGCACATTTGGAAAGTGGTGAAATCATTGGACAAAGTCAGCATGGATTTACGAAAGGTAAATCATGTCTGACGAGGATGTAACTAGTAGAGTGGATAGGGGAGAACCAGTGGATGTGTTGTATCTGGACTTTCAGAAGGTTTTCGACAAGGTACCACATAAGAGATTAGGATACAAACTTAAATCACACGGTATTGGGGGTTCAGTATTGATGTGGATAGAGAACTGGCTGGCAAACAGGAAGCAAAGAGTAGGAGTAAACGGGTCCTTTTCACAATGGCAGGCAGTGACTAGTGGGGTACCGCAAGGCTCAGTGCTGGGACCCCAGCTATTTACAATTTATATTAATGATCTGGACAAGGGAATTGAAAGCAACATCTCCCAGTTTGCGGATGACACTAAGCTGGGGGGCAGTGTTAGCTGTGAGGAGGATGCTAGGAGACTGCAAGGTGACTTGGATAGGCTGGGTGAGTGGGCAAATGTTTGGCAGATGCAGTATAATGTGGATAAATGTGAGGTTATCCACTTTGGTGGCAAAAACGGGAAGGCAGACTATTATCTAAATGGTGGCCGATTAGGAAATGGGGAGATGCAGCGAGACCTGGGTGTCATGGTACACCAGTCATTGAAAGTAGGCATGCAGGTGCAGCAGGCAGTGAAGAAAGCGAATGGTATGTTGGCCTTCACAGCAAGAGGATTTGAGTATAGGAGCAGGGAGGTTCTACTGCAGTTGTACAGGGTCTTGGTGAGACCACACCTGGAGTATTGCGTACAGTTTTGGTCTCCAAATCTGAGGAACGACATTATAGCCATAGAGGGAGTGCAGAGAAGGTTCACCAGACTGATTCCTGGGATGTCAGGACTTTCATATTAAGAAAGACTGGATAGACTTGGCTTATACTCGCTAGAATTTAGGAGATTGAGAGGGGATCTTATAGAAACGTACAAAATTCTTATGGGGTTGGACAGGCTAGATGCAGGAAGATTGTTCCCGATGTTGGGGAAGTCCAGGACAAGGGGTCACAGCTTAAGGATAAGGGGGAAACCCTTTAAGACCGAGATGAGAAAAAGCTTTTTCACACAGAGAGTGGTGAATCTCTGGAACTCTCTGCCACAGAGGGTAGTTGAGGCCAGCTCATTGGCTATATTTAAGAGGGAGTTAGATGTGGCCCTTGTGGCTAAAGGGATCAGTGGGTATGGAGAGAAGGCAGGTACGGGATACTGAGTTGGATGATCAGCCATGATCATATTGAATGGCGGTGCAGGCTCGAAGGGCCGAATGGCCTAGTCCTGCACCTATTTTGTATGTATCTATGTATCTATAGCTAAAGCAATGGTAAACAATATATTTTTGTAAACCCAGATAACTATTTTACATATTTCCCATAATCAACAACTGTAACGTATAGTATGCAAACAATGCATACATTAATGTGCAATTCTATTAACCATGGCCCAAGCTGATATCAACAATGCTGCACGCATATTGTGCAAAATGTCATATTTTAAATAACTAAGTTTGCATTTTTAACTCTGACTAATTCCCACCCCAAGTATTATGCAGTCAAGATTTGCAGAATCAGTGTTTCATCACTAATATTTCTGCATCCACCATGGATGAATTCAGTTTTTGCATTCCCTATTTGAAGCCGCTGACATTTCACTACTGGAAACAGAGGTTGAAAAAAACCATAACCAGTGAAATTTAAATCATCTGATACTCAAACTTACTTAAATGTTCCAGGATTATGAAAACCACAACGTTTCTTAAAACAGAGATTTGTCAGTGGTCCTTGAAAAAAATAATTTTATCACTTAACCTCAAAATCTAACCAACATCTCAGTAGCATTCTGGATGTTTAAGTGTTGAATTTTGCCACTTATTCACTTAAATCTCCCTCAGCATCCTTCCAACAACAATAAGATAATAAATAATAACAGAGGATTTAGAATCTATAGCAGTCACAAAGGCAGCAGTCACAAATTAAAATATCAAATGAAATATGAAATGTGGTCTTGCGGTTGACAGGCTATTAATAGGATATGTCTTGACATTTTGGAAGTAAATTTTTAATATTATTTATTGAGTAAGAAACATAAAACATCCATCACAACTACGTTGTATATAATGCTTTGGAACTTGCTTCACTCTACAGAGAGGTTCTGATAGGGTGACATACTCTTTGCCATCAATATTATTCATTAAAATTAATGCTTCATGATTAAAAATCCAAAAGAAGTTAATTATTTTGTACGTGTTTACAACTTGGTAAAAGAGAAGCTGTAATGTGCCCTTATTCAGCGAGGCAGCAATCTTTCCGCTGTTGAAAATGATAATCATCTATTTAATAACTTCAAGGTTTGATTCACTTGGGGTTTGAAAAAATATATAACTTCTTTCCTCGCGCTTCACATCCGTACAGGATACCAGGTTACAGAGTGGCATGAGAGCCCCCACAGCTCAGACTAATCTGCTGCACAGTGTTTGCAAAGGCAACTCAATTTCTAAAATGACACATAAAAATAAGCCAGCTCATGAATTTGCTTTTTTTCCCCCACCATAGAGTTGTAGAGTCATACAACGTGGAAACAGGCCCTTCAGCCTAACTTGCCCATGCCAACCAATATGCCCCGTCAACACTAGTCGTCCCATCTATCCTCTCCATGTACCTGTCCAAATGTATTTTAAAAGTTATTTTTAAAGTTATTAGTTGAGCACCTTGCCTCAGCTACCTCCTCTGGCAGCTCGTTCCCTATACCCACCAGTTCTAAATTAGAACATTTAGAACGAATATTTAAAGTGAGTCAATAGACAATAGGTGCAGGAGTAGGCCATTTGGCCCTTTGAGCCAGCACCGCCATTCAATGTGATCATGGCTGATCATCCCCAATCAGTACCCCATTCCTGCCTTCTCCCCATATCCTCTGACTCCGCTATTTCTAAGAGCCCTATCTAGCTCTCTCTTGAAAGCATCCAGAGAACCTGCCTCCACGGCCCTCTGAGGCAGAGAATTCCACAGACTCACCACTCTCTGTAAGAAAAAGTGTTTCCTCGTCTCAGTTCTAAATGGATTACTCCTTATTCTTAAACTGTGGCCCCTGGTTCTGGACTCCCCCAACATCGGGAACATGTTTCCTGCCTCTAGCGTGTCCAAGCCCTTAACAATCTTATATGTTTCAATGGGAATCCCCCTCATCCTTCTAAACTCCAGAATGTACAAGCCCAGCTGCTCCATTCTCTCAGCATATGACAGTCCCGCCATCCCGGGAATTAACCTTGTAAACCTACGCTGCACTCCCTCAATAGCAAGAATGTCCTTCCTCAAATTAGGGAACCAAAACTGCACACAATACTCCAGGTGTGGTCTCACTAGGGCTCTGTACAACTGCAGAAGGACCTCTTTGCTCCTGTATTCGATTTCTCTTGTTATAAAGGCCAACATGCCATTCGCTTTCTTCACTGCCTGCTGTACCTGCATGCTTACTTTCATAGACTGATGTACAAGGACCCCCAGATCCCGTTGTACTTCCCCTTTTCCCAACTTGACGCCATTTAGATAGTAATCTGCTTTCCTGTTTTTACGACCAAAGTGGATAACCTCACATTTATCCGCATTAAACTTCATCTGCCATGCATCTGCCCACTCCCCCAACCTGTCCAAGTCACCCTGCATTCTCATAACATCCTCCTCACAGTTCACACTGCCACCCAGCTTTGTGTCATCTGCAAATTTGCTAATGTTACTTTGAATCCCTTCATCCAAATCATTGCTGTATATTGTAAATAGCTGCGGTCCCAGCACCGAGCCTTGCGGTACCCCATTAGTCACTGTCTGCCATTCTGAAAGGGACCCGTTAATCTCTACTCTTGTTTCCTGTCTGCCAACCACTTCTCTATCCATGTCAGCACTCTACCCCCAATACCATGTGCCCTAATTTTGCCCACTAATCTCCCATGTGGGACCTTATCAAATGCTTTCTGAAAGTCCAGGTACACTACATCCACTGGCTCTCGTCCATTTTCCTAGTTACATCTTCAAAAAATTCCAGAAGATTAGTCAAGCATGATTTCCTCTTTGTAAATCCATGCTGAATCGGACCGATCCTGTTACTGCTATCCAAATGTGCGGCTATCTCATCTTTTATAATTGCCTCCAACATCTTCCCCACCACCGATGGCAGGCTAACTGGTCTATAATTCCCCGTTTTCTCTCTCCCGCCTTTCTTAAAAAGTGGGATAATATTAGCTACCCTCCAATCCACAGGAATTGATCCTGAGTCTATAGAACATTGGAAAAGTATCACCAATGCATCCACGATTTCTAGAGCCACTTTCTTAAGTATCCTGGGATGCAGTCCATCAGGCCCTGGGGATTAATCAGCGTTCAGTCCCATCAGTCTATCCAACACCATTTCCTGCCTAATGTGGATTTCCTTCAGTTCCTCCGTCACCCCAGATCCTCTGGCCACTACTATATCAGGAAGATTGTCTGTGTCCTCCTTAGTGAAGACAGATCCAAAGTACCTGTTCAACTCATCTGCCATTTCCTTGTTCCCCATAATAAATTCACCTTTTTCGGTCTTCAAGGGTCCAACTTTGGTCTTAACTAATTTTTTCCTCTTCACATACCTAAAGAAGCTTTTACTATCCTGCTTTATATTCTTGGCTAGCTTACCTTCGTACCTCATCTTTTCTCCCCGTATTGTCTTTTTGGTTACCTTCTGTTGTTCTTTAAACATTACCCAATCCTCTTGCTTCCCGCTCATCTTTGCTACGTTGTACTTCTTCGCTTTAATTTTTATACTATTCCTTACTTCCCTTGTCAGCCATGGTCGTCCCTTTCTCCCCTTGGAATCTTTCTTCCTAGGAATGAACTGATCCTGCACCTTCTGTATTATTCCTAGAAACACCTGCCATTTTTGTTCCACTGTCATCCCTGCTAGTGTATCTTTCCAGTCAACTTTGGCCAGCTCCTCCCTCATGGCCCCATAGTCCCCTTTATTCAACTGCAAATGGGAGGAACGCAATGGTCCACACGCAAATGGGAGGAACAGCACCTCATATTACAACCCAATGGTTAACTTACAACACAATGGTATGAACATTGAATTCATCAACTTTATGTAACCTCTACAAAATATCCCCTCCCTTTTCTCCCCCATAGCCTGCCGCCTTTAATTTCCCTCCCCATGTCCTCCCCCTCCCCTAAGTTGAACTTGTACCTATCTCTCCCCTCCCCCTCCATCTACATTCCTAAACAATTTACACCTCGTCAATCCTCTAGCTGTACAATTTGCAACTTTCTAATCCTTTTATTGCACATCTTGCATGTGTTCATCTCTGGTCTCTGTCTAAGCATCTGCCTTTCAAAAACTCCCCTCGCCTGTGTTCACCTATGACCTGCCTCGCTTTGCCTTGCCTCTCCACTCTTCCTGTCACCTGCCATGCTTTGTCCTTCCCTCCCACCCGTGCAATTAGTCTGAAGAAGGATCCCAACCCAAAACATTACCTATCCCTGTTCTCCAGTGATGCTGCCTGACCCACTGATTTTCTCCAGCACTTTATGTCTTTCCTTGGTAAACCAACATCTGTAATTCCTTGTTTCCTCATATCTCGATGGCTCCGAGTGGTGGCGCCATCGAGTGTGGCAGCCTCGCCAGCAGCTGTCTGTCCTTTCATCCTTTTTGTTATTTTTAGTCTGTCTTAATGTTTGTTTTTGGAGGTGTTTTAGTCTTTTTTATGTGGGGGTGGGGGGGGGGGGAGAAGGGGGAAACCGTTTTTCTCAGTCACTACCTGGTCGAGGATGCGTCTTTCCTCCGAGCCGCATCTTCGCCCCCTCCTCACGGCCTACCCTCTGTATTGGCGCGGCCTTTCCTGCCAGAGACCGGCCAGAGCTTCAGCTTCAGCAGCGGCGGCGCAGCACTGGATTCCATCACGGAGCGGGCGATGATTTACCGGGATCACCGTGTTGGAGCTCCGGAGTGTGGGGACTGCCGACTTTAACACCATGGAGCTGTGATCTGCGGAGCTTCCAGCCGCGGGCGGTGCTGACTTTAACATCGCGGAGCCTGGGATCCTTGCTGGGATCGCCAGCGTTGAATCTCCGCCCAGCTCGGCCTGTGGACTTCGGGAGCCGTGGTCTCCGGTAGGAAACAGCCGATTATGAAACTCCAAGCCACTGAGAGTGTTCTTCCGTTTGAGGGCCTGAAACATCGGGCCGCCGTTGCGGCGACTGCGGAGGCCTCAATAGGCCCCGACCACAGGGTGAACATGAGGAAGAGGACTGAACTTTGTTGCCTTCCCTCACAGGGGGAAACGTTGATTCCGCTGTGGGGGGGATGCTTTTATGTTAAATTCTAGTGTTGTGTTTATCTTATTTGTGTGCTGCATGGTAACTCAAATTTCACTGCACCAATTGGTGTATGTGACAATAAATGTTCTTTGTCCTTTGTCCTCCCCGTGGATCATGATCTCAGAATAAAAGGACGTACCTTTAGAAATAAGTTGAGGAGGAATTTCTTTAGTCTGAGGGTGGTGAATCTGTGGAATTCATTGCCACAGACAGCTGTGGAGGTCAAGTCATTGGGTATTTTAAAGCGGAGATTGACAGATTCTTGATTAGTAAGGGGGTCAAAGGTTACAGGGATCAGCCATGATTGAATGGTGAAGTAGACTCGATGGGCCAAATGGTCTGTTTTTGTTCTTATGGCAGGGGGGGAGGGGAAGACAATGGAGACCCGGCATGGGGGGACCGCTGTGAGGGATGGTGGGAGAACAAATGGGGACACGGTGTGGGGGGGTGTGGGGGGACAATCTTGTTTAGAATCCTCTGCCCAGGGGATAAGCCTGTGTTTGTTGTTTAAGAAGGAACTGCAGATGCTGGAAAATCGAAGGTACACAAAAATGCTGGAGAAACTCAGCGGGTGCAGCAGCATCTATGGAGCGAAGGAAATAGGCAACGTTTCGGGCCAAAACCCTTCTTCAGACTGTGTTTGTTTGTTCATTTGTTCCGGTGAAGGTGCTGAGCACACGGCAGCCAGTCAACAGCTGCTTGTCTTTTTCTTTTTCTTTTCACATTTAATTTCAAGTTTTTTCATGTACCTTGTAGTGTGCTGTGACTGTTGGCAGACCAATTCCCCTCCAGGGATGAATAAAGTTTTAGCGTATCGTTTCGTATATATAATTATGATCTGACAAACACCAGGTCACTCACTCCTAGACCATGGCAGATTTCATCACTTCAGATCTCCCTTCCACAGCCTCCAAACTCGTAGTTCCCCAACCTCACACTGCCCTTTCTATCTTCTACCCCAAATCAAAGAGATTACATATTTGAAAGGACCATTTAATGGAATATTGAAACTCTTTACCTTGTCGCTCAAAGCAAAGTACAGCAGTTGCATTCATTAGTCCTTTCTTCAAAGACTTCAGTTAGGGAAACCATTAAGAGATGCTGAAACTATTGATTGGCATAAAAGCTGCAATATTCTAGCCTACAATTACAGTGTTAACCTATCTACATGACTAGGGACTGATGAAAGCAAAAATATCCCATTGCTATCAGTTTCACAAAATACATAGAACACGACAGTCAACAGCAATTTACGTCATTGGCATTGTTAATAATCATGCTTCGTATCGCTCCCATCTCAGGAGATATCTGAACTATTCATCAACATTCTGTCCAGTGACGTATCAAATAAATAACTGGCACATTATTGAACAAGAAACGTTTTTTTTAATCAGCAGGAATCACTGCTTGACATAGCCGACCACTTTCAGTGCAATAGTACTAAAATTTATTTGTACTTTAGCACTGGTATAGTACAAAAGTACATCAATGGAAAGGGACCTTGTTACAAGGCCACAGCTACAACGCTTTGAAAGCCTTTAACAATGCCTTTGAATCACAGATCCAAGGCCATTTTCTGAATGATATGAATAATGGTTCATTTTTTAAGATGATTATTAGTGACAGGCTTATTTGAAGGAGTAACAGGAGAATTATGTATTTTAAAACAAAATTTCCCCTTATCTGTGAGCTTAGGAACAGTATGATCGAAGTAAGCACAAGGAGCATTGTGGAGCAAACCTCAGGCATTTAGAAACAGGCTTGGTTCATTGTGTTCTCCGTTACATTTTGGGTCTCCCCTTCCTGATGTCTTGCAAACAGACATTTGTTAGAAGATGTTAGAGCACAAAGTACAGCCAAATGTCCATGGTGCAACCAGTCATGTGAGGAAGCATAACGACTGTTGTGTTAAGAGTGTGCAGATTCAACTTGCATCATAGCTTTGGGTAAAAATATCTATGATATCCGTGTGCTTTATATAAAGCTGCAGTAAAAGAATAAAACCTTTGGCGTAAGTATTGCTCATGTTTCAGGAAACATTCAATGGTCTTGCTGGTTTCCTCAAATTTTCCTATGTAACCAGATTTTCTGGACTTCTTTTCTATATTCAATAGACAATACACAATAGGTGCAGGAGTAGGCCATTCGGCCCTTCGAGCCAGCACTGCCATTCAATGTGATCGTGGCTGATCATCCACAATCAGTACCCCGTTCCAGCCTTCTCCCCATATCCCCTGACTACGCTATTTTTAAGAACATTATCTAGCTCTCTCTTGAGAGTATCCAGAGAACCAGCCTCCATCACCCTCTGAGGCAGAGAATTCCACAGACTCAAGTTCATGTTACATTTATTGTCAAATGCACCAATTGGTACAGTGAGATTTGAGTTACCATGCAGCCATACGAATAAAATAGAACACAATACACAATAGAGTTTAACATAAACATCCCCACACAGCGGATCCCTCACAACTCTCTGTGTGAAAAAGTGTTTCCTCATATCCGTTCTAAATAGCTTACCCCTTATTCTGGACTCCCCCAACATCGGGAACATATTTCCTGCCTATAGCCTGTCCAAACCCTTAATAATCTTATATGTTTCAATAAAATTCCCTCTCATCCTAAATTCCAGAGTATACAAGCCCAGCCGCTCCATTCTCTCAGCATATGACAGTCCCGCCATCCCGGGAATTAACCACATGAACCTACGCTGCACTCCCTCAATAGCAAGAATGTCCTTCCTCAAATTTGGAGATCAAAACTGCACACAATACTCCAAGTATGGTCTCACTAGAGCCCTGTACAACTGCAGAAAGGCCTCTTTACTCCTATACTCAACTCCTCTTGTTATGAAGGCCAACATGCCATTCACTTTCTTCACTGCCTGCTGTACCTGCATGCTTACTTTCATTGACTGATGAACAAGGACCCCCAGATCCAGTTACTTCCCCTTTTCCCAACTTGACACCATTTAGACAGTAATCTGCTTTCCTGTTTTTGCTACCAAAGTGGATAACTTCCCCTTTTCCCAACTTGACACCATTTAGACAGTAATCTGCTTTCCTGTTTTTGCTACCAAAGTGGATAACCTCACATTTATCCACATTAAACTGCATCTGCCATGCATCTGCCCACTCGCCCAACCTGTCCAAGTCACCCTGCTTTCTCATAGCATCCTCCTCACAGTTCACACTGCCACCAGCTTTGTGTCATTTGCAAATTTGCTAATGTTACTTGTAATCCCGTCATCTAAATCATTAATATATATTGTAAATAGCTGTGGTCCCAGCACCGAGCCTTGCGGTACCCCACTAGTCATTACCTGCCATTCTGAAAGGGACCCGTTAATCCCTACTCTTTATTTCTTTGCCTGCCAACAAATTTTCTATCCATGTCAGCATTCTACCTCCAATACCATGTGCCCTAATTTTGCCCACTAATCACCTATTTGGGACCTTATCAAATGCTTTCTGAAAGTCCAGGTACACTACATCCACTGGCTCTCCCTTGTCCATTTTACTAGTTACATCCTCAAAAAATTCCAGAAGATTAGTCGAGCATGATTTCCCCTTCGTAAATCCATGCTGACTCGGACCGATCCTGTTACTGCTATCCAAATGTGCTGCTATTTCATCTTTTATGATTGACTCCAGCATCTTCCCCACCACCGTTGTCAGGTTAACTGGTCTATAATTCCCTGTTTTCTCTCTCCCGCCTTTCTTAAAAAGTGGGATAACATTAGCTACCCTCCAATCCACAGGAACTGATCCTGAATCCACATTGGAAAATGATCACCAATGCATCCACGATTTCTAGAGCCACTTCCTTAAGTACCCTGGGATACAGACCATCAGGCCCTGGGGATTTATTAGCCTTCTGTCCCATCAGTCTGTCCAACACCATTTCCTGCCTAATGTGGATTTCCTTCAGTTCCTCCGTCACCCCAGATCCTCTGGCCACTAGTAAATCAGGAAGATTGTTTGTCTCCTCCTTAGTGAAGACGGAACCAAAGTACCTGTTTAATTCATCTGTCATTTCCTTGTTCCCCATAATAAATTCACCTTTTTCAGTCTTCAAGGGTCCAACTTTGGTCTTAACTTATTTTTTCCTCTTCACATACCTAAAGAAGCTTTTACCATCCTCCTTTATATTCTTGGCTTGCTTACCTTCGTACCTCATCATTTCCACCTGTATTGCCTTTTTAGTTATCTTCTGTTGCTCTTTAAACATTACCCAATCCTCTGGCTTCCCGCTCATCTTTGTTATGTTGTACTTCTGCTCTTTTATTTTTATACTGTCCCCGACTTCCCTTGTCAGCCACGGTCACCCCTGACTCCCCTTGGAATCTTTCTTCCTCTTTGGAATGAACTGATCCTGCACCTTCTGTATTATGCCCAGAAATACCTGCCATTGTTGTTCCACTGTCATCCCTGCTAGGGTATCTTTCCAGTCAACTTTGGCCAGCTCCTCCCTCATGGCTCCATAGTCCCCTTTGTTCAACTGTAATACTGACACCTCCGATTTGCCCTTCTCTCAAATTGGAGATTAAAACTGATCATATTATGGTCACTACCTCCTAATGGCTTCTTAACCTCAAGTTCCCTTATCAAATCCGGTACATTACACAACACTAAATCCAGAATTGCCTTCTCCCTGGTAGGCTCCTGCTCTAAGAATCCAACATGGAGGCACTTATTCATTCACTAATTAATGGATTAATTAATTCTTTAATTCATTCATGTGAGCTTCGCAGTCTGAGCCAGCATTTAATTTTTTCAGTTTTTACACAAAGGGTTGTGGTAGAGGGAGATGCAATAGTGGCATGTAAGGCAATTTTCAATAAGCATATGGATATGCAGGGAATGGAGAGACTATGGATTATGTACAGGCAGATAAGAGTTGGTCTTAGCATTATGTTCAGCACAGACATTGTGGGTCCAATGGCCTGTTCTTGTGCTATACTATTCTATGTTCTATGCCTTTAATTGCCATTTCTAAATGCCCTTGATCAAGTAATGTACCCCAGTACCGTTACAAAGCTGCTCCTCTCTCAATAAGATGCCTAACACGCCAAACAAGAAAAGTATCATTAATTTTATCTTGTAGAGAGGCACCTCAAGGGCTATTGTTAATAAATTTCCACTGCCTGTCAAGTACCTTTCCTTTTGAATGTAGACTGTAGCATCATTTTGTCCTCCTGTTATCCTGTAAATGATAGCTGTAACATTATAAAAAGCTTCTGTCACAATGAAATTCTTGAGAGCTCCTTCTAAGGCAATTTGGTGCACCAGAATTCATGAGGATTAGGGAATTGAAATATACAATGGAACGAAGACCTTTACAAATTTCTACAGATGCACCATAAAAAGCATACAGTTGGGTTGCATTACTGCCTGGTTTGGGAACAGCTCTTCCCAAGACCGCAAGAAATTGCGTTGTTTTAGATTTAGCCCATTCCATCACACGAACCAGACTCTCGAACATTGACTCCATCGACACTTCACGCTGCCTCAGAAAAGCAACCGACATAATCAAAGACTTGTTCCACCCCTGTCGGGCAGAAGATACAGAAGCTTGAAAGTGTGCACCATCAGACTCAGGAACAGCTTCTTCCCCTCTGTCATCTGGCAACTGAATAGTTTTTCCATAAGCTAGGATACTGTTGATTCACCTCTACACCATTGTGGGCATTGGACTTCGTCTTTGGAACTGATGCACTTATCTAAAAGCCTCTAAAATGCCATTATATTATCTGCCTCCACCACCACTCCTGGCAGAGCGTTAGTATTAGTATAAATAGAGCATTTAACACACTTCTGAGAATAAATGATTTGATTGCACATTATGCTCTGAAACAATATGCTGCTGCATTCAATGTCCTGCTGCGACTGACGTTTTAAAGCAACTCATGCATTGAGCCAAAAGAGGTTCATTTTTTGAGGTCACCAATTTACAAGAGTAGTATTTAGCGAGTATTCTGGCTGCTATGATTTTAGACAAGGCAATTTAGATTTTGTTCTGTGTGTAATTAGTTACATCTGCTCTGCAGGACAGACCGTCAGCAACCTGTATTATATAGTACTGTTGACACAGTGAAATGCTCAATGCCATTTCTCAGGATCATAGTTAAACAAATATTTACACTTTATCCTATAAGGAAGCCAGGAGGAGTGACGGTGACAGCTACCTGGTCAAAAAACGGTTTTAGGTAAAATCTTAAATGATCAGCCATGATCACATTGAATGGCGGTGCTGGCTCGAAGTGCCAAATGGCCTACTACTGCACCTATTGTCTTAAAGGAGGAGAGTGAGGTGTAGAAGGATTTAGGCAGGGAGTGCCAGGATTTAGGGACCATTCAGCAGAAGAAATGTGTAGGAATGAACTGCAGATGCTGATTTATACCAAAGATAAACACAAAATACTGGGGTAATTCAGGTCAGGCAGCACCTCTGGAGAAAATGAATAGGTGACGTTTCAGGTCGGAATCCTCTGAAGAAGGGTTCCGACCCGAAACGTCACCTATTCCTTTCCTCCAGAGATGCTGCCTGATCCGCTAAGTTACTCCAACAGTTTGTGTCTACCATTCTGCAGAATGCCAGCTAACAAGGCGAGTCGTACAGAAGCAGTGAGTCAGGTGGACAGTGTGGTGAAGAAGCCCTTTGTTGGCCCTTTGCCTACATTGATAAGGATATAGAGTACAAACATCGCACGTCCTGATGCAGCAGTACAAGTTGTTGGTGAGAACACACTTGGACTACTGTGTGGAGTTACAGTCATCCGGCTATGGAAAGCATTGAGTTGATAAGGGTGCAGAAGAGATTCACCTGGATGTTACTTGGGGTTTGAGTTATAGGAAGAGGTTGGATAGGCTGGGATTTTTTTCTTTGGAATGTAGAAGGCTGAGGAGTGACCTTATTGTGGTGTACCTCTTACAATTACTACTTGTATCAGTCATTTGGACATATATATGGATAGGAAATGTTTTAGAGGGCTCTGGGCCACATGGGACAAGCCCAGTATGCCAACTTGGTCAGCATGGGCAAAGTGGGCTGAAGGGCCTGTTTCGGTGCCGTGACTATGAATTTCTGGTTCATCAATGCCTTAAGTTGAAATGTTTCACAATTCCAATTTCTTCCCTTGGTTCACCCTTCATTACCACTTAACCGGGACTTAAAATCCATGGTTTCTGGAAGGTTGTAGAGCCGAAACAACGTAAGTGACAATGTGGGGTGAAACAAGGGAAAATCTAGGACTAGAGAGTGGAGGTTTTCATCGTAAGGCATTGCTGAACCAGAAACCAATGTCATTCAATGGGCGATGGGGTGATGTGTGAATGGGACATAGTGTGGACAAATCGCAGTTACTGAGCTTACGATCAACCCTGAGATCGCAGGGCTGCGATGTCTACTCTCAGAAAATTTCAAGAGAGAAGCATATTTCTGACTGTGCAGTCATTAACTTGAGAGGGATGTTACTGTGTCGAAGGAAACTTGACAGATGTGGCCTTTAACCGTTAAACACTTTTCTAACTTTTCCCAGCTCTGATGCAAAGCGATTGATCTAACACATTAACTCTATTTTTTTTCACATAGGTGGCCTGACCACTTGAGTTTTAGGGAGTGGTTGGATAGGCTGGGATTTTTTCCTTTGGAGCGTTAGAGACTGCGGAGTGACATGATCGCATTCCCAGCATTTTCTGTTTTTGTTTCAGGTTTCCAGCTCCCCCCCCCACACACTTTTTTGTCATTAGCTCCAATCGCAGCTCATGAAGGCATGTCATTATTTGTTATACTTTGTGGCAACAGTAGTTAAATTTGGAGTATTTTCATTGAACTATTGAGTGGTGACATTGAAGAGCTGCCATTGTTTCTGAGACATGGGTCATTTACATGTTTATTTCGATGTGAGTCAGCAGCAACTGCTTTCAGTGCAAATAAATTTATTGTAACTATTTTTGCAACAAAAACGTAATATTGTATAAAGTCCATTAGATGGTTAGGTTATTCCAATTTACTTCAAAGCATTTCTGAGAGCATGTAGTCCCTAGACTATAGATCAACTGCCACCAGAGTCAGTTCGGAGTGCTTGGACTGTTCTCTCCCCTTCGGTGGCGCTCAGTAACAAGTTCCTTCTCTGGGATTTAGTTAAGGTCTGATTTCACATTGCATGATGATGCCCAAGTCAGTGCTGGTCCCAGAAGCAGATCTAAAATCACTCATTACAACCACTCCACTCTACTCCAACAGCAGCATTTTGTCTGTACACTGTGAATGGCTTGATTATAATTATGTATAGTCTTTCCGCTGACCGGATAGCATGAAACATGAAAGCTTTTCACTGTACCTCGGTACTTGTGACAAGAAACTAAACTAAACATTTGGAGGCAAAACATCAATGACTAAGGAAGACAATAAAGAAGAAAGGAAATACGAAGTAGTTTTAGCTTAAATGTAATCTATAAATATACATTATACTAGAAAGTGGACACATATGGGTAGAGCTGAGGAACTGCAGATGCTGGAATCTCGAGCAAAACAGAAAGTTCTTGAGTAACTCAGCGGGTCAGGCAGCATCTGTGGAGAAAATAGACAGGCAACATTTTCGATCAAGACCCATCTTGAGACTGATTGTAGAAAGGGAGAGAGAGCTTGAAGAGGGATGGGAGTGGGGCAAAGCCTGGCAAGTGATAGGTGGGTACAGGTGAAGGGGGGGGGGGGTTGATTGGCAGATGGGTGGACAAAAGCCAGAGATGACAAAGAGACAAAAGGCTATGAGATAAGAAGAGGAGAGGTGTGAAGTGTGAAAAGATGTAGTTGGAAGGAGATAGGGGAAGGGGAAAGGGGGGCAGAATAGTGAGAGAAATTATGCACATCCAGGTGGGGCCCAGGGAATAATCTGCAGACATCCGTTGTGCCTTGAGCTGAATGTATAACGGTTCCAGGCCGCTTGGATTTGTGCTTGTGGCCAGGAACGTTAAATATAGGAGCCGGAGTCGGTGAATGAGTGGAAACGAAGACCCGGGAGCCCATACCGAGAGTGTGAGAGGAGCAAAGACCTGGGAGTCTGTCATGACAGATGACGGCAACCCCCAGCAGATCGAGTGGTCAGAAGGTGCTGAGGTCAGGAAGGCGAACTGAGTCAGGGGAGTGTGGGTAAGATCTTGGTTTGGAGTGGCCGTTCACTGGATGCGGATGATTCACCAGACGGCTGTACCAGTCCAGTACTGTGCTGGGAGTTCACAGCCATGGGTGCTGATGTTTAGTGCTGCCAATGCCAAGACTCTGTGGTGGAGGACATTGAGGGGCAGTGTGGACACCCTTCAAACAAGGGAAGGGATATCACCTCAGAGGGCTACCTGAGTAGACATGGGTAGACACAAAATGCTGGAGTAACTCAGCGGGTCTGGCGGTATCTCTGGAGAAAAGAAGTAGGTGACGTTTTGAGTGGGAACCCTTCAAACTGAAGAAGAATCTCGACTCCTCACCTACTCCTTTTCTCCAGAGATGCTGCCTGACCCGCTGAGTTACACCAACATTTTGTGTCTATCTTCTGCGTAAAACAGCATCTGCACTTCATTCCTACACATGTGGCAAAGGTGTTTTTTATTTAAACAAGTGCCGGCAGCACAGTGGCGCAGCAGTAGAGTTGCTGCCTTGCAGCGCCAGAGACCTGGATTCGACCCTGACCTCGGATGCTGTCTGTATGGAGTTTGCACGTTCTCTCCGTGACTACGTGGGTTTTTTCCGGATGCTCAGGTTTCCTCCCACATTCCGCAGTCGTGCAGGTTTGTAGGTTGATTGGTTTCTGTAAATTGTCCCTAGTGTGTATGGGCGGTACGAACTCGATGTGCCGAATGGCCTGTTTCCAAGCTATCTCTCGAAAAACAGGTGCAAACACAACTGAGTATGACACTATTGAATGAGTGTATATGAGGAATTTTTTGCACAGATTTTATATTGTATATTTTCCATTCTAAATAAAGTTTATTTTGGAAATGTAAAGAATGAGTCGCTCCTCCCAGGGTGGCATGTCCCACTTCCCCAGCCATCACGTAAAAACCCGGCAATGCGATTGGATTTCCATGTGCTCCTTGCTCACACACCATTCTGTTCAGCAGCATTTCCCCCTCAGTGTGACAGAATATATGACTCTATAGCTCTAAAGCCCAAGAACATTGGCTCAGGTTTCAACTCAGTTCAGCGGTGAAAGGGGCAAAGACTGCACGCAGGGGTCAGCTGAGCGGGGCGCGATCTTCGGAGCCGCCCTACAAGATGCTACCGGGAACGACAGGAATGCGTGTCTCAGGCTGAGACACAAGGAACTGCCGATCCTGCAATCCTGAACAAAACACAAAATGCTGAAGTAGCTCAGGCAGTCCAGGTCCAGGCAGCATCTGTGGATGGAATAGATAGGTGACGTTTGGGAGTCAGGATCCTTCTTCAGACTCTGATCTCAGTCCTCATGAAGATGTTATGATCTCTGGCCTCATAAATGTGTTTTTAAAAATGCATATGGTTTATTTGGTCCATTTATCCTCGAAGATATTATACCTGCTATCCTTGTAAATTCAACAGCCATTTTTCATTCCTTAAGGAAATGGTCTGGTAACTATTATTTTCTTGGCGACACAAGAAACAGCAAATGCTGGAACGAACTCAACTGGAGAGGTAGCATCTGTGGAGGAAACGGGAAGGCAAGGTTTCGGGTCGCTGTCTTTCTTCAGACTCAAAAAGGGTCCCCTATCAATTCCCTCTACAGATGCTGCCTGAGCCACTCTTACTCCAGAACTTTGTGTTTTTCCTCCAGGCTGAGAAGCCAGTCAGATGGCAGAGTCCCGCCTGATAACCAAGCACCGTTTCCTGCCCCACGTTTTAAAATTGAAGCCAGGCAAATTACTGGGTGCTAATTATAACTCATTCCTCTTTGTGAATGGGTAGTGACACTTTGCTCAACAAGGCGCGGCCTTTCCGATGGTTTTACAACGAGCGTACAAAAGAAGACACGGAGTGCTGGAGTAACTCAGCGGGTCAACAAGCATCTCTGGAGAATAGGTGATAGGTGACGTTTCGGGTCGGGACTCTTCGGGCTCTTATTCTTGTGATTCTTCGGTCTGCAGAAGCGTCCCGACCCGAAACGTCACCTATCCGTGTGCTCTTGAGATGCTGCCTGACCCGCTGAGTTACTCCAGCACTTTGTGCCTTCTTTTGTAGACCAGTATCTGCAGTTCCTTGTTTCTACAGGTATAAAGTTCAGGTGTAGTTACCGATTGGACATCGGCCCTGAGGAGTGCAGCGACGAGCCGCGTGGACGGTCACAGTGCAGCCGACAGTAACCTCACAATTTCTGCAAAGTAAACAGAGCGCGCTGCAAACCCCCAGTGAGCCGAGCAGCACGTTCACAAGATATAGGTGTAGAATTAGGCCACTCGGCCCATCGAGTCTACTCCGCCATTCAATCATGGCAGCATGCACTGGCAATTAGTGGTGACTACATCCCCACTGGGAAAGTATGCAGACGTTAGTTCATCACATTGGTGAGCCACAATACGCATTACATGTTCTGCTGAAGGCTGCCAGCCCTGAAGATAGACACAAAATACTGGAGTAACTCAGCGGAACAGGTAGCCATTATCCCTAACCAGTCTGAAGAAGGGTCTCGACCCGAAACGTCACCCATTCCTTCTCCCCATAGATGCTGCTTGACCCGCTGAGTTACTCCAGCTTTATGTGTCTATCTTCGGTTTAAACCAGCATCTCCAGATTCAATGATCTCTGCTACCTAATCCCATTTTCCTGTCTTCTCCCAATAACCCTTGACACCCGTTCTAATCAAGTACTTGTGCAACTCTGCCTTAAAAATGATCCACTGACGAGGCCCCCACAGCCCTCTGTGGCAATGAGTTCCACAGATTAACTACCCTCTGACTAAAGAAGTCCCCCCACACCTTTTTAAAAGAGCGCCCTTTAATTCTGAGGCTATGGTCCAGTGGAAACGTCCTTTCCATATCTACTCTATCGATTAACGTTTCAGCCCACTGACTTTTCAGCAGAAGTAGATTTGATTTGATTTTGTTCATCTGCGTCCCGCGCAAAAAATAAAAAATAAAACCATGAAATCTGGCCACCTCATTGCAGGAATGACGTGGAGGCTTTGGTACGGGTGCAGATGAGGAATGCCAGAGTGATGCCTGGATTAGACTAAATCTAGAGTCTAATCTAGAGATTAGACTCAAGACTAAAAACGTATCTATACTCCCAAGCCTTTCTTGACGTCCTCTGAGCGAGGGCTATATGTATATATGTATGTAGTTTGTTTGTTTATACTATTATAACAAATGTAAAGCACTTTGGCCAACGAGAGTTGTTTTTTAAATGTGCTATATAAATAAATGTGACTTGACTTGACTTGGATTTTCCTCCTAGTAGGCAAAGTAGATCAATTTCAAAAGACGTGGTCTACGTTTTTGGACCTATTACAAGCATGAGGTGCAAGAGTAATTTAGAAAAACAAATAAATAAATAAAAGGTATCTGGACCTGGTAATGGGAGGTAAAATAAAAATAGACTTGGTTGGTAGTTCCTTCTCTATGAAGTATGGTATAAGAGTTATAATAGAGCGATTGTTCCTTCTTTCTTTCACTTTTTTTCTAGGGTCTATTTTCTAACTTTACTTCCTTCTCTAACCTCTTTTCTAAGGGGCTTTCTTTTCCCAACACTCTTTTGCACTTCACAACCTTTGCGCACTTTCTTCACTTTTCTTACTTCTTTCTTTTTCTTTCTTAAAGTTTAAAAAAAGTGAAGCGGTACAAAAAATGTATTAATATATACGTGTTGTACATTACTGTAATCTACCGTACTTCTAAAAAATAAAAAAAATAAAAAAAAAAATAAAAAAAAAAAAAAAAAAAATAAACTAAATGTTTTTGAATCTTAAAAAAAAAAAAAAAAAAAAAAAAAAAAAAAAGACTTGACTTGGATTAAGGACATTAGCTACAGGGTGAGGTTGGACAGACTTTTGGATTGTTTTCGCTGGAACGCCGATGGTTGCGGGGAGACCTGATAGAAGTGTATAAAATAGTACAGGGTAGACGGCCAGAACATTTTTATCCCAGGATTGAGAAAAAAGTAAGAAAGACAAAGTTTATAGGAGATGTGCAGAGTAAGTTTTTTACATAGGATGGTTAGTGCCAGGAACGCGCTGCTGAGGGTGGTGGAGCAGATGCGATAGTGGCATTTAAGAGACTTTTGGATAGTCATTTGGATACGCAAGGAAAATGAATGTGCAGGGAATGGTGGGATATGGATTATGTGCAGGTTCCTGTGCTGTACTTCCTATGTTTTAACGGCGCGTTCAAATTGCCTGTGCAAACCTAGGGCCAATAACAGAGACAAAGCGTCTCAACAACCCTCTCCTCACTCCCATTGATTCAGCTACATTGCCGGTAGTCTCTAACCTTTACCCCGCTCTGAACCAACTCGTTGAAGGAATCTGCCAGCAAGTCCAAAGACGTACAGGTTTGTAGGTTAATTGGCTTCGGTGAAGATTGTAAATTGATTGTACCTTAGTGTGTAGTAATAGCTCTAGTGTACGGGGTAATCGCTGGTCGGCGTGGACTCGGTGGGCCGAAGGACCTGTTTCCGCGCTGTATCTCAAAAGTATAAAGTGCCGAAACAAAAGAGGCACGAAGGAGGTTGTAGAGCCAAGGAATTGCATTCTGAAGAAGGGGGCCGTCCCGAAAAGTCGCCTATCCCGGTTCTCCAGAGATGCTGCCTGACCCGCTGAGCTACTCCCACACTCTGCTCTACGAAGGAAAATGTATACTGTGTCTATTCTTTGTGTTCGCAGAATCACTATTTTTTTCCTTTAACGAAATCCGAGATTATTTATAACAACCGATCACTTGTCAAGTTTCTGGGTTTTGACAGACTACGGTTCAACGATCTTGACCTCCAGAGTAGGACGAGTTTAGTGATACAGCGCAGAAACAGGCCCTTCAGCGCCGACACTAGTTCTCTCGTACACACTAGGGACAATTTACCCTACAAACCTATACGTCTTTGGAGTGTGGGAGGAAACCGGAGCATCCGGAGAAAACCCACGCGATCACAGGGAGAACGCACAGACATCACCCGTAATCAGGATCCAACACGGGTAGGTCTCTGGCGCTGTGAGGCAGCAACTCAACTGTGAGGCGGCCACTGCACCGTCCCCCAAAGCAGTTCCTGAGAAAGGTCCCGAGCCGAAACGTCGCCTGTCCATTTACCTCCACAGAACGCATCTGACCCGCTGACTTCCTCCAGCAGTGTGTTTTGCTCACGATCCCAGCATTTGCAGTTCCTCGTGTCTTTCGAAAAGACCCGACCGTGTTCTACAGAAGAATAACTTACCGGTCCAAACAGATCCCGCCATCGGATGCTAGGCAGCCCCTCCCTCTGTCTGACGGAGACCTGCCTTGGGTGCGGCCCAAAGGGCACTCGGAGCGATTTATTGGAGCGGCGTGTGGACTGGAGCGGGCGGGCGTTTTCCAGAGTGCCCAGTCGGTGTGGTGTGGGAGGAGCGCTATAAAAGACTGCGCCGACCGCAGACCCAGACACACTTCAGACAAGCTGCGATATTGCACCGCTCCACCTCAAGCGCGGCTGCGGCTCAATCTTAAGCGCCTCACTCCAGGAACCTCGGCAGGGTCAGGATGTACGGCCGGCGTGTGAAATGGCACAGAGACACCAAAGTAAAGTGAACGCATCTTGGATGTTGCCCGCCTCGACAATGAAGATTGTAGGTGCAGTGCGCGCATCGGAAGTCAGCAAGCAATCTTTCCGCCCATTGCATCGCAAGTTGACACCTTGCCTTCAACGGCCCGAGGAGGGGAGTGATTGTTGTAAAGTAGGGTGAAGCTAGTCCAACCATGATTGATTCCAGCATGCAGAAGTTTGGACTGTGAAGCGGCTGTTTCTGGAGCGAGGTGCCGAAGCTCCTGTTCTGAACAAGCCGACCGGAGCAACTGGCTCCTGTTCTAAACAAGCCAACTGGAGCGACTGTTTCTGGAGCGCACCGGCGTGGCGGAGGTGCTGAGGGCTCCTGTCCAAAGACTAACCAACTGGGCAGCATCTGTTCCTCGCTGCCTGCCCCCTGTGCATTTTTGGTCAACTACAGACGTGAGTGCAGCCGAGTGAGCACCCGGGAGCATTGCAGCGAGCGAGCTGGTTGTCCCGATCGAACAAGCTGGGAAGGATGAACAGTTCTGCCGAGTGCCTTGGACCAAACAGCGCTGACCTGCAAACCAACGGGAAGCTTGTCAACTGCAGCGCCAAACCAGATGCCCATGGCGGGGCTGGCATTTCAGCATTGGGCATCTCCGTCTCGATTTTCCTGTGTCTCATCACCCTGGCCACCGTGGTGTCCAACGGATTTGTAATCGCCACCATCTACCAGACCAGGAAGCTGCACACTCCCGCCAACATCCTGATCGGCTCCCTGGCCGTCACCGACCTCATGGTGTCACTCTTGGTCATGCCCATCAGTATTGTGTACACGGTGAGCGGGACCTGGAGTTTTGGCCAAGTTGTCTGTGATATCTGGCTGTCCAGCGACATCACCTGTTGCACCGCCTCAATCCTACACTTGTGCGTGATCGCGCTGGACAGGTACTGGGCCATCACAGATGCGGTGGAGTACTCGGCTAGGAGGACGCCCGCCAGAGCGGCGGGCATGATATTCACCGTCTGGGTCATCTCCGTCTGCATCTCCATCCCGCCTCTGTTCTGGAGGCAAGCCAAGGCGACGGAGCTCACAGACTGCATGGTCAACACCGATCAAATCTTCTACACGATCTACTCCACCTTCGGGGCCTTTTACATTCCCACCCTGCTGCTCATCGCCCTCTACGGGAGAATCTATGTGGAGGCCAGGTCCAGAATCCTGAAGCAGGCACCCAGGAACGCGGCCAAGAGAATGACCACGGCCCACCTGGTGACCGACTCCCCAGGCTCTTCCTCTCTCTCGGTAAACTCTCGAGCTAACGAAGCCTCCAGCGACACTGGAGGCTCTCCCGTTTATTTGAACCACGTCAAAATCAAAGTTTCCGACGCATTGTTGGAAAGGAAGCGCATCTTGGCGGCCAGAGAGAGGAAGGCGACGAAAACTTTAGGGATAATCCTGGGGGCGTTTATCGTATGCTGGCTCCCTTTCTTTATTATTACTCTGGTGATGCCCATCTGCAAGGAAGCTTGCTGGTTCCACCATGCCATCTTTGACATCTTCAATTGGCTGGGCTATCTAAATTCTCTCATCAATCCCATTATTTACACGATGTCTAACGATGACTTCAAACAAGCATTCCAGAAACTCATCCGGGTTAGATGACTGTCTAAACTAGTCACACAATTGGACAAGTAAGATCACTTGGGACAACTAGTATCACAATTGGACAAGATCACTAAAGCAGCATCGCTTTTAGCTCCCCGCTCCTCTCTCCCTCTGTACACACGCACATAAATATAAAAACCACACACACACATACATTTACATACACACATAATCTATATATATACTGTATTTTTAAAGCCACCAAAAATCAGATTATAGTACGACTGCCCATGCAGCAGTTTAGCAAGCACACCACGTGTATGGGACATTACATACACACGCGTAGCATTGTCAGGGAATGAATGTATATGTCAGGAAATAAGACGAATATCCATACTTTGCTGTTGGCTTGAGTCTTACTTATTAGGCCAGTCAAATATAATTGTAGTTGAAGATGGGAGAGGTCTTTTAGGTATTTTCTATATACCATTCGCAGTCGAATCTCACTGACCTAATCATCGTCCATTGACCCTTTGATGATGTGACACTGATTCGCTACGGCCAGAGGCCCGGGGAATTCCATTTTTTCAATCAGTCTTATATGAAAACCCATTTCCGGATCTGATCATCGGGAGATAGGGTTAGATCCTTCGCTCTTGTCACCGCAGTTCTAAACTGCTTTTCAAGTAGCTTTGGCCGGCTTTGAGATTTTGCTTAATCAAAACTTAGCTTGCTTTTAAGCCAACGTTTTGATATTTTGAAAACGCCGGTATATGATTGCTAAGGAACGAATTCTTAGAGTGAATGACTGAAAAACAAACGTATTGCTTTAATCCCAACTGTTATTTGAGTGGTATATTTTGAAAGCATTTTGCATTTTAAAACGCAGATTATTTAATGTCAGCTATGATGAATTATTTATAACCTCCATGCCTTGATGGGTATCTGCGGTTTGAATCTACAGGTTCTGTCTTTGTATTATGAACATTGTGTTTGAGCTGTCCAATGGATTATGTTTATTTGTTATTGTAGGTTAGCACTGACAGTACCAGCAACAATCTTTTTAGACAAATAAATGGTTTTGATACACGAAAGGTGGGTTTGACTCATCAGTGTTTTCTGTTGATCGATTTATAACTAATATTACAATAAATGATGGGTTGTCATGGCAAGGTTTCAAGACGTGACCATCTGTAGATGTAATAATAGTTGGGAGAAAGGTTCAAAAAGGTACAGTGGAATGCTAGATGAGAGGAAGTATTTATGTGGATTTTCAGTTGCATCAACAACAATAAAGACATATCTGTTTTGGAGTAATCTTGCATTCCTGTGAGTAGTTACAGCTTTGCAAGCTTCTTGGGTTAAAGAACGGGGCAGTCTGAAAAATAGAAACAGCGTGAAATCACTGTCGATGCAAAATCATTCTTGTATATATTACTGAACAGATAAGGGACTGCGATGTTGTGCATGTAAATAAGGACTGTGGAGCTGCTTAATAAACGCCGATAAAGCAAACCTTAATTTTATTCATTATTGATCAGCAGACATTAGTATCATTGCAAGAAAGAACTGCAGATGCTGGTTTAAATCGAAGGTAGACACAAAATGTTGGATTAACTCAGCGGGTCAGGCAGCATCTTCAGTCTTCAATCTGAAGAAGGGTCTCGACCGGAAACGTCACCCAATCCTTCTCTCCAGAGATGCTGCCTGACCCGCTCAATTACTCCAGCATTTTGTGTCTACCTTAGTATCATTGCAGTTGCTTGTCAGTGAGTAAATGATTTTTCTTTCCCTTTAAACAGTATAGTTTAGTGGTGATAACTGGCAGGTACCTGACCATAATAGTCTATACTAGACATTTGGAAGCAGAAGGATCCTTGAGCAAAACACAGAGTGCTGGAGGAACTCAGGCAGCATCAGGGGAGGGGATGGACAGGTGATGTTTCAGGTCAGAGCACTTCTTCAAAGATAGACACAATGTGCTGGAGTAACTCAACGGATCAGGCAGCATCTTTGGGGAAAATAGATGGGTGACATTTTGGGTCGGGACCCTTCTTATGACAGAGAGTAGAAGTGGGGGGGGGGGGGTGGGCATTGAAGAGCTGGAGATGAGAAAAGACCAGGACCATTCAGAGCCAGCCACAAATTATTTCAGGCAGGGTGGTGCCCTGGTAGGCCCACTGTTGGCTTGTGATCTCAAGAGAGATACAATGTGGAGAGCAGGAGGAAATGGTTAAACGACTAGGGCGAGGAAGGGGACAATAGAAGGAGGGGAGGGGAGTGTAGGTGCAAGTTAATTAAAATGAGAGAATTCAACATTCATACCGCTGGGTTGTGAGCTACTCAAGTCTGATCAGATATGTCTTCTGTCCATTCCCTCTGCAGATGCTGCCTGGACCACCATGTTCCTCCAGCACTTTGTGTTTTACCAGGCATTTGCATTGTTCTTAAATCAGCAAGGCCACAGACTCTCAGCATAATTTGATGGAAGGGATCATGATGTGATAAGCCTGCAACTGTAGTGCTTGCTCACTCAAACAACTCCTGCATCTAGCCATTATGAACCATACTTCATTGGCAGCAATCATCAGCAAAGGGCACTGATGTTGCCATTTGCTGTCTTAAAGTGGGGTACTTGACCTTGGAGTTGTTCAGAGCAACTGGCAAACCCTCAGTGATTATTCCCTACTGAGTTGCAGGCACCTCGCTTTCATCTCTTCCTGAGTTTCACGTAGGACAACCTGAACATCCAGTGGACAGGGTCTCCCACCGTGGGCACCTCCCCCGCTCATCCCCTCCTCTTCTACCAACTGTGCCAATAGGGTTGGAGCCCGAGGAATGTCTATAAAGGCACCAATTGGGAGCAACTGGTTTGCGCAGCAGTTGGTAATTATCTTTGCTTTTCATAAGTTCATGTTGCAGGAGCAGAATGAGGCCATTTGGCCCATCGAGTCTACTCGATAGAGAGGAAGCAAAGACTAGGAATTA
The DNA here is from genome assembly GCA_038087875.1 of Malacoraja senta. NCBI lineage: Eukaryota > Metazoa > Chordata > Chondrichthyes > Rajiformes > Rajidae > Malacoraja > Malacoraja senta. Next base: position 122,313,622 of record CM075978.1, on the reverse strand, counting down.
ACGGGTCCTTTTCAGAATGGCAGGCAGTGACTAGTGGGGTGCCGCAAGGCTTGGTGCTGGGACCCCAATTGTTTACAATATATATTAATGATATAGACAAGTGATTTAAATGTAACATCTCTCATTTTGCGGATGACACAAAGCTGGGTGACAGTGAGCTGCGAGGAGGATGCTATGAGGCTGCAGGGTGACTTTGATAGGTTGCATCAGTGGGCAGTCGCATGGCACATGCAGTATAATGTGGATAAAAGTGAGGTTATCCACTTTGGTGGCAAGAACAGGAAGGCAGATTATTATCTGAATGGTGAAGGAGAGGTGCAACAAGACCTGGGTGTGCTTGTACATCAGTCACTGAAAGTAAGCATGTAGGTACAGCAGGCAGTGAAGAAAGCTAATGGCATGTTGGCCTTCATTGCGAGGGGATTTGAGTTTAGGAGTAAGGAGATCATACTGCAGTTGTACAGGACCCTGGTGAGACTGCACCTGGAGTATTGTGTGCAATTTTGATCTAATTTGAGGAAGGACATTATTACTATTGAGGGAGAGCCCTGTAGGTTCACCAGGTTAATTCCCGGGATGGCGGGACTCACATATGATGAAAGAATGGATCGACTGGGCTTGTATTCGCTGGAATTTAGAAGGATGAGAGGGGATCTTATGGAAATATATAACATTCTTAGAGGTTGGACAAGGTAGATGCAGGAAAAATGTTCCCGATGTTGAGGGAGTCCAGAACCAGGGGTCACAGTTTAAGAATAAGGGGTGGACCATTTAGGACTGAGATGAGGAACAACTTTTTCACCCAGAGAGTTGAGAATCTGTGGAATTCTCAGCCACAGAAGGCAGTGGAGGCCAATTCACTGGATGTTTTCAAGAGAGAGTCAGATTTTGCTCTCAGGGCTAAGGGAATCAAGGGATATGGGGAACCAGACAAAACAGGGTACTGATTTTGGATATATCAGCCATGAGCATATTGAATGTTGGTGCTGGCTCGAAGGGCCAAATGGCCTACTCCTGCATCTACTTTCTATGTTTCTATGTAACCACCACCTTAAACATGTGGAAATTAATTCTATCTCCAAGGATGGTATCTTCTCACCATCACGCAAAGTTCCACACTGGTGGATAGGAAAGGTTTGGAGGGATATTGGCCAAACATGAACAAAGATAGCTTGGGCCATGGACGAGTTGGGCCGAAGGGCCTGTTTCCATGCTGTGAGGCGCTATGACGTTCCTGACACTCCTTCCCCAGGCACTTTGCGACAGTTGCATCAGCCTTTGCGGAATGTTCTGTTGATACTCTGATAATTGGCCTCTTGGGCCTGCAACATCTTCACACTTTGTTTCGGCTTGTTCTGCCAGATGTGGCGGCACTGTGGCACAGCGGTAGAGTTGCTGTCTTACAGCACCAGAGACCCAGTTCGATTCTGACTTTGGGTGCTGTCTGTATGGAGTTTTTACGTTCTCCCTGTGACCATGTGGGTTTTCACCAGGTGCTCTGGTTTCCTCCCACATTCCAAAGACATACAGGTTTGTAGATTAATTGGCTTTGGTAAAAATTGTAAATTGTCTGTAGGTTGTGCTCGTGTACGGGTATCGCTGGTCGGCGTTGACTCGGTGGGCTGAAGGGTATGTATCCATGCTGTATCTTTAAACTAAACTAAGATGTGCATTGAACACAGTTCCTTGAAGATATTGAAGATAGACACAAAGTACTGGTGTAACTCATTGGGTCAGGCAGTATCTCTGGAGAAAAGGGATGGGCATCTAAAGTTCCTTTCTACACATTTGTCTGCTCCACTGCCAAATCTCCTCACGATATGCGTACTTTGAAGAGGTTCTCCTCTCTCACCTATCCTTTTTCTCCAGAGATGCTGCCTGAGCCGCTGAGTTACAACAACTAGAGACAGTCCTGGGCTACTATCTACCTCATTGTATTCCCTCGGACTATCGTTGGGCAGACCTTCCTGGACTTCATCCTGCACTAAACATTATTCACATTATTCCGTTTATCGTGCATCTGTACACCATGGATGGCTCTATTGCAATCATGTATTGTCTTTCCGCTGACTGATTAGCACGCAACAAAAGCTTTTCACTGTACCTCGGTACACCTGACAATAAACTAAACTAACACCAGCACTTTGTGTCTGTCTTCAGTATATACCAGTTCCTTTCTACACTCCTTCAAAGTATTCCTAAACTCACCAATATTTAGTACTGAAATCTTTTTATGTGTCCTATTTCCTGGATAATTCCTCTCACAGTGGTATTTTAATACCACAAAGGCCCTAATTAGGCACAGGTGCAGCAGAATATCTTAGGCATCACTAAGATTTATTCTTGGTGTGTACATCATACAACTGGATTTTAATTATTTCTGGTGATAGAAGTAATCATTTTGGTTGTGATGAGGTGTTTGTTTTCACATTGCTTCTAGATAACCTTTTACTTTGAATAGCGTTCCTTGATGTTACACTCGGTCAATTATTGCACTGATAGACCAGCACTTTGTGTCTATCTCTGCCCTTCACCAATCCCGATTCTACAGGTAATGGGGGATTTGCAATCATTCAAACAGCGAGAATCTACGACCTGTAATGGGTTGTAGGATATAGAACAGTACAGCAAAGGAACGGGCCCTTCAGCCCACAATATATGCACTTAACATGATGCCTAGTTAAACTGATCTCGTCTGCTGTACCTAATCCATATCCCTCTATTCCATACACTTCCATGTGCCTATCTAAAAGCCTCTCAAACACCACTATTGTGTATGCCTCCATTACTACCCATGGCAGCATTTTTATATCAAAATGTAAGAATGGGTCAAAATCATTATAGAAAAAATAGCAGTAAAATGACAGAACTTTGACCAGTCTCTGCAATCTGCAAAAAATATATTTCCTCAGTTATGTTCATTAATAAGATTACAACATTAGAACATAATGCAGCATAATGTAATCAACATCTTTAACCTCATAATATTGCAATTAGGGCTGACTCATGATTAAAAAGCTAATGGGAATTAATTGCGTGATTATAAAAAAATTAAGAATGACTTAATTGCAGTTTTAATTGCATTGTGAAACAATAACAGCTCAGAGTGCTTATTCTAGCAAGTCACCTGCATTGTACCACCAGAACATATCCTCCCTTCTCATCCCAGTCACATGATAACATTTATTTCTGTGGTCACATAAGACCAATCATGCAATTTACGTAATTGGCGATGCAGCTCGGAAACGGGCCCTTCAGCCCAACGTGTCCACAACAACCACCGATCACCCGTTCATACTAGTTCCATGTATCCCACTTTTGCATTTACTCCCTACAATTTACAGAGGGCCAATTATCCTACAAACCCTTTGGGATGCGGGAGGAAACCGGAGCACCTGGAGGAAATCCACACAGTCACAGAGAGAATGTGCAAATTCCACATGTTCCAACAGTACCCGAGGTCAGGATCGAACTTGGGTCGCTGACAACATGAAACAGCGGTTCTAACAGCTGCACCACTGTGCCATACTCATGCTTGAAGCTTAGCTCTCCTAGTGAGTTTACAAGGTGGAGCAGTCCGAGACATAATTTGACTTTGATCAATGAAGCTTGAGAACTCCTAGTTATATGAGTTATATAAGATGTTGGTGAGGGCACATTTACATAGAAACATAGAAAATAGGTGCAGGAGGAGGCCATTTGGCCCTTCGAGCCAGCACCGCCATTCATTGTGATCATGGCTGATCATCCACAATCAGTAACCCGTGCCTGCCTTCTCCCCATATCCCTTGATTCCGCTAGCCCTTACAGCTCTATGTAACTCTCTTTTAAATGAATCCAGTGAATTAGCCTCTACTGTGGCAGAGAATTCCACAAATTCACAACTCTCTGGGTCTTCTTCTTACCAAGTCCACACACAAGATTAGAAGTTGTTCAACTAGAGCTGAACACAGTTCTCGGCATCTGCATACAATGGTGTCTGTCTTGTGATTCTTGTGCTTTTTGTGCATGGTGGTGGAAAGATTGGTGAAAACAGGGCCGCGACGTGAACGCTCTTTCCTTGACAACACTTTCTGGGTGAAAATTTTTTTTCTCATCTCAGTTTTAAATGGCCTCCCTTTTATTCTTAGACTGCGGCCCCTGGTTCTGGACTCCCCCAACATTAGGAACATTTTTCCTGCATCAAGCTTGTCCAGTTCTTTTATAATTTTATCCTTCTAAATTCCAGTGAATACAAGCCCAGTCTTTCCAATCTTTCCTCATATGACAGTCCCGCCAACCCGGGGATTAACCTCGTGAACCTACGCTGCACTGCCTCAATCACAAGGATGTCCTTCCTCAAATTAGGAGACCAAAACTGCACACAATACTCCTGATGTGGTCTCACCAGGGCCCTGTACAACTGCAGAAGGACCTCTTTACTCCTATACTCAAATCCTCTCGTTATGAAGGCCAACATGCCGTTAGCTTTCTTCACTGCCTGCTGTACCTGCATGTTTACTTTCAGTATTTGGAGTATTGTGTTCAGTTTTGGGCACCATGTTATAGGAAAGATGTTGTCAAGCTAGAAAGGGTGCAGCGAAGATTTACGAGGATATTACCAGGACTCGAGGTCTTGAGGTATAGGGAGAGGCTGATCAGGCTATGACGATTCCTTGGAGCGCAGGAGGATGAGGGGTGATCTTATACAGGTGTATGAATGAATGAATGAATGAATGAATGAATGAAAAATTTATTGTCACATGTGACAAGTCAGTGAAATTTTTTGCTTGCATACCTTTGCAAGATATGCAATAGTCGTCCATGAAGAGCGCCTACAAAGTTACAAATCCCCCCCCCCCCCCGGGATAGTTCCCCCTTTGTTCTTCCCCCCTCCTTCACGATGGTCCCCCCATGCCAGGTCCCCATTGTTCTTCCCCTCTCTCACGGCGGTCCCCCCATGCCGGGTCCTCCTTCGTTCCTTCCCTCGGCAGCGATGTCCTTACTTCATGTGTCCGTCTCGTCCGTCAGTCGCACCGACCTCTCCACCAACATTGCCGGGTCCTCTCCAGATGCCTCCGTGGTGCTGACCCAGGCCCCAGCCACAGGCTCCCCCTCCCATTCCCAATCTGACCTTTCTGTCCTGGGCCTCCTCCATTGCCAGAGTGAGGCCCAGCGCAAATTGGAGGAACAGCACCTCATATTTCGCTTAGGTAGTTTACACCCCAGCGGTATGAACATTGACTTCTCTAAGTTTAGATAGCCCTTGCTTTCTCCTTCCTTCCCCTCCCCCTTCCCAGTTCTCCCACAAGTCCTACTATCTCTGCCTACTTCCTTTCTTTTTCCCGCCCCCCCCGACATCAGTCTGAAGAAGGGTCTTGACCCGAAACGTCGCCAATTCCTTCTCTCAATAGATACTGCCTCACCCGCTGAGTTTCTCCAGCATTTTTTGTCTACCTTTGACCTCATCCCTTCATTCCTATTATATAGATAGTTTGGCAAAATGCAACATGGTGGCACAGAGGAAAAAAAAGACATAAAGTGCTGGAATAACTCAGTGGGCCAGGCAGCATTCCTGAATTGTCCAGAGATGTTGCCTGAGAGTTACTCCAGCACTTTGTGTCTTTTTTTTTGTAAACCAGCATTTGCAGTTCCTTGTTTCTAAATTGGCATTGTGAAAACTTGTGCATTTAAATCGTGCATCAGCGCATGGTTGTTATACAATAAACAAAATCCAAAGATCTTTTACAAATACAGAAGAGTAAGTGGTTAAGCACGGGAAGAGACACGAGGGTCTGAAAATAGAATATTGTCTGGTGGAGAAGATTTCAAGCAAGTCAACAGGGTTTAATTGTTATATGTACGAGCAACGGAACAATGAAATCCTTACTTCCTGCAGCTTAACTGACCCATTAATGCAAAGCATGCAAATAAACATACAGTACAATTATTAATAATTTTAGTTTAGAGACAGTGCGGAAACAGGCCCTTCAGCCCAAGTCCGCACTGACCAGCGATCCCCGAAAATGAACACCATCCTACACACACTAGGGACAATATACAATTTTATCTAAGCCAATTAACCTACAAACCTGTACGTCTTTGGAGTGTGGGAAGAAACTGGAGATCCCCGAGAAAACCCCCACAGGTCACGGGGAGAAAGTACAAACTCCGTATAGACAGCACCCCGGTCAGGATCAAACCCGGGTCTCTGGTGCTGTGAGGCGGTATCTCTACCACTGCGCCACTGTGCCGACCATTTAATAGTAAGTTGGATAGACCATTGAGCAGTACAATGTAGGAACAGGCCCATCGGCCCACAGTGTCTACGCCGAACATAATGCCAAGCCCAAGTCTTATCTGCTTGTGTATAATCTGTATCTCCCTCCATTCCCTGCATATCCACCTGGCTATCCAATGATCTCTTGAATGCAATTTATAAGACAAAGGATGGAACAAAATAACCCAAAGTAAAAGAGGCAGTGTTAAGGGGTATGGCAACTTTGGAAATGGATAAATTGTGAAGCCCCCATGAAGTGTGTCTAAAGTTATAAACAAAGCAAGCGAATAAATAATGGAGGCTCTGACTATAACTTGGCATTCCTCTTTGGCTACAGGAGTGTAGCCAGCTAGTTGAAGGACTGCTAACAATTTACTGTCAATTAAAAAGGAAGAAAGGGATAAACCAAGTAATTACAGGCCAGTCACTTTAACTTCAGTGCTGGGCAGATTCCAAGAATAAATCTTTACTTAGAAAGGCACCATTTTAATAGGGCAGATAGTCAAGTCTAAAGATTGTGTACTTTTATAAATAATTTTTAAAAAGAGGCAAAACAGTGGTGCAGCGATAGAGTTGCTGCCTTGCAGCGCCATAGACCCAGGGAGGATCCTGACAACAAGTGCTGTTTGTAGGGAGTTTGGACCTTTTCCCTGTGACCGTGTGGGTTTTCTCCGGGTGCTCTATTTTCCTCCCACACTCCAAATATGTACAGGTTTGTAGGTTAATTGGCTTTCACAAAAAATATATATTTGTTCCTAGTGTGTAGTGTAATGTAGGATAGTATTAGTGTACAGGATGATCAGTGCTGGTCGGTGCGGATCGGTGGGCCAAAGCACCTGTTTGTGCTCTGTATCTCTAAAGTCTAAAAGTCTAAAGTTAGCAAGACTGTATGACCGCTCCATCCCTTTGATCAATCTTACTTCAGCAGGACCTCAAGTCACTGGAGAGGGACCACTAACTCCACCACAAAATCCTCAGGATCCACTTGGAATGATCCAACATCAGCCTTCTCACCCAGGCCAATATCCACGGTATTGAAGCTGTGAATAGACTCCACCATCTCTGTCGGGCAGACCACATTCACGTGCCCAATACCAATACCGCTAAAGATAAACACAAATTGCTGGAGTAACTAAGTGGGTCAGGCAGCATCTCTGGAGAAAAGGAATAGGTGACGTTTCAGGTCAGAATCCTTCTTCAGACCCGAAGACGTTCTAAGCCAAAGCGTCACCCATTCCTTTTCTCCATAGATGCTGCCTGACCCGCTGAGTTACTCCAGCATTTTGTATCTATCTTTGCTATAAACCAGCATCTGCATTTCATTCCTACACCAATACCGCTGAAACGGGCACTCTTGAGCTGTGTCCCAACAAGGGAATACCAGGTAGACAGAGGAATCAAATTAAGGATGTCCTTAAATTCTTCTAGAGCAAGCTTGACATCCTCGGTGCCTCCTGGAGATCCCAGGCCCACGACAATATAAAAGATCCACACCTACGCTCGCATATTGCTGCAACCATGGGAAGAAGGTACAGGAGCCTGAGAACCGTGACCACCAGTTTCAAGAACAGCTTCTTTCCAACAACCATCAGGGTCTTGAACCACCCTTATATTAAGATTGAGGAGCATTTAAGATTGTGTCAAGTCAATTCATTTGGAGGACACAGAAGCCCAGCACAAGTGGTAGGAAGAGCTCACCCCCTGCCCAACTACCTATCCACCTGACATGTCAAGCAACTCCTGCCCCGCCTGTGACAAAGTCCTCACGTTGACCTCTGTAGCCACCTCAGAACCAACAGTAATAAACTAGATGGAAGTCATCATTCAGTGGAAGTAGCAAAGGGGGTCTATAAGAGGCAAGCTTGAAAAGAGATCACATGGTAGACTGGTCAATGAAGTAAAATCTCATGGCATCCCATGGATGATCCAATGAATTAGATCCAGAGATGACTCAGTGACTCAGAGACTGAAATAAGGGGTAGAAACAAGGAACTGGAGATGCTGGTTAATACACAAAAGGACACAAAATGCTGGAGTAACTCAGTGGGTCAGGCAGCATCTCTGCAGAACATATAAAAGTGATGTTTCGGAATGAGACCCTTTTTCAGACTCCAGTCTGAATAAGCATCTTGACCCGAAACATCACCTATCCATGTTTCAGACGTTTGCAGATGATACAAAGATTATCAGTGAAAAAGAAAGTTTAGGTTGTAGGATAGAGAGAATGTCAAATGGAATTTATTCGAGACAAGTGTGAGGTAAGGTATCTGGAGTGGTGGAACAAGGCAATGGAATATACAGCAAGTGGGAGGAAGGATGATACAGGCAGGGCAGCTCATGGGTTTGTATTTGAAGAACTGATCTGAGGGGGTATGCAGGTGGGTTTAGGTTAATTTAAGATTTAAAAAAAAACTGCTAGAAGAACTCAGTGTATCAAGCAGCATCTGTGAAGGCAAAGGGTAATTCTTTGTTGACCAGCACAGGTATGTTGGGCTGAAAGGCCTCTTTCTGTTGTCATAAACCTTCAGTTTTTCTATGTCATGGTTCAACAAAAACTCCAGAAAAGAACCATAAAAGTTTTGAGTTGTCTTATATACATACAATATATTTCCATTACTTTCAACTTCTAGGTAACATCTCACCTCAAAATAAATCAGTTAATTCTCTCTTGAATTTAATGATCAGCATGAATGAACCATTGCTGAAACAGTAACAAAATGTTATGTTGGTATCCTATCGCTTCAGATGTGATGGACGGTCATATGAGGGGAATTTTTAGTCCAATAAATCATTGGTGCACAGCTTTCAGTGACAGGGAGATTGGTTCCAATTGCAGAAAGCTGTCTTTTTGCTGGGGCACAGATAAAATGTATTAGAGAGAAATGATGTAGATTTCGTTAATAAACTATTTTACAATGTGTTTAGGGATTTAAGATGAATCAATATGGCTAGTAACTCTCAAAGCAAGATGATGGAAGGTATCTTGGCAGTACCACTGAGTGGCAAATAACTCATCAGTGAACTGCCTACTGATGCTTAGCTTTGCCACGGCCACTCCGCTTTAGAACACAGAACAGTACAGAACAGGAATGGTACAGCCCTTCAGCCCACACTGTTTATGCCGAACATGATGCCAAGTTAAACTATCCCTCTATTCCTTACACTTCCATGTGCCCGCCTAAAAGCCTCCTAAACGCCACTATCATATCTGACTGCATCACCCCCCCACCCCCCCTCTCCCCCCAGCAATGCATTCTAGGCCCACATTTCTCTCTCTGTAAAAGATCTGTCAATCGATGGTTAGCAAGAACTCGGTGGGCCAAAAGGCCTGTTCCCACGCTGCATCTCTAAACCCTAAACCACTAGATCTACTCCAAAGTATCTTCAACAACCGGTGATGAGTTAGAAACATAGAAATTAGGTGCAGGAGGAGGCCATTCGGCCCTTTGAGCTAACACCAACTTCACTGAAGTTGAAGATACTTACTGCCAGTTATATGCCAAATACTGGCTCCGCGGTTTTAACAAGAATTGGTGACCTCCACACTTGGATGCCTTGCCATCCAAGGACACCATAAGTGGCAGAAACAGCAGAGGTCAGGCCGGAGGGAAAATGGGGAGAAGAGATTATTTCCATCACGGGTGTTGAAGGAGCAGTTTGTGCACTTGAACCTCAACCAGGAAGATAGCGGTTAGAAGTTAGAGATCTGCACTTAAATAAAGAACCCATCACTGGGATTTGTCACTTGATGTAGGACAAAGCAAGGAATTTATTCCCAGTAGTTGCAAAGTCATGGTGTGACAGGACACTTTACGGAACAGCTTATTTTCAGGTTGCAGCTGGAGATTTGTAGTGTTCCATTTTTCTTGAGGACTTGCATAAGGGAGGTTACTGATGCTCTCTGCAGAAAGAGATGCGACTGCATTTCATTTTCTGTAATGTCGCTTTGTGGATATCACAAGTTAAGCTTAAAATAAGATAAGAATTATTATTCATTTTAATGAATACTAGTGTCCATGTGCAGTGCCTACTTCTACCTTAGGTCAGATCGCATTTGGAGTATAGTGTGCAGTTCAGGTCGCTCCATTCCAGGAAGGAGAGGATGCAGAAGAAGTTGATCAGAATGCTGCCTGGATTAGAGGGTATTAGATAGGCACGTGGATATACAGAGAATGTAAGATCTGGATCACGTGCAGGCAAAGGAGATTAGTTTAACCTGGCATCATATTCGGCATGGACATTGTGGGCTGATGGGTCTTTTCCTGTGCTGTGCTGGTCTGTGTTCTGTTTAATAAACTCAACATTTAAAAGACATTTGGACAGGTACATAGACAGGAAAGGTTCAGAAGTGGGCAAAACATGGGCACGTGGGACTAGTGTAGATGGGGCATCTTGGTCGTCATGGAGTTTCGACTTTTTAGACTAGACGAGTTAGGCTAAAGGGTATGACATTGACTGTGTATGACTATGACTGAAGATTTCTCAATATGTTACAAAAGCTGCCTATTTAAAAAATGTATCTGCATATTTTTTTAATAAAAGCATATTTTGTACAAAAAGTATTATTATAAAATTAAAGTATTGTAGATTTTTGGCTGAATATACAAAACCACTGGGGTCACTTAGTTTAGTTTAGCTTATTGTAACATGTAATGAAGTACAGTGAAAAGCTTTTGTTGCATGCTAACCTGTTAGTGGAAAGACTATACATGATTACAATCGACCCATCCGCAGTGCACAGATACATTATGGGCCCAAAGCAGGCCTAGTGTAGATGGGACATGTTGGTCAGTGTGGGCAAGTTAGGTCGATGGGCCTGTTTCCATGCTGTTTGACTCCATGACTCTATGACATGATAGAGGGAATAATGTTCAGTGCAAGATCAAGTCCAGTAAAGTCCCTTTAAAGATTGTCTGACGGTCTCCAATGAGGTAGACAGTAGCTCAGGACCGCTCTCTAATTGTTAATAGGATGGTCGGGTTGCCTGATAACAACAGGGAAGAAACTGCTCGCATTTATTACTCACATCCATAATAGTTTTCATAGCTGGATCTTGAGAATTTCTGAAAAGAGTAAGATCAATATATACAGTACGTAAATGAAATGGAGAGCTACATCGTGCAGCATCAAGATGTACTGCTGGGATTATCTGCCCAGTGGGCACTGCTGGTGGAAGAGGCAATGACTGCAGCATCCTTTGAAGTAGTGGATGCAGGAAATGTTCCCTCGGACACTGAGCCTTACTGCCGCAGTAAGGCATTCAGCCGCTCCAGCAGTTCTTTCAGATCACGATTGATTTGTGCCTCAGCTTTTATTTATCTGTCTTTGCATCGTATTGAAATTTCACTTGCCTTTATTACTGCCTGCTTCCCATGTTATTTTACACTGTGTGCTCCTTCTACCAGCTTCGAAATCTGTATTTGCTGCTCAATCTTCCCCCACAGTGGGTGAAAGAAATTGCAGCGAAGGTGATCAATTTATGGAACACACCCACTTCAGGGGTGCAACTTGGAGCTTCTGCCCACTGGTCATTTGAAGGTCAATAAGCAGGAACATTGCTTTTAGGGAGACACAAACTGCTGGAGTAACTCAGCAGGTCAGGCAGCATCACTGGAGAAAAGGAATAGATGACGTTTTGGGTCAAAATCCTTTTTCAGATTGAGAGTCAGGGGAGAGGGAAATTAGAGGTGTGAAAAGGTACAGACAAATCACAGCCAGCACCGATGACTTAAGAAAGGTAGAACCCACAATGGTCCATTGTTGGCTGTGGAAGAGGTGATAATGAAGGGATACCAACAGTAAAACTATCAAGATGACTAGGGTGGGAGAAGGGTTGGAAAGAAGGGGAATGCAAGGGCTGCTTGAAATTAGAGAAATCAACGTTAATATTGCTGTGTTGTAAGCTGCCCAAGCAAAATATGAGGTGCTATTCCTCCAATTTGCCTGTGGCCTCACTCTGACAGTGGAGGAGGCCCAGGAGAAAGGTCAGTATTGGAATGAGAGGGTTTTAGGGAATGATAGAGGAATTGTTTTGTTCACCTGGAATGGTAGGAATCTGGATCTCACTGCTTGAAAGGTGGTGGAGATAGGCAGCTGCATCAGGTTTAGTAAGTACATGGCTGAGCATTTGAAGTTACGGGGTTATTGACTGGGAGCTAGGAGGAGAGTTCAGTGTCAATAATTCATACTTGGTTGCAGTAGGTTTATAAGACATAGGAGCAGACACTGCCTTGGCAAGGCCACTAGCATAATCAAGGACGAGCCTCACCCCGTTCACTCCCTCTTCTCCCTTCTCCCATCAGGCAAGAGTTACAGAAGTTTGAAAATGCACACCTCTATATTCAGAGACAGTTTCTTTCCAGCTATTATCAGACAACTGAACCATCCTATCCAGATAGAGAGAGACCCACCATCTACCTCATTGGAGACCTTTGAACTATCTTTAATCGGACTCTACTGGATTTTAGCCATTTTAGCATAGAGCCATCACAACAGGGGAACAGGCCCTTCAGCCCAACGCCCATTCTGACCAAGATGCCCCATCTACACCAAATGTTATACCCTTTATCCTGTATCTGTACACTGTAGACAGCTTGATTTTAATCATGTATAGTCTTTCCACTGCATGGTTAGCACACAACAATAAAGCGTTTCACTTTACCAATTGGCCCATTGAGTTTACCCCACCATTTGATCATGGCTATTCTATTTTTCCCTCTCAACCCCAATCTCCTGCCTTCTCCCTGTAACCTTTGACGCCCTACCGATGGCATGATAACGGGAATAACATTTCTGCTACCATTGTGTGACAGAAAAAATGAGTTCTCTCAGCTGTAAGAAAATATAATCAACTCTGAAATTGCATTTTTTTAGAGAAAAAATATGAAGAGCTCAACCTAGATAAAGTAGGACTTCAGTAGCAGATGAACTAATACAGTTTCTAAGTTGAATATGCGGGATGCCGTGGGATGTTTGGAGCTTCCGAACAATGGTATCAAATTATTTCGTTATTTTGACAGAGGCGGAAAGGCTATGAAAGTGCAATAAAAATCCAAATTGCAGTTGCAATTGCAGTGGCTTACCAAGTCTACTGGTAATACTGTATCCATGACTATGTAAAGAGATCAGCAAGCAATCAAAAACTTGGTTAATTTGATCTTGGGATTGATACAGAGGTCTTAGAATCCCTAATTGAAAATATTCAGAGGACTCAGTGCCACCATACTTCTCCATTGTCATTTATGTTGGGTAAACAGTTACTGATTAGATCAGTGTAATGAAAATACGTTTATTTTCGCTGTAAGGTGAAATACATTTTTTATTAATACCCCTGCAGTGGGATAGAGCACCAGCAACCGTGTCATGTCAGTGGGGGTTTGGAGGATGTCATAGAGCCATTACAGCAGGGAAACTTGCCCAGGCTGACCAAGATGTCCCATCTACACTAGTCCCACATGCCTGTATTTGATATATCCCTCTAAACCTTCCCTATCCATGTACCTGTCCATATGTCTTTTAAATGCTGTTGTAGTACCTGGCTCAACTACCTCTTCTGGCAGCTCGTTCAATATATCCAGCACCCTCTGTGTGAAATAAGTTGCCTGTCAGTTCCTATTAAACCTTTCCCCCCCCTGACGCAGAAGGATGAGGCGTGATCTTATAAAGATGTACAAAATCATGAGAAGAAGAGATCGGGTAAGTGCACTCTTGCACAACGTAGGGGAATTAAGAACCAGAGGTTTAAGGTGAGAGGAGAAAGATTTAGTAAGAACCCGAGGGGTAACTTTTTTACATAAAGGGTGGTGAGTGTTTGGTAGCTGCCGGATGAGTTAGTTGAGACAGGTACTGTTGCAACATTTAAGAAACATTCAGACAGGTACATGGATAGGGTTGGTTGAGATGGATATGGGCCAAATGCAGGCAGGTGGGATCAGTGCAGATGGGACATATTGGCCGGTGTGGGCAAGTTGGGCCGAAGGGTCTGTTTCAAAGCGGTATGACTATGACTCACCTTAAACCTATGTATCCTGGTTCGTGATTGCCCTACCATGGATAAAAGACTGTGCATTTACCCTATCCATTCGCCCAGCACCCAGATTGAACCTGGGTCTCTGGCGCTGTATAGCAGCAACTCTACTGCTGCCGCTTCACTAATCAAGAACCTATCAAAAAGTCATGACGTGCTGGAGTAACTCAGTGAGTCAGGCAACATCTGTGGAGAACATGTTGTTTATCTGTGGAGAACATGGTTAGGTGACATTTCCGGTCAGGACCCTTCTTCAGACTGATTTTAGGGTGAGTGGGGAGAAGAAAGCTGGGAGGCAGGATAAAGTGTGGCAGCTACTAGGTGGTCACAGGCGGTGAGGATTTGATAGATGGATGGTTGGAACAAAGATCAGAGATTAAAGCAGAAGGTGTGGGACAGAGGGATTGAAGAGTTCAAATTTTGAAGACAGGAAGGAATGCAAGAGGAGGGAGTGTGGAGAAATAGGTCTGATTCCAGGTGAGGCACAGGGAGAAGGGGGCTGAAGAGGAGGGGGATTTTCAATCACCGCTGGCCAGGGCCGGATTGACGTATAAGCTAGACAAGCTTAAGCTTAGGGACTCGAGATCTAGGGGGGCCTACTCACCTCGCTGCCTCACCGGACCGTCGAACCTCGCCGCCCCACCGTCCATCCGCCCACCGGGACCTCCTACTCTTTGCCCGCTGACCCTCGCCACTCCACCGCCCTCCAGCAGCCCGCAGCCGTCGCCTTACCTGCAGCCTGGACTCAGCACCAGGCCTGAAGTTTCCACGCTGCTGACTCCCACTCCCCCGGGTTTGACTGCGCTGGGTCCTAGTGCTAGCCCCCCCCCCAACCCTGGTAATTTCAGTGGCTGTTCAACTGGGTCTTACCCATTCCCCTCAAACTATGTGACCCCAGCTCTTCCCCACCTACAATACAGTCCTCATACCCCCTACCGCCTGACCACCCACCACTCCTCCACCAGACATCGCCTTGGCCTCAGTCCACTCACCTGCCTTCCTCCGGCCCCAACCCCCATCCCTGCCGTGTGTTGACCATCCCCCCTGACCTCCCCTCTCTGATACCGAACGATCTGTCCTCAGCAGAGGTCTCACCTTTGTCCCGCTCCGTCCCCACCTCAATGAGTTCCACGCCCGCCGCGATTTGGAGCTCTTCTACCATCGCCTCCGCCTCACACCGTTCTTCCAATGGGAAGGAGTCCTCGCCCCCATTGATGATCCCTTTTCCCGTCTCCAACGGACCCCCTGCTCTTGGATCCCCCCTCATGGCCATTGGTACAATGAAATTTGGGGGTCACCATCCGACGTCGGAACGGGAGAACATTCTCAGCGGCTTGAACTTCCAAATCGGCCACTTCCTACCGGAGACCGCGGCTCCTGAAGTCCACAGGCTGAGCTGGGTGGAGATTCACGCTGGCGGCCCTCGGCAAAGGGTTCCCAGGGCTCCGCGATATTAATATCAGCGCGGCCCGAGGCTGGGAGCTCCGCAAACCACAGCTCCATGATGTTGAAGCAGCAGGCCCAACACTCCAGAGCTTCAAACGCCGATCCAGGTAAAGCATCGCCCGCTCTGCGGTGAATCCAATATGTATTTTAAAACCAACTGTTTAATGACAACATACAGTAGGATCTAAAAGTGTCACACTGTCACTGTCGGGTAGTCATGGTCCTCTAGTCGTGGGGGTGGGGGATTGGGAGGGGGGAGGCCTCACAAGTGAAATAGCTTAGGGCCTCTCTTCATCTAAATCCGGCCCTGCCGCTGGCTATGTGGCATAATCCTTGCATTTCTACTCTTTCAGGAGTCAAGTGTGTTTAATTGTCAGATGTACCAAATTGGAACAATGAAATTCTTACTTGCTGCACAACAGGTTTGTAAACATAAAGACTGACGCAAAAGTGCTGGAGTAACTCAGCGTGTCAGGCAGCATGGGTAGACACAAATTGCTGGAGTAACTCAGGCAGCATCTCTGGAGAGGAATGGGTGACGTTTCGGGTCGAGATCCTTGTCAGGCAGCATCTCTGGAGAATATGGATAGGCGACATTTAGGGTCGCGACCCTCTTCAGATTTAGGTTTACAAATCACATAAATTATGTAAATTTCTCAAATTAGGTTTGTAAACACAGTACACAACAGATAATACGATAAACAAATAAAAATAAGTTAAATAAATTGAAAATCCTATTTTGTGCAAAACCAAAACAAATCCTGTGCAATCCAGGCAGTTTGTAGTTCAGAGTTTAGTTGGAGCTCTGCTGCAACTATGATTGCATTGGTGCTACTTCAAGCAGTCCCATTGCGGGGTCTCGATTGTTGACCATTGCTTTGCTGCTACAGACCAGAACACTTCTTCTCAGATTCCCCAGGTGTTGTGTTCTTGGCACTGATGCAAAATTTAGTTTAGTTTATTATTGTCGCGTGTACCAAGGTACAGTGAAAAGCTTTTTGTTGCATGCTATCCAGTCAGCGAAAAAACTACATGATTACAGTGTACAGGTAGAGGATAAAGAGATAATGTTTTGTGCAAGATAGAGTCCAGTAAAGTCCAATTAAAGATAGTCCAAGGATTTCCAATGAAGTAGATGGGAGGTCAGGACCATTCTCTAGTTGGTGAGAGGACGGTTCAGTTGCCTGATGACAGCTGTCCCTGAATCTTGAGGTGTGTGTTTTCACACTTCTGTACCTCTTGCCTGATGGGAGAGGGGAGACGAGGGAGTGACCGGGATTAGCAGGCATACGATGAAAGTGTTAATATCTGATTCCTATGCAACTCTGCTCTTTCTGTTCAACATTGCCTTGGCAGAAAGTTATTTAGCCTTATTGAACTCCTCTTAAATTTATCCTGTAATCTGTTTCGAATCTTTGACCTGAAACATTAAATTTTGTCTCGCTTCGAACAGATTCTGCTAGCTTATTGACTGTTCCCGTCTCTTGCAATTGTTATAGTCTTACAGAACTGGGTCACCAGGCTCTGAATCAGCAAAGAATCAGTTGCAAATTTGTGTTGTGCACAGCAAGGAAACCTAGAGCGAGTGTTCACCAAATGCATGGTATTAACTGCAAGGGCAAAACAGGAAATGCACGGCAGGTCAGGCGGTATCTGTGGAAAGAGAAGCAGTTGATGGTCTTTCATTTTTTTAAATTTTTTTTTTTAAGTTAGAAGCAAGTGTACAAAAATATAACCAGCAGCATATGACATAATACAGTTATTGTACAGCTTCATTTTTGACTTTTAGCTATAGTTAAGAGAAAAGAGAGAAAAAGCAAGAGAGAGAAAAAGTGGAATGTGCAAGGATAGAACCCCTAGACTACCAAAATGGTGTAGCCAAAGAATGAGTAAGTAAAAGAAATAAGGAAGGAATAGAGAAATAAAAAGACAAAAAAGAAAGAAAAAAAGAAGTGATGATATACCTGCCTCGCATCCCTCCCCACCCATCACCCAACCCGTAATTAGATTTAACTCCAAAATTGTTGTACCATACTATCCTTGTAATAAATCAATGAATGGTGTCCATGTCTTCGAAAAATGCTCTGGTTTTTCTGCTAAGACAAGTCTAATATCTTCAAGATGTTGCGTCTCAGACATGTTTGTAATCCACATTTTAAGAGAAGGGACAGATGTATGTTTCCAAAATTTGAGTATTAGTTTTTTCGCCATTATCAGGCCATAATTAAGGAAGCGTCTTTGAAATAATGATAGCTCAGAGCAGGCTTCTGACGTACCTAGAATAATCAATTCCGTGTCGGGGTCCAATTTTGTTTTTAGTGTTTTTGAGAAAATTTCAAAAATTCCTCTCCAAAAATTGTATGCAAGAGGCAAAGGAATGTGTTATAGTTGCTTCCTGAAGGAGACATTTATCACAAATAGGAGATACATTTGGAAAGATCTTATTCAGTTTAGACTTTGAATAGTAGAGTCTATGCAGTATTTTAAATTGACTTAACGAATGTCTAACGTTAATCGAACAATTGTGTATATATAAAAGGTTTTCTTCCCATCTGTCTTTTAGAATTTTTAGGCCAAGTTCCTCTTCCCAGGCTCTTCTAATTACTTCTGACGATGGGATTTCTATATTTAAAAGGGTGTTATACAAATATGATGTTAACTTGTTTGACTCTGAATTTCTATTCATACATTCGTCTAGTATATCTGGCAGCAAATTTTGGTAATCTTGGGTATATGTTTTCAGTTAGTCTCGAATTTGAAGGTATCTGAAATATTGATTATCTTTCAGGTGATATTTTGACTGTAATTCTTGAAATGAGAGAAGAGTTCCCATCTCATAAAGATCACTGAGTTTTTTGATTCCTAATCTTTCCCAATATGTAAATGTTTTATTTATAATAGATGGCTTGAACAAAGGGTTATTGGCAATTGGTGAAAGAAGAGATAAGTTTCTTAGTTTAAAGGTCAATTTCACTTGTCTCCAGAGTCATAGAGTACTGTGAATAATCGGATTTTTATCATATAATGTGTTCTTCAAATTTATTGGAGAGAAAAGAATCGCGCCTATATTAAAAGGCGAACAATCCTCTCTCTCCATTATTAACCAATCTACCTGTTGGCCTGTATTGTCCAGCCAGTAGATTACATTTTTAATATTCATTGCCCAGTATTAGTATAAGAAGTTGGGGAGAGCCAATCCACCAGTTTCTTTGGGTTTGCATAGATGCCGTTTCTGAATTCTATGTGTTTTATAATGCCAAATAAAGTTTATAATCAGAGAATCACGTTTTTTGAAAAAAAATTTAGGAAGATATATCGGTATTGATTGGAATAAATACAGGATTTGTGGGAGGAAGATCATCTTTATATAGTTGATGGTCTTTCATCAGTTTAGTTTAGTTTAGAGGTACAGCACAAATACAGGCCCTTTGGCCCATCGAGTCCCCGCCGACCAGCGATCATCCTGTACACTAACACTATCCTACACATTCAATTTTTACTGAAGCCAATTAACCTGCAAACCTGTATGTTCTTTGAAGTGTTCGCCAAATGCATGGAATGTGGGAGGAAACCGGAGCACCCGGAGAATCCACGCGGTCTCGGGGAGAACATACAAACTCCATACAGACAGCACCTGTAGTCAGGAATGAACCCAGGTCTCTGGCAGCGTAAAGGCAGCAACTCTACCACTGTGTCACCATGCCGCAGAACAGGAAAAAGTAAGAAAACAAGAATGTTTTAAGTTTCAGGAAAGTAGCAAGGCGGCACAGTGGCACTGATGGTAGAGCCGCTTCCTCACAGCGCCAGATACCCAGATTCGATCCTCACTCGGGTGCTGTCTGTATGGAGTTTGCACGTTCTCACTGTGAGAGGGGCAAGGTTTAATAGGAACTAATGAGGGGTAACTTTTTCACACAGCGGGTGGTGGGTGTATGGAACGAGCAGCCAGAGGAGGTAGTTGAAGCAGGTACTGTAACAACACTTAAAAAACATATAAGAAATAAAGTGGATGAGCTTGAGGCTCAGTTAGAAATCAGGAGATGTAGAGTCAGTATGGATAGAGCTGAGGAATTGTAAGGGTAAAAATAACCTAATGGGAGTTATCTACTGGCCCCCAAACAGTAGCCTGGATATAGGGTGCAAGTTAAAACAAGAGTTAAAATTGGCATGTCGCAAAGGTAATGCTATGGTTGTCAATTCAATTCAATTCAATTCAATTCAATTCAACTTTAATGTCATTGCACAAATACTGAGTATGGGTACAACGAAATGCAGTTTTGCGTCAGTCCGTAGTAGTACTGCAATATAGAAATTAAAAAAATAAAAAAAAAAGAGGATACAGAATAATCAAAAATACAGAATAATTAACAATGGGGACGGAGGGACCGGAGGAATCTATCGGCGGGACTCCGAGTTCAGCAATGCGACAGTATAATTGTAGAAGCTGTTCCTCATCCTACTGGTACGAGACCTGAGGCTCCTGTACCGCCTCCCTGATGGGAGGAGGGCAAACAGTCCATGGTTGGGGTGGGAGGGGTCTTTGATGATCTTCCCAGCCCGTTTCAGACACCGTTTTCGGTGGAGGGCATCGATGGCAGGGAGCGGGGCACCGATGATGTGCTGCGCGGTTTTCACCACCCGTTGTAGTGCCTTCCTGTCCGCAACAGTGCAGCTGCTGTACCATACCGTGAAGCAGGTGGTCAGGATGCTCTCGATGGTACACCGGTAGAAGTTGGTCAGGATCTGGGGGGACAGGTGGGCTTTCTTGAGCCTCCTCAGGAAGTAAAGGCGCTGCTGTGCCTTTTTGATCAGCTTGGAGGTGTTGAGGGACCAGGACAAATCCTCCGAGATGTGTACCCCGAGGAATTTGTAGCTGGAGACGCGCTCCACCTCAGTCCCGTTTATATGGATGGGGGTATGTCTGCCCCCTCTGACCTTCCTGAAGTCAACAATAATTTCCTTCGTCTTCTTGGAGTTGAGGACGAGGTTATTGTTGGCACACCAGGTTGTCAGGTGCTGGACCTCCTCTCTGTAGGCTGACTCATCGTTGTCACTGATCAGTCACTGATTGTCATGGGAGATTTCAACATGCAGGTAGACTGGGAAAATCAGGTTGGTGCAGGATCCCAAGAAAGGAAGTTTGTGGAGTGCCTCCGTGATGGATTCTTAGAGCAGCTTGTACTGGAGCCTACCAGGGAGAAGGCAATTCTGGATTTAGTGTTTTGTAATGAACGGGATTTGCTAAGGGAACTCGAGATAAAGGGGCCATTAGGAGGTAGTGACCATAATATGATAAGTTTGAGAGGGAGAAGGGAAAATCGAAGGTGTCAGTATTACAGTTGAACAAAGGGGGACTATGTAGCCATGCAGGAGGAGCTGGCTAAAGTTGACTGGAAAGATACCCTAGCAGGGAGGACAGTGGAACAACAGTGGCAGGTATTTCTGGGAATAATACAGAAGGTGCAGGATCGGTTCATTCCAAAGAGGAAGAAAGATTCCAGCAGGGGGGGGGGGTGGGGGGGGGGGGGGCGACCGTGGTTGACAAAGGGACAGTAATGAAAATAAAATAGAAGAAGTATAAGATAGCAAAGATGAGTGGGAAGCCAGAGGATTGGGAGACTTTTAAAGAGCAGCAGAAGATAACTAAAAAGGCAATATGGAGAGAAAAGGTGAGGTACGAAGGTAAGCTAGCAAAGAATATAAAGGAGGATAGTAAAAGCTTCTTTAGGTATGTGAAGAGAAAAAAATTAGTTAAGACCAACGTTGGACCCTTGAAGACTGAAACAAGTGAATTTATTATGGGGAACAAGGAAATGGCAGACAAGTTGAACAAGTACTTTGGATCCATCTTCACTAAGGAAGACACAAGCAATTTCCCTGATGTACTAGTGGCCAGAGGATCTAGGGTGACAGAGGAACTGAAGGAAATTCACATTAGGCAGAAAATGGTGTTGGGTAGACTGATGGGACTGAAGGCTAATAAATCCCCAGGGCCTGATGGTCTGTATCCCAGGGTATTTAAGGAAGTGGCTCTAGAAATCATGGACGCATTGGTGATCATTTTCCAATGTTCTCTTGATTCGGGATCAGTTCCTGTGGATTGGAAGGTAGTTAATGTTATCCCACTCTTTAAGAAAGGGGGGAGAGAGAAAACAGGGAATTGTTCGCACAGTTAGCCTGACATCGATGGTGGGGAAGATGCTGGAGGCAATTATAAAAGATGAAATAGCGGCACATTTGGATAGCAGTAACAGGATCGGTCCGAGTCAGCATGGATTTACGAAGGGAAAATCATGCTTGACTAATCTTCTGGAATTTTTTGATGATGTAACTAGAAAAATGGACAAGGGAGAGCCAGTGGATGTAGTGTACCTGGACTTTCAGAAAGCATTTGATAAGGTCCCACATAGGAGATTAGTGGGAAAAATTAGAGCACATGGTATTGGGGATAGGGTACTGACATGAATAGAAAATTGTTTGGCAGACAGGAAACAAAGAGTAGGGATTAACGGGTCCCTTTCAGAATGGCAGGCTGTGACTAGTGGGGTGGCTCGATGCTGGGACCGCAGCTATTTACAATATACATCAATGATTTAGATGAAGGGATTCAAAGTAACATTAGCAAATTTGCAGATGACACAAAGCTGGGTGGCAGTGTGAACTGTGAGGAGGATGCTATGAGGATGCAGGGTGACTTGGACAGGTTGTGTGAGTGGGCGGCTGCATGACAGATGCATTTTAATGTGGATACATGTGAGGTTATCCACTTTGTTGGCAAAAACAGGAAGGCAGATTACTATCTGAATGGTGTTAAGTTAGGCAAAGGGGAAGTACAACGAGATCTGGGGGTCCTTGTTCATCACTCACTGAAAGTAAGTATGCAGGTACAGCAGGCAGTGAAGAAAGCTAATGGCATGTTGGCCTTCATAACAAGAGGAGTTGAGTATAGGAGCAAAGAGGTCCTTCTGCGGTTTTACAGGGACCTAGTGAGACCAGACCTGGAGTATTGTGTGCAGTTTTGGTCTCCAAATTTGAGGAAGGACATTCTTGCTATTGAGGGAGTGCAGCGTAGGTTCACGTGGTCAATTCCCGGGATGGCAGGACTGTCATATGTTGATAGATTGGAGCAGCTGGGCTTGTATACTGGAATTTAGAAGGAAGAGAGGGAATCTTATTGATACAGAATAGATTATTAAGGGACTGGACACGCTAGAGGCAGGAAACATGTTCCCGATGTTGGGGGAGTCCAGAACCGGGGGCCGCAGTTTACGAATAAGTGGTAGACCATTTAGAACAGAGATGAGGAAAAACTTTTTCACCCAGAGAGTTATGAATGTGTGGAATTCTCTGCCTCAGGAGGCAGTGGAGGCCAATTCTCTGGATGCTTTCAAGAGAGTTAGATAGAGTTCTGAATGATAGTGGTCAGGGGATATGGCAAGAAGGCAGGAACTGGGTACTGAATGTGGATGATCAGTCATGATCACAGTGAATGGCGGTGCTGGTTCGAAGGGCCGAATGGCCTACTCCTGCACCTATTGTCTATTGTCCATTGTCTATTGACATTTGTACAGGTGCATGGATAGGAAAAGTTTAGAGGGATATGGGCCAAACCGGGGCAGGTGGGGCTAGCATAAATGTGGCATCTTGGTCAGCATGGGAAAGTTGGGCCAAAGAGCCTGTCCCTTGCTGTATGACTCGATTACTCTAATTTGGTCGCTGTAAATGACCCCATCTGTGTAGGTGAATGGTAGAATGGTGGGTGAGCTGCTCAGTGTGAGGAGGGCCTCCGAGAGCAACCCAGCAGAGGGGGGGGGGGGGGGTAGCTGCTAAGCACGAAGAGCGACCCGGGCGGGGAGCCGTCGAGAATGTCGGGAGGCCCGGCGGCAGGCTTGGATCACTGCTGCGAGATGATTTGTAACTTTGTCTGCGCCAGAAACGTGGCGTCTCTTTGTGTACTGCCCAGGTGAGGTCTGCTGTGTGATTTTACCGGGTTGCATGCAAAAACAAAGAATTTCACTGCACCCAGGGACATGTGACAACAAAGTATAATTGAATAATTGAATCTGGCGAGAATTGGTGACAATCGGGAGGGAATAAAGTTGGCTTATCTCAGTGTAAATGGGTGGTTGATGCTCAGCGTAGACTTGGTTGGCCAGAGAGCCTGTTTCCATGCTCTACCTCTCTATGATTCTCCATATTAGTTTAAATCTTTAAATTGCATCCTTTGTTAAAATCAGGTTTGACTCGAACAAAATGTTGAAGGAAGGGAATGTAGATGCTGGTTTACACCAAAGAGAGAAAAAGGATAGGTGATGTTTTGGGTTGGAACCCTTCTTCAGACTGAAAGTAGAGGGTAGGGGTAGAACAAGAAAAAGAGCAGGAGCAATCAGGGCTGGTAACAAATGACCTCAGGCAGGGTGGTTCCTTGATAGTCGTTGGCTAGGGAAGGTGTGATCTCAAGAGGCATACATCGTTGCAAACTGTGGAACTGGTTATACGACTAGGGTGGAGGAATGGAGGCAGGGGGGAGTGGAGTGTTAGCAGGTTACCTAAAATTAGAGAATTCAACGTTCATACAGTTGAGTTGCAATCTACTCAAGCAAAATATGAGGTGATGATCCTCCAAATTATACATGGCCTCACACTGGCAATGGAGGAGGCTCAGGACAGAAAGGCCAGTATGGGAATGGGAAGGGGAGCTAAAATGACTAGCAACTGGGAGATCCAGCTGGCCTTGGAGGACCCATTGAGTTACTCCTGCACTTTGTGTCTATCTCAACTCAAACAAACCCTGGCACAGATGTTGACATTAAAGCACAAACACGTTGTTGTTGAAGACTTTACTGGGCCTGGTCACGCTGGAGTTTAGAAGGATGAGGGGACACCTCATTGAAACAGTGAAAGGTCTGGATTGAGTGGATGTGGAGAGGGTGGTGAATCTGTGGAACTCATTGCCACAGATGGCTTTGGAGGCCGTCAATTGTATTTATAAGGTGGAGATTGACAGATTCTTGATTAGTAAGGGTGTCAAGGGTTATGGAGAGAAGGCAGGAGAATGGGGTTGAGAAGGATAGATATATCAACCATGATTGAATGGCATGTAGACTCGATAGGCCGAATAGCCTAATTCTGCTCTCAGAATCGAAACTTCTTTGAAGCTGATAGGCAGTTGCTGCCCTCAAACATTGTCTCAAAACTGTCAGCCAGAAAAAATCTTCAATTGTTCCCGTAAAGCCATGATGATGACATCTTTGTAGTAATGTGCTGACAACATCTGTGCTGCCGGCTGCAGTACTGCCATAACCATTGCACAGTCTGAACTATTCTTTCTGCCATTCAGCGGACGCTACCTCGCTGTTAACGACCATCTTGTATTGAGATTACATTCAGAACAAACCAAGCTCAAACATTGGTAATGACATCAGATCTTAAACTATGCAGAACAGGCTGCTTTCTGTTGCATTGCATTGGTTAGACGTGTTTCCTTAGTGCCAGCTGTTCATTTCTATCACCAACAATGTGGAAATGAGGGGAATAATGAACATTTAAGGCATTGCATACAAAGTCTATGTTGCCAGGGCTGAAGTCTTGCACGAAATGTCAGTGGGATGACAGAGTAACAGTGATTGTGTTGTGGTTTTCTCACATGGTGCAGAATGATGGAGTTAAAATAGTAAGATTACACGAGAACTTACCAGTTTGAAGTTTGATCTTTATTTTATGAGGAGTTACGATGAGCGATTACGTGAAGAAGGCCGTCAGCCCGCATGCGCGTCAATCTTCAAAGCAGCGGTGTGAAATCACAGAACTCAGAAGTTGAACTTAACATAGTAAGATTGGAGAGAACTAGAAACTACCAGATGACCTTTATAATATCAGGGTTGGGAGCGGAGGGCACGTAATCGCTCATTGTAACTCCTCATAAAATAAAGATCAAACTTCAAACTGGTACGTTCTCGTTTAATCTTACTATTTTACTTTGGAGTCACGTGAGTGACTACGTGAAGATTTTAAAGCTCGGTAATTTCATGCCATGGATATGAGTCCATGCGTCACACACTGCATCAGTTGACCAAGAATGAGTGAAAATAATTAATGCATTCAAACATGACATAGATTTTAAATATGCTGATGCTTTAATGAGCAAAGAAAAATAATAGTGATCCCTCTCATCCAGGGGGAAACTATAAAACAGAATCTAAAATGGAACTGGCAAAACCCCCCAGTCTGGCAATAGGTTTATTATAAAACCTCTGGAATGTTTGTTCATTTGACCATCCTGCAGCCGCTAGGATGTGGTCGAGAGGGACGTCCATAGCCCTCGCTGCTGATGTAGATGCAGCCCTGGTGGAGTGAGATTTTAAAATGTCAGTGTCCACACCTGCACAAGCCAGAACCTGTTTAAACCATCTTGAAATGGTCTGCACTGATACTTTATTATAAGGTTTTTTGTAACTAATGAGTACAGAAAATTCGGAGCCTCTGAGGCTCTTGGTTATGTGTGTAACTACACACAACCGAAGGTCCATGGGGTATGCCATGAAAACTAGATTAAGCCCTGACACCCCTGGTCTGCTCTGCTTGATTAAATCATAAACCAAAAAGGTTATATTATCAATAGATGAAACCATGTTGTCCAGTCGCAGTTTATGTAACGTCTGGACCCGTTGCGTTGAGACCAGCGCTATGAGCATCACCATCTTGAGGGTGAGTTTGGGCAAAGATAGGGATGAAGCTGGGGCCCACTGGCGAAGCAGCGTGAGCACTACGCTCACATCCCATATCTCCGTGTACCGGGGCCTGGGGGGAGTACAGTTAAAAATTCCCTTCATGAATCTGGTTATCAAAGGGTGAGACCCAACAGAGTGGTGTCTGGATCTCAGCACTAAGTAAGATGATAATGCACTCCTGGCACTAGTTATGGCACTGTAACTCGGATTCTGATTTTAAAAAATAGTGTTGATAGGAATTCCAACACATCCGCTATGCGTGCTGTTCGTTAGTGAACAGAACATCTCCCATTTCCTGATATGGGAGATGTACTGTTTCTTGGTGCTATCCCTCCAGGCCGCAGTGATGACATCCACCGTACGTTCTGGTAGTCCCAGCCCCAGGTACGGTCTCCTCAGAATCTGCAAACCAATAAATTAATTCGGTCATGTAGTGGATGGTTCTCCCCAGTCACAGGGTGAACTAGCAGATTTCTGGTTTTGGGGTCAGCCATAAAAGGCTGTGTTATCATTCCCAGGACGCGTGGGAACCAAGGCTGTGTAGGCCAATCAGGTACTACTAAAATGCCAGAGGCGGTCTTGCTTGATCTTAGTCAAACATCGATAGATGAGGCAAAATGGGGGAAAAACATACAAAAACATTCCACCCCAGTGAAGCAAGAATGCATCTACCGCCACTGCCCCAGGGTCTGGTTCCCATGAAACATATCTTGGTAACTGGTGATTTAGTCTAGATGCAAACAAATCAATTTCTGGTACGCCATACCGAGCGACAATGTCGTTAAACACTTCATGATTCAACATCCATTCTGTGTTGTCATTGAATTTCCGTGATCTGGTGTCCGCCACCATGTTGTATCTACCTGGTAAGTAGATGGCTGAAACCCAAATGTTTCTCGTAATACACCAGTGCCAGATGAGGTTAGCCAATTTATCACAAGATACAGACTTGATTCCACCCATGTGATTAACATATGCCACCGCTGTAGTGTTGTCAATCTGAAGTTGAACATGCACATGATGCATGGAACACAAATTTGGGGTTCAGAGCAGGACGGATGGCATTTTTTCGCAGGCAATTGATCTCGAAATGTGCATTGCACATTAATGCCATGGCGTCCTGCTGCATAATCAGATAGGGGCCCCCCATCAACTGATCTGGCAAAGGCCGTGATGACTGAGGCGAGCAATTTTAATATCTTTTGTAGCTTCACCTCCTGGGCTCTGACGCCACCCCCCCCCCCCCAATGTAACCCCAGATGGAGTGATTAACCGCAGACACATTTAAAGAAGCACAGTTAGCAGGAGTGTGATACCTGTTAGTTGTTTCGTCCATGGTCAGATCTTGGAGGTGGTGTGAGGCCAGGAAATTAATACTCATGGCCAAGTCCTCATCCAGCGGTTCCCCTGTTTGAGATGGGATAGCAAATTTTGATGCCATTGCTGGCACTTCAGATTCTTGCACTTCGTGCCTCAGGGCATGCTCCCCAGCTATACCACCGAACTCTGAGTCAGATCGGAACTGATCCCGAATGCTCCCCTCCTCAGAGAGGGAGACACTGTGCAGTCCTGAAACAGGTGCCGCTGCCGCGGGCCCCCGAGGAGACCGGTGCTGATATAGCACCCTCCTTTGGAGCATATCATTCTGGAGCAACCTCTCCATCAGGCGCTCCATGTGGGTTAGACGTCCGCAGACGCTACCCATTGAAGGAGGGGAACCCTCCTGGCCTGACTCGTCCGAGACAACGGGCCTCACCGACTTCTTCGTGGATTTCCGCCAAAGCGGGATAGCCAAGGTGCTTTCAACCGGCACCAAGTCGAAAGCCGCTGGGTCCACTGCCAGCAACTCAGAAGGCGAAAAGGATGGCCGCCCGCTACCCGCACTCCCGCGGTCTTCAGTAGCTGGTTTCCCCGCGGCCCGTCTCTTCACCGTAGACATTTTTCTCCGAACGGTCTCAACTTGCTCTGTCAACAAGAATTAGCGGACCCAGAGAAACGACCTCAGAGAAAGTTTAAACACTTACCTGAGGATTTTAAACTTACCGCTGGAAGGAGCCACGCGCCTGCCAGTCAGTCGTATATTAATGATTTGGATGAGGGAATTGAATGCAACATCTCCAAGTTTGCGGATGACACGAAGCTGGGGGGCAGTGTTAGCTGTGAAGAGGATGCTAGGAGGCTGCAAGGTGACTTGGATAGGCTGGGTGAGTGGGCAAATGCACGGCAGATGCAGTATAATGTGGATAAATGTGAGGTTATCCACTTTGGTGGCAAAAACAGGAAAGTAGACTATTATCTAAATGGTGGCCGATTAGGAAAAAGGGAGATGCAACGAGACCTGGATGTCATGGTACACCAGTCATTGAAAGTAGGCATGCAGGTGCAGCAGGCAGTGAAGAAAGCGAATGGTATGTTAGCATTCATAGCAAAAGGATTTGAGTATAGGAGCAGGGAGGTTCTACTGCAGTTGTACAGGGTCTTGGTGAGACCACACCTGGAGTATTGCGTACAGTTTTGGTCTGTTTTCACGCTGTGTTTCTAAACTAACTAAACTAAACTGAATTCAGAAATGGGATCATTACAGAGGCAGAAATGGCTTCAATCGCAAAGGTGCCATTTCCAGCTGAGCAGCATTCCTCAACACTAAATTAGCCTGATTCATCCTCTCAGTATGTGGAAAAGTGCACTGTGCGCACTGCCATCTGACGTGGAGAGTGTGAGTTACTGAGATAGTGCTGACACAAAGCGCAACCCTAAAGAGCATACTTTAATGCGAGCATTTGTGCTGGGAGAGATTGATCATTATTATGTTACCCAAGAGTCAATACCTTCCAGTGATGGATAGGCTCCTTGTATTTAATTTCTGTTTTATTGCTAGGTATCACTGAGTTCCTCACCATTGACAAGATGAATAATCCACCTCCACAGATGCTTTGTTTGGCAGCCTACTAACAGCTGCACATTAGAGCCCTACTACATTAATCTCCATTTTCTGACATGAACCATCAGATGCTGCAGCTGCTACTCAGTGTTTGCAGCTCAGTGCAACATACTTTGGGATTAGAGAGTGGAGTAGGGAGTGTAACCTGCATTGTCCCAAGCCTTGCACCAACGCATCACTCATACACAACATGCATGATCTGCAAGAGTGGTTTAGTGAGGTGAGCCTGCTGGCTCTGTGATGGCTCTGTCTGGGCCCTCTGTGAGTCATGAAGGCCACCATGGGTCAAAGAGTCATACAACATAGAACAGTACCACACCAGTACCACAATCTCCGTGCCAAACCTGATGTCAAGACCAACTCTTATCTGCCTGTACGTAATCCATATCCCTCCATTCCCAGCATGTCCATCCATGTGCCTGTCCAAAAGTCTCACAATTGCCACTATTGTCTCTGCCTCCATCACCATCCCAGGCAGTGCATTGCAGACACTCGCTGCCCTCCTTGTTGTGGTTCAGAGGGTAAGTTAGATTAGCTATGATGGAATGGCGGAGTAGACTTGATGGGCCGAATGGCCTAATTCTGCTCCTATAACTTATGAACTTGCGAACTCTGTGTATAAAATTTGCCCCGTACATCTACTTTAAACTTTGCCCCTCTTATCTTCAAGTTGTGCCCTCTAGTATTTGATATTTCCACCCTGAGAAAAGGTTCTGACTGTCTACCCTATCTGTGTCTTTCATAATTATATATATTTCTATCACGTCTCCCCTCAACCTCCGTTGTTCCAGAGAAAACAATCCAAATTTGTCCAACCTTTCTTGTTGCTAAATCCTCTAATCCAGGCATCATTCTGGTAAACCTCCTTTGCATCCTTTCCAAAGCCCCCACATCCTTCCTGTAATACAGGGATCAGAACTACACACAATACTCTAAATGCAGTTTAAACAGAGTCTACCAACCTTACATCAGTGCTTCATCTCCACTGTCTGAAGAAGATGCAACTGGATTATTGACTCTGATCATAAATGTATATCATTGACATTATCTTTCAAGTGTCAGTGTCAGTAATACATTCAGGCACAACATGCAATCTTCAGCCCCCACCCCCCCACCCCCCCCCCCCCCCCGACTATAAAATAGTGAAAGGCATGGAAAAGGTAGCCAGTCAGAACCTTTTCCCTCGAGAGATAGAACTAGAGGGCATATGTTTAAGTTGAGAGGGGCAAAGCTTAAATGCTCAGAACACAAAGTGCTGGAGTAAATCAGCAGGTCAGGCAACATCCCTGGAGAACATGGATAGGCGATGTTTTTGGTTGGGGCCCTTCTTCAGACCTTCATCATCGTCTGAAGAAAGGTCCCGACTCGAAATGTCACCAGTCTGAAGAAGGGTCCTGCTCCGAAACATTGCCTATCCATGTTCTCCAGAGATGCTGCCTGACACGTTGAGTTTACATAAAATACCTGCATCTGCAGCTCCTTGTGCTAAATAAAGTGATAGGATAGGAAGCACAAGCAACTGCAGATATGCCATGACATAGAAGCTGTGGCCAAGAAAGCACAATAATGCCTCAATTTCCTTAGAAGGCTTAGCAAGTTCAGTATGATCCCAACAACTCTCACCAATTTCTACAGAAGCGCTGTAGAAAACATTTTTTGGGGATGCATCACAGCATGGTTTGGGAACAGCTCCATCCAAGACCGCAAGAAATTGCGTGATGAACGTAGCTGAGACCGTCACACAAACCAACCTTTTTCCATTGTTTCCATCTACACTTCACACTGCCCCGGCAAGGTTACTGACATAATCAATGACTAGCCTCACCCCGATTCCCCCCCTCTCCCCT
The DNA here is from genome assembly GCA_038087875.1 of Malacoraja senta. Classification (NCBI taxonomy): domain Eukaryota; kingdom Metazoa; phylum Chordata; class Chondrichthyes; order Rajiformes; family Rajidae; genus Malacoraja; species Malacoraja senta. The sequence goes on along the minus strand of CM075978.1, from coordinate 122,282,373 downwards.
CAGGCAAGTGGTGCAGAAGTGTGAAAACACACACCTCCAGATTCAGGGACAATTTCTTCTCAGCTGTTATCAGGCACCTGAACCATCCTCCCTCCAACTAGAGTGATCCTGACCTCCCGTCTACCTCACCGGGCTATATTTACTAGGGATGTTACAAAATTTTGAGATGTTAAAAATCAAGCCTGCAATTTATCCCATCAGGTAAAGCATAAAAAGACCTTTAATTTGATACCGAATTCACTTTCATATCTTCAGTATTAAAAAGGTTATGGGCATTTTCATACTCGGAAATTAGCATCTTGTTCCCTATTGCTTTTCCATTAACTTAACACAAAAGCTGTGATCGAGGACAGTCAATTGACATAAAAGCCCATAACTTTCTTAAAAATTAAGAGAACTGAATGAAATTTTCAGTTATTATAGATTGAAGCATTCTGAAACAAATATGATACATCTTACTTGGATGATCCGAAACCAAAGTATATAATTAGTTAATTACCTAATTAAGTAGCTAATTACAAAATTAACCGTTGTGACGGAAATAGTAATAAATACTCAGACTGCCTTGAAAATGCAAAAATGCATTTCTATTTTTTCTTTTCTTATATACACATTATCTATTTTCTACTATTTATTTTTCCTCTTTCTTTTCTCTATTTTTTTCTTTCTTTTTTTTAAATTTTTTACCTCCAAAAACATAAAACTAGAGGTTGTACATAGAATGCATTACGTTATGACATAGTTGGCACCTAAAATTAGGTGCCACTGTATTGTTTTGTATTGTATTAACTTCTAATAAAATAAACAAAACAAAAAAAAAAAGAAAATGCAAAAATGTGACATTCTCAAGATCAGAACTTTAATATTTTTGTAACATTAAAACAAATAGTAAATACCCAACAGAAATGCATATTCATCAGTCATCAAATCAAATTCATCTAAATTCAATTCTAGATCTAAACATCTATCCCATTCTTGAGAAAAGGCTAAAAATATGTTTTTAAATAGTCAGTATCCAAATAACAAACTGATCCCATTCACACAAGAATTCACAATATTTTTTTTTTAAAATAATTTTTTTAATAGAAGTACGGTAGATTACAGTAATGTACAACACGTATATATTAATACATTTTTTGTACCGCTTCACTTTTTTAAACTTTAAGAAAGAAAAAGAAAGAAGTAAGAAAAGTGAAGAAAGTGCGCAAAGGTTGTGAAGTGCAAAAGAGTGTTGGGAAAAGAAAGCCCCTTAGAAAAGAAGTTAGAGAAGGAAGTAAAGTTAGAAAATAGACCCTAGAAAAGAAAGAGAAAGAAAGAAGGAACAATCGCTCTATTATAACTCTTATAACATACTTCATAGAGAAGGAACTACCAACCAAGTCTGTTTTTGTTTTACCTCCCATTACCAGGTCCAGATACCTTTTATTTATTTATTTGTTTTTCTAAATTACTATTGCACCTCATGCTTGTAATAGGTCCAAAAACGTAGACCACGTCTTTTGAAATTGGTCTACTTTGCCTACTAGGAGGAATCTCATCTCTTCCAGATGTAATGTTTCCAACATATTTGATGTCCACATTTTTATTGTTGGTGTGGGCACATTTTTCCAGAATTTAAGTATAAGCTTTTTTCCCATTATTAGCCCATAATTGAGTAAATTCTTCTGATACACGTTTAATTCAGGAATACCTTCCGATATTCCAAAAATAATCCATTCTGGTTTTGGTACCAGTTTTATTTTGATTAATTTTGAAAAAATATCAAATATTTCAAACCAGAATTTTTGGATTTTTGTACAAAAAACAAAAGAATGTGCTATGGTAGCTTCTTGACATATACATTTATCACAGATTGGTGAGACGTTAGGAAAGATTTTATTTAGTTTGGTTTTTGAATAATATAATCTATGTAATGTTTTAAATTGGATAAGCGTATGTCGTACGTTGATCGAGCATTTATGCACCTGTAATAAATGATTATCCCAACTCTCTTTTGAAATTTTTATACCTAGATCTTGTTCCCAATCTCTTCTAATTCCATCTGTTGTGGGTATTTCTATGTTTAAGATGATATTATATAAGTATGATATTAGATTAACTGATTCCGCCTTTGTCTTCATTGCTTCATCTAGTAAGTCGGAAGGCATATTATAATAATCTTTTGTGTGTGTTTTCAAATAGTCACAGATTTGTAGATATTTAAAATATTGATTATTTTTCAAATTATATTTCAGTTGTAGAGAATATAACATGATTTTTAAATCTCACTTTGTCATGAATTTCTATGCCAAATCAAAGGAATTAAATGTTTAATTCCCATAAATTTTACTCTGTTGGTTTACAACACTGCAGCAGGCAAGGGCCGTTTTACACAGACATGTTCAAAATCCACAAGCATCCACTCTCAAGATAATCAAAATAATTATTTTTTGCACAATCATGTCATGAACATCTAAATTATCTATATTTTGTGGAATTGTCTATCCATGATCAATATTTTCATACTAAATATCTGACTAAAAACTATGTACTGTGGAAGTTTTTAGTCAGATATTTAATATGAAAATATTGATCATAGATAGACAATAACACAAAATATGAATAATTTAGATGTTCTTATGACATGATTGTGCAAAAAATAATGAATTTGATTATCTTGAGAGTGGATGTTTGTGGATTATGATACAGACTCACAGCCGGCGGGCAAGTCACTGCTGATATCGGGGTCTAATAACTTATTTTCCATCATCAGATTAAAATGAAATTACACCAAAAACTAGATAAGATGTTAAATAAACGTCCTACAGTACATACCTTTTGTTTTTGTCCTGAACTTGCGATCCGTGATGTTTTCCCGATTTTCATCCAGCGATTCAATAGTTAAGCAACGATTTTTTTTAAATCGCGAACGGGATGACGGAACAAAATTTCCTTATAAGCTTGTCTTACGAAGAAATCCCTCCCTGACAACCAATAAAAACCTGCATTTTACTAAACCCCCCCCACCCCCCCCCCCCCCCCCCCAGCCTCTCGAGTCGCACGCACAGGCAGTGAGCAGGTCTGGAGCGCCACTGATGGCAGGAATTTGCAACAACGCTATATTTACCACTAAATTTTGTGCCCTTCATCCTTTATCTGTGTACTGTGGACAGCTTGATTGTAATCACGTATAGTCTTTTCTTTGACTGGATAGCACACAACAAAATTGCTTTTCACTGACTTCGGTACGTGTGACTAAGCTAAACTAAACTAAAATGCTGGAATATTGAACAAGACACAAAGTGCTGGAGAAACTCAGCAGATCAGGCAGCATCTGTGGAGGGAATGGACAGGCATGGGTCAGAATAGTTCAGATAGTAATTGGATTGTGACTGTAAATAACAAAGTATGGTATCAATAGGTAACACCCAGTGAATGCCTGCGTTAGTGCGAAAAATCAAAATCAAGCATAAATATGGCATTAAGCTGCAGGTCTACACAAAATGAAACAATACATCCAAATATGTAATATAAAATAATATAAATTACTTGCAGAGGCAAAATGCCATCAACGATCCAAACCTAAAATGAATCAAAGAATGCCGCAAATATTCATCAGAGAGAGAAGTAGATTTTTCATTTCTTGGAAAAGTTAGATGTGAAGTAGGTTTTAAGGTGCAAACAAATGGGAAGTGGAGGAAGGAGCAAAATGGAAAATTTGTGATTGGGTGGAGGGAATAGAAGGGTCTTTTCTCCCTGGAAATAAGAGGCAGCACAGTGGTGCAGCGGTAGAGCTGCAGCCGTACAGCGCCAGACACCCAGACGTGACCCTGACTATGGGTGCTGTCTGTACGGAGTTTGTACGTTCACCCTGTGACCGTGTGGGTGCTCCAGTTACCACCCTAGTGTAAGAGGTGATCGCTAGTTGGTGGACCAAAGGGCATGTTTCCATTCTGTGTCTAAAGTCTGAAAAAGAGTAATGAAAGAAGCAAGGGTTTTATGAGTGTAGGTGGCAGTGGTCTGTAAACGGTAAACTCAGTGTTGACTTCAGAAGAATGTAATGTGCCCAGTTGTCATGTTCTTGCAGCATCTATTCAACTTGTCTGAAGAAGGGTCCCGATCCGAAGCATAACCTATCCATGTTCTGCAGAGATGCTGCCTGACCCACTGAGTTACTCCAGCACTTAGTGTCCTTATCAGTTAAGTTTCATTGGGGATCTGTGGGAAGCCACACATAGAATCATGTGGCGATTTGAAGTTGCAGGCAGCAGGGATGTTCCTCAAAGTGATCACTCCATCATGGTTGCCACACATTGGAGAGACCACACATGGGATGGTGGTTTGATTGATCCCTGGTCTGACCTGAATTTGGCCACACAGTGACGACAGTAAAGGGCAATTTCAGTTGGGCAGCTTACAACCCAGCAGTATGAATATTGATTTCTCTAATTTCAAGTACCCTTAAATTCCCTCTCTCTCGGTTTCTCCCCCACCCTAGTCATCCTACTAGTTTTACGGTTCGTAGCCTCTCATTATCCCCTCCTCCACAGCCAACAATGGACCATTGTGGGCACTTTGTCCATCGGTGCCGACTCGGATCTGCTCTGTACCTTTTCATACCTCTAGTTTCCCTCTCCCATGACTCCCAATCGGAAGAAGGTTCTCGACCCAAAAAGTCACCTATTCCTATTCTCTAGAGATGCTGCCTGACCTGCTGTGTTACTCCAACTTTTTGTGTCTATCTTCAGTTTGCAATAGCAAGAGACCCTGATGAACAATGGGATACAGAAAAAAGCAAAAAGTGCTGGTGGAACTCAGAGGGTCAGGCAGCATCTATGGAGGGAACAGACAGGCGACATTGCGCGTCGGGCCCCTTCTTCAGCCAGAGTTACTCCAGCATTTTGTGTTTTGCTCAAGATTCCAGCCTCTGCAGTTCCTTGTATCTCCAAGATGCAGAGAATTGGAGCTATATTTATTGGCTGTAACAAACTAAGTATTTATTTTTGATGAAGGAGGTACTTAGGAGATTTTGGCTGAATATCTCCACTCTTTATATCTTTTCTCTATCCCGTTACTGCTGCTAAAAACGTATTGCTTTGATCAATCATTTGTCATTTTTCATAATATTTAATGTAGGGACAATACTGTGAATCTCTGCAGTCACTGAACACACGTTTTAAGGTGTAGCAAGCAGTTCGGAAGACAAATGAAATGTTGGCTTCCATTATGAGGAAGTTTGTGCACAGGAGCAAGGATGACTCCACTGGGAAACAAAAGACAAAGTGCTGGAGTAACTCAGCGGGTCAGGCAGCATCTCTAGAGAACATGGATAGGTGAAGTCTCAGGTCAGGACCAGACTGATTGTGGGGGTGGGGGGTGGGTGCGGGTTGTAAGAAAACTGGGAGTGAGGTGTAGCAGGTAATAGGTGGACACAGGTGAGGGGGAGGGGGTTTGATAGATGGAACAAGGTCTCGGCTCGGGAAGCTTCTTCAGACTATACTGGGTCAGGATGAGACACCATCAGGAGATTAGGATGCAGGGCTGGGGCAGAGCCTCGGTGGTGAATGGCCTGGGGTTTACTTGCTGCTGATGTCTTCCTGCATCTCTCCACCGGCTCCAGTACCGTGGTTACAGGGAGAATGTACAAATTCCATACAGACGGCTCCCGAAGTCAGAATTGAACCGGGGTCTCTGGCACTGTAAGGCAGAAACTCTACCGCTGAGCCACTGTGCCGCCCCTATTATTGTTAAAGTTGGTCATGCAGCTTAGTTTAGTTTATTATTAGATTAGTTTATTATTGTCACATGTACCGAAGTACAGTGAAAAGCTTTTTCTCGTGTGCTATCCAGTCAGCGAAAACACCATACATGACTACAACAAGCCATCCACAGTGATGCACACAGATATACTCTATCCAGGATATAGAGTATACTGTTTGGTGCAAAAAAGTCCAGTCAAGTCTGATCAAAGATAGTTCGAGTGTCTCCAAGGAGGAAAATGGTAGGTTAAGACTGCTCTCTAGTTGGTGGTAGGACAGTTCAGTTTAAAACCAATTTAAAAGAATCATACAGTCCAATCAAGAATCATACAGCACGGAAACAGGCTCTTCTGCCAACTCAGTCATGTATATCGCCCTTATACCACTAAACATTTCCTACCCTGAACTTGACCAAATGTATTTTCAATTTTATTGCACCTGCCTTAACTAGTTTTAGTTCTTAGTTTTAGATCCAGTATGGATGCAGGTCCTTCGAGCCACCAAGTCCATGCTGACCAACAATCACCCCGTGTTATATTTAAAAATGGACTTCAAGGTGACAAAACATACTAGTTCTATCTTACACTCTGGGTCAATTTACAGAAGCCAAATAACCTACAAACCCTTCACATTCTTTGGAATGTGCAAGGAAACCGGAGCACCCGGAGAAAATCCTCGTGGTCACAGGGAGAACGTACTGTGGCGCTATAAGGTAGCAACTCTGCCTCTATGCGGCACTAACTACTTGAACTAAAGGATCAAGGAACATGAGAAGAATGCAAGAGCAGGCTTCTGATCAGCCATGACATTGTACCTGTCCAAATTTAAATGTTATTACACATGTAACAACGACGGCCTCATTCCATATGGAACAAGTTGCCAGAGGAAGTAGTTGAGGAAGGAAGAATGTACCCATTACCCACTGTATGAAAATGTTGCCCCTCAGAAATCTTTTCACCCAGAGAGTGGTGAAACTGTGAAATTCTCTACCACAGATCTGTGCCTGTTGTCAGCAGGGAGCAAGTCAATAAATATTCTTCTCAAATGCCAAAGGGAATCAAGGAATATGGAGAGAAACTAAGAACGGGCTACTGAAATGGGTGATCATCCATGAAATTGTTGACTGGTGGAATAGGCCCAAGGTGTTGGCCGACTCCTGCTTCTGTTTTGTACGTTATGTTTGGGAAATAAATTCACTTCATTTCTTCTCTAGATCCTTTGCCAATTATTTCAAAGCTTTAACATCCATGTATCCAGAGGAAAGACTTTCTTACTTGCTTTATTAAAACCCCAAAGAATTACAAATGCTTCAACTACAACTCCCCCTAAACTTATGAGCTGAAAAGAGAACAGTTCCTGCTTCTTCGATCTCACCTGACAGCGAAGGTATCTCGGTTTACACATATTCCTGGTGAACACTCTCTATACCTGCGCCCGTCCATTCCCCTTTCCAAAGTGCAGAGGTTAGAATTGGACACCAAACTTCACTGAAGCCTGAGCATGGTTGGTCAAGGTTTTACTTAGCTCCAGTGCTTCTCTTTATAAATCCACCTTTCTGATGCTTTTTGAACTGCCTTAGCAACTTAATGACAGTTTCCAGAGATTTGTGAATGTTCACCCCCAGGCTCTCCCTATTGCTGCCTATTCCTTTCATTTCAGATTCCAGACACTGTTCCTCATCGCACAGTTTCAACATGTTGCTTTCTCACTAACTACTTTTATTCATATTTCATTGCATAGATCAGCCATGATTAATATAGAACACTGAGCAGTACAGCACAAAATCAGGCCCTTCGGCCCACAATGTCTGTGCTGAATATGATTCCAAGCCCAATTCTTATATTCCTGCACACAATCCATATCCCTCCATTCCCTGCACATCCATGAGACTATCTAAAAGCCTCTTAAATACTGCCATTGTATCTGCCTCCACCACCACCCTTGGCAGCGTGTTCTAGGCACTCACCACTTTCTGAGTGAAAACTAAAATTAAACTATTGCCTGCCAAGAGAAGCCTTCTTCTTGAACAGTCTTTCTGTCAAAGGTGCTGTACAATGTTGTGGGTGAGTATTTCTGACATTTTAACCCAGTCGGAGCATAGAAAGGTACAGCACAAGAACAGGCCCTTCCACCCATAATATCTGTGCTGACCAACTCCTATCAACCACGTACTGTAATCCCTATTCCTCTATTCCCTGCATATCCATGTGCCTATCCAAAAGACTCTTACATGCCACTATAGTACCTGCTTCCACCTCCACCCATGGCAATGTGTTTTAGGCACTCATCACCCTCTGTGTAAAAAAACTTGTCCAGCACATCTCCTTTAAACTGTACCCCTCTCGCCTTAAAGCTCTGCCCTCTAGTATTTGGTATTACCATGCTCGGAGAAACATTCTGACTGTGTATCATATCTAAGCCACTCATCATTTTATATGCTTTTATCAGTTCTCACCTCAACCTCCGGCATTCCAGCTAAAATAATCCAAATTTGTCCAACCTCTCCTTATAGCTAATACACCCTAATCCAGGCATCTATCTGGTAAACCTCCAATGCACCCACTCCAAAGCCTCCACATTCTTCCTGTGCAACCAGAATTACACATAATACTCCAAACAGCTAACAAACAAGCATCATCCTCTCTTAGACAGCAGCCGGCAATTTACAGAGGCCAATTAACCTATAAACCCACATGTCGTTGGGATGTGGAAAGAAACCAGACACCCAGAGGAAACCCAGGTGGTCACATGGAGATTGTGCAAACCAAACACAGACGGCAGCTGAGGTCAAGATTGCACCTGGGTTCTCTGGCGCTGTGAGGCAGCAGCTCTGCCAACTATGCTACAGTGATACCCTTTAATAAATGATCAGAATCACATGATTAAGGCATGATTTCCCAACATCTTTCTGCCTGGCTGCCCTTCATTAATCTACCCTTTTGGGAAATGGCCTCCAATGGTTTTACCACTACCGACATTGGACCAATTGAACTTGCGGTTGTCAGACTTTTCCATCTTTGAACGGAGCATTTGTGATGTTCTGGGAACATTCTCCCCATATTCATTGATCCCTCTGCCCATCCAAAAAGGATTGAAGGCTGAAGGCAGAGCTTCTGTGACCTCGACCCTTGTTTGCAGCAGTAGACAATAACTATTCCCATCTGACCAGATTGTCTTTGAATGAAGCCAAACATCCTCACATCTCCCTTGGTCATGATGAAATTCATCCTCTTTTCTGAAGACATTCTAACATGCTTTGCAACTCAATAAGATTTCCTGTTGTTTTAACTATTCTTTTACATTTTATATGTCTATTAAAGATCTTTGTCTTTTCGCCACCCACAGATTTCTTTTTAGAGCCACAGTCATAGAGTCGTACAGCATGGAATCAGGCCATTCAAGTTCTCCTCTAAGCTTTCCTATCCATTCACCTGTCCAAGTGTCTTTTAAATGTTGTTATAGTAGCTGCCTCAACTATGCTACAGTGACTCTGGCAGCTTATTCCATATACGCACCCACCCACTGTGCGAAATATTTGTCCCACAGTTTTGTATTAAATCTTTTCCAATCTCATCTTAAACCTATGTCTATTTCTTAATTCCCCTACTCTGAGTCAAAGACTCTGTTCATTTTGTAATTTACTTGGAATAGCAGGTAATTTGTTGCATATTAATTGCAACTGTGTGTTTAATGTGCCTGTAAAGCTGCAGCAAGTAGGAGTTTCTTCATGGAGGTACTAGAAACGGCAGATGCTGGAATTTTGAGAAAACGCAAAATACTCAGTAGGAACTCAGCGGGTCAGGCAGCATCTGTGGAGGCGAATGGACAGGCAATGTTTCATATTGGGATCCATCTTCAGGCTGTGTAGGAAGGAACTGCAGTTGCCAGTTTATACCGAAGATAGACACAAGGTGCTGGAGTAACTCAGCGGGTCAGGCAGCATCTCTGGAGAAAAGGAATAGGTGACGTTTCGGGTCAAAACCCTTCTTCAGACTGAAGGGATTTCCTTTTCTCCTTTTCTCCTTTTCTCCTTTTCTTCAAGAATACTGCCTGACCCGCCAAGTTATTCCAGCACTTTGTGTCTTCCTTCAGGCTGCTGGCGTATGGGGGGGGGGAGCTGGAAAAGAGAGGTGGGGCTGTGGGACAAAGACTGGCAAGTGATAGGGGGATACCGGAGAGGGGTATTATGATAGACAGATGAGTGGACAAAGGCCAGAGATAGGAAAGGAAAAAAGAACCTGTCCAGGCTTTGTTCTGCAGTGCATCTATTCCCAGTCCACTGTTAAATCACTGAATTTACTTCTCTTCCATTTGATTTTTTAACCCCTTCCATATTTACTTTAATCCTCATTAGGAGGGTAGCAGGTACTATTGTAACATTTAGGAAATATTTGGACAGGTACATGGATAGGATAAGCTTAGAGGGATATGGACCAAATGCAGGCACTTGGGACTAGTGTACAGTAGATGGGACATGTTGGTCGGTGTGGACAAGGTAGGCCTGTTTCCACGCTGTATGACTCTCTGACTCTTTTCCAGCTTTTTCCCCCAAACTACAAAAAAACATCTGAAGAAGGGTCCTGACCTGAAACATCGCCTACCCCTTCCTTCCACAGATGCTGCCTGACCCGCTGAGTTATTTCACCACATCTCTCTTTTCATTCTCGCTTTCCTCCTGCACTAAAATAATTCCCTTTTCCAGATTTTCTAATTGACGGATGAAAAAAAAGTGCTGCCAGTAATTTGGCGCAATGTACTGAACAATATTTTCGCAGCCGCAATAAAACTCCAATAAACCTGGTCCCCACTTGCACATTTGCTCCATATACAGCTAGTTAGAATGGGCACTGACTTGTTGTCATTAGAGAGCACAAATGCCATCACACATTGTATGTGGGTAAAATTAGTACTCAGTAGACAAACTAAGCTGACAAAGTGAAAGCTCCTTCCCAGTGGGATACTGGGAATCCTGCCAGCTCTCATTTCCATCTCATTCCCAGGACTTATTGATTCAAATGAAACTTGAGCACATTTCATGTCAGACCTCTAGTGAATACTTTAAAGTGCTGGCTGGAAACTCAGAACCAGTGTACGGTAGGTCCAGGCACATTGAACTTTCAGCTTTAAGGTGGATGGGGCAAATTTTAAAGGAGACTAGACAGTGGGACCCGTTGGGTCCCTGTCACACGGGAGGCCTGGTCCCCCAACGCAACCCGTTCCCCAACGCAATATTCCACCACTCACGCCTACCCCCCTCCCATCATATCCACCCCTCCCTGTCCCCCTCTCCCTCTACTCACCCCCTATCCCACCTGCCCATCACCCCCATCCCCACCACCCCTCTACCCCACTCCCTCCCTCTCTTTCCCCCCTCCCTCCCTCCCTCTCTCTCCCTCTCTCCCGCCCTCATCCCTCCCTCATCCCTCTCTCCCCTCTTCCTCCCCCCCTCCCCCCCTTATCCCTCTCTCCCCCCCCCCCCCCGTGCTGTGCCGGGCTGTGGCGCTCCCTCTCTCCGTGTAACGCTGCGGTGCGTTAGGGCCGCTCCCGGTGTCCGCGCCCGCGGACAGGAGCCACTGAGACGCTGCCCGTCCCAGGGCCCGCAGTGTCCCTCGCCAGCGGGTAGACGGCGGGGCTTGGCGCTGCCCCCCCATCTCCCTCTACCACCCCATCTCCCTCCTCCCCATTTCCATCATCCTCTTCCCCTCAGAGAGAGAGAGAGAGAGAGAGAGAGAGAGGGAGGGGGGGAGGGAGGGAGGGAGGGAGAGAGAGAGAGAGATAGAGAGAGAGAGAGAGAGAAAGAGGTAAGATAGAAGATGAATGGATGGATGGATGGGGAAAATACTTACACAGAGGGTGGTGAGTGCCTGGAACGTGCAGCTGGGGGTGGTGGTTGAGGTAGATACGATAGCTGGATTTGAGAGATTTTTGGATAGGCATATGAATGTGTGGGGAATGGAGAGTATGGGTTATGTGCAGGTAAATAAGAGCTGGTCTTGGCATCATGTTCAGCACTGACATTGTTGGCTGAGGACCTTTTCTTGTGTTGTACTGTCCTATGTTCTATTTATGAACTAGCTCAGGTACACAACTTGATTGGCAAGGACAAGTTGGGCTCACGGGCCAGTGCAGAATAACTATGATTCAATGACTCTGTAAAGGACAGGTTTAAACCTGTTGTAAAGTTCAGACAATCATTATGATTCTTGTAAACTTACAGTATTGTGTGAAAGTTAGACTTTGTCTTGTAGCCTACTGTGACAGTGAATTAAAGACAGCACGAGAGAGATCCCATTTTGCCAATGAATTTAAATTAATTTAACTTCAGAGATGGGTTATGTGCAGGTAGATAAGAGCTGGTTTTGGCATCATATTCGGCACAGACATTGTGAAAGTTAACACTTCTAATAAGCAGCGCTCCCTCGGTGCTATGCTGGAAATCCAAGTATCTATGCATAACTAAAGCTCTGATCTTGTGCTCTTCCGGTTTGCGTGGTTTTTCTATTTGCCCCAAAACGGTACGCCATAGCGCTACGCTTTTTCGCAAGCTCACTCACTGTTCTCCTGTGCTGTGAGTGCAACAAGTTTCGTTCTGATCGGTGGTATATTGTAAACGTTAGTGAGGTTCAAAAATCATTAAAAAACACGCGTGCGCAGATCGATCTCCTCTCCTGCCAGTCAACGCCGCGCGGATTAGTCTCTTCTCCTGTCACTCCCCGGGACGGTCCGCCCCTTCCTGCGCCATTGCGTCTTTACTGGAGCTGAGGGAGGCCAGCGGAGGTCTCCAACCGGACACAATTTTCGGAGGGACCGGAAACGGCGTGGCGATGTCGCCAAACGGAAAGCGGTGAATCTGATCCCAGCGGAGGAGAGCATCGAGCGACCGTTGTGAGTCCCAAACGCATGGCCATCGTAACGCCCCGCAGCTCTAGCCCTTCCCCTCTGGTCTCCCTCGCTGGCTCCTGCCCCGCTCCGCCGAAATACCCCCTTCTCCCCCCCATGGATCTTCCCCCGTCTTTTCTCTGAGCTCCCCCCCTTACACCCCACCCACCCCCTATGCCCACATGCTGGCACGGCCGTAGCTGCTGGTGCTTCCAGGCCGATCCGAGGCCTGGGCGCTGAGCCTGGCTCTGAGGGCGCCGACGGTTGATGCCCCTCCGGGGCACGCAAGAAAGGAGAGGAGTGGCAACCTCGAGATCCTGCGGAGGGAGAGTGGGGGCGGAGGGGGAATAGAGGGAGAGGAGGGGGGAGTAGAGGAGGTAGGGAGTGTATGGAGTAGGGAATAGAGGGAGGGGAGAGCAGTGGGGGAGGTGAGGAGGGATAGTGGGGGGAATGGGGGAGGTGAGGTGTGGGGGAGGTGGGGGATAGGAGGGGGGTAGGGAGGGGAGAGGAGTTATGGAGGGAGGTAGGGAGGGAGTGACTGAGGGTAGGGGAAAGGAGAGGGAGAGAGAGGTGAGGGAGGGATGGGGAGGGGAGGAAGAGAGGGGAAAGAAGTGGGCAGGTGAAGAGGAGGGGGAGAGGGATGAGGGGAAATGAGCTGCGCCTGTACAGGTGGGGGCTATGGGTGAGTGGTGGAATATGGCGTTGGGGGACCAAGCCTCCTGTGTGACAGGGACCCAATGGGTCCCACTTAGTCTAGTTCCTTATAAAACTGTACACTGGCTTATGTAGATCTTCTCATTCTTGCTAACAAAATGTAACACATCACACTTTCAGCATTAAATTGCATCCGCCAACAGCAGCCTGTCCATATAGAACAGCACAACACAAGGACAGGCCCTTTGGCCCACAGTGCCTGTGCCCAACATGATGCCAAGACCATCACTTGTCTAGAAACAAAGAACTGCAGATGCTGGTTAATACACAAAATAACACAAAGTGTTGGAGTAACTCAGCAGGTCAAGCAGCATCTCTGGAGAACATGGATTGGTGACATTACTGGACTCGATGTGAAACATTTCCTATCCATGTGCTCCAGAGATGCTGCTTGACCTGCTGAGTTACTCCAGCACTTTGTGCCATCTTTTGTCTACCTGCACATAACCCATATTCCTCCACTCCCTGCATATCCAAATGTCTCTTAAATACCACTATCATATCTGCCTCAACCACCATTCCTGGCAGCGCATTCCAGTCACCCACCACCTTCTGTGTTAAAAAACATGCCTCCGCACATTTCCTTTAAGCTTTGTCCCTCTCACCATAAGGCTATCCCCTCTAGTATTACCTCTTGAAGTTTATCATAATTCCCCTCACAGTTCACTACACCTTTGTGTTTTGTGGCATCTACCGATTTGGAAGTGGCTCTCTGTATAGCTGAGTCCAAGTCAAGGCAATAATGTGTATTTAGAAAAGCAGTGATCTGACTCTTCAATAAAGTTCTCTACAACTTTCCCTGCAATCATCCACTTCTACTCTGCTTCCCCTTGCCAGTATTGTATACATTCTGCTACAGCTGCAGATTTAAATCTTGATGACAGGTTGATTATCATTCTGAAAATTCTTATTGACTATGTTAATCACATTTCCCTCCCCAGTCCCCTATTTTACCATCAAAAACACTATCATTAGTTGGATTAAATTTGCCTTGAGCATAGTTTTCTTTAATCAATCCACAAGTGTTCAAATGGCCAGTACATCTCTCCCTGATTATTGATTCCTGGATTACACCTACAGCAAAGTTGGCCTGGTTGGCCTGGAGGTACTGGGTTTATCCTCATGCTCCTTTCTGAGCAAAGGTGTAACATTGCATTGTTTCATTCATCAAGCACCATCTTGGAAGTCTTAATTTATTTTAGCTTAGTTCAGTTTAGAGATACAGCACGGAACCAGGCCCTCTAACCCACCAAGTCCGCCCCGACTAGCGACCCCATACTCTGGCACTATCCTACACACAAGGGACAATTTTACAATTTTGCCAAAGTAAATTAGCCTACAAACCTGCACGTCTTTAGAGTGTGGGAGGAAACCAGAGCACCCGGAGAAAACCCACGCGGTCACAGGGAGAACGTACAAACTCTGTACAGACAAAGAGGTCCTTCTGTAGTTGTACAGGGCCCTAGTGAGACCACACCTGGAGTATTGTGTGTAGTTTTGGTCTCCCAATTTGAAGAAGGACATTCTTGCTATTGAGGGAGTGCAGCGTAGGTTCACCAGGTTAATTCCCGGGATGGCGGGACTGTCATATGTTGACAGAATGGAGAGGCTGGAATTTAGAAAGATGAGTGGGTATCTTATTGAAACATATAAGATTATTAAGGGTTTGGACACGCTAGAGGAAACATGTTCCCGATGTTGGGGGAGTCCAGAACCAGGGGCCACAGTTTAAGAATAAGGGGTAAGCCATTTAGAACGGAGATGAGGAAAAACATTTTCACACAGAGAGTTGTGAGTCTGTGGAATTCTCTGCCTCAGAGGGCGGTGGAGGCAGCTTCTCTGGATGCTTTCAAGAGAGAGCTAGATAGGGCTCTTAAAGATAGTGAAGGGATATGGGGAGAAGGCAGGAACGGGGTACTGGTTGTGGATGATCAGCCATGATCACATTGAATGGCGGTGCTGGCTCAAAGGGCCGAAGGGCCTACTCTTGCACCTATTGTCTATTGTCTATTGTCTATTGACAGCACCCGTAGTCAGGATCGAACCTGGGTCTCTGGTGTTGTAAGGCAGCAATTCTACCGCTGCACCACCATGCCACCCCTGAGTCATTGTTGTGTGGAAGATTATGGTCGAGGCATCTGCATTTTCCTCCCTTATTTTCTTCAGTAACCTCACATGTATCCCATCTGGATCAGAGGACTTACTTCCGTTAACTGTGGCTACCCTTTCTCCTATGTCATCTTTAGCCCATCTAAAATCCCACCCCCATCTGCTTTTACTGAGACTTCAGCAACATTTTCTTTCTTGCTAATGTTGTTTTGGGAAGATCCTGTCTGGTTAATTGATTATTATCAAACCGGTAACAAGGTGCATTGATGAGTCAATGTTGGGCTCCAAATTTGAGGAAGGATGTGCTGGCATTGGAGAGGGACCAGAAAAGGTTTACAAGAATGACCCTGTGCGTCTACCCGATCTTTTCCTGATGATTTTATACACCTGAGTGGTCCTCCTTGGTGTGATCAAAGCTCGTTGCTATGGGCCGTAATCCTTGCTCCCATCCCTCTCTAATGTACCAATTGTCTATGGCCCAAGCCCATGCTACCCATTCATATACAAGCATGGGGCAGCACAGTGGCGTAGCAGTTGAGTTGCTGCCTAACAGCGCCAGAGTCCTGGGTTCAATCCTCACTATGGGTGCAGTTTGTGTGGAGTTTGGACGTTCTTCCTGTGATAGCGTGGGTTTTCTCTGGGTGCTCTGGTTTCATCGCACATCCCAAAGATGTGCAGGTTTGTAGGTTGATTCGCTGCTGTAAACTGCCCCTAGCGTGTAGGATGCAATACTGGAATAACATAGAACAAGTGCCGAAGACCTTGTTTCCACGCTATATTTCTAAACTAAACTAAACTAAGCATTGACCAGACCTATGTACACTCCTTGGGGTCGAGGACAGTGTCGCCACTG
Source organism: Malacoraja senta (assembly GCA_038087875.1). Lineage (NCBI taxonomy): Eukaryota > Metazoa > Chordata > Chondrichthyes > Rajiformes > Rajidae > Malacoraja > Malacoraja senta. The sequence goes on along the minus strand of CM075978.1, from coordinate 122,266,080 downwards.
CAGTCTGTGAATGCTTGCATCGACTCTGATATGCCCATCCCTGTTAGATAAGATTCACAACCCCTAAGGGTTGCCTCGAAGTCCCAATGAACAAAAATATAATCTCCTGCAGACCACAGCAAGTAACTGAAGATAAAAGTGAAAGATGAAATCTTGGGCTTTAGAAATACTGTATGGAATTCTGCTGAACCCTGGTACAGTATTTTCTTTTAAAGCCATCGGGAATATGAAGGCTTTTGAAATTTGTAACACTTGGATTGTATTAACCTGTGGTGTGTCAGGTCATTCATTCAAGTGGAACGAAAGACAGATATGTATTTCCTCGTGCCTTTGATGTCCTTCTGGCACTTTGCAGATGCTGAAGTACTTTTGAAGTGTTTCAGTGTTTTAATGTAGGAAAGCAGTTGGTTAATCTCTGCACACAATCTACCATAAACAACATCCTGATGATGATCAAGCAGCAGTTTTAGTGAGTGCTGCTGATGGAGGGGGTAACTCCCCTGCGCTTCATCCAAGTGGCACCATGCAAACACTCACATTGAAGGTATATACCCGATGGGCCAGATGTCATTAAGCTAGAAAGGATACAGGAAAGGTGGCACAGTGACGCAGCAGTAGAGTTGCGGCCTCATAGCGCCAAATACCCTGGCTGAGAATGCCTGTCTGTGAGGAGTTTGTACGTTCTCCCCTTGACCGTGTGGGTTTCCACCGGGTGCATCAACTCTGTTTTCCTCTCCAGAGATGAGGGAAACAGCTGAGTATTCACCTGCTGAATATTTGCACCATTTTCAATTTTATTTTCTGATTTCCAGATAATGTGCTGGGGAAAAAAACCTTTTCATATATTATCATGTATTTTCATGTATGGTAGCATTCTCACTTTTGAAGCAAAACCCCCCCAAAAAGTTTAATCGCAAGATATTGGCAGGACTCGAGGGCCTGAGCTATAGGGAGAGGTTGAGCAAGTTAGGACTCTATTACTTGGAGCGCAGGAGGATGTGGGGTAATCTTAGAGGTGTATAGGATCATGAGAGGAATAGATAGGGTGAATGAACATAGTTTTTTACGCAGGATAGGTGAATAATGAATCAAAGAATATAGGTTTAAGGTGATAGTGGCAAGGTTTCATAGGAACCGAAGGGCAACTTTTTTTACACAGATGGTGGGTATAGGAACAAGTTGCCAGAGTAGGAGTTGAGGTAGGTACTATAACAACATTTAAAAGACATTTGGACAGGTAATGGATAGAAAAGGTTTAGAGGGATATGGGCCAAACGCAGGCAAATAAGACTAGAATAGATGGGGCATGTTAATCGGCATGGACGAGTAGGCTGAAGGGCCTGTTTCCATGCTGTATGACCCTTTCGGCTAATTTTGATTTTCATGTATGGTAGCAATCTCACTTTTGAATCAAAACCCCCCTGCAAAAGGTGGAAGCACATCATTCTGGTTGCTAGTCTGGAACTGTTCAGAAGAAGATAGCAGGCTGCCAATGGACAATTTCAGGGGTATTCCAAAAGCTGTTACTAATTTGCATCGTCAATTGTCATCAGTGAAAGAAAAGTTCTCTTTTAGGCAATTCATTTCCAGCAGTCACAATTACAGTTACTGTGATAAATCACAAGGCTATGGCAATGTAGGCATGTTCCATTTATCCAATCATATACAGCTAACATCAGGACTTCTTTCTCTCAATGAGCAGATGTTTGGAGAGATGTTTCTCTTCAAATTAGCAAGACCTGTGCAAAACTCAAACTCATGGCTGATGTGTTTGAGGAGGTTGCCAGGTCTCGAGAGCCTGAGCTATAGGGAGAGGTTGATCATAATCATAACCATACTTTATTAGCCACGTATGTTTTGCAACATACGAGGAATTTGATTTGCCATACAGTCATACCAATAAAAAGCAACAAAACACACAAAATACATTTTAACATAAACATCCACCACAGTGACTCCAACCACATTCGTCAATGTGATGGAAGGCGAAAAAAAAGTTCAATCTCTTCCCTTCTTTGTTCTCCCGCGGTCGGGGGCCCCGAGCCTTCCGTTGACAGGACGATCTTGCTCCTGTAGCCGGAGGTCGGGCCCTCCGCGTCGGGGCGGTCAAGCTCCCGTATCAGGCTAGGGCTTTATTGCTTGGAACTCAGGAGGATGAGGAGTGATCTTATAAAGCTTACAAAATCACAAGAAGAATAGATCGGATAAATGCACAGAATCTTTTGTCCAAAGTAAGGGAATCGTGAACCACAGGACATGGGTTTAAGATGAGGGGGGAAAGATAACCTGAGGGGTACCTTTTTTGCACAAATGGTGCTGGGTGTGAGGAATGAAGCTGCCGTAGGTGGTAGTTAAGGCAGGTACTATCACAACTATCACTGTCACAAGATTAAAGAAACATTTTGACAGGTACATGGATAGGGGAGGTTTAGGGGGATATGGGCCAAACACAGGCAAGTGGGACTAGTATGGATGGGACATGTTGGTTGACATGGGCAAGTTCGGCTGAAGGGCTATTTTCCACGCTGTATGACTCTATGATCTATTATTCGCTCTCAACCCCATTCTCCTGCCTTCTTCCCATATCCTTTGACACCCTAACTAGTCAAGAATCTATCAATTTCTGCTTTAAAAATACCCAATGACTTGGTCTCCACTGCCATCTGTGGCAATGAATTCCACAGATTCATCACCGTAGCTAAAGAGATTCCTCCTCATCTCTATTCTAAAGGTAAGTGTTTTTATTCTGCGGCTCTGCCCTCTGATCCCAGACTCTCTCACTACGGAAAAGGTCCTCTCCACTTCCACTCCATTTCAGAGACTAGAGTCTGAGAGGGGAAAAGTTTAAAGGAGATGAGCGAGGCAAATATTTTTACACAGCAGGTGGTGGGTGCCTTGAACGTGCTGTCAGGGGTTGTGGTAGCTAGGTATGATAGCTGTTGATGTGGTGTTTAAGAAGCTTTTAGACAGACACATGGATATGCAGAGAATGGAGGGATATGGATCATGTGCAGGGAGAGGAGATCAGTTTAACTTGGCATCATGTTCGGCATGGACGTTGTTGGCTGTTCCTGCGATGAAATGTTCCATGGCCAATCAGTGCAGATTCAGTGTATTGAGACGGTTTTCATTTGTGGTCTGATCTGACTATTTGGAAAGGGGTGGTACAGTGTGCTGCATGCAATCATTTTAAACCACATCATTTTCTTTAGTTTTGTTTTTAGTGTAGTTTAGTTTATTGTTATTTGTACTGAGGTACAGTGAAAAGCTTCTTTTTGTTATGTGCTATGACAGATGGGTGAAAATAATCGACTGGTTTTAAATTGAAAGTGTAGATGAAATCAGAGGTAGGAAATAGTAAAGCCCTTCATGGCTCCATTTAATCCAACACCCATAATTATATGGCCTTAACAACTGCGGATAAAAGAGTCCTCGCCCTATTCTGCAGTTGTATTGGGCTGTAGCAGGTCTCATTAAGGACATCCTTGTGGAATTGCAGGTGTCCCTTGTGTTTTGAATTTTTAGTTTAGAGATACAGCACAGAACCAGGCCCTTTGGCCCACCGAGACCACACCAATCATTGATCACACGTTCACACTAGTTCCATGTTATTCCATTTTCACATCTACACACAATGGGGCCGATTAACCTACAAACCCGCACATCTTTGGGATGTGGGAGGAAACCGGAGCACCGGGAGGAAACCCCCACAGCTACAGAGAGAACATGCAAACTCCACACAGACAAATCCCAAGGTCAGGATCTAACCCGGTTCTCTGGCGCTGTGAGTCAGCGGCTCTACCAGCTCTACTGACTGCCCTTAATTTATATTAACATTCAATGACATCAGACTTTTCAATGGTGAGAAAGTTGAGACACACTTCAATCTCCCCCCTGTCTCGTGATTTCCCCTTGAGTGGGTATCTAGAGAGGGACTTCTGGCGAGAACGCTGGATGGCCTCCCACACCACTCTCTGCTGCCTGTGGCATCCTGCTGATGACCCATGGTTAATTTTCATGTCATTTTCCTAGCATTCATAAATGTCCTGTATGTGTGTGGAACATTTCAAGGTAAAGTCAATTGCAGCTGTGCCACAATACATATATGGATTAACAAGAGAGATTATTATTATAATTCAGCTTGAGGAGATTATTCCATTTTGGGATATGTTTCATGTGCAGGAAGCTGATATCAGACTGAATGTGCTCTGTGTTTCTGCGTGTTAAAGTTGTAGCAGTACTGATGCAAGCTTATTAAGAAATAATTTTCATATGCCTGTTGGGAAATACTTTAGTCAAGTAAAATAACACTAATATATCAGTTTTCAATTAACATAATAAATCACTGAAATGATTTTTTTATATGCATTTCTTACAATTAGAATTTTGTCATATCTTGGCTAAATAGAAGAAAATCTTTGAATCATCTGACCTCAGAACATTACGTATTTTAGCAATCTCTTTCAGCAGCATTAGATTACAGCAGCATTGGTGAATGTGTCCTTTTGCAGGACTATTAAGCCATTATCATATCTGTCTGCTGGAGAGAGTTGTCCTGATTTTAGTTTAATTTAGTTTTGAGAGTGGAAGCAGCCCTTCGGCCCACCAAATTCACACTAACCATCGGCCTTCCGTACAGTAGTTCTATGTTATCCCACTTTTTGCATCCTACAAACTAGGGACCTTTTGCAGAAGCCAATTAACCTACAAACCACGTCTTTGGAGTGTGGGAGGAAACCAGAGCACCCAGAGAAAACCCACGCAGTCACTGGGAGAATGTGCGAACTCACCCGAGGTCAGGATTGAACACGGTCTCTGGCGCTGTGACGCAGCCAATCTAGTGCTGTGCCACTGTTCCACCTGATGTCCTGGTCGACGTTCTTCAGATATCAACACCAAGAGAATAGTCCTGACCCTAAATGTCTGAATTCTTCAGATACCAATGGCATGAAAATATTAACGCCAAGAGAATATGTCCCGACCCGAAACATCGCCTATCAATTCCCTCGGTAGATGCTGCCTGATCCACTGTTACTCCAGCAAATCTGTATTTTGCACGTTCACCCTGTGGCCGCGTGGATTTTCTCCGGGTGCTCTGGTTTCCTCCCACATTCCAGAGACATACAGGTTAATTGGTAAAAGAGTAAACTGTCCCGAGTGTGTAGGAGAATACTGGTGCACAGGGTGATTGCTGGTCCACGCAGACCCAGTGCGTCGAAGGGCCTATTACCGCGCTGTATCTCTAAAGTCTAAAGAACTATCTAGCATGTGAGAGTATGCCAGACTTTAACACATACCTCCTACCCGGTGTGGGGGTGGGGTGGCCTTTTATCTCCATTATATTTTGACACTGCCAACAGGGGGGTAAAGAGTTCACTCCCTCCCTTGGTGCACCGTGACTGGGTTTATGCAGGCTATAGTTAAGTGCAGGTACATGAGAGGTTGTTGGATAGTCGCATAGTGGGGCCGCTGATACTGATGTCCTGAGAGAGTGCAACAGGGTCCCTCACACACCATCTTAAATACTCTGTGTCGGAAAGAACTGCAGATGCTGGTTTAAATCGAAGATAGACACAAAATGCTGGAGTAACTCAGCAGGGCAGGCAACATCTTTGGACAGAAGGAATGGGTGATGTTTCAGGTCGAGACCCTTCTTCAGACTGATCTGAATTAGTAATTAGTTACTCTATGTATCTAATTAGTATTAGAAATTAATTATTCTATGCCAGGGATTGCCGTGGGTTCCCTATCCAACACTCTTCTATGGAACTGGTGCGCCACAATACTGAGCTACATTCTGCACTCCCTATCTTTCTCTTTGTTCTACCTATTGTACTTGAGTTTGATGTAATTATATCTATGGATGGTAATCTAATCTGTTTGGATAGCATGCAAAACAAAGCTTTTCATTGTACTTCGGTACATGTGACAATCTATCTATACATAACTAAAACTCTGATCTTGTGCTCTTCCGGTTTGCGCAAAAACGGTACATGATAATGCTATGATTTTTCATCAGCTCACTCACTGTTCGCCTGTGCTGTGAGTGCAACAAGTTTCGTTCTGATCGGTAGTATATTGTAAAAGTTAGCGAAGTTTAAATATCGTAAAAACCACGCGCGCGGTGATCAATCTCCTCTCCTGCCAGTCAGTGCCACGCGGATTGGTCTCTTCTCCCGTCACTCCCCAGGGTGGTCCGCCCCTTCCTGCACCATCGCATCTTTACTGGAGCTGAGGGACGCTGCGGGTGGCTGCGAGGTCTCACCTGGACACAATTTTCAGAGGGACCGGAAGCGGCCCGGCGCGGAGATATCGCCAAACGGAAAGCGAAGAGTCTGATCCCGGTGGAGGAGAGCGTCCAGCGCCTGCTGTGAGTCCCAAACGCACCGCCATAGCAACGCCCTGCAGCTCCAGCCCCTTCCCCTCTGGTCCCCCTTGCTGGCTCCTGCCCCCCTCCCCCATGACACCCCCCTCTCCCCCATGGCTCTTCCCTCCTCTTTTCTCCGAGCTCTCCCCCCACCCCCATTGTGGGAGGAAGGGAGTGACTGAGGGTAGGGGAAAGGAGAGGGAGAGAGAGGTGAGGGAGGGATTGGGGGAGGGGAGGAGGAGAGGGGAAAGAAGAGGGAGGGTGAAGAGAGAGTGCTTGGGAAGAGGGGAAATGAGCTGTGCCGTTGGGGGCCTATGGGTGAGTGGTGGAATATTGCGTTGGGGGCCCAAGCCTCCTGTGTGACAGGGACCCAACGGGTCCCACTTAGTCTAGTAATTAACCTAAATCTAAACCAGTTGAACAGGCAAGGGATAGAAGGATACAGTGGACAGCACAGTTTTAGTTTAGCTTATTGTCACATGTACTAAGGTACAGTGAAAAGCTTTTGTTGCATGCTATCCAGTCAGCGGAAAGGCAATACATGATTACAAGTAGACTTGTTGCCTTATAGTGCCAGAGACCCGGGTTTGATCCTGGCTTCTGTCAGTAGGGAGTTTGATGATGTCAGTAGAGAGTTTGCACGTTTCTCCCCGTGACTGTATGGGTTTTCTCTGGGTGCTCCGGTTTCCTCCCAGATGTACCGGTTTGTAGGTTAATTGGCATGGTAAAATTGTAAAAATTCCCCGTAGTGATAGTATTAGTGTACGGGGTGATCGCTGGTCAGCGTGGACGAGGTGGGTTGAAGAGCGTGGTTACTCGCTGTATTTCTAAAGTCTAAAGATACCATCTTGGTGCCGGAAAATGGGATTTGCGAAGTTGGGCAAAAAGCTGAGGTGGCTGAAGGGCCTGTTTCTATGCTCACTGACTCTCTGCTCCCATTGTTCATTTTGTATGATAACCGTTCATTTTGTCCTTTTGTACAATGTTGCTTTCAGTCCATTAAACTGCCCACTTTGACAGCGCCTCGCTCTTTTTAAACCCCTGAAGCCAAATTCTTCAACTGACTCCCAGATCCCAACAAGTAGCCAAATGGCCTGCAGAAGTACTATATTTATCATTACATTGAGTACTGTCTGCCCACCTCAGGCAAGATTGGGGCAAAACCCAGGCTCTTGCCATCAAAACCGTTCCCAAACGTGTTTATTTGACAGGTCAACCTGGAGAAGTCACACAAAATCATGTTGGTCTGTTATTTAAAGAGGAATGAGCTCTCTGATTTGCAAAAGAAAAACTCTTTATAGAACTGAAACATAGAAAAAACTGCAGAAAATAGAATGGGCAACGGTTATTACAGATTAAAATGGCATAAATATCATTTTATGCTGACAGCGAAGAGCACAAGCAGTTACCAAAGTTACCCTTTCGTGTTGGGGAGTGAAGATTCAATGATTCAATGATACTTTAATTTCACATCCTAGGTACAGTGAAATTCTTTGCTTTTGAATACAATACACAAAGTACGCATAGAGTCGCCACGTATTTGGCGTCGACAAAGTTACGAAAGTAGTCAGAGTACCGATGGTCCCCCTTTGTTCTCGGGGTCGTCCCCCTCCCCCCCTCCCCACTATGTCCATGCTGATCATTCAGTACAACACTAATCTGATTTCTGATACCCCAAATCTGGCGACTCTGTATACTGTCTCAGTGTCCTACTGCTGTACACTTGTACTTTATATGAGATGCTTATCTAGGATGTATCTAAGTATTTATGTATAGTGATACTTGTACTGAAATGCATACAAAAATGAATTTCACTACACCTCAGTACGTGACAAATAATGAACCATTGTAATCATTGGTTCGTCTCTCTACCTATTGTGCTTGAGTTTGACAATTGTATTTATGCTTGGTTTATCTGATTTGTTTGCATGGCATGCAAAACAAAGCTTTTCACTGTACCTCAGTACAATAATAAGCCTAAACCAAAATCTACTTTTGTATACATTCATCAGGTCTCCCCTCAGCCTCCTCTGATCCAAAGGATATGATCTCAGGCTATCCATCTCTCCTCAGATTCACTCCCAGGCAACATCGCAGTGAATCTCCTCTGCACCCTCTCCAGTGGTTCATTCAGTTCACGGGGAAGCTGCTGAATGCATGAAGATCCCAGGCCCTCCAACGACAGATGAGGCTTTACACTGATCCACCGAGTCACGATCCATCACAAGCTGGGCACTGGTCAAAGAAGCTTTTGACTGAAGTCACTTTGACGCACACAGTACAAGTTCCTAGAACAATGGTCCTCTAACCTATCCCCGACGACTCAGCAGGTTACAAGGAGGAAGGAGTAAAGGAAGAATAAGTAAACCTTGTTGTACAGGTCCACCACTGACTTTACAGGCCTGGATCCTGCCACCCCCCCCCCAAGGCCATGACCTTTATTGATCCGACAAAATGGATAATGCAGCAAAGCTCTGGAACCAAGGGTGCTGGAAAATCAGTGTTGTACATTGTTGCAACTACATCTGGAGCACCAGGCGCAATTTTGACCCCAGTAATGAGGTAAGGATATAGACACAAGGAAGTGCAGATGCTGATTTACATAAGAAGAAACAAAGTGCTGGAGTAACTCAGCGGGTCAGGCAACATCTCAGGAGGACATAACTAAGTGACGTTTCGGGTCTGGATCCTTCTTCAGACCAAATATTTCAGGATATACTTGACTTGGAATCAAGTGCAGGGAAGAGTTTTAGAGACAGTGTGAAAACAGGCCCTTCGACCCATTGAGTCCGTGCACATACACTAACACTATCCTACACGCTAGGGACAAGCACCTGGAGAAAACCCACGTGGTCACGGGGAGAACGTACAAACTCCATAAAGACAGCACCCATAGTCAGTATCCAATCAGGGTCTCTGGTGCTGTAAGGCAGCAACTCTGCCACTGCGCCACTATGCCACGAGATTCACTAGATTAATTATTGGTATATGGGAGACTCCTTGTGAGGAAGGTATCAGTATTGGATTATTATTGTCACATTACAGCGAAAAACTTTGTTTTGTGTGCTATCCAGGAAGATCATACCATACCATACCATACCATACCATACCATACCATACCATACCATACCATACCATACCATACCATACCATACCATACCATACCATACCATACATTCATACCATGAATGAATAAGTTCATGAATGAATGAATAAGTTTATTGGCCAAGTATTCACATACAAGGAATTTGCCTTGGTGTTCCGCCCGCAAGTGACAACATGACATACAGTGACAGTTAGGAATGACACATAAAACATTAAACATTAATAATAAAACATTATCGATTAAACATGTGAATTAAATAAAATACCAGAGCAAAAGGAGGCTACAGATCTTTGGTTATTGAGTAGAGCTCCTACTCATGGAAAAAAAGCAGTTTTTATTTCTGGCTGTGGCCGCTTGACAGTCCGGAGTCGCCTTCCTGAGGGAAGTGATTCAAAGAGTGTGTGGCCAGGGTGAGAGGGGTCAGAGATGATCTTACCCGCTTGATTCCTGGCCCTTGCAGTGTTCAGTTCATCAATGGAGGGAAGGTTGCAGCCAATAACCTTCTCAGCTGATTGGACGATTCCCTGCAGCCTCACGGATGTCATGCTTGGTGACTGAGCCAAACCAGACCATGATGGAAAAGGTGAGGACAGACTCTACGATGGCCATATAGAATTGGACCATCATTGCCTGTGGCAGTTTTTGCTTCCTCAGCTGCCGTAGGAAGTACATCCTCTGTTGTGCCTTTTTGATGGTGTGACTGAGTTGATGGTGGCCCCCCATTTAAGGTCCTTGGAGATGATGGTTCCTAGGAACTTAAAAGACTCCACAGATGTGACTGTGGCGTCGTTGATGGTGAGTGGGTGAGGGGAGGGGGAGCTCTCCTAAAGTCTACTATCAATTCCACTGTCTTAAGAGCATTGAGCTCTAGGTTGTTGCAACGGCACCAGGACGCCAGCTGTGACACTTCCAGTCTGTAGGCAGATTCCTCCCCATCCTGGATCAGTCCAATCAGGGTTGTGTCGTCCGCAAACTTGAGAAGCTTGACAGAGGAGTCAGTGGAGGTGCAGTCATTTGTGTAGAGAGAGTAGAGGAGAGGGGAGAGTACGCTGCCTTGCGGTGCTCCTATGCTGAGGGTCTGTGGGTCCGAGATGTGCTTTCCCAGCCTCACATTCTGTTTCCTGTCTGTCAGGAAGCTGGTGATTCACTGACAGAGGGGTTCAGGAACATACATGGTAGGTCAGAAAGAGAATTCGTGCAGAAAATAATGTTACAGCTACAGAGAAAGTGAAGATGAAAAAAAGTGTAAGGGCTGCAACAAGATAGATTGGGAGATCAGAAGTTCATTCCCTAGCATATAAATGAGCATTGGATCCTAAGCATAGGATGAGAGGTACACCACTAGTCACAGACTTTCACTATTCGGTAAGATTCAATGAGGTCCCCCCTCAATTTTCTGAAGAACACTTGAAGTAGCATTTATAAAGACCAGCTTTAGTTTTTATGTTAATTAAACTAATTGATGAACATAGATTCATAAATTGATAAACATAAATTAAAACATAATAATAAAGAACAAATGCCCTCAAATTGAGGATTACAGTTCAAAACAGAAAGGTTATGTGCAGAAGGAGAGGGGCACCATAGTGGCGCAGCGGTAGAGTTGGTGCCTTACAGTGCCAGAGACCCGGGTTCGATCCTGATTACGGGTGCAGTTTGTATGGAGTTTGTACGTTCTCCCTGGACCACATGGGTTTCCTGCGGATGCTCCGGTTTCCTCCCACACTTCAAAGATGGGGGTTGTAGGTTAAAGGGTTATTCTAAATTGAAAATTGTCCGTAGTGTGTAGGAAAGTGCTAATGTAGAGGGTGATCATTGGCCGGCGCAGACCCAGTGGGCCGAAGGGCCTGTTTCCACGTTGTATCTCTAAAGTCTAATGTAAAGAGCTGGGAATGTTCATTTTCCTTGCTTTCTTGGATAGCACAACACTGAATTGGTTTATTTTGCTCAAATGGAAATATAAGAACAGATTGTAGCCTCAGGCAATTGAGATAAACATAGTTGTCTCATTGATTTGACAGCAGTGTTTGCATAAGACTAAGAGCAAATGTTCTGAGGCAAAAAGTGCCTGCTCAAATACTTGTCATGACCCACAATGCCCTTCACCCAAAATGTAGAAACAACCTCCATCCTAGTCATTTAACCAGTTTTACAGTTCTCCACATCGTACTCTTGAGATCACACCTTCCCCAGCCAACAAGTGGCCAACAAGCACCACCCTGCCTGAGGTCATATGCCACCGGCCCTGATTTGTCGTGGCCTTTTCTCGCCTCCAGTTCATTCCCCCCACTCCCTACTTTCAGTCTGTAGATGGATCCCGACATGAAAAGTTTCCCATCCTGTTTAGTTCAGTTTGGTTTGGAGAGGCAGCGTGGAAACAAGCCTTTCGACCCACTGAGTCTGCACCGACCAGCGATCACCCTGTACACTAGTTCTACCCACACACTCGGGACAATTTACAGAAGCCAATCAACCTACAAACCTGCACGTCTTTGGAATGTGGGGGGAAACTGGAGCACACAGCGGAAACCCACACGGACACAGAGAGAACGTACAAACTCTGTACAGGATCGAACCTGGGTCTCTGGCGCTGTAAGTCAGCAACTCTACCTCTGCATCACTGTGCTGTCCTTTTTCTCCAGAGATGCTGCCTGACCCGTTGAGTTACTCCAGCACTTTGTGTCTATCTCTGCCCTTCACCAATCCCGATTCTACAGGTAATGGGGGATGTGCAATCATTCACACAGCGAGATTCTACGACCTGTAATGCGTTATAGGATATAGAACAGTACAGTACAGGAACGGGCCCTTCAGCCCGTAATGTCCATGTCGAACATGATGCCAAATAAAATGATCCCATAATCCTGTACAGAGTCCATACCCCTCTATTTCCTGCACTTCCATGTGCCTATCTAAAAGCATCTTAAATGTCACTATCGTATGTCTCCACCACCACCCCTGGCAATGTATTCCAGGCCCCCACCACTCTGTGTAAAAAACATGCCCCGCACATCTCTGTTAAGCTTTCCCCCTCTCATCTTATAGCTATGCCCTCTAGTGTTGGACAATTCCACTCTGGGAACAAAGTTCTGAGTGTCTACCCTATCTATGCCTCTCATCATTTTATATATTTTTATCAAGTCTCCCCTCATCCTCCGACGTTCAAGAGAAATGGTATCTGATGTGAGAGAACTAGATAAATGTCTGCAAAGTAGATATCTGATGAGTATGGCTCTTGTGAAGAGACAGCACAGGAATAAATGGCTGAATGGCCTTGTGGTGTCTTGTGAAACTCCAAGATGCTGAATCACTCAGTAATTGAACTATAAGCATTGAGTAGGAGTCTGTCGTTGGGTCCCTTGACAATTGCGAATTGTAATTTGTCCCTAGTGTGTAGGGTTGTGCTAGTGTACGGGGTGATTGCTGATCAGCATGGACTTGGTGGGACAAAGGCCCTGTTTCTACGCTGTATCTCTAAACTAAAATAAACTAGTAAGATTAAATGAGAACTTACCAGTTTGAAGTTTGATCTTTATTTTATGAGGAGTTACGATGAGGGATTACGTGAAGAGCCCGTCAGCACGCATGCGCATCAACCTTCAAAGCAGCGGTGTGGAGTCACAGACAGGAACCGATTGACCCGAGAATAGTAAGATTCAAGACACTAGAAATACCAGTTAGCTTTATGAGGAAGGGTTTGGGAGTGGAGGGCACGTAATCCCTCATCGTAACTCCTCATAAAATAAAGATCAAACTTCAAACTGGTAAGTTCTCGTTTAATCTTACTATTTTACTTTGGAGTCACGTGAGTGACTACGTGAAGATTTTAAAGCTCTGTGACTCCATGCCGTGGAACGAATCCATGCGTCACACACTGTATAGTTGACAAACGAAGAATGGAAACTGTTCAGTCATGGTATACGAACAGTAACAATTTAATGAAAAACAAAATAAAACAACAGTGGTCACCTCTCTACCCGAGAGGGACTATGCAATAGAACTTAAAACTGAGTTAGCAAACACGCTCGTTCTCGCTAAAGGTTTATTATAAAACATCGGGAACGTGCGTGCTGAGGACCACCCTGCGGCCGACAGAATCTGGTCCAGTGGAACGTCCATGCTTCTTGCTGCGGACGTAGCTGCAGCCCTGGTGGAATGAGATTTGAACATTTTAGTATCGACACCTGAATGGGCTAGAACTAGTTTGAGCCACCTGGAAATGGTCTGGGTAGAGACACTCTGTGTGGCTTCTTATGGCTGATTAGTAGTGCTAGCTCTGAACCTCTAAGCTCTTTGGTAACTTTGATATATTGCCTGAGGTAACGAACTACACACAACTCGGGATCCAAAGGATATGCTATGAACTGTAATTTAAGCCCTGAGGACCCTGGTCTACTTTGTTTAATGTTGTCGTAAACGAAAAAGGTGAACCCACTGTCCGAAGTGAGCATACTATCCAACCGTAGCTTTTGCAAGGATTGGACCTTCTGAGCCAACACTAAAGCCATCAGCATGACCACCTTGTGCGTCAGCTGGAGTAGAGACAGGGAAGAAAGTGGAGCCCATGAACGTAGTGATTTAAGAACCACCCCTACATCCCAAATTTCTGTGTATCTGGGCCTGGGAGGGTTAGAATTGAAAACTCCCTTCATGAACTTAGAAATTAATGGATGCGAGCCCACAGCCAGTTGTTGTGAATCTGAATGTAAATATGACGAAAGCACACTCCTGGCACTATTTATTGCACTATAACTTAATCTCTCATCGTGGTATAAATGTGAGAGAAACTCCAGAACATGTGTGATATGCACTTCGTCATACAATATATCGTACTGTGCACAGAACAATTCCCATTTCCTGACATACAATGCATATTGTTTCTGTGTACTGTTTCTCCATGCCGCAGTTAAAACATCCACCGTACGCTCAGCTAGTCCCAGTCCAAGGAAAGGTCTTCTCAAAACCTGCAAATTAACAAATTGAGTCAACCATGCAGAGGATGCACTTCACCGGAACTGGGGTTAGTCAACAACGACTTGTGTTTGGGTATCCTGCAAACTGGTTGTACCACCATGCCGAGAACAAGCGGGTACCATGGCTGAGTGGGCCAGTCAGGGACTACCAGAATGCCAGAGGCAGAGTCCTGCTGAATCTTTTGCAGACAGTGAGTGACAAGGCAGAATGGGGGGAATGCGTAGAAAAACATTCCTCCCCAATGTAGTGAGAACGTGTCTACAGCTACAGCCCCTGGGTCTGGTTCCCACGAAACATAGTTAGGTAACTGATGGTTTAACCTTGAAGCGAACAAATCCATATCCGGTGTTCCGTACCTAGAAATAATGTTCTTAAATATTCTATGATTCAACATCCATTCTGTGTTGTCATTGAATTTACGTGACCTGGTGTCCGCCACTGTGTTGAATCTACCTTGTAGGTAAATTGCTGAAACCCAAATATTCCGAATAATGCACCAGTGCCAAATGAGGTTTGCCAATTTATCACAGGATACTGACTTGATACCACCCATGTGATTTATGTAAGCTACAGCAGTAGTATTATCTATCTGTAACAACATGCAGCTGCTGCATGTGTGCACAATAAGCTTTCGGACCATAGAAGGCTGCAAGCAACTCCAAATAGTTAACCCCATGCACCTGTAGAAAAGATAGTTCATGCACAGTCCATCTGCCACCACAGCTAGAAAGGGTGTCAGTGGCTCCCCAACATAAAGCACTTGCATCAGTCTGTAATACCATTGAATGGTTTTCAATTGAAACATTGCCAGAACAATGGTCAAGATTAGTAAGATTAAACGAGAACTTACCAGTTTGAAGTTTGATCTTTATTTTATGAGGAGTTACGTTGGTGATTACGTGAAGAACCCTGTCAGGGCGCATGCGCGTCAATCTTCAAAGCAGCGGTATGAAATCACAGACAACACCATAATTGAAGTAACATATTAAGATGATCAACATGAGAACTACCATTATGACCTTTTTTCTATGAGAGAGGGTTGGGCGTGGCGGGCACGTAATCACCAACGTAACTCCTCATAAAATAAAGATCAAACTTCAAACTGGTAAGTTCTCGTTTAATCTTACTATTTTACTTCGGAGTCACGTGAGTGACTACGTGAAGATTTTAAAGCTCTGTGATTTTTATGCCGCAGATCAAAATCCCGGCTTCTCACTGCATCGATTGACTGAGTATCATCAATAATGCTGTAAACATGACATTGCATATCATGCAAAAACAAAACAGTTTTATTTTTGGTCATAAAACAACCAATAAACCCTCTTAATGTAGGGCAACAAACGAAACAGAATGAAACAGTATTGAAAAACAGACTTTAAACAATAGCAACAGCACTCAATATTGAGTTGGCAAACAGCCCTCCATCGGCAATCGGCCGATGGTAGTATTGCTGAAACACAAGTTCATTTTTCCAACCTGCGGCTTTTAATATATGGTCGATGGGAACGTCCATCGTCCTGGCCGCGGATGTTGCTACTGCGCTAGTGGAATGAGATGTAAACACATAAATGTTAATTCCTGCCTGAACCAACTCTTGCTTTAACCACCTTGAGATAGTCTGAATTGCCACTCTTTTATGTTGGCTTCTTGTAACTGAGAAATAATCCTGTTTCTTCTTGTCTTAAAGCCCTTGCGGCTTCAATGTAATGTAACAAATGTGTCCTTACACATAAACATGGAGCTGTAGGATATGCTGAGATCACTATGTTAAGACCTGTCACACCTGGCCTGCTTTGTTTGAGCAGGTCAGAAATATAAAACAGAACATTCTGTGTATTCACTTCCATTCTCTCGAACTGAAGTTTTTGGAAAGTCCCATTTAAAAAAAAAAATTTTTCATAAGTCATATACTGTTTTTGAGTACTGTTTCTCCAGGCTGCAGTGAGTATATCCACCGTTGGCCTAGAAAGTCCTCGACCAATGTAAGGCATTCTTAAAACCTGCAAATTAAAAGATCCATACCATCACATAACGGATGAACTTAATGCGTTACTGGATGCTCCAGCAAATTCCTACTGTTTGGAATCAGCAAAAAGAGGTTGGATCGCTATCTGTAACATCAAAAGAAACCATGGTTGAATCAGGCAATTTGGTATCACCAAAACCCCTGAAGCGGCATCCTGCTTGATTTTCTCAAACACCGACCTATGAGGCAGAATGGTGGGAAAATGTACACAAACATATCATCCCAATTTAGTGAAAAAGCATCAATTGTCACTGCCCCTGGATCTGGTGCCTATGAAACATATTTTGGCCTTCCATATAGAAGTACTATGTTCTTGAACACATCCTGGTTCCACATCCACTCTGTGTTATGATGGAATTTTCATGAGCTGCCATCTGGTACTACATTAAGTTTCCCTGGCAGATAGATAGCTCCAATCCAAATCTCTCTATCTCTACTCCAGGTCCAATTGTATTTGCCAACCTGTCACATGATAACAATTTGATTCCACCCATGTGATTCATATCAGCAACTGCTGTAGTGTTGTCTATTTACACTGCACATGCAAACTAGTTTAGTTAGTGCCATAAGCCTCGAGTCCATCAAATACTCTTGGTTAATTCCCCATGTTTGCAGAAGCAATGTTCATCTGTCTCCACCGCTGGATCTTGTATCAGTAGCACCCTACCCAAGTGCTCTGACATCTCTCTGCAAATCATGGAAGCTTGGTCCAATAACACTTTGGAACTACTTGTGGACACATGCTGAATCCACCATTGTACATCAGCAACAGCCTCTATTGATAGAAGCATAGGTCTATTATAATGACCCCAATGTATCCTCAATGCTTGTTCCTTTGACCTTCGTAATTGTAGATAATAAAGTGGCCATATTGAACTGCTGGAAATGCTGCCAGCCATTACCACAGCAGTCTTGTCACCTGGCTAATTGAAGGCTGTGTGTTAGCAATTAACTTGATATAGCTCTTAATTAGCTCTACCCTTTTTTGCCTGGGCAAGGTCACAATGATGTTGATTAAGTCCATTGTGAACCCCACTAGTCAATTTGTGTCACAGGTATAAATTTAGATTTCTCAGAATAGCTTATAAAGCCCAATTAAAAATTGGTTTTTACCAACTGCCACTGATGCTTCAGCTGTTTCCTTTGATTGTCCTACAATCAAGATATTATCTAGCTAAGCAATAAGCACATGACCTTGACTTCTCATCATGCCTAGAATAGGTTTTAACAACTTTGTAATCCCTCTAGAAGCTGAAGACAAACCATTAGGCAGTGGATTGTATTGGCATAATTCCCATCCAGCTGAATTTTAAATCTTCTATCCTGCAAATGAACAGACACTGAATCCGCATCTTTAAGATCTCCTTCACAAACGTTTCCATCTTAAAATGTCTATACCGTACAAAAGGGTTAAGCCTATTCAGGTCTGTATAATTCTGCTTCCCCCCCATCCTTTTTTGGTCTGGGAAAGATATTGGACACAAACTGATGGCTTTGGTAAACTGCCTTAGCAATTACACCTTTATTACATAAGGTTGCAAGTTCCAGCTGAACTTCCAATTGTTCAGTGATACTGAAGTCAAACTCCTTTTTTGGAACATGTTGCATGGGTAAATCAGAATTTGCATTTAAGCTTTATTCGATGCCCTTGAATAACCTTCAGTATAAACATATCTGAGGTAAACATTTAATTGTATCACATTAGATCTGTCTACATGAGAACCAGACCCTCTTACCTCCTTACCACCTGGCATTCTTCCCCGGCCTCGAGCTGGATATCTCACCCCCGTGGCGGTGCTACAGCCGAACGCCAACTGCGCTGCCGTCTTAGCCTCCTCCTCCAGCTCCTTCACCTGCTGTGCGAAATCCTCGCCAAACAGCTGTGCCGGTTGCACTGTGCCAGGCTGGCAGAGTGAAGCATATTTATCATTGATGGTTGGTCTAATCGCATCTTGCGGAGGCAGTTGATCTCAAAGTGGGCACTCCACAATAGCGCCTTTTGTTGTAATTTGTCATGGCCTCTCCATCCACCATCCTGGCAAAGCTCGTTATACCAGATGCCAGCAACTTTAAAATATGCTGGAGCTTCACATGCTCCTGGGCTTTCATTAGTATGCCCATCTTGCCCCAATTCTTCCTGTTCCCAACAGGAACTTTTAACAGTCCACAGTTGATTGGGGCTTCATACTTCGTTACTGTCTCATCCATTGTCAGCTCCTGTAGCTGATTTGAGACTTGGTAATTTATGCTGGTGGCAAGTTCCTCACCCAGAGGCTCACCAGTGTCCGACGACATGGCAAACCGTGCTGCACATGGTGTCAGCTCTGACAGCTGCCTGCCCTCCCTTTCGAAGTCGTCGGACTCAGGGTCAGAGCGTATCTGCTCTTCTGCACTCACCTCTTGCAAAGAGGGTGCTTTCAAGCAGGCCTCTACTAGGCACTGCCAGCGGAGCCGTCCCCACGGCCTCCCGCCTGCACAACTCCTCCTGGAGTACGGCTTTATGAAGCAGACCTCTCCTAGGCACTGCCAGCGGAGCCTTCCCTAAGGCTTCCCGCCTGCACTACTCCTCCTGGAGTGTGGCTTTATTCAAGCAGACCTCTCCTAGGTACTGCCAGCGGAGCCTTCCCTAAGGCTTCCCGCCTGCACTACTCCTCCTGGAGTTGTGGCTTTATGAGGCAGACCTCTCCTAGGCACTGCCAGCGGAGCCTTACCTATGGCTTCCCGCCCACACAACTCCTCCTGGAGCGTCTCTGTGGAGCAGCCCCTGTATGAGCTGCTCCTTTTGGATAACCGCTGGGGAACGGTATCCTGTCCCCGACGGGACTCTCGTGGCCCGACTCTGCGGAGTCTATAGCCCTGACAGACTTGGCTTATGCCGACCGCCCGACTGGCGGTGGCTGTGTACCCGGCTGGGCACTTTGCCAAGTCTGTCGCCGCACCGCTACCGGCTTGCGACTCCCCCGAGGTGACAGGCTGCCTTTCAGAGACTGCACTCCCGCAGCTCTCTCTCTCCTTGTCGGCAGCAGCCTGCACCTTTTCCTTGTTCCTGTATGTGGGAGAAAACACACAGAAACAATATCTTTACTTTTCTCTAACTCCTCCAAAGTCTCCCCGACTTTCGTGGAGCTGTATTTACTCACGTTGCAGCAGGACGTCCGAGCTCCCGCTGCCGTTCGCACCAATGCGTCCAACGTAATGACGCGCATGCGCCCTGACGGGGTTCTTCACGTAGTCACTCACGTGACTCCGAAGTAAAATGAATATCCACCACTGGAGCTCATCAATTGCCTCAACCGATAATTGCATGGCCCTGTCAAAATGGCCCAAATTCATTTTAAGTGCTTGCACCTTGGATCTTTGCAATTGCTGATAATGAAGAATCCCAAATTTTACTGCTGGAAATGCAGCAACCAATTTCCCAATTAGACTTGCCACTTGTCGATTTGAAGGCAGCTGATGTGCAATCATATTGCTGCAGGACTCTATTAACTTCAATCTCTTGCCCTCGGGCAAAGTTATCATATTTGTACAATATTATCTTAAATGTACAAATACCATCTACGGAGGGTATCAGAAGAGACTGGGAACAAGAGTTAGCTATTAAAATTTCAAAGGAAAGTTGGAATGAATACTTATTAAAAGTACATAAATGCTCGATTAATGTAAGACACACTTTAATACAATTTAAAATTTTACATAGATTATATTATTCGAAAACTAAAATTCATAAAATTTTCCCAAACGTATCATCTATTTGTGATAAATGTCAATCCCAAGAAGCAACTATAGCGCACTCATTTGTCTTCTGTACAAAAATTCAAAAATTTTGGAATGAAATTTTTGAAATCTTTACAAAGTTATTTAAAACAAGACTGATACCCAAAGCAGAATGGATTATCTTCGGAATAACGGAAGATGATCCAGAACTAAATGTGTTTCAAAAGAAATTAATGGATTATGGGTTAATAACTGGAAAAAAGCTAATTCTAAAATTTTGGAAGAAGGCTCCAATACCAACTATAAATATGTGGATTTCAAATATGTTTGAAACACTACACCTTGAAGAGATAAGACTCCTCCTAGCAGGTAAACCAGATCACTTCCACCTGACGTGGTCTGCATTTATAGAATTATTACAAACATAGGGTGCAAAAGTACTTTAAAAAAATAAAAAATTGAGGTCGGGTAAGGGGGGATGATAGTTGAAGAGTTGGTATGTCCTATTTACGTGATGCTCAAAAAAAAAACATTTGTTTTTCTTTTTTTTCTCTCTCTCTTTTCTTTTCTTAGGGCCTATTTCTTAACTCTTTTTTTTTTTGTTTTTAATTTCGCTTTCATAGGGTCCTCGTCCTTTTTTTTTTTGTTGTTACATTTTCTACACTTTTCTACACTTGCACTTTTTCCTTCACTTTCTTCTCTCTTTCAATCTTTTCTTTCTTTAGCGTAAAAAAAAAAATAAAGGGAGTACATTAATTGCAAGAAGATATAAATGACGAGTATTAATGTATGTGGCTGTGATGTAATGTACTTCTAATAAATAAAAATTAAAAAAAAAAAAAAAAAAAAAGACTTGCCACTTGTCGATTTGAAGGCAGCTGATGTGCAATCATATTGCTGCAGGACTCTATTAACTTCAATCTCTTGCCCTCGGGCAAAGTTACAACCAGGTGATTGGAGTTAATAATAAATCCCAAGTAATCCATGATAGTGGATGGAGTCAACCTGGATTTTACTGGATGAATTAGGAAACCCAACTTTTCAAACACAAACTTAGTGGCTGAAACTGCCGAAATAGCTAATTCCACAGTTTTGCCTATGATGAAGATGTCATGTAGGTAAGCCATGACTATGTGCCCCTGTGCTCGTAAAAGAGCCAGTGCAGGTTTTAGTATTTTAGTGAACAGCCTAGGAGCTGAGGTCAACCCATTAGGCAGGTCTTTAAATTGCCATAACTGCCCCATCCAGCTAAACTTCAGGTACTTCCTGTGTTCTTTGTGAATAGGAACCGAATAATAAGCATCCTTGAGATCAATACATGCCATATAACACCCCCTGGAAATTAAATGTTTTGCCGTAACAAAGCTTTCTATTTTGAAATGTTTGTACTGCACAAAAATGTTTAATTGTGTTAAATCCAATATAATGCGGCACCCCCCATCCTTCTTTTCTCTGGTGAAAATATTGGACACAAACTGGTGTGGCTCATGCCTGGTTTTCTCAATTACCCTTTTTTCACACAGAGTTTCAATTTCAGCCTGGACTTCCAAATCGTTCTTTTTTGGTGGCCGATTAGGAAAAGGGGAGATGCAACGAGACCTGGGTGTCATGGTACACCAATCATTGAAAGTAGGCATGCAGGTGCAGCAGGCAGTGAAGAAAGCAAATGGTATGTTAGCATTCATAGCAAAAGGATTTGAGTATAAGAGCAGGGTGGTTCTACTGCAGTTGTACAGGGTCTTGGTGAGACCACACCTGGAGTATTGCGTACAGTTTTGGTCTCCTAATCTGAGGAAAGACATTCTTGCCATAGAGGGAGTACAGAGAAGGTTCACCAGACTGATTCCTGGGATGGCAGGACTTTCATATGAAGAAAGACTGGATAGACTCGGCTTGTACACGTTAGAATTTAGAAGATTGAGGGGGGATCTTATAGAAACTTACAAAATTCTTAAGGGGTTGGACAGGCTAGATGCAGGAAGATTATTCCCGATGTTGGGGAAGTCCAGAACTAGGGGTCACAGTTTAAGGATAAGAGGGAAGTCTTTTAGGACCGAGATGAGAAAATCATTTTTTACACAGAGAGTGGTGAATCTGTGGAATTCTCTGCCACAGAAGGTAGTTGAGGCCAGTTCATTGGCTATATTTAAGACGGAGTTAGATGTGGCCCTTGTGGCTAAAGGGATCAAGGGGTATGGAGAGAAGGCAGGGATGGGATACTGAGTTGGATGATCAGCCATGATCATATCGAATGGCGGTGCAGGCTCGAAGGGCCGAATGGCCTACTCCTGCACCTATTTTCTATGTTTCTATGTTTCTATGAATGCAAATACGACTTGGAACATGCTGCGTGGGTGGCAACGTGCCCGTAAATTCTATTTTAAACCCTTCAACACTATGCAGTATGAACAAATCAGAAGTAATCCAACGCCACTCATGCAGAAAGAAACGTAACCTACCACCAACATGCAATAACTCTACACTCAGTATGTTACAATGTGAACCAGACCCACCTACCTCCGTATTAGATGGATTCTGGCCAGTTATTTCCTTCCCCGATGTTTGGGGTTTTGGGGTGCTTGTGGACGGTAGCTGCGCATCTTCGTAGTGGGTCGACTCGGTCCTTGCCCTAAAAAAGACTTCCGTCCGGTTCTTCCCGACCTCATTGGTTGCGCAGCCGGTCTTGTGCTGGATACAGGATAAGGCTGGAAACGGCGGAACGACGACGATGACGATGGCTTGTTCCCTGGTGGAGCCCGAAGAAGCCCCACAGCCTTTGACTCCTCATCGAGGTCTTTCACCTGCCTGGACAGGTCATCCCCAAACAGCAAGTTTGGTGGCTGCACATTACTAGCTTTGCACAACCCCGCAAACTTGGGGTTGAGAACGGGACGAATGGCATTCTTCCGAAAACAATTGATCTCAAAGTGTGCATTGCACAACAATGCCATTGCGTCCCGCTGCGCATCTGATAATGTGGAGCCGTCCAGCGACCTGGCGAAAGCTGTCAGACCTGACCCCAGCAGATTCAGAATTCTCTGGAGCTTCAGTTCTTGGGACTTAATACCGCTCCCAATGTGGTTCCATATGGAACTATTTACCACCGGTACCTTCAGGGACGCACAGTTGCTGGGTGCGTTATACCGCATGGTTGTCTCCATAATGACCTGCTCCTGCAGCTGCTGGGAGACCAGATATTTGATACTTGCCACCAGCTCTTTCTCCAGCGGCTCTCCAACAAGCGACGGCACCGCAAATTTGGAAATCATTCCGGGTACCTCCGCTTCCCGCGGGTCCCGCATCGAGCGGTCGTCCCCACAGGACTCGTCTCCACTCCCATCTTCGGATGGGGAGACGTCATGCAGCCCTCCAAGAGGTGCTGCTGCGGGTTCCCGAGCCCCGCTGTGGTACGACTCCCGACCACGGAGCGCATTTTGTTGGAGCAGTCTCTCTATGAGCTGCTCTACTTGGGAAAGGCATCCAGCCAACCTTCTCACTCTGGGAGGCGAATCCACCCGGCCAGACTCTTCCGAGTCTACAGGCCTGTTGGACTTGCACTTTGCTTTCCCCCGCGGGGTATGCAAAATGCTGTCCATGGGCACCGAGCCCGAAGTCGCTGGCTGGGCCACTGACCGTACTCCCACGGTCCTCCGAAGCGGTTCTCCCTGCAGTCTTGCGAGCCTTCACCCTCGCGTTGTCCATCCTGTAACGATAAGAAGAAAAAAAAAATTCCACCGCAGCTGAGTTTTCATACTCACCTGAGGTCTTTTAAAAGGACCGCTGCTGGAGCTGCGCGCCAGCCAGCCAGTCAGCGCGCCATGCGTTAGTCGTAATGATGTGCATACGTGCTGACGGGCTCTTCACGTAGTCACTCACGTGACTCCGAAGTAAAATAAACTATGTTATAGGAACAAAATTAGGCCATTCGGCCTATCAAGTCTACTCAGCCATTTAATCATGGCGGATCTATCTTTCCCCCTCAACCCCATTCTCCTGCCTTCTCCCCATAACTCCTGATGCCCGTAGTAATCAAGAACCTGTCAATCTCCGCTGTCAATAATACCAGGATTAGCGCTCAACCAAGCAAACCAAGCCCAATGCCAAAGTAGTATCTAAGTCACCTATACACGCTTATGGTATAGGGCCATAACTAACTTCATATTCAGTAATAAGATATCTACATGTTAACAAACACACAAGCTAAATATTTAACCAAGTAACGCAATCCCAGTGCCATGTGAGAATCTAAAATGCCTTTACACAGTTAAGCTATGGGACAAAAAAACTTGGCGTGTAGTTTTGCCAGTGATTTACCCTTTACCCTTAATGATGGCAATATATCATTGGGGTTATCAAGAATCAACTGCCCTGACCTCAGGGCCAACTCTCCCCCCTGTTGGCCACAATTAGAAAGGGGCGGTCACATTTGCTTCTGCAGTTAATGCTACGCTGATGACAAAAGTTCGCTTGTAAGCAAGCCACAACTGCCTGATGGACTCAACAAACAAAATCTAACTGAGATTTCCAAGGACATATTGAAAATCTACAACATAGAACAGAGAAAAATACAGATACAAAATGCTGGAGTGACTCAGCGGGTCAGGCAGCAACTCTGGTGAAAAGGAAAAGGTGATGTTTCAGGTCGGAACCCTTCTTCATACTGGACCTTTCTGCAGATTTGAGTCTGAAGAAGAGTTTCGACCCAAAATGTCACCTTTTCCTTTTCTTCAGAGATGCTGCCTGAACTGCTGAGTTACTCCAGCATTTTATGTCTATCTTTGGTACAAACCAGCATTTGCTGTTCCTTCCTACACATAGAACAGTACAGCAGAAGAATAGGCCCTTCATTTAACAATGTCTGTCCCGAACATGATGCCATGTTTAACTAATCTTCTCTGTCTCAATGTGATCCATATCCCTCCATTCAATGTGCCTAATTAAAAACCCCGTAAATGCCACTATTGCAACAGCCTCCAAGTGTGTTCCGGGCACTCACCACCCTCTGTATAAAAAATCTTGCCCTGTATATTTCCATTAAACTCTGCCCCTCTCACCTTAAAGCTCAGGTGAGGTTTCATAGAAACATAGAAAATAGGTGCAGGAGGAAGCCATTCAGCCCATTAAGCCAGCACCATCATTCATTGCCAATCAGTATGCCTTCTCCACATACCTCTTGATTCCGCTCGCCCCAAGAGCTCCATCAAACTCTCTTTTAAATTCATCCAGTGAATTGGTCTCCACAGCTTTCCATGACAGAGAATTCCACAAATTCACAACTCTCTGGGTGAAAACGTTTTTTCTCATCTCAGTTTTAAATGGACTCCCCTTTATTCTTAAACTGTGGCCCCTGGTTCTGGACTCCCCCAACATTGGAAACATCTTTCCTGCATCAAGCTTATCCAGTCCTTTTTATAATTTTATATGTTTCTATAAGATCCCCCCCCTCACCCTTCTAAATTCCAGTGAACACAAGCCCAGTCTTTCCAATCTTTCCTCAAATGACAGTCCCGCCATCCTGGGGATTAACCTCGTGAAACCTATGCTGCACTGCCTCAATAGCAAGGATGTCCTTCCTCAAATTAGGAGACCAAAACTGCACACAATACTCCAGGTGTGGTCTCACCAGGGCCCTGTACAACTGCAGAAGGACTACTATACTCAAATCCTCTCGTTATGAAGGCCAACATGCCATTAACTTTCTTCACTGCCTGCTGTACCTGCATTTTTACTTTCAGTACCTGCATGTTTACTTTCCACCCTGGGGAAAAAGTTTCAGACTGTCTACCCTATCTGTCCCCCTCATAATTTTCTATACTTTTATCAGGTCTCCCCCTCAATCCTGTTAGCGAATGTACCTTCTGTGCAGACATTCTCGTTGGCCTACTCCACTCTCTAACCTTCCTCAGAATAACACAGATAAAGATTCAATGGTTCAATAGTGCTTTATTGTCACATTAGTAAAGGCACAGTGAAATTATTTTCTTACAAATAGTCCAGTAGAGTATCGCCATACCATCCCCGATTATCAATTGTACAGAAATAGCCTAATGATCCCTCATGCAAGAGGCGCCATGTTTTGCCGCCATTTTCCAAGTCCAGTCCACGCTCCAGTTGTTAAGAGTGATTAAGGCAAGCCCCAGGCTTCTGCGGGCCTCCAGCCATCGCCTTCCTTGATCGACCAGCAACCGACGTCCCTCTCCTCGCATGCCTATCTTTGTTCCCCGGAGGAGCCTCCCGCACCCAACCTCGAGGGCGCAGAAGGCCAGACCCTGGTTCCCTCTCCCTATCTACCTGCCTCGCTCCTCTCCCGTCGTGTCCGTCGTTGTCACTGGCTCCATTTTGTCCGCCCTCTGGTCTTGGGGGACGAGCAGTGGTGGGTCGGTGGCCTCCACTCCCAGGCTGCTGTCGGTCAGTCCACCAAGCATGGGCCGGCTTGGCAGCTCCCCCTGCAGGCCACGAACCTTCGGGTGTTGCGTTTAGTCTTGGGGAAAGATACACATTGGAAAATTAATTTCTTCAGGCAAAATTAACCTGAAGGTGGATATGATTTAAGATATATGGAGATGGGTCACTCACCCTACGATACGCTGACCTGCTCTTACAGCAGCACTATTAATGAGGAACATTCTTTATACATAACACTGCTAATGTAGAAAACAGAGCAGATAATTTGTATGCAGCAACTGTTCACGATAAAATCAATCTTCCACTGACTTGATAATCTCTTTTAATAGTGACAGTTAAGTGACAAATATTGGCCAGTGTTCTGGGGTTATTTGGAGACACATTAGACTGCAGACGCTGGAATCTTGTGCAAAATACAAAGTTGAGGGAAATGGACAGACGACATTTTGGGTCAGGACGTCATACTGACACATCATTGTGGTAGCGAGGCGGGTCAAAGAAACATAATTCATTCATTGTGCCTGCAAAAGGGATTAACTAACCGTACAAACCTCAAGGCCCTGGAAAGACACCACTGACTCCGTCTTTGCAAAATTCTCCAAATCCACTGGAAGTGTAGCACCTTTTACGCTAACATCTTTTAGGTTTAAGTCTAAGTTTATTATTGTCATGTGTACCGAGGTACAGTGAAAAGCTTTGTTTTGCATGCTATCCAATCAGATCAGATAATACTGTACATAAATGCAATCAAGTCAAACTGTTGGGGTCAGCACAGTGGCGTAGATGGTTAAGCCGCTGCCTCACTGCACCAGTGACCTGGAATCAGTCCTGACCTTGGGTGCTCTCTGTGCGGAGTTTGCACATTCTCCTTGTGACCGCATGGGTTTCCTCCATGTGCTTCTGTTTCCTCCCACATCCTAAAGGCATGCCGGTTTGTAGGTTAATTGGCCCTCTGTAAATTGCCCCTAGTGCGTAGGGAGTGGAAGAGAAAGTGGGATAACATAGAACTAATATGAAAGATTGTTGGATGATGGGCCGAAGGGCACGTTTCCCTGTTGAATCCTTCAATCAATCAATCCTGAGGTCAAAAACAGTTTTTCTTTATTAGGATCAAAGCCAAATAGTAATATTATAATTCCATTCAAAACTATGTACCAGTACAAGGACAATTCAAGACAATAAAATGCTTGTTAACATTGGGTGATTTCATATATATTAAAAGTTCATAAAAAATCTGGTCAGCATGAGTGTGTTTCAGTGCTGTATGACTCTATGACTCTAAAGTGTCAGGTATAACAAGAGATTGCAAGTCTAATCCATCAGTGACACCTAGATCACCAGGGAGTAGCTTAGATAATTCATTCACAACTAATTTCATTTACCAGAGAAACACTGGAATCACACACCAATAATGGGAACGTGTGATAAAGTGGACGTGCAGAAGTTTAAAGGTTCAATGGTGCTTTATTTGTCACATATAGAACTGCACAGTGAAATTGATTTTTTATATATTACGCAGGAATAGTCCACTGAGCCCACATACAAAAGATGCCATGTTTAGGCACCATTTTCAGTCCAGTCTGCACTTCAGTTCTTATGAGCGGTGCCTGATCCAAGCAAGCCCCAGGCTGCTGCGGGCCTCCAGCTGTCGCCTTCCTTGGAAGCGACATCTCCTTCCTCCCGCATCCTGTAGCCGAGCTTGAGGGCGCAGGAGGCCAGACCCCGGTTTCTTCTCCTACCGGCCTCGCTCTTCGCACGTCATGCCCGTCCTCGCTATCGCTGCTCACTCCTCCCTGTCTTTGGTCTGGGGGAGACAAGCAGGGGCCAGCTCGGTGTCTCCCCCTGCAGGCCGCGTCCACCACGTCCTCCGAGTAGGGGTGGTGCAAGCTAAGGATGACAGGCATCCACTCACTGAAGGGCCTCTGTTTTAATGACATCCGGTAGTTCAGTGGCACCATTACAAACAAATGCTCTTGCTTTAAATTCCAACTGAATGTAAATCTCACCGTCGCCATGGTGAGATTTGAACTTGGGACTCTGGATTTTTCAATGAGACCTCTGAAGTGCAAGTCTATTATCTCAGCGGATGTGCTGCAGAATATCTTTTCATCACTTTTCTTCCCTCGTGGAATGTGTTTTTTTAGGTTAGTTTAGAGATATAGCCTGCAAACAAGCCCTTCGGCCCACTGAGTCCAGGCCGACTATTGATCACCTGTTTAGTTTAGTTAGTTTAGTTACATTTATTGTCAAGTGTACCAAGGTACAGGGAAAAGCGTTTTGTTGCGTGTTAACCAGTCAATAGAAAGGCTGTACATGATTACAATCGAGCCTTCCACAGTGTACAGATACAGGATAAAGGGAATAACATGTAGTAAAGTCAGTAAAGTCTGATTAATAGTCTGAGGGTCTCCTGTGAGGTAAATATTGTTCCTGTTGCAACTGCTTCCTCTAGCAGCCTGTTCTGTATACCCACTACCCTCTGTGTGAAGATGTTGCCCCTCAGGTTCCTATTAAATCTTTCCCCTCTCACCTTAATCCTATGTCTTTTAGTTCTAAATTCTCCTTCTCTGTGTAAAAGACTGTGCATCCATTGTATCTATTCCCCTCATGATGAAAGCATTGATGAAAGCAATTCCCAGGACTGCTCTCTAGTTGGTGATAGGATAGTTCAGACACAGCTCGGAGGAAACTGTCCCTGAATCTGGAGCTGTGTATTTTCACACTTCTGTACCTCTTGCTTGAGGTACCTCTTAGAAGAGGGGAGAAGAGGGAGTGAGAGGTTAAGCCTGATGACCTGGCTGAGGCAGCGTGAAGTGTAGTTTCACAATTGTTCACTGTTCGCACTTGTTTTACGTTATCCCACTTTTGCGTTCAACTTACATCCGACTTGTGCAAGGGTCCATGGGATGTAATCTTACATACATTGGGGAGTGTCCGTCTATGACAATGAACTAATCTGAATCTGAATCATCTCGATTGACTCTGCATTCTTTCACTGCAGCTCTGCTCATTGCTACTTCCAAATATTTACTCTGTTCGCTTTTCAAAACCACTTTAACTTGTACATACAATGAATATTGACAGTTTTTCTGCCCAAGAGGAATGGACCGCGAGCATGTTCGTACAGAGAATTGCTCTTCATTTATGATTAATGCTCAAAGCTTGGCCAGCCATCCTGGCCAGACATTGATTTTTCCTTCATCCTTCCCTTTAATTGCACAAACACAAAGGTTATGCGCATTATTTCCCAATGTTTGCAACCAGATGAGGAAGTTCAATTTCTTAGCAACAATCCGGTGTTAATTGGAGCAAGAGTAAAGGATACTGTTTACAGTAGAAAGCAATAAAGTACGGTCTCTGATTTCCATTCAGTGTTGCTGGAACTCCTTGGTCAAATGTGCCCATCGATTCACAGGCCATGTTCCTTGATTTCAAGTAACAATGCACGACAAAAGTCACATAGCCCCTCCAGTCTGCACACCACAAAGCCTTTTGTTGATAAGAATCTCATTAAAACTCAAATTTAAAATAAATCCAATGTCAATTGCCAATAGGGGAAGAAAACTGGGGTGGCACAGTAGCACAGCGGTAGTGTTGCTGTCTTACAACTACTACCTGATCCTGACTACGGGTGCTGCCTGTACACAATTTGTATGTTCTCCCTGTGACTGCATGGGTTTTCTCTGGGTGCACCGGTTTCCTCCTACACTCCAAAGACATACAGAATAGTAGGTTAATTGGCTTCGGTAAGTTGAATAATTGTTCATAGTGTGTAGGATAGTGCTAGTGTATGGGGTGATCGTTGGTCGGCGTGAACTCGGTGGGTCGAAGGGCCTGTTTCCGCGCTGTATCTCTAATGTCTAAAGTCTATAAAAATTCTACACGTCCACCCTTTATTTGTCGGTGTTTCTCCCACAGTCCGCAAGGGCTGGTTCTAATTTCTGAATTATGCCCCTTGATCTAGATTCCCTTCAATTGCCCTTAATATCTTGAAAACCTCCATCCAAAGCATAAAGAATAGAATGATAACCACCATTTCTCAAAGGTTCAGGGAGTGATTCCTAACTGTCTAGGAAATGCACCCTTCTTCAGATGACCTGAAACGTTACCTATCCACTTTCTCCAGAGATGCTGGCTGACCGGCTGAGTTACTCCAGCATTTTATGTCTACCTAATCTAAATCTATCCCAAAGATAGACGCAAAGTGCTGCAGTAACTCAACGGCTCAGGCAGCATCTCTGGAGAAAAAGGATAGGGACCCTTCTTCAGACTGAAAGTAGATGGGAGGGAACTGGAGGTAAGAAAATGGGTCTATCTTTGATATATACCAGTAGATTCTTTCTACACTAAACCAGTCCCATTTGGAAGTGAATAGCGATGTTGCTTCAAGCAATCTCCAGGCAGTGCATGCAGCGATGATCAGCTGTTAATCAGATCTTTCCTCGCCTCTCCTTGGTGTTTTGCCAATTCTGCAGAGTTCTCGGCCCTTCCCATTATCAGCATCGCTAATGGAAACCTCTGATATAGAATTGTCAGGTGTAAACGCTTCCTGCTTCTAGAGGTGGTGCTGTAACACTTCAATTACCGCCTTCCTGAACGTCAGTCTATACTGCAGAAAATCCCCAGGCAAACCTCCCATAATTGCTTCAAAACCTTCTATTTCAAGAAATAAAACCATGAGGTAAACATGTGGAG
The DNA here is from genome assembly GCA_038087875.1 of Malacoraja senta. NCBI lineage: Eukaryota > Metazoa > Chordata > Chondrichthyes > Rajiformes > Rajidae > Malacoraja > Malacoraja senta. The sequence goes on along the minus strand of CM075978.1, from coordinate 122,234,790 downwards.
AATCTGTGACTTTCAACCGAGAATCTTCCAGATCTGTTTTGACTGCAGAGCAATATTTATTAAGCAAGATAATTATATTTCCACTTCCAGACAATTAATTATTGTCTCACACGGCCACTTGTTAAATATTCCTTGCTTGTAGCACCTTCTGGAGAGAATGAAGCATCTGTTGTATTGATTACAATTTAATCAAGCTTAACTACCACCTGGGCGTTAGAAAGTTAAAACTCTGTTTGTGTATGCAGGCTGTCCTTGGGTAACGAATCTGGTCTTTTTTACAGATGTCCATAAGTCGACATTCATAAGTTCATAAGTTATGGGAGCAGAATTAGGCCATTCAGCCCATCTAGTCAACAGTGCCATGCAATCATGGCTGATCAATCTTTCCCTCTCAACCCCATTCTCCTGCCTTCTCCCCATAACCCCTGACACCCATACTAATCATGAACCTATCAATCTCTACCTTAAAAATATCCATTGACTTGGCCTCCATAACCGTCTGTGGCAAAGAATTCCACTGATTCACCATCTGCTGACTAAATAAATTCCTCCTCATCTCAATAGACAATAGGCATAGGTGCACGAGTAAGCCATTTGGCCCTTCGAGCCAGCACCGCCATTCAATGTGATCATGGCTGATCACATTAAATGGCCATGATCACCTTTGCAAAGGTATGTCCGTTTATTCTGAGGCTATGCCCTCTGGTCCTAGATTCTCCCACTAGTGGAGACATCCTCTCCATATATGGACATTGTCCATAAGTCGGAAAATACACAAAATTACTAAATGTCGCAACCATACCTCCACAGTATTGCAATGAAGAGGGTCAATTAACATGAACTATTTATTTCTTGTTTTCTCGTATATAAATTCATGAGAGGTATAGATAAGGGATAAGCAATTAGATGGGTACATGGATGGGACAGGTTTAGAGGGATATCGGCCAAACGCAGGCAGGTGGGACTAGTGTAGATGGGACATGTAGATCAGTGTGTGCATGTTGGGCCAAAGGGCCTGTTTCCACACTGTATGACTCTCAGTCTCTATAATTTCCCAGGATGGAAAAAAATCAAACACGAGAGGGCATAGCTTTAAGATGAGAGGGACAAAGTTTAAAGGAGATGTGCAGGGCATGTTTTTTACACAGAGGGTAAAGAGCGCCTGCAACGTGTTGCTGGTGGCGGTGTGTTTGTTCCAGCTGTGTCTATGTTGTGGTGTTATTGGGTGCTGGTTCTGACGGCTTTGGTGTGTATTTGTGCTGTGGGGGTGACTGCTGGGTGTGTTTGCAGGTTCTGTGGGTATTGGTTGGGGCTGGGTCAGAGGGAGCAGGTTGGAGGTGGGGGTTGGCAGGGTGGCAGAAGGGTGTCTGATCATGGCGATGTTGAGCAGTCTTCAGGCTGCCTTGAGGTGGCTGCTCGTGTCCCACCCAACACCAACGCATGTCTGACAGTCGACTAAGCTGTGATTTGCAGGTTAGGCAGAATCGGATGAACAACACATTGTGTAAACTAATCCGTGACACAAAGTGCTGGAGTTACTCAGCAGGTCAAGCGACATCTCTGGGGAATGCAGATAGATAGGTGGCAATTCTTTGTGGGATCCTTTTTCACACATTGTCATCTGCCAACCTCCACTGATGGTCTGAAGAAGTTTTGTTTAGTATAGTTTATTGTCACGTGTACCGAGGGACAGTGAAAAGCTTTTTTGTTGTGTGCTATCCAGTCAGTGGAAAAACTATACATGATTACATTTGAGCCGTCCTCAGTGTACAGATGAAGGATAAATAAGATACAGATACAGGAAGAAGTGTTCCAACCTAAAACATTACCTATCCATGATCTCCAGAGATACTTCCTGGCCCACTGAATTACTCCAGTGCTTTGCATCTTTTTTGTAAACCAGCATCTGCAGTTCCTTGTGTCAAGCATACTGAATGCTTCTACTTCATACATTTTTACGCTCTAACTAGCAATGCTGCAGGTGTATTGAAGTTAGGCTAAAGTAAAGCAGATGCTAAAGTATAGCACAAGTGAGCAAAAAAAAAGACACTAAGTGCTGGAGTAACTGAGCGGGTCAGGCAGCATCTCTGGAAAATGTGGATAAGTGATGTTTTACAGGTCAAGACCCTTCTTCACACGGATTCCCAACCCTGAAACTTCATCTGTCCATGTTCTCCAGAGATGCGGCCTGACCCACTGTTACTCCAGCATTTTGTGTCTTTTTTTGTGAACCTGCATCTGCAGTTGCTGGTGTCTCTAAATTAAATTGAGCATGCTGTCGTTAGTCATGCTTCGAGCTAGGCACTAATACCTGCCTCTCTGCTGAAGCTGTCTGGCTAAAATCAGAAAAACATAGAGCATGCACAGGAATCAGGCATTTCACATCAGAAAATGTCTGTGCCGAACATGATGCCGTTAAACGGATCTCATCTGCCAGTACATGATCCATATCCCTCTCTTCCCTGCACTTCCATGTGTCTATCTAAAAGCCTCGTAAACGCCATTTTCATATCTGCCTCCACCGCCACCACTGGCAATGCATTCCAGGCCCCCACCATTCTCTGTGTAAAAACACTTGCCCCACACAGCTCCCATCAACACTTTATACCTATACCTTCTAGTGTTGGACATTTTCACCCTTGGAAAAAGGTTCTGACTGTCTACCCTATCTATGCCTCTCAAAATTGTATATACTTCCATCAAGTGTCCCCCCGACCTCTGATGTTCCAGAGAAAAACATCCAAGTCTGTTCAAACTCTCCCTGTAACTAATACACCGTAATCCAGGCAGCATTCTGGGAAACCTCCTCTGCATCCTCTCCAAAGTCTCCACATCCTAAGTTCATGTTCCAGAAGCAGAATTAGGCCATTCAGCCCATCCTTCATGTAATGGGGTGACCAGAACTGCATGCATTACTTCAAATTCAGCCAAACCAAAGTCCTATAGAGCTGCATCATGACTTCCTGAAAATACATGGTAAGAAAAGGTGAAAATTATTCTCCTCCATTTCCCTCACCTGAGAGAAACCACGCAGGAGAGCAAAATTGACAGCCATTGCCATGGCAGCTGTAAATCCCTTTATGATAGGCTGGGATGGTGAAGGCCATTCAAAGTGCATCTTCAATCTTCCCGTGAATGTCAATCTGCCTGTCAAGTTATTATTTGTAACAGGTGCTGACACAAAACCATGACAACTGACATTTTATCGGCCATCCATCAGAGTTACACCCAGACAAAAAAGCCGTTGAATTGTGTCTAAATACATAAACCAGCGCGAGTGTTAGCTGGTTGCTGGCAACTCAGGAAATGAAAGGAGCATCTGCGGGGAAAGCTTAATGAGAGACAAATTGATCGTGGGCACAGAGAAAAGAAAACCACAATTTCCTGCCCATTCGATGCTGAGTTCTAAATGATACACTGCATAAAAAAATGCCTGTTTGATTCTCTGCAAAATAAATTATGTCTTTAATTACATTCCAATGTTTAATTAAGTACTGAATGCACAAACTAGAAGGAAAGTGCAGGAAAAGCTGCAAGGTCGGCAGGTCGGGCAATGTTTGTGTGGAGGGGAACCATCATTCCAAGTTTGATTGATTGAAGGATACAGCATGGAAATGGGCTCCTCAGAAGCAGAGCACTGCAGGTGCTGGTTTATGCCAAGGATAGACACAAAGTGTTGGGGTAACTCATTGGCTCAGGCAGCATCTCTGGAGAAAAAGAGTGGGTGATGTTTCGAGTCTGAAGACGGGTCCAGATAATGGGTGGGCCAAGTCTTTGATGATGGCTGCTTTTCTCAGGCAGTGTGAAGTGTAGATGGTGTCAATGGTGGCGAGCCTGGTCTGTGTGATGGACAGGGCTACATCTGCAACTCTGCAGTTTCTCGTGGTCTTGGGCAGAGTTGTGGAAGGACTGTTCAGGTCTGATAAACCAAATGCTAATTGGGTGGTCACTTTGCAGAGCACTTGTGTTCAGTGGGCAGGATGACCCTAAGTCAGTGAATCACCCTCCCACTCACACTCTGTACTATGCCCTCTTGCACTCTTCCCATGGAGCCCAATGCAAACTCAAGTAACAGCACCTCACCTTCCTTCCAGATGCAACGTGAAACAGGGTGGCACAGTGATAGAGCTGGTGCCTTACTGCACCAGAAACCCGGGTTCAATCCTGACTACGGGAGCTGCCGGTACAGAGTTTACACATTCTCCCAGCGACCTCGTGGCTTTTCTCCAGGTGCTCCGGTTTCCTCCCACACTCCAAAGACATGCAGGTTTGTAGGTTTTATTGGCTTCGGTACAGAAATTGTAAAAATGGCCCAAGTGTGTAGGGTAGTGCTAGTTTACGGGGTGAAATCGGTGGATAGAAGGGCCTGTTTCTGCACTGTATCTTCAAACTAAATTAAAACTAATCTAAACATGTCCAAAAACCATGCAGTGGAGGGCACCGAGAAGTAAGGGGGGGGGGAGAAGGGGGGGTGGAAGAGGAGGCGCTCCCTCGAGGCACGTTACCACCCTCTGCTTAGTTTAGTTTAGCTTGTTATTGTCACGTGTACCAAGGTACAGTGAAAATCTTTTATGTTGCGTGCTATCCAGTCAGCAAAAAGACTATACATGATTACAATCGAGCTGTCCATAGTATACAGATACCGGATAAAGGGGAATGACATTTAGTGCAAGGTAAAGTCCAGTAAAGTCTGATTTAAGATAGTCCAAGGGTCTCCAATGAGGTAGATGATACCTCCTTGCCTTCGTCTTCTGTCCCGACACACCTGGGCGGTCTGTGTTACCACTGAAGGTGGGGCGGTCCCCAGTGGAGGTCTCTCTACAAAGGGAATCATCCCCCTTTACATTGGGGACCTGGGGTGGAGAGTGTTGCACAGAGCGGTGGCGTGTAATAAACTTTTGAGTCGGTTAACGGGCTCGCCGGCCGCCTGCAGCGAGGAAGAGACCGTGTTCCACGCGTATATGGGTATGGAGTGTGATAGGTTGCTGCCCCTGTACCAATATCTGAAGAGGTTGTTCCTCAAGTTTTTGTTGCATTTTAGTCCCACAATTCTGGTGTTTGGACACAAGGCAGGGTGTGGGGTGAGCCGGTCGGGGGAGGTGGGACCTCCCTGTTGGTTTGCTCTTGTGCCTGGCCAAAATGGCCATTTGCGGGTCCAGGCAGCGGGCGGTCGATGGTCATGCCAGAGTCGGCTGCCTGCCCCTCTTCAAGGCCTACGTCCGTGCTCGCGTGTCCCTGGAGAGGGAACACGCGGTGTCCACGGGGACTCTGGAGGCCTTCCGTGAGCGCTGGTCACCGCGTGGGGTCGAGAGCATTGTAAATAATGACTGCATCATTGTATTATAATGATTGTTTGATGTATTGTAACCTCTGAATGTGTTTTTGATGTGATGTACTATGAATTTTTGCTGAATAAAGTCCTTGGAAAAGAGAAAAAAAAGAGAGAGAGAGAGAGAATGAATGAATCAAGGATTTGGTCATTCAAACCAATTTTATTCTAAAGAGAACATTCAGTTTCATTGTGAAGAAAGGTCCTGACATCTACCCATGTTCTTCAGAGAAGCTGCCTGACTGTAGGAGAGGTTGGACAAACTTGGATTGTTTTTTTTGGAGTGTCGAAGGCTGATTGAGGTATATAAAATTATGAGAGACAAAGACAGTGTTTACTCTCCTTTTTCCAGCTTAAAAATATCAAAGACTAGAGGGCGTAGTTTCAAGGTGAGGAAAGTTTTTAAGGAGATGTGCGGGCAAGAGAGTAATGGGTGCCTGGAACATGCTGCCAGGGAGGTTGGTGTAGACAGATATGATAGCGGCATTTAAGAGGTGTTTAGACAGATGGAGAATTGAGGGATATAGATCACATGCAGGCAGATGTGCAGCTTGATAGGGATTGTGGTTAGCACAGACATTGTGGGCCAAAGGGCCTATTACTGTGCAGTGCTATTCTATGTGCTATTTATAGCTTCAGGAGAGTAATATAAATATTCAGACTCATCTTTAGCAGGAGAAATCATTGAATTCCCACAGCAGACAGGTAGGAACGTTTGCCCAAGTTCCCAGCAGATCAATGAAAGTATTGAAACTAAAATGCTGGAACTATGTTGTTGAACATTTGTGAACATAAATTGGACAAAGTAAAAATTCATTGGTATCTTTCCCTCTTTTGATGTCAAATAGCTGTCAACAATTCAAATGTTCATTATGTTCTGTGCATTGGTATAACAGATGATAATTAGTTGAGATAATTAGAGGCTTTTTGCATCAAAATTCAATAACTGCTGTTGAAGTACCACTCTGGTGCAATGAAGAAAAACGTTAGCCTGGATATGCTACAATGCAGTTCAATATTTTTATGCCAAACATAAAGAGGTGTTATCAAGAATCACAGGGTCCTGAAGTGAAATTCGCAGCTGCATTTTATTCCCACACTCTTGATCTTTACACACTTTCAAGCTTCTGTACCACCTGCCAGATGGGAACAGGTAGAAGAAGGAATGAACTGAGTAGGACAAGTCTTTAATTGTGCTAGCTTTCATTCCGAGGCAGTGTGAAGTGTAAATGGAGTCAATGGTGGGGAGTTCGGTCTGTGTGATGGACTGGGCTATATCCACGATTCTCTGCAATTTAGAGTCATACAGCGTGGAAACAGGCCCTTTGGCCCAATTTGCCCACACCGACCAACATGTCCCATCTACACTGGTTCCACTTGCCTGCATTTGGCCCACATCCCTCTAAACCTATCCAACCCATGTACCTGTCTAAATGTTTCTTAAACGTTGCGATAGTACATTCCTCAACTACCTCCTCCGGCAGCATGTTCCATACACCCACCACCCTTTGTGTAAAAAGTTACCCCCTCATGTTCTTATTAAATCTTTTCTCCGTCTTGGGATTATCCATAACGTTAACTGGCAGAGCTATCTCCTGTCCCCTTTTTGCCCTCCTAGTTTCCTTTTTCGGCTTGTGCTTCAGTTCACCTTAATTTCTTCCTGTCTCGGGCACTGTGCCCAAGCCAAGCTTGATGCAACCCAACAGTATGGTTTCTGTGGTACATCAGCTTTCTAGAGTTGTCATCTTGTGGATGAAACAATAAACTGAGGTGAGGTCCATGAAAAACCCATTGCTTTATTTGTAGCTAAAGCAGGAGAGCTCTGCCCAGGGTCTTACTAATTTGCTTCAATTTTATTAAGTTCCTACGTGAGGCTAAAAAGACACAAAGTAGTGGAGTAACTTGTGGGTCAGGTAGCATTCATGAAGGATATGGATAGGTGATGTTTTGGGTTGGGACCCTTCTTCAGACTGATTGTAGGGGATGAGGAAAAGCTGGAAGAGAGGAGAGGCAGGACAGAGTGTGGCAGGCTAAATAGATGGATACAGGTGGATGGGGGGGGGGGGGGGGGTTGATAGCAGATTCTGGACAAAGGTCACAGATGAAAAAGGTGTGAGACAAAAGCTTTGAAGAATTACGAATTGTGAAGCTAAAGGAAGAAATGTAGGTGGAAGGGGAAAGGAGTCACTGTGAGCTGTGACTCCCATGTGGCCACAGGGAGAACGTACAAACTCCATACAGACAGCAGCTGTAGTCAGGATCCAACCCGGGTCTCTGGTGCTATAAGGCAGCAACTATACCATTGTGCCGCCCCATACTTCCTTAGGTTATGAAATGTGCAATACAAATGTTCAATACTAATGCAAGTCTTCCTTTCAAATGTCGTGAAACATGGTAACAGCTCTAATGAGAAGATTTATTTTGAAATCAGTGATAGGATCCTGCGGACTGGAAACATCTCTGTGCGAAAACAAAGTTGTTAATTTGCTAGTGTGAAGCCTGCTCTTAAGGTGAAGCTCCAGTGGAGTGCTGTCCTATTTAACGGAGAGAATTCAAGAATTATTTGTTCTTGTCTTTGGGATGTTGGTGCATTCGAGTGTTTAAACTCAAAAGGTCGAAGAGTTTTTATCTCAAGCCAGAACGTTAATGAAAGGTACAATGTTTTAATGTTACAACTGTACAAGATGGTGTTGGTGAGACCACGTATGGCGTATTGTATTCAATCCTGGTCACTCTGCTATAGGAAATATGTTGTTAAGCTTGAAATAGTGCAGAGAAGATTTACAAGGAAGTTGCCAGGACTTGAGAGCCTGAGCTACAGGGAGGGGTTGGGCAGGCTAGGACTCTATTCCTTGGAGCGCAGGAGGATGAGAGGTGATCTTACAGAAGTGTATAAAATCATGAGAGTATTACATGTAGATAGGCTGTATACCCAGAGTAGGGGAATCAAGAACCAGAGCGCATAGGTTTAAGGTGAGAGGGGAAAGATTTAATAGGAACCTGATGGATAACATTTTCACACAGAGGGTGGTGGGTATATGGAACGAGGAGTTAGTTGAGGCAGGTAATATTACAATATTTTAAAAAACATTTGGGCAGGTACATGGATAGGAAAGCTTTAGAAGGATATGGGCCAATTGCAGGTAGGTGGGACTTTGGTAGATGGGGCACTCTGGTCAGCATGGGCAAGTTGGGGTAGAGGTGAATCGGTACCCAAGCTTCTCAGAGAGTGCTTTTTAGTGAAGCTCCATCATTCTCCTGCCCTCAAATGGAACAGGTCTTAGTATTAGAGTCATGGAGTCATTCAGCATGGAAACAGGAAATGATTCTATGACTAATACTAACACCTGTTCCATTTGAGGACAGGAGGCTGATAGAGCTTCACTGAAAAGCGCCCTCTGATAATGGTAGCGCGGGCTTGAAGAAATACATAACATATCGATCAAAATCTTTGTTTCTCATTCTAGTAAAAGAGATGTTTTCACACAGAGAATGGTGGGTGCTTCGAATACGCTGCCAGGGTTGGTGGTGGAGGCAGATAGGACAGTGATAATCACAAGGCTTTTAGATAGGCACATGAATGTGCAGGGAATGGAGGGATATGGATCACATGCAGGCCAAGATTAGTTTAATTTGGGATCATATGAATATTGTGAGCTGAAGGGCCGGTTCCTGTGCTGTACTGTTCTATGTTTTATGTATTTCCAACAAATTGCTCAAACATAACTTCTGTTTCACAAACCATGTTGGCTTTGCCTGATTACCATGAGTGTTTCCATAGTAATTTCTACTGACTGCAATCTGTCAGCCTGACCTGGTAACTGAGGCTACTCATTCACACTACACCGTTCATCTTTATTTTACATTTGCTAACGCTGCAGGATAAAGTAAAGATCAGGGAGTGGAGGGATGTGATCATGTGCAGGCAGATGGGATTAGTTTAGCTGAGCACCATGTTCAGCATGGACATTATGGGCCAAAGGGCCTGTTCCTGTGCTGCACTCTTCTATGTTCTATGAATATGGTGAAAGGAAGTGTTGTGTGGGAGGGATCACCAGACTCAGGAACAACTTCTTCTCCTCTGTTATCAGGCGTATCAACAGTCCTTCCATAAACTTGGGTAATGTCCGATTCACCTCTGCCCCATTGAGGACATTGGACTTTGTCTAAGGAACTGATGCACTACAATGCTGAGAACTATTTACTGCACTCTGTATCTTCCTCTTTCATATTGTTTACTTTAGAGATACATCGTGGAAACAAGCCCTTCGGCCCACCAAGTCTGTGCCGACAACAATTACCTCCACACTAGTTCTAACCTACACACTAGGGACAATTTACAGAAGGCAATTAACCTACAAACCTGTACGTCTTTGGGATGTAGGAGGAAGCTGGAGCACCCGGAGAAAACCTAGGCGGTCACAGGGAGAATGTACGAACACCGCACACCCAACACAGCACACTTAGTCAGGATCGAACCCGGGTCTCTGGCCCTATGAGGCAGCGGCTCTACTGCTGCGCCACTGAGGTGTGGAATAGAAGGGCTCGTACATAGACTAGTGTGTGATGGGTTAGATTTGGGTGTGTATGTGGCTGTGTGGTAGTGAGGTAGTGAGGTGTGGAATAGAAGGGTGTAAGAAGGAACTGCAGATGCTGGTTTATACCGAAGTTAGACAAAAAATGCTGAAGTAATTCAGCGGGTCAGGCAGCATCACTGGAGAAAAGTGAGTCTGATGAAGGGTTCCGACCTGACACACCACCAATTCCTTTTCTCCAGAGATGCTGCCTGACCCTCTGAGTTACTGCAGCATTTTGTGTCTATCTGTGGAGTAGAAGGGTTTGGATATAGACCAGGGTGGTATTGACATACTTTGTGAGTAACTAAAATGCAATGAGTCATGTCATTTGGAATAGTGCACTTGAAGTGCTGGTAAATGCCACATATCAATAAATTATATATCTTGTTCATCAGCCCCTATGAGACAGTCTCTACAAACCTAAAGGCCAATTCTAAATGAATTTAGCAACATGACTGTAATTGTTCTGTGTGGAAGAGCTGACCTGGGAATTGAATTGCTGCTTTGTTTATTTAACTGTCACCAATGTAGGTAATTTAACGTCTGAGGAACAGTGAGTCAGAAATTGAAGCCCACAATATCTGCTATTGATGCACAAATCATGCATTAAAACTGTTTTGTGCATGTTTTAATGCATGTGCACCCATGCCATACCCATCAAGAAACTGGACTGGGCACTTCTGTAGCAGCTGTTTCCTTGGCATTATGTCTAAAGCTCTGGCATCATAACAAGAGTAAAGAGCGTTTTGTTGTCATATGTACTGTGACAATAAACTAAACAAACTAACTACTGAAATTGAGAGGTTATGTTGCAGTTATATAAGACATTGGTAAGGCCGCATTTAGAGTATTGCGTTTAGTTCTGGACACCATGTTATAGGAAAGATTTTGTCAAGCTGGAAAGGGTGCAGAGAGGATTTACGAGCATGTTGCCAGGACTCGAGGGCCTGAGCTATAGGAAGAGGTTGTGTAGGCTGGGACTCTATTCCTTGCAACGCAGGGTGATGAGTGTAAAGACTTGTCAGACACGTGATGTCTTCACTACTAGTTTATTGCAGACATTATAATCATACGCACACATAGTGCCCTAGCTGTTCGTGGTCCGTCACCGGAGCTAGAGAGAGAGCTGGGGGTGGGGAGGCTACAATTATACTGAAGATAATGGGGAGTGGTTAGTAGTGGTGAGGTCACTATGTTAAAGGAGCATGCACTGATCTACATCCTTCCCCTTGGAAAACAAAACATTACAATGATGACAGTGCGACCACGACTCATACGCTAGAAACAAACCCGCGCGTACACCAGCAGGAAAAATTTGAAACATTCAAGCAATCTCCCCGTAACGCACAGGCGGCTTGACCAACCGCCCGGAGCGGGTACGCAGCCCGCCCTCCCCCCCTCCGCAGGAAGAGCAGGGACAGGAGCAGGAGCGGTGATAGGGGAACGGGCAGGAGAATGAGCAGGAGAGGGAGGACGAGGAGACCGGGGAGGAGAAACGGGCACCGCAGCGGGCACGCGAGCGGGAGAGGTAGGAGCAGTCGGAGAACGGGGCACCAGGAGTTGAGAGGGCAGAGTCCTGGGCATGTGAGGAGCGGTAGGCAGAGAGGTAGCAACCGGAGGTGCAAAAGGGGCTGCAGGAGGCGGAGCGGGCTCGTTGACCGGCAACAAATGCTGGCGGAACCGGCGGTAGGTGGTACCCTCGTAGTCAACCAGGTAAGACCGCGGAGAGTCTGCAGAGCCGACGACAACAGCCAGCCGGTAGTGTCCTGAGGGGGACTGCATCCGGACGACCTGGCCCTGGAAGAGACGCGGAAGGGGACGGCAGGATTTGTCGTGGGAGCGCTTCTGGATAGCTTGTTTCTGGGCAATGCGCTCCTGGACCAATGCGCAGGGCTGCGGACCGCGGGCTCTAGGGATCGCTGGGAGACAGGGATCGGAGGGCGTGTGGTGCGGGACATGAGCCGCTGAGCAGGCGAGCCTAGGGCAGGGTCACGAAAAATATTGCGGAGATTCAGTAGGGCCAGGTAAAAATCCGAATGCGATAGTCTACACTGCTCCAACAGCTCCATGGCACTGCGGACGGCGCGCTCAGCAAGGCCGTTGCTCTGCGGGTACTCAGGGCTGCTGGTGATGTGGCGAAAGTTCCAGGCGGCAGCGAAGGCGCGGAACTCCGCACTCGGGAACTGGCCGCCGTTGTCAGACTGCAAAGTCACAGGAGGGCCAAAGATCCCAAAGTTGCGGCGCAGCTTCCCGATGACAGCAGCAGAAGTGAGGGAGGGCAGCTGATCCACCTCGAACCAGCTGGAATAGGAGTCTACAAGGACCAGGAAATGTTTGCCACGCCACTCAAATATGTCAGTAGCGACCGCCATCCACGCCAGGGCGGGGGCAGGCTGTTGCAGGAGTGGCTGGCGTTGCTGGTGGGGAGAGAGGGTATTGCAGGTTGAGCAGGCGGAGACCCTATCCCGGATGTCCTGTGCCGTGCCGGGCCAATAAAATTGGCTCTGGGCCTGGGACAGGGTGGCATCGGCTCCGGGATGGCCGCTGTGGGCAGTTTGGAAATAGTGGTCCCGCAGCGCAGCAGGCACCACAACCTTGTGGCCCTTCACCACCACGCTGGCATGCAGCACAAGTTCATCCCGGACTAGGAAGTAGGGCGCAGCACCAGCCGGCAAGGGTGAGCGACGGTCAGGCCAGCCACGACGGATGACGTCTACAAGCTGTTGCAGGGCAGGATCATTGGCAATGTGCTGAATCAGGGACTGCATCTGCCGGGAAGGCACAAAGTTAACGTTTAGCACCATCAGGTCGGACGATTCGTACGGGTGGCGGGCAGTAGACACCAGCGGTGCGCGGGACAGCGTGTCTGCCACAAACATGTCTTTGCCCTTTCGGTACACGTTTCGAAACGTGAAGCGCTGGAGCTGCAGCATCATACGCTGCAAACGGGAAGAGGCAACGTGGATCGGTTTGTTCAAGATCGTGACCAGCGGCTTGGTGGTCGGTCTCAATAGTGAAAGTGTTCCCCAGAATGTAGTCCTTGAACTTCGAGCAGGCAAACACCACGGCAAGGAGCTCCTTCTCAATCTGAGCGTAGCGTTGTTCGGCAGGGGTCATGGTGAGGGAAGCGTAGGAGACAGGTAGTTGCAGGCGGTCGTAGAGTTGCAGGCAGGCGGCACCGAGACCGAAATTCGAGGCATCGCAGGTGAGGACGATGGGGCGCTTTAAGTCGAAGAACTTGAGAGTGGGGGTGCGAACCAGCCGGGACTTCAGGGCATCGAAGGCTGCCTGATGCTGTGGGTACCAAACCCAGGCAGTGTCCTTCTTGGTCAGTTCCCTCAGGGGCGCACTCAGCTCGCTGAGGTCGGGAATGAATTTCCCCAGGTAGTTCGCCATGCCCAAGAAGCGCTGCAGGCTGGGCACGTCAACCGGAGCTGGCATCCCCGGGACCGCAGCTGTCTTCTGTGGGTCTGGTTTCAGACCCTCAGCCGTGAAAACGTGGCCCACGTATGTGACCTCCAGGACGCGGAAACGGCACTTTCTGGGGTTCAGTTTGAGGTTGATCTCACGAGCCCTATCCAGGACTTGGCGGAGGTGGAGGTCGTGCTCAGCGACGTCTCTCCCGTACACGGATGTCATCGACGATGATAGCACACGGCAGACCGGCAAATAGCTGCTCCATGGTGCGCTGGAAAACCTCGCTGGCAGAATTTATCCCGAAAGGCATGCGGAGGAAACGGAACCTGCCGAAAGGTGTACCGAAAGTGGTCAGGAAGGAGGAACGTTCATCCAGTGGAATCTGCCAGAAAGAGCTCTTGGCATCGAGGATAGAGAAGACAGTGGCTGGGCCAACCTGTGCAGCGACGTCCTCCACCGTTCGCATGGGGTAGTGCGGGTGCTTGATGGCAAGGTTCAGGTCCTTGGGGTTTATACAGATCCGAATCTCACTCTTGTCCTTCTTAGCAGCAACGACCATGGTGGAGACCCACCGGGTGGGATCACTCACCTCCTTGATGATGCCCACGGCCACCATGTGGCGCAGAGTCGACTCCATCCTGTCCTTCATGGCAAAGGAGACGCGGTGAGCCGGGCGGACTACCGGATCGACCCCCGGGTCCACATCGATTTTGTAATTGAAGGGTAGTTTGCCCAATACATCGTCAAAACGATCAGGGTACTCGCTCATGGGGTCCATGGGGCCCTGCACCAGGTGGATATCGCGGTGGAAGGAAACCAAACCGAGGTCCTGGCACGCACTGGCGCCCAACATAGTAACATTCTCAGATTCCAGCAGGAGGAAAGAGAGGGGCCGAGAGGTCTTCAGAACTGTGCAGATAAGGGTTGCCTTCCCGACTGGTACGAGCACTCCCCCCCCCATAGGCATGAAGACGGGAGTCGTCGGCAGTAACCTTCTCACCAGATCTTATCTGCTCAAAGAGGCTTAATGACATAACATTGGCAAATGCCCCCGTGTCGACCTTTGCAGGAAAGGTCATCCCATTCACAGTAACTCGCACTGAGGGATCAGTTATCAAAGCAGGTGCACCCAAAACTGAAAAAATACGCGATTCATCATGGGAGGAACTGGTATCAGAATCAGGGAGTTCGTCTGAATGGTACTGGGAACCATGAGCGCTATCAGTCACAGCAAGGTTGTTTAGACTCCTTCTCGGAGCAGGGACAGGCTGGCCCCTGGAACGACACGCTGCGGAGAAGTGATTCAGCTTTCTACAGAAATTGCAAGTTTTCCCCAGCGCAGGGCAAACATTAAATTGATGATTGGCGAAGTTGCAGTTGGGGCAACGACGTGGGCTGTCCCTCGTGGGTGCGGGAGTGCTACGCTGGCGTGGCGGGCCATCGTTCCGCCGGCGTCCAGCAGCACCGGCATAGTGAATGTCCTGAGCCTCAGGTGGAGATACGGAGTCGACAGCAGCAGCCATGCGAGAGGCATGCAAAGCCTCGTTTAAAGTGAGGTCTGGCTTCCTTAAGAGCTCTGCCCGTAGCTTCTCGTCCTGTAGGCCGTGAACTAGGACATCCCTGATCATTTGGTCGGGGGTCACCGCGTCCAGGCGGCAACGCCGAGCCAGGTGACGCAACGATGCAATGAAGGAGTCGATGTGCTCCCCGGGTTTCTGGCGCCTGGTGAAAAACTTAAACCGCTCTATAATGCAATTGGTGGGAATGTCACATAGCGCGGTAAATTTAGTCGTAAGACATACCGGGTCCTGAGCATTCTCACCAGCGGCGTACTCGAACGATTCAGAACGTTCCATGGCCTCCGGGCCAGCCAGGTTAAGGAGCAGATGTGCCGTAATCGCAGGGTTAGCATTAGGATGAGCAATCGCGATGTAATGCTCGAAGTCGCGCCTAAAGACAGTCCACCGGTGCACGATGTCGGAGTCAAACACCAGCATGTCAGGCTTACGACACGAGTTGGCCATGGTAAATAAAGGGTTGGAAAAGAAAAACTGGGAGAAAACAAAAACAAAAACGATAGACAGGAGACGCAAGGTTCAACTTAGTGACACCATGTAAAGACTTGTCAGACACATGATGTCTTCACTACTAGTTTATTGCAGACATTGTAATCATACACACACATAGTGCCCTAGCTGTTCGTGGTCCGTCACCGGAGCTAGAGAGAGAGCTGGGGGTGGGGAGGCTACAATTATACTGAAGATAATGGGGAGTGGTTAGTAGTGGTGAGGTCACTATGTTAAAGGAGCATGCACTGATCTACAATGAGGCCTGATCTTATAGAGGTGTGCACAATTATGAGAGGAATAGATTGGGTAGACGCAGAGTCTCTTGCCCAGAGTAGGGGAGTCGAGAACCAGAGGACATAGGTTTAAGGTGGGGGGGGAAAGATTTAAAACAGATTAGCATCACAGGGTTTTGATCTCCCTGCCTGGGATTAAAATCCCCCTCTTCTCCCTCTCCCATCAGACAAGAGGTACAGAGGTATAAAAATGCACACCAGATTCAAGGACAGTTTATTCCTTGCTGTTATCAGGCAACTGAACCATCCTATAACCAACTAGAGAGCGATCCCGACCTACCATCTATCTCATCTTTATCCTGTATTTGTATACTGTGGACGGCATGATTGTAATCAGATATCGTCTTTTCGTTGACTGGATAGCATGCAACAAAATGTTTTTCACTGCACCTCAGTACACATGACAATAATAAATTAAACTAAATAAACTAAACTAAACTACCAGTGTGCAGTTCTAGTCACTCAGCTATAGGAAGGATGTTATTAAGTTGGAAAGTGCGCAGAAAAGATTCACAAGGATGTTACCTGGGACTGGACGGCCTGAGTTATAGAGTGTGCTGGATAGGCTGAGAATTTTTCCCTGAAGCTTAGGAGGCTGAGGGGTGAAGTTAGAGAAGTTTATAAAATCATGAGGCGAATGGATAAGGTGAATAATCACAGCTTTTTAAAATAAAGTAGAAAGTCACAGACATATGGATGAGTGGGGAATGAAAGGATATACCATATTTCCCAGCAATGAAGACGCTATTTTTTACCCTAAAATAAGGGCCGAAAATTTACCTGCGTCTTGGAGGCCGAAGGTTAGATTGTTAGCCAAGAAAGATAGACTTGGGCCAAATCGCTTTTAAAACACGCAGGGGACACAATGAGGCCTGACACAGGGGTCGGCAACCTATGGCCCGCATCCGGCCCGTAACCCGAACTCATCCCCCCCGTCCCCCCCCCCCGTCCCCGTTATGTAATCACCCTGAGCCAGGAAGTCCCCGTCCCTCAGACCTGAACCGCACAGCGCATTGTGGGACAGGCGAAGTTGGAGGCTCCCCGGTCCAGATTGCCTCCTTGAAGGCGTTTCACCTTCCTTTCTACTGACTAAACCAAACCATTCATCCTGTCCCGCCAACCTTTTTTCAAAATTTAGCAACTCAAAATGGGGGTGCGTCTTCGACGCAGGTGCATCTTCATTGCCAGGAAACACGGTAGATTATGTGGAGGTAGATAAGAGATGGACTTGGCATTGTTTGCATAGACATTGTGGGCCAAGGGGCTTGTTCTTGTGCTGCACTGTTCTATGTTCTATGTTCTATGTATGAATAGAACCAGCTCAGGTTAGCAAAAGTCAAGTTGGACCAATGGGCCAGTTATCATGATTCAATGACTCTATAAAGGTCAAGTTTAAACCTGTTGTAAAGCTCAGACGAACATTATGATTTTTGTAAAGCTACAGTATTGTGTAAAGGCTAGACTGTCGTGTTGGCTTACTGTGGTGAATGTATGGAACGAGCTGCCGGAGGAGGAATTTGAGGCAGGTACTATCACAATGTTTAAGAAGCAATTAGACAGGTAATGGATAGGGAGGGTTTAGAGGTATATGAGCCAAACGAGGCAGATGGGACTAGTGTAGATGGGACAAGTTGGGCCGAAGGGCCTGTTTCCACGCTGTATGACTATGATTATGACAGTGGAATAAAGGCAACATGGGAAAGAAATTCATTTAACTTCAAGGACGTCAAAGGCAAACGTTCGTGTCTGATAATACGAAACATAATAATAATAAAATGTCAAACGACTTGCTGAAGGGTGATAGAATTTGAAGATGCGAGTGTCAAACGAGGTGCCTACCTGAATTATGTTCAAACTACTTTCACCTAAAAAGTAATTTAGCAGAATTCTTTGCCTAAATTGAATTCTGTTCTGCCTGCCCACGTCTAATTGCTATTAATGTGGGTTGGCTGGAATTTAGTCACTAGAGTGGCCTCAAGGATGGTTCTTCTGATGACTGCCACGGACTTGTGATAAAGAACCTGAGAATTATCTTTTTGAATTAAGAATGTGTAGCCAACCCAATTTAGTTTAGTTTAGTTTAGATATTTAGTTTAGTTTAAGGATACAGCACAGAAACAGACCCAGCGAGCCCACGCCAACCAGCGATCACCCCGTACACGAACACTATCCTACACACTAAGGACAATTTACAATGTTTACTGAAACCAATGAACCTGCAAACCTGTACAGTTTAGGAATGTGGGAGGGAACCGGAACACCCGGGGAAAACCCATGCAGTCACAGGGAGAATGTACAAACTCTGTATAGACAGCACCCATAGTCAGGATTGAACCCGGGTTTCTTGTGCTGTATCAAGTCTACTCCGCCATTCAATCATGGCCGAACTATCCCAACTCATTTTCTCCAGCCTTTTCGCTTCCACTCCCTACACACTAAATGAGGGCCGATTAACCTACAAACACGCACGTCTTTGGGAATGAGGGAGGAAACCAAAGCACCCAGAGGGAACCCATGTGGTGATAGGGGGAACATAAGACATACAGATTTGTATGTGACTTGGCTCGGAATAATTGTAAATTGTCCCTAGTGTGTGTAGGATAGTGTTCATGTACGGCGATCGTTGTTCAGCACGGACTCGGTGGGCCGAAGGGATTGTTTCCACGGTATCTCTAAAAAAACACAAAAAACATGCAAGCTCCACATGGACAGCACCTGAACTTGGGTCTCTATTAAGTGGGGCATGTTTTTTACACAACGTTCCCCATTGCCGGGGCTGATGGTGGAGGCAGATATGATAGGATCATTTAAGAGACTTTTGGACAAGCACATGGATGTGCAGGGAATGGAGGGACATGGAACACGTTCAGGTGGAGATTAGTTTAACTTGACATCATGTTGGCATGGACATTGTGGGCTGAAGGGCCTCTTCCAATGCTGTAGTATTCTATGTTCTACTCTCCTCCCTCACAAGAACAACACCAATTTTACTTCGGAGTCACGTGAGTGACTATGTGAAGAAGACCCGTCAGGGCGCATGCGCGTCATTACGTCTGACACATTGGCGCATGGACCAGCGGGAGGACAGAGCTCCTCCTGTGGTAAGTACTTTTAAAGTAGTTTTAAAACTCCAGCTAAGTGGGAAACTTAGCTGGAGTGAAAAGTTCCTTTGCTGTGGTGCCGTGCTGTGTGTTTTTGTTACAGGTAGCGCCATGGTGAAGACGAGCAGGGGGAGGGCAGCCGCAGGTAAATCATAGGAGAGCCGCGGGAATGCGGTCTGTGAGCAGCTGCCTCATACCCCTGCACAGTCGCAGACCGGGAAAGGAGCGACTGCAGACTTAGTGCTCTAAAGCGCTATCATAGAGCCAACGCCAGCGGGCGTCAGGCCAGGGGGAAGTCTGTGAGGGCTCAACTGAGTCGGGCTGCGACGAGTCCTGAACGGGGCTAGATACAATTTTTTGAATGGTATCCCGTATGGAGCACCTCATTCAGGGGTTGCTCCACTAACGCACACTCCAGGGGGAGGAGTCGTGTGGGCGGTAGGCAACAGAAGAGGCCGCGCCGGCAGCACCTGGTAGAGGGCTGCTTGATAGCACCCTCATTTGTGAGGTGAGTGCAGAGGGTCAGCTCAGTTCTGACCCTACTCTGACGGTGACTTCGCTGAATAGTGAAGACGGCCGTTGTCAGAGGTCCATCTCTGGCAGCACGATTCGCTGTCCCGTCAGAATATGCAGTGCCACTGGGAAAGCGAAGACGGCCGTTGTCAGAGTTCCCATCTCTGGCAGCACGATTCGCTGTCCAGTCAGAGTCTGGAACCGCCAAGAAACAGGAGACCCGGGAAACTGCGAGTTGCTGAAGGTGCCAGCAGTGAACCAGAGCTTTGAACTCTTCACGTAGTCACTCACGTGACTCCGAAGTAAAATAGTAAGATTAAACGAGAACTTACCAGTTTGAAGTTTGATCTTTATTTTATGAGGAGTTACGTTGGTGATTACGTGCCCACCATGCCCAACCCGCTCTCTCGTAAAAGGTCATATGGTAGTTCTCATGTTGCTCATCTTACTATGTTACTTCAAATATTCTGTTATCTGTGATTTCATACCGCTGCTTTGAAGATTGACGCGCATGCGCCCTGACGGGTCTTCTTCATGTAATCGCCAACGTAACTCCTCATAAAATAAAGATCAAACTTCAAACTGGTAAGTTCTCGTTTAATCTTACTATTTTAGTGTCCTCCACAAACCTACTGATCATATTGTACCTGTAATAGTACACAACCACACATTGTCTGTGCTTTTCTTTTCCAATCAATAGCCATCAGCACCAACTTACTTCTCTCATCTCAGCAACAGTGAAAATAAAGAGTTCATTTCCTATCATCAGCTGGTAACTACTGACTACGTTGGATAGATGATGAAGGGTCCTTGGTTGCTAAGTGATGCTCCATTTTTCACGCTGAGAGAGGCGGTGGAACAATAAATGAGAATGTTACCTATCATTACTGGGACTTAGTCATAGATTCATACGGCACGGAAACATGTCCCTCGGCCCATTACATCCATGCTGACCAAGATGCCCCATCGAGGAGTGTTCCAGTTGTCCGCAGGAGACACAAATTGCTTTAGTAACTCAGCGGGTCGGGCAGCATCGTTGACAAACATGGATGGGTGACATTTTGGGTCGGGACCCTTCTTCAGACTGATTATAGGAGGGCTGGGAGGGGGGGTGGGTTGGTGAAGAAAGCTGGAAATGAAAGTGGAGGGGTTGGGCAAAGTAACTTGCTGAGTTACTCCAGCACTTTGTGTCTTATTTCGGGACCCTTCTTCGGACTCTTATTCTTGCTATTCTTCGGTCTGTAGAAGGGTTCCGACCTGAAACATCACCTGTCCGTGTTCTCCAGTGATGCTGCCTGACCTGCTGAGTTACTCCAGCACTTTATGCCTTCTTTTTGTAGACCAGCATCTGCAGTTTCTTGTTTCTACCGGTGTTGAACATTGATTGGCTAGCTTTTAAACGACTCCCACATGTTAGGGTAGTTGGGCAGACCAGTGGCAGATGGAGTTTAATCCTGAGGCGTACATGGTGATACATTTTGGGAACTCTAATAGTACAAGGCATACAATGCAAATAGTAGGGCCCTAGGGAGTGTTGAGGAGCAATTCAAAAATACCTCTAGGTGGCAGCACAGGTCAATGATGTGGTGAAGGAGGCATTTGGGCTGCTAGCCTTCATTAGCTGATACATAGAAACATAGTAAATTGGTGCAGGAGTAGGCCATTCGGCACCGAGCCAGCACCGTCATTCAATATGATGGTGGCTGATTATCCAAAATCAGTACCCCATTCCTGCTTTTTCCCCATATCCCTTGATTCTGTTAGCCCTAACAGCTAAATCTAGTCGTCAAGTCAAGACAAGTCGCTTTTATTTCTATAGCACATTTAAAAACAACTCTCGTTGACCAAAGTGCTTTACATTGGTGGAGGTACTAACGTTATACAACAGTGGTTCATAGATTACGTACATACATAAATACATACATACAGGCCTCTCTCAGAGGACGTCAAGAAAGGCTTGAGAGTAAAGATGAGTTTTAAGTCTCAACTTAAAAGAGTCGATGGAGGGGGCAGTTCTGATGGGAAGAGGGATGCTGTTCCACAGTCTAGGAGCTGCAACTGCAAAGGCGCGGTCGCCCCTGAGCTTATGCCTAGACCGCGGGATGTTCAGTAACCCCAAGTCGGCCGATCTGAGGGACCTGGAGGTGGTGTGGTGGGTAAGCAGACTTTTGATGTAGGTGGGGGCAAGCCCGTTAAGGGCTTTGTAAACATAAAGAAGGATCTTGAAATTTATTCGGAACCGCACAGGGAGACAGTGGAGAGAGGCCAGAATCGGGGTAATGCGGTCCCTTTTTCGGGTGCCCGTCAGGAGTCTCGCTGCGGCGTTTTGGACCAGTTGCAGGCGGGACAGGGAAGATTGGCCGATGCCAGTGTAAAGGGAGTTCCAGTAATCGAGGCGGGAGGAGATAAATGTGTGGATGATCTTTTCGAGGTCGTCAAACTGGAGGAATTGTTTTATTTTAGCTATCGTCCGAAGCTGGAAGAAGCTAGCTTTTACCACGGCATTGACTTGTTTGTCAAATTTCAATACTGAGTCAAATATCACGCCAAGGTTTTTGACGTGAGGTTTGAGTAATGGGGTAAGGCTTCCAAGGCTGCCTGCTATCGTTTTGATTGAGTCCGAGGGGCCGAGAAGGATGACCTCAGACTTACTCTTGTTTAGTTGGAGGAAGTTCTGGGCCATCCAACACTTTATATCCTCGAGGCAGTGGATAAGGTTAAGTAGATTTGACTGGTTGTTGGGCTTCAGGGGGAGATAGAGTTGTGTATCGACTGCATAGCAATGGAAGGAAATGCCGTACCTTTGAAAGACTTGGCATAAGGGGAGCATATACAGGGAGAAGAGAATGGGGCCAAGGATGGAACCTTGTGGAACCCCGCAGCAGAGGCTAGCTGGGGAGGAGAAAGAATTGCCTATGTTAGTAGAGAAACTCCTACCTTTGAGGTAGGAGATGAACCAGGTCAGGGCAGTGCCATCAATACCAACCCCATACCGGAGATGGTCAATTAGGATGGTGTATTTGACAGTATCAAATGCTGCGCTGAGGTCGAGAAGGAGCAGGATTGCACAGTCGCCGGAGTCAATGGTGAGAAGTAGGTCATTATGTACCTAGCTAGCTCTCTCTTGAAAACATCCAGTGAATTGGCCTCCACTGCCTTCTGTGGCAAACAATTCCACATATTCACTTCTCTCTGGGTGAAAAAGTTTTTCCTCATCTCAGTCCTAAATAGCCTACTTATTCTTAAACTGTGACCCCTGGTTCTGGATTCTCCCAACATCGGGAACATTTTTCCTGCATCTAGCCTGCCCAATCTCTTAATAATTTTATATGTTTCTATAAAATCCCCTCTCATCCTTCTAAATTACAGTGATTACAATAGACAATAGACAATAGGTGCAGGAGTAGGCCATTCGGCCCTTTGAGCCAGCACCGCCATTCAATGTGACCATCGCTGATCATCCACAATCAGTACCCTGTTCCTGCCTTCTCCCCATATCCCCTGACCCCGCTATTTTTAAAAGCCCTATCTAGCTCTCTCTTGAAAGCATCCAGAGAACCTGCCTCCACCGCCCCGGGAATTAACCTTGTAAACCTATGCTGCACTCCCTCAATAGCAAGAATGTCCTTCCTCAAATTAGGGGACCAAAGCTGCACACAATACTCCAGGTGTGATCTCACTAGGGCTCTGTACAACTGCAGAAGGACCTCTTTGCTCCTATATTCGATTCCATTTGTTATAAAGGCCAACATGCCATTCGCTTTCTTCACTGCCTGCTGTACCTGCATGCTTACTTTCATAGACTGATGTACAAGGACCCCCAGATCACGTTGAACTTCCCCTTTTCCCAACTTGACGCCATTTAGATAGTAATCTGCCTTCCTGTTTTTGTTAGCAAAGTGGATAACCTCACATATATCCGCATTAAACTTCATCTGCCCACTCACCCAACCTGTCCAAGTCACCCTGCATTCTCATAGCATCCTCCATTACAAACACAGTCGACCTTTCATCATATGTTAGTTCCGCTATCCCAGGAATTAACCTGGTGAACCTACGCTGCACTCCCTCAATAGTCAGTCAGTCAGTCAATTTTATTTGTATAGCACATTTAAAGACAACTCACGTTGACCAAAGTGCTGTACATCAGTGCAGATACTAATGTGCTACATACAATGGTACACAGACCTAACAATACATACATAAACTGTTTACAGCGCCCCCTCAGAGGGCCTCAAAAATGATAGGAGACCAAAATTGTGGTCTCACCAGGGCCCTGTACAACTGCAGTAGGACCTCCTTGCTCCTAAACTCAAATCCTCTCGCAATGAAGGCCAACACCAACATGCCATTTACTTTCTTCACTGCCTGCTGTACCTGCAGGCTTACTTTCAGTGACTGATGTACAAGGACACCCAGGTCTCGTTGCACCTCCCCTTTTCCTAATCTGACACCATTCAGATAATAATCTGCCTTCTTGTTCTTGCCACCAAAGTGGATAACCTCACATTTATCCACATAATACTGTATCTGCCATGCATCTGCTCACTCACCCAACCTATCCAAGTCACCCTGCAGCCTCAAAGCATCTTCCTCCAGCTCAAACTGCCACCCAGCTTTGTGTCATCTGCAAATTTGAAGATGTTACCTTTAATTCCATCATCTAAATCGTTCATATATATTGTAAATAACTGGGGTCCCAGCACTGAGCCTTGCGGCACCCCACTTGTTACTACCTGCCATTCTGACAAGGACCCGTTAATTCATACTCTTTGCTTCCAGTCTGCCAACCAGTCCTCTATCCATGTCAATACCCTACCCCCAATACCATGTGCTCTAATTTTCCTCGCTAATCTCTTCTGGGACCGTGTTAAAGGCTTTTTGAAAGTCCAGATACACCACATCCACTGGCTCTCCCTTATCCATTCTACTTGTTACATCCTCAAAAAATCCCAGATTAGTCAAGCATGATTTCCCCTTCATAAATCCATGCTGACTTTGACCGAGCCTGTCACTGCTTTCCAAATGCACTGTTATTACATCTTTAATAATAAGCGAGTTCGGTATTCCAACTGCGCATGCCCAGGTCATGGATCGCTCGCGACAAACACTCATGGCCGCTGTGCTGCTGCATGAGTGTAAACCTGCGTTTCGTCCGTGGTCGGGGTTGAGCCCGGGTCTCCTGCACTGCACTGTCTTCAGGCGCTGTTGAGTTGCTGCTGGGCCGTCCCCGTCCCCTCCCAAGTGTCCCGTCCCTGTCCGGTGGGGGGGGGGGTCTGGGGATGTCCGGGATGGCCCTGGGCTGGCGGGAGTCGGACGGGAGAGGCTGCCCAGGCTTGCGGCCGGCGCGGAGGGGAGGCGCTGGCTCCGGATCGGCTCTGCCTGTCCCGCCGGGTTGACCGGCGGCCCTGGACTGACGCTTCACCGGCCCGGAGCAGTGGAATTGGCGCTTCTTTTCCGCACTGGCTGTGGGCCTGGGCCACCGCTGCGACGGGCCGGTGTCCCGTCGGTCCAGGGCTGTCGGTTGGCCTGGCGGGACAGGCAGAGTAGAGCTGGAGTTGACGCTTCTTCTCCACTCTGGCTGTGGGCCTGGGCCGCCACTCCCATCTGACTCCCGTCTGACTCCCGAACGTCCCTGGATGGGGGTGGGGCACTTGGGAGGGGATGGGGACGGTCCAGTGGCGGTGCAGCAACGCTTGCGGTGCCGGGGACCCGGGGATCCTGGCTGCGGATGAGGCGAAGGTCTGTGTGCATGCGGCGGCACGGTTGCCAAGAGTGTTTATCTTTAGCCTTTGACAAATCCCATGATTCCTTGCGTTTTTCAGAATATCGAACTCACTTATTGACTCAAGCATCTTCCCCACTACCGATGTAAGGCTAACTGGTCTATAATTCCCCATTTTTCTCTCCCTCCTTTCTTAAAAAGTGGGGTTACATTAGCTACCCTCCAGTCCACAGGAACTGTCCCAAAGTCTACAGAACATTGTAAAATGATCACTAATGCATCCACGATTTCTAGAGCCACCTATTTGAGTACTCTGGGATGCAGACCATCAGGCCCTGGGGATTTATCTGCCTTCAGTCCCAACAGTTTACCTAACACCATTTCCTGACTAATGTGGATTTCTTTCAGTCCCTCCTACTAGATCCTCGGTCCCCTAGTATTTCTGGGAGATTGTTTGTGTCTTCCATAGTGAAGTTAGATCCAAAGTACTTGTTTAACAGGTCTGCCATTTCCTTGTTTCCCATTATAAATTCACCTGTTTCTGACTGTAAGGGACCTACAGTTGGCTTCACTAATCTTTTCCTCTTTATACATAAAAGTATAAGAACACTGAAGTCATGATACAACTTATAAAACTTATGCCACAGCCACAGTATTGTATGAGTTTCTGTTCAATACATCGAACATAGAGCAGTAGAGCAAAAGAAACAGGCCCTTCAGCCGACAATGTCTGTGCCAAACATGATGCCAAGATCATCTCTCACCAACCTGCATATAATCCATATCCCTCCATTCCCTGCATATCCATGTACCTATCAAAAAGCCTCTTAAATGCCACTGTTGTATCTGCCTCACCCACCAACACTGGCGTCGCATTCCCGGCACTCAACACACTCAACCTCTGTGTAAATGCCACTGTTGTATCTGCCTCAACCACCAACACTGGCGGTGCATTCCCGGCACTCAACACACTCAACCTCTGTGTATATAACTTACCCTGCACATCCCCTTTAAACATTGTCCCTCTCACTTTAAATCTATGCCCTCGAGTATCTGACATTTCCATCCTGGGTAAAAGGTTCTGACTTGTCTTTCCTATCTATGCTTCCCATAATTTCCCTCTAAACCTATCCTCTCCATATGTCAGGCAGCATCTTTGGAGAACATGGATAGTTGACATTTTGGGTTCACGTCAAAAAAAGGTCCCGACCCGAAACATCACCTATCTGTGTTCTCCAGAGATGCTGCCTGGCCCACTGAGTTACTGGTTACAAATGCTAGTTTACAACGGCAGACACAAATTTCTGGAGTAACTCAGTGGGTCAGGCAGCATCTCTGAAGAACATGGATAGATGATTTTTCGGGTCGGGTCCTTTCTGCAGACTGATTGCAGCATGGGTGGGGGGGGGGTGGGGAATAGAAAGCTGGAACCGATCCAAGTTTTCCAGAGATCTGCCTGACCCGCTGTTACTCCATCACCTTGTGTCTTCATCCGTGTATTCATGTTTTTTGAAGTAGAAATGTTGATCAGGGCACTGAAGTTAATTCTGCCTCTCATCTATGAAGTAACTTTTAGAGACACATGGATATGCAGGATGTGATGGGATATGGATCACGTGCAGTCAGAGGAGATTAATTTAACTTGGCATCATGTTCAGCACAGACATTGTGGTCCGAAGGGCCTGTTCCTGTGCTGTACTGTTCTATGTTCGGAAAATTACACTTTATAAAAGAGAGCAGTGAACAGGCTGTTTTAGATCTGGCTCATCAGAGATATGACGTGGAAACAGGCCCTTCGGTCCATCGAGTCCACATGGACTAACAACCAACCATTCACACTAGTCTATATTATCCCAGTTTTGCATCCTACACACTAGGGGTACCAGAAAAGTCGATTATCCTCCAAACCTGCACGCCTTTGGAGTGTGGGAGGAAACCAGAGCACCCGGAGAAAACCCACACGGTCACGGGGAAAATGTAAAACTCCGTACAAATGTCATTCGTAGTCTGGATCGAACCCAGGTCTCTGCTGCTGTAAGGAAGTAACTGTACCTCTTACCCACCGTGCTGGCTATGTGTGAGGCTTACAGGATCTCGTAGAACTGGATCCTCGGAGATGAGAGATCAGAGAGGCAGGGGTCCAAAACTGATAATGAAAGTAGAGCTGCTAATGTGGATTGGGAAAAGAAACTAAGAGAAGAGGTGGAAGATATTTAAGAAGAACTTTTCAACAAAGATGTATTCCATAGAGAAATAAAGGCTGTAAGAGAAAGGTGATCCATCATAAGGAAGGCAAACGCAGTAGCAAATTGAAGGAAAAGGCTTACAGAGCTATAAAGGTTACTGTTAGCCAGAGGATAGAGAGAAACAACGGAACCGGCAAAGGATGAATGAAAAATGGAAATAAATTACAAAAAATATAAACGCAGAAATTAACGGCTTCTGCGAATAATTAGAGAAGAGAGGAGACAAGGTCCCGTGGAGAATGAGATGCAGCATAGTGATTTAAAAAATATTATTTTAGATTTACAAGGGATATGCCAGGACTCGAGGGCCTGAGCTATAGGAAGAGGTTGAGCAGGTTAGGACTTTATTCTTTGGAATGCAAGAGGATGAAGGTGATCTTATAGAAGTGTATAATATCATGCGAGGAATAAATAGGGTAAATGCACAGTCTCTTGCCAAGAGTAGAGGAATCTAGTACCAGAGAACATGGGTTTAAGGTGAGCAGAAAAAAATTTAATAGGAACCTGAGGGGTAACATTTTTGCAGATGGTGGTGGTGTATGGAACGAGCTGCCAGAGGAGGTCTTTGAGGCAGGTACTAGTGCAACATTTAAGAAAGATTTGGACAAGTACATGGATAGGAGAGGTTTAGAGGGATATGAGCCAAATGCAGGAGGGTGAGACAAGTGTAGATGGGGCATGTTGCTCGGTGTGACTGAAGACCAAGTTTCCACGTTATATGGCTCTTTAACTATACATGACTCTATTTCTCACGGCAGGGAAGGTGACCGTTCAGCCCATCGAGTTAGTGCTGGCTCAGAGCAACCCACAGAGTCATAGAGCATGGAAACGCCCTTCGGACCAACTTACCCACGCCGACCAGAATGCCCCATCTACACTGGTCTCACTGGTTCATACACCCTTAAACCTTTTCTAACCTGAATGCCTGGATTAGGGGGTATTGGTTACGTGAGAGGTTGGGCAGACTTTTCCTCTGGAATGACGGAAATTACGTGGAGACCTGACTGAAGTACATAAAATTATGAGAGGCATAGATAGGTTAGACAGTCAGGATTTTTCCCAAGATGGCAAAATCATAGACTTGAGGGCATACATAGCTTTAAGGTGGGAGGGGCAAAATGTAAAGGAGATGTGCGAGGGAATTTTTTTACACGGAGGGTGGTGGGTGCCTGGAACGTGCTGCCAGGGCTGGTGGTGGAGGCGGATACTTTAGTGGCAATTAAATACTTTTGGATAGACACATGGATATGCAGGGTAGCACTCACCGGGAGAATGTGCAAACTCCACATAATCAGCACCCAAGGTCAGGATCGAACCCGGGTCTCTGGCGCTGGGAGGATGGGGCTCCACCCACTGCCCCACTGTGCCATGCTGTCAAATCCTGTCAAACATTGCTGATCTTTTGGGATCCCTCTGCATTTACTGTATGTTAGTCTCATGTAGTTGGAGAATTTTGCTCAGATGTTTTGTGAGTTAGTTTGGCTATTGAACTGAATTATATGATAGGCATCGATGGGGTACACATTAAGAACCTTTTTACCACGCTGCATTTGAAATCTCTCACAGACGTCTCCCCAAAAATATGGCGCCGAGGCCGGGTGAGGTGGCCGATCTCGACTTCATTGGGATCTCCGTGGCCGATTTGCAGGTTGAATTTGCCGCCTGCGGCTGGGGCTCTGGCACTCTGGCCCAGTCACAGCTGGCAGATCCGTTTCTGTAGCCGACTTTCGAGGCTGACTTTGCGGGCCGTTATCACAGCCCCTCGGCAGCCTAGATGGACCATTTAGGCACCATTGGACTCCTCTTAAAGGCTATGACCTCAGTTGGTCCAGCAAAACGAATAATCCAGAAAGCCTCTGGAACCAAGGGTGCCAGAAATTCAGTGATGGACCTGTATTTGATTTTGCACGATTTCTGGTTTACCTTTGGCTTACTGAAGAAATTCCACTCCCCACATTCAAGCAGGAAGCATCTAACTGTTCAGTGATTCAACCCCGAACCATTCTAAACCTGTTCTGTTAAAACATACCAACATTTTGTTCTAATTTCTCAGTGATTATTCATTTACATTAATCACAATTTGTTTCATCTAAACTTTCAACTTAATCTCAGAGTGGATCAATCTGCACCTTTGTGAGCTTCTCCTGCTTTTGTTTCTAATTAGTTCTTTTAGCTCCAGGACTCCAAGTACAAGGCACAAGGAAGGTTCAGTGTGACTGGAATCCCTGCTTTTCCCAATCTTTTCTTTCCATTTCTTCTTTGGATGAGAGTGGGGTTGTGGAACTATCCCTCGGTTTGCATTTCATAAGGATATCCTTCTCACCTGGCTAATAGCCAAACAGGGCGGCACAGTCGTGCAGCTGGTGGAGCCACTGCCTCATAGAGCCAGCGACCCCCGCTCTGATCCTGACCTCAGGTGCAGTCTGTACGGAGTTTGTACGTTCTCCCTGTGACTGCATGGGTTTTCTCCCCTACTCCAAAGACGTACAGATTTGTAGGTTAATTAGCTTCTGTATATATTGCCCGTAAGAGTGTAGGATAGCACTATTGTGCAGCGTGATCGCTGGTCGGCGTGGACTCAGTGGACAAAAGGACCTGTTTCCATGCTGTATCACTCAACTCAACTCAACTCCACTGCAACTAAACTAAATAAAACATGGCTTTGGGACGGGACCTTTCTTCAGATTGATTGTGGTGGGGGGTGGGAGAATGCTGTAAGGGAGGAGGGGCAGGACAAAGCTGGGAGGTAGTAGGAGGATACAGGGGAGGATTTTTGTTTTATAGACAGATGGTTGGACAAAGGCCAGAGATGAAAAGACAGGAGGTGTGAGACACAAGAATTGAAGAATTGTCAATTGTGAAGCTGGAGGATGGAATGTAGGTGGAAGGGGAGGGAGAGGGGAGAAATAGGAGTGAGTCCAGGTGGGATACAGAGGAAGGGGGTTGGAATGAAGATGGGGGTTGAGGTGAAGTGTAGATGGAGTTAATGGTGGGAACTCTGGTCTGTATGACAGACTGGGCGACATCTACAACTCTCTGTAATCATTCTGAATAAGGATCCCGACCCGAAACGTCACCTCTCCTTGTTCTCTGGAGATGTTGCCTGACCCGCTGAGTTACTCCAGCACTTTTAGTCTTTTCTTCGTAAACCAGCATCTGTAGTTCCTTGGTTCTACTCTGCAGTTTCATGCGGTCTCAGGCAGAGCTATTAACACCAAACTGTAATGCATCCTAATGGGATAATTTGAGGGATTGCCCGAGATGAATATGAGTTATTCTCTTCATACAAACCGCTTGCTCTACAATTCTCTTTGACTGGTGTCTTCAAGGAAGCACCTTGTTATCTGAAGGAAGAATTGTGCTCGACATAGACCCCTTTATCTGGTCATATGTGTTCACAAATTATAGGACTAGAATTTGGCCATTCAGCGCATCAAGTCTATTCCGCCATCCAATCATGGCTGATTTATCTTTCCCTCTCAACCTCATTCTCCTGCCTTCTCCCCATAACCCTCAACATCTTTTCTAATCAAGAATCTAGTCAATCTCCGCCTTAAAAATACCCATTCACGAGCTCCACAGCCGTCTGTGGCAATGAATTCCACAGTTTCACCACCTTCTGATAAAATAAATTCCTCCTCATCTCCTCCTCATCCCTTCCATCGGGTGGCGCCACCGCAGTGGCTGCCTCACCAGCAGCTCGTCAGTCCTTTCGCCTTTTTTTGTTATTTTTAGTGCGTCTAAATGTATGTTTTAATGTTTCTCAGTATTTCTTATGTGGGGGCTGGTGGGGGGGAATAGGGAGAAACTGTTTTTCAGTCACTTACCTGGACGAAGATGCGTCTTTCTGTGTGTCGCATCTTCGCCCACCTCGGGGCATACCAACTGGATTGGTGCGGCCTTTCCGACCGGAGACCGGCCCTGAGCTTCAGCAGTAGGCGCAGCGCTGAATTACCATCGCGGAGCCTGGGATCCTGTCGAGGATCGCCAGTGTTGGAGCTCCGTCCTGCGGGGCCTGCTGACTTTAACACCGTGGAGCTGTGGTCTGCGGAGCGTGATGCTGACTTTAACATCGCGGAGCCTGGGATCTTTTGCCGAGGATCGCCAGTGTTGGAGCTCCATCCAGCGGGGCCTGTGGACTTCGGAAGCCGCGGTCTCCTGTAAGAAGCGGCAGATTCGGAAACTCCAAGCCGCAGAGTGTGTTCCGATCCGTTCTGACACCGGAGTTTCGATCATCCTGACGAGAGGGCCTGTACATCGGGCCGTCCATAGCGGTGACTGCGGAGAGTTCTAGGCCCCGACCACGGGTGAACAAAGAGGAAGATGACTGAACTTTACTTCCTTCCATCACAGTGAGAAACGTTGATTCCGTTGTGGTGGATGTTTATGTTAAATTCAATTGTGTATTGTGTTCTTTTTATTCGTATGGCTGTATGGTAACTCTAATTTCACTGTACCAATTGGTGCATGTGACAATAAATTTGAACTTAAACTTGAACTTTCTAAACGTATGTCCTTCTATTCTGAGTCTGTGCCCTCTGGTCCTAAACTCTCCCTCTAGTGGAAACATCCTCTCCACATCCACTCTATTCAGGCATTTCAATATTCGGTACGTTTCAATGAGGTCCATCCTCATCCTAAACTCCAGCGATTACAGGCCCAGTCAAACACTCATCATATATTAAATCAGTCATTCTCGTAAACCTCCTCTGGACCCTCTCCAACGCCTGCACGTCCTTCCTCCAATATGGCGCTCACAATTACTCACAATACCCTAAATGTGGTCTGACCAGTGCCTCAGCATTACATCTCTGTTTTTGTATTCTTGCCCTCTCAAAATAAATGCTAGCATTGCTTTTGTCATTTGTCATCGGTTACCTTTATGGCTTTGTCGATAAAGTCCTAACTTTATCAACAATATCTGAAGGCACACACCATCAAAGTAAATTCCCTCATTCCTTTTGATATCCTTGTGAATCTATATTGTGGCTGCCTCATATCCTGCACACCACCAGATTTATAAAACCATTTACAAAGATAGGGTGGGACAGTGGTGCAGCCGGTAGAGCTGCAGCCTCACAACACCAGAGACCCGGGTTTGATCCTGGCTTCTCTGATGCTGTCGGTGTGGAGTTTGCACATTCTCCCTGACCACCAGGGGCACCGCACGATTGGCAGCCCTGCTAACAGTCTGTCTGTTTTTTCGTCTATTTTTAATTTTAGTGTGTGTTAAAAGTTCATGTAAATATTCTCCAGTTTGTTTTATGTGGGGGTCGGGGGTGGGGGTCGGGGGAAACTTTTTTTCAGTTTCTAACCTTGCCGGAGATGCGATTATTTTCCGGTCACTCTGCGGCCTACAATCAATGGAGCTGGAAGCCTCCTTGGACTGACCAAGAGCCCCACTGCGGGGCATGGACTTAACGTCGGAGCCGATCCCTTGCATGGGATCGCTCCAACCGCGCCCTACGGACTTTACCATCGTGAGCTCGCAGTCTCTGGAGAGACCGTGGATGTCGGGAGCTCCAACGACGCAGAGGTTCGACCAGCCTCGACGCGGGGTTTGGTCGCCGGCGCGGGGGAGCTGAGGTCCCCCGATGCAGGAGCTGATCGCCCCGATGCGGAGGACCCGACCGCCGGCTACGGGAGTCAAGATCGTCCCTTCAACGGAGGGCTCGAGGCCCCTGGCCGCGGGAGAACAATGAAGGGAAGAGATTTGAACTTTTTTTCGCCTTCCATCACAGTGAGGAATGTGGAGGAGTCATTGTGGTGGATGTTTATGCTAAAATATGTTTTGTGTGTTCCGTTGCTCTTATTTGTATGACTGACTTGGAAAATGAAATTCCTCGTATGTTGCAAAACATATTTGGCTAATAAAGTATTATTGTGATTGTGATTGTGATTGTGATCGAGTGCGTTTCCTCTGGGTGCTCCAGTTTCCTCCAACATCCCAAAGATGTGCAGTAGGTTAATTGACCCCCAGTAAATTGCCTACTCCTGCACCTATTTTTCATTGTTTCTAGGTAGGGAATGGATGAGAAGGTGGGATAACATAGAACTAGTGTGTACGCGTGATCGATAGTCGGTGTGGACTCCTTGGGCCGAAGGGCCTGTTTCCATGCTGTATCTCTGAACGAAACTTGCTAAAGTGCAGCGTGACTGGATTACGATCTCGATCAACGTTACCTCTTTGCTTTTGTATGTTATGCCCCGAGCTATATAAACAAGCATTTTTGTGCTGTTTGACAAGCATTATAAATTATGCTAGATTGCTGAGATACCTAAGGCAAGTAACCCAGTGAAATTACTTACCAAGGAGATTTGTCTGTATCATGAGGCTGTTTTCTGGGCAAGGCACTAAGCTCAGTATAATCGCACATGACAGTCAAAATCAAACCCATAAAAATCTTAATGTCTGATTTCACTAAGTGCCTGCAAAGCCTTAACACCCAATGACTTGATGTTAACATGGTTTACACAAAAGAACATTAGAAGTAGACACAGAGAACTGCAGTTGCTGGAACCTGGAGCAAACGCAAACAAGTGCTGGAGGAGCCACAAGGAGCTGCAGATGCTGGGTTCACAAAAACCCCCCACAAAGTGCTGGAGTAACTCTTCATATACCCACCACCCTCTGTGGGAAAAATGTGGCAGGGGTGCAGGGTGGAGCTGCTGCCTCACAGCGCCAGAGACCCGGGTTCGATCCTGACTATGGTTGCTGACTGCGGAGCTTGCACGTTCTCCCTGTGATCACATAGGTTTTCTTCAAGTGCTTTAGTTTCTTCGCATATTCCAAAGACATGCAGTTTTTAGGTTGTGTAGGAACGGACTGCAGATGCTGATTTACACCGAAGGTAGACTCAAAATGCTGGAGTATCTCAGCAGGATAGGCAGCATCTCTGGATAGAAGGAATGGGTGATGTTCCTTCTATCCAGAGATGCTGCATGTCCCGCCGAGTTACTCCAGGTTTTTAGGTTAATTGGCTTCTGTACAATTCTCCCTAGGTGGTAGGATAGAATGAGTGTATGGGGATCATTGGTTTCTCTAAAGTCTCTAAAGTCTAAAGTGCCATTAACCCAATATCCCTCCACTGATGCTGCCTGACCCGCTGAGTTCCTCCAACACTCCAGGTCTGGCTTAGGGTCTCGACTCGAAACATCACCTATCTATGTTCTCCAGAGAGATGGTGCCTGACCCACTGAGTTACTCCAGCATTTTGTATCTTTTCTTGTAAACCAGCATCTGCGGTTCCTTGCATTTAACTCGGCATCATCAGGGCGGCACAGTGGCATAGCAGTAGAGTTACAGCTTTACAGAGCCAGAGGCCCAGGTTCGATTCTGACTACGGGTGCTGTCTAGAGTTTGTACATTCTCCCTGTGACCGCGTAGGTTTTTTTCTGGTTCCCTGGTTTCTTCCCACATCCCAAAGCATACAAGTTTGTAGGTTAATTGGCTTCCGTAAAAAATTGTAAATGTTCCTAGCTTGTAGAGTACTGCGTGTTAGAGTACTGGGTGATCGCTGGGCGGCACAGACTCAAGTGGGCCAAAGGGCCTGTTTCCGCACTGTATCTCCAAAGTCTAAAAGTGTAAAATCATGTTCGGCATGGATATTGTGGCCCGAAGTTCCTCTGCTGAACTGTTCTCTGTTTTAAAACACTCTCCAAGGCCTTAATAGTGTATAATGTCACCACACTGCACATGGGGCTTAGCCAGCGATTTGTAAAGCTTTATATTCCTTGCTTTCACAACCTGGTTATAAATGGTTTCCTTCATGAGTATTGACACACAGAACGTCACACTCGTGATTTTCAAGTGTTTGCCACTTCTTCCTTTGGAATTTGTATCTTTTGTAAGCCTTTCACATTCCCTTATAATCTTAATCTGATATTCTATTTTGGTTCTCTACACCGGACTTTAATCTCGTTAATCTTCTCTTACAATTACCATGTTATAGGAAAGATGTTGTCAAGCTGGAAAAGGTGCAGAGAAGATTTACAAGGTTGTTGCCAGGACTCGATGGTCTGAGTTATCAGGAGAGGTTGAGCAGGGTATGACACTATTCCTTGGAGGATAAGAGAATGGGCGATGATCTTATAGAGGTGTACAAAATCATGAGAGGAACCGATCGGGTAAACGCACAAAGTATTTTTTCCCTCTAAACCTTTCCTATCCATGTACCTGTCCAAGTGTCTTTTGCCAGAGTAGGGGAATCAAGAACCAGAGGACATAGGTTTAAGGTGAGGGGAAAAGATTAAAAGATTAAGGTGAAGGGGAAAGGAACCTGAGGGGTAACGTTTTACACAAAGAGTGGTGGGTGTATGGAATGAGCTGCTGGATGAGGAAGTTGAGGCAAAGTTTGAGAAACATTTATACAGGAATTATGGATAGGATCGGTTTAGAGGGATATGGGCCAAATGCAGGCAGGTGGGACCAGTGTAGATGGGACATGATGGTCGGCCTGGACTGGTTGGGCTGAAGGGCTGTTTTCACGCTGTATGACTCTGTGACAATTCATTTGTTTCCTCTGTCTAGATGCTGATTTACACTTCAGCCATTTTATTTCATTTTTCTCCCCACGGTTATTCCCGTTAATTTGTACCAACATTCTAGTGAGACTCTCTGCCATCTTCTGAAGAGTGTTGCACGTATCTATTGCTTTCGTCGTAGCAGTCTGTTTGGCCAGATTAACGTAGGACATAGAACAGTGCAGCACAAGAACAGAGCCTTTGGCCCACAATGTCTGTGGGCAGCATCCATAGAGAGGATTGAACCCGGGTCTCTGGCACTGTAAGTCAGCAACTTTACCGCTGCGCCACTGTGCCGCCATAGCAGCATGTTTGGCCAGATTAACTTAGAACATAAAACAGTACCACACAAGAATTGACTCTTTTGGCCAACACCAGCTCATAACTCTTATCCCTCCATTCCCTGCACTTCCACGGGCCTATCCAAAAATCTCTTAACTGCCGCTATCTTTGAACTTTAGAGATGCAGCGTGGAAACAGTCCCTTTGGCCCAACGCACCGTCCAACGATCACCCCATGCACTAACACTATCCTACACAATAGGGGAAATTTACAATTTTAACAAAGGCAATAAATCTGCAAGCCTGTATGTCTTTGGAGTGTGAGAGGAAATCGGCGTGCCTGGAGAAAATCCATGCGGTCACAGGGAGAATGTACAAACTCCATACAGACAGCACCCGTGGTCAGGATGGAACCTAGGCCTCTGGCACTGTAAGACAGCAACTCTACCGCTGCCCCACTGTGCTGCCTTTACAGTAAATTTGGCCAGATTAACGTACAACATAGAACATAGAACAGTACAACACAAGAACAGGCCCTTCGGCTCACATTATCTGTGCTGAATATGATACCAAGACCATCTCTTATCTGCCTGCACATAATCCATCTCTATACCTATAAAAGTCTCATCTTGTATGTAGTAATGTTACAAAATTTTGAGATTTTTAAAATCAAGTCTGCAATTTATCCCATCAGATAAAGCATAAAAAGAAGTTTAATTTGACACCTAATTCACTTTCATATCTTCAGTATTAAAAAAGTTATGGCCATTTACATACTCAGAAATTAGCATCTTGTTCCCTATTGCTTTTCCATTGACTTAACTCAAAAGCTGTGATCAAGGACAATCAAAACCCCATAACTTTCTTAAAAATTAAGAGAACTGAATGAAATTTTCAGTTATTATAGATTGAAGCATTCTGAAACAAATATGAAACAATCTTACTTGGATGACCTGAAATTAAAGCATATAATTAGTTAGTTACCTAATTGTAGCTAATTACAAAATTCAATTACTAGATCTAAACATCTATCCATTTCTTAAGAAAAGGTTAACATTTTTAAATAGCCTAAGTGTCCAAATAACATTCACACAAGAATTCACAATATAACATGATTTTTAAATCTCATTGTCATGAATTTATAGGCCAAATGGAAGAAATTTAGTGTTTAATTCCCGTAAATTAATGGCAATTTAAATCATCTTGCGAGTGAGATTTTGTGAAACGCGATTGATTGGAACGTTGCATTTGCAGTGAATTTAAACCCCATATCGGCAGGAAAAACACTGCCGGTTCGTATAGGGCCTAAATCACCTTTTCGCAACGTGAAATTTTGATTAAAGGCATCCTACGAAGCAAGTTTATATGTAAAAATAAACGGCGTACCTTGCTTTGTCCCGTACGTGAGATCCGTCCCGTTGTCGGCGTTGACGGCTTTAGAGGACAATTTTTATTTTGCTCCTGCTATTAAATTATCCAGCGCTATTTTTAAAAAACGGATGTCGGAGCAATTTTTCTTCAGCAACTAAACAGCCTGACAAACAGGCAGTAGAAAACTCCATTTTAAACCCGCCCCCCTCTCAAAGGCGCCAAAGTCGCGCACACGGCCAGTGGCAGAACTGCAGCGCCGCTGAAGGTAAGTTTTGTAACATATGTATTGTATGTTTGTATGGTTTTTTTTGTATCATCCTCAAAATGCTACGTGCTAGCACTTAAATTTTTACATATTCTGACTCACATTTTCCCCCTCCATGTCTTAATCAGGTGCACAAGATTTCATCTTATATTTCACCAGTTATTCACAATTAAAGTTTAAAAAATCCTAAAACCGCTTCTCACACACAGCCTTTTTTCCAGGAGCTTCCAATGATGATGTCACAATGCCACCTCAGTGCACCAATCACAATGGACTCTCAAGCTGCTGAGTGCCACATCCCCCCCCCCGGGTTATTCACACCCCCTGCCCCCTCCCCCCCCCGCTGCCTCAAAAATGCAGCCAAACCCCCCGCCCGGGTTATTCACACCCCCGCCCCCGGGTTATTCACACCATCCGCCCCCTCCCCCCCGCTACCTCAGAAAGGCAGTAACATCATCAAAGACCCACACCATCCTGGCCACACACTCAATTCACCATTGCCATCGGGAAGAAGGTACAGGAGCCTGAAAACTGTGACGTCCAGGTTCAGGAACAGCTTCTTCCGTACAGCCAAACAAGCAAGAATTTCATTGTTCTATCTGGGACATATGACAATAAAACACTCTTGACTCTTGACTCCCACCCCCCACACCTCCCAATCCCTCGCCCCCCCTCACTGAACCCCACCTCCGCCGTCCCCACCCCTGATCCCACCCCCTCGCCCACCGCCCCGCCACTGCCCCCGCCCTCCCCAACGTGGGGACGATTGATTGCCTCCATAAATTCAAGAATTTTCCTTGTGAGGGGTGATGGGGGTGATTGGCTCCAGTGGGCGCCTGTCTCTGGGGTGAGCGCCGACGCCACCCCCCCCCCCCCGCGTTGAGGGACGGGGCCCAACGGGTCCCACTTGGTCTAGTATACCTTAATTCCCTGCAATATCCATGTGCCTATCCAAAAGTCTCTTAAATGCTACTATCGCATGTGTAACAATCCTTCTTAATTCATCCTAATTCTGAGATAGTCACCGTTTTTTCAGAGATACAACATACCACAGAGTCCTTGCCGAGCAGAGACCACCCTGTACACTAGCATTAATCTTACACACTGGGTTAATTGGCTTCTGTAAATTGTAAATTGTCCCTAGTGTGTAGGATAGTGCTAGTATATGGGGTGATCAATGGTCTGTGAGCTCTTGC
The DNA here is from genome assembly GCA_038087875.1 of Malacoraja senta. NCBI lineage: Eukaryota > Metazoa > Chordata > Chondrichthyes > Rajiformes > Rajidae > Malacoraja > Malacoraja senta. Next base: position 122,195,884 of record CM075978.1, on the reverse strand, counting down.
TGGGCCGAAGGGCCCATTTCCACGCTGTATGTCTAAAGTCTCCAAATCACCTATCCTTGGTCTCCAAAGATGCTGCCTGACCTGCTGAGCTATTCCTGCACTTTGTGTCCTTTTGTATATTAACCAGCATCTGCGGGTCCTTAATTCTATATGTACCTGTCTGAATGTCTTTTAAATCATATAATCTGGAGAAAAGAAATAACATTTTTCCTTAGTTTCATGATTAATTATCCTGGAGCATTAAGCTTTGCCACTTGTAGCAGACATAACAAGCTTCCTTCAATTCTTGTTAGCACTTTGTCTTAATCCCCGCCTGCCCACACCTACCGGTAATCCTCTCTCTAACTCTCATTAATAACCGGCTGTCGGCTGACCGCCAGAGTTCTGCAGCAACTGTGGGCATGATTGTCCTCTTCACATCTCTCAGAAAGGCTCAGCCTTTAAAAACCTGAAGCACGCTCCATGTGCTTTTTGATCAGGGTGTTTGAGGTGGTAATGAATGCAGAAAAGATGCATCAGATATGTTGTTGCTTTGATTATAAATTAGTGCTTGTGATGCATTCATCTCTGCTCCAAGCTCAGAATTACTTACAAGCTCCGCAGCCCAGTTCACCACCTGGAGCACAGGTCTTAATCTTTCTTAATCCCCTGGAGGCGCTGAAACTTCAAGGCTATACAGATACCCGCTCTCATTCATTTCCAGGTATCATCAATTCCAACTGCTTTTGGTATGTGAGCGTCAGAGACTCTGGATCCTCAGAGGTTATAAAGTCATAGAATCATGCGGCAACATAGAATCATGTGGTGTGAAATGGAGGGAAAACAAAATGGCGCCCAAGCCAGGCGACTCTTTGGTGCTGGTACCAGAAGCGGATCTGCAACCACTCGTTGCAGTCGCTCCACTCTTTTAAACCTCTCCTCCAACAGCAGCATTACTTACTTTATGTGCACACCGTGGACTGCTCGAGAGTAATCATGTATAATCTTTCCGCTCTGGATAGCACACAACAAAAAACTTTTCACTGTACCTCGGTACACGTGACAATAAACTGAACTAAACAGGCCCTTTGGCCCAGCTTGCCCACACTGACTAAAATGTCCCATCTACACAAATCCCACCTGCCTGCTTTTGGCCCATATCCCTCTAAACCTATCCTATCCATATACATGTTCAAATGTCTTTTAAACTTGGTGATAGTACCTGCCTCAACTACCTCCTCTGGTAGCTTGTTCCACATACCCACCACCCTTTGTGTAAAAAAAGTTGCCCCTCAAGTTCATATTAAATCTTTCCCCCTCACCTTAAACGTATGACTTCATGTTCTTGAATCCCATACTCTGAGTAAATATGTTGAAGCGAAACGATAGAAGTATATAAAATGATGAGAGACAAATGTAGGGTAGGCAGCCAGCCAGAACCTTTTTCCTGGGGTGCAAAATGTCAAAAGCTATAGGGCATAGTTATAAGAGTGGCAAAGCTTCAAGGAGATGTGTGGTGCATGTTTCTTCACATAGAGGGTGTCAGATGTCTGGAACCTGCAGCCAGGGGTGGTGGTGGAGGCAGATGGGATAGTAGCATTTAAGAGGCTTTCAGATAGCCGCATGAATTTAAGGGAATCATAATCATAATAATACTTTATTAGCCAAGTATGTTTTGCAACAAGGAATTTCATTTGCCATGCAGTCATACCAATAAAAAGCAACAGAACACACAAAATACATCCACCACAGTGACTCCTCCACATTCCTCACTGTGATGGAAGGCGAAAAAAAGTTAAATCTCTTCCCTTTGTTCACCCGCGGTCGGGGGCCTCGAGCCTTCCATTGACGGGCCGATCTTGTCTCCCGTAGCCGGCGGTCGGGCCCTCCGGATCGGGGCGATCAAGCTCCTGCATCAGGGGGGAATCTCGGCTCCTCCACGCCGGGTGATCGGACCCCGGGTTGGGCCTGGTCGAAGCCTTCTTCGTCATTTGGAGCTTCCCGACATCGGTCTCTACCCGAGACAGCGAGCTCCACGATGGTGAAATCCGCAGGCCGCGGTTCGAGCGTCCATCCCAGGAAAGGGATTGGCTCCAATGATAAGTCCATGGCCCCGCGGTGGGGTTCAAAGTCAGCCCTGAGCAAGGCCGCCAACTCCATGATGTTAGGGCACAGAGCGACCGGAGATACGATCCGGAAACCAATTGCATCTCTGGCAAGGTAAGAGACGAATGTGAATCAAATGCAGACAGAGCAGATTAGTTTTACATGGCATCATGTTTGGAATAGACATTGTAGGCCGAAAAGCCTGTTTCTGTATTGTACTGGTCCATTACAGAGATTAGACTTCGAACCATTGTAGGTGGCAGGGAGTACAGGACTCTTGAACTAAACTATAAAGCTGCATCATAACACTTATACTCAATGCCCCAAGCTAAGAAGGCAAGCATACCATACGCCTTCTTTATCACTCCATCTGCTTGTGTTGCCATCTTTATGGAGTTGGGGCTTTCGAATAAACAAAAAAACTCTACTGCCAAGCACCTGAAATAACAAAATGGAAGTATCTGAGAGTGTTGCCAGTATTTAAAGAGTCAATGAGTTAATCTCAGCTGCCGGCTTCTTTGGCTGTTTGCTCTGCTTTTGTTGGTAGCTCTTTTATCTCTGAGTCAGAGGATTGGGAAATTTTTAAAGAGCAACATAAGATAACTAAAAAGGCAATACGGGGAGAAAAGATGAGATACGAAGGTAAGCTAGCCAAGAATATAAAGGAGGATAGTAAAAGCTTCTTTAGGTATGTGCAGAGGAAAAAATGAGTTAAGACAAATGTGGGTCCCTTGAAGACAGAAACAGGTGAATTTATTATGGGGAACAAGGAGATGGCAGACGAGTTGAACAGGTACTTTGGGTCCGTCTTCACTATGGAAGACACAAACAATTTCCTGGATGTACTAATGGCCAAAGGATATAGGGTGACAGAGGAACTGAAGGAAATTCACATTAGGCAGGAAATGGTGTTGGACAGACTGATGGGACTGAAGGCTGATAAATCCCCAGGGCCTGATGGTCAGTATTCCAGGGTACTTAAGGAGGTGGCTCTAGAAATTGTGGATGCATTGGTGATCATTTGCCAATGTTCTATAGATTCAGGATCAGTTCTTATGGGTTGGAGGGTAGCTAATGTTATCCCACTTGTTAAGATAGGAGGGAGAGAGAAAAAAGGGGATTATAGACCAGTTAGCCTGTGATCGGTGGTTGGGAAGATGCTGGAGTCAATTATAACAGATGAAATAGCGGCACATTTGGATAGCAGGATCGGTCCGTCAGCATGGATCTATTTATTCATTTAATCTATTTATTTATCTATCCATTTATTTATTTATTCAGGTTTTTTTATTTTTTTATTTTTATTTGTTAGAAGCAAATGTACAAAAATAGAACCAACGGCATATGAAATAATACAGTTATTGTACAGCTTCGATTTTAACTTTTAACTGTAGTTGGAAGAAAAGAAAGGAGAAAAAGCAAGAAAGAGAAAAAGTGAAATGTGCAAAGATAGATCCCCTAGACTACCAAAGTGGTGTAGCCAAAGAGTGAGTAAATGAAAGAAAGAAGAGAGGAATAGAAAAAATAAGAAAAATAAAAGGACAAAAAAAGAAAAAAGTGGTGATATACCTGCCTCGCATCCCTCCCCACCCACCTCACCCAACCCGTAATTAGATTTAAATCCAAAGTTGTGTTGTACCATACTATCCTTGTGGATATAAATGGTGTCAATGTCTTCGAAAATTATCTGTTTATTCTGCCAAGACAAGTCTAATATTTTCAAGATGTAGCGTCTCGGACATGTTTGTAATCCACATCTTAAGAGACAGATGTAGGTTTCCAAAATTTGAGTATTAGTTTTTTTGCCGTTATCAGGCCATAATTAAGGAAACGTCTTTGAAATTATGATAGCTTAGATATGAAGGGGAAATCATGCTTGTCTAATCTTCTGGAATTTTTTGAGGATGTAACTAGGGAAATGGACAAGGGAGAGCCAGTGGATGTAGTGTACCTGGACTTTCAGAAAGCCTTTGATAAGGTCCCACTTAGGAGATTAGTGGGAAAAATTTGAACACATGGTATTGGGGGTAGGGTACTGACATGGATAGAAAATTGGTTGGCTGACAGGAAACAAAGAGTAGGGATTAACGGGTCCCTTTCAGAATGGCAGGCAGTGACTAGTGGGGTACCACAAGGCTCGGTGCTGGGACTGCAGCTATTTACAATATACATAAATGATTTAGATGAAGGGATTAAAAGTAACATTAACAAATTTGCAGATGACACAAAGCTGAGTGGCAGTGTGAACTGTGAGGAGGATGCTATGAGGATGTAGGGTGACTTGGACAGGTTGAGTGAGTGGGCAGATGCATGGCAGATGCAGTTTAATGGGGATAAATGTGAGGTTATCCACTTTGGTGGCAAAAACAGGAAGACAGATTATTATCTGAATGGTGTCAAGTTAGGAAAATGGGAAGTACAATGAGATCTGGGTGCTCTGTATATCAGTCACTGAAAGCAAGCATGCAGGTACAGCAGGCAGTGAAGAAAGCTAATTGCATGTTGGCCTTCATAACAAGAGTAGTATAGTATAGGAGCAAAGAGGTCCTTCTGAAGTTGTACTCTCTATTGGATTGCAACCTTGTCGTGGTCGGGGAGCTTGTGTGTCTCAGTGACCCCTAGAGCTATGCCAGCGGGAGATTCGTCTCCTGTTAGGGTCTCCCATGCTGGACAGGTCGAAGGGTAGAGGCGAGATGATGAGCGATCCACTGGTCCTCCAGGTTGAAGGTTGAGCACAGGGCTAACAACCCTGTCTCGTAAAACAAATATGTTACGGAAACAGCAACTGAAGGAATCAACACTACTGGGCGTGATGGACTTCCAGGGCTATCGACAGATGCTAAGATGAATGTCAATGGTGAAAGCCAGACAGCATCCCAAGAATAGCCCTGCACTGGACACCGGAATGGAAAAGGAAAAGAGGGAGACCCAAAACCACCTGGCGTCGAACTGTAGAGGAGGAAATGAAAACAATGGACCTGACCTGAGGTAGTGTCCAGAAGCTAGCCCAGAACTGACAGGAGTGGAGGACCTTCGTTGCTGCTCTACAGCCAGGAGGCATAATAGGCAGTAAGTAAGTAAGTCTGAAGTTGTACAGGGCCCTGGTGAGACCACACCTGGAGTATTGTGTGCAGTTTTGGTCCCCAAATTTGCGGAAGGACATTCTTGCTATTGAGGGAATGCAGCGTAGGTTCACGAGGTTAATTCCCGAGATGGCTGGATTGTCATATGTTGAAATAAATGGAGCGACTGGGCTTGTATGCATTGAAATTTAGAAGGATGACAGGGTATCTTATTGAAAGTAAGATTATTAAGGAATTGGACACGCTAGAGGCAGAAAACATGTTCCCGATGTTGGGGGAGTGCAAAACCAGGGGCCATAGTTTAAGAATAATGAGGAAGGCCATTTAGAATGGAGATGAGGAAAAACTTTTTCACCCAGAGAGTTATGAATCTGTGGAATTCTCTGCCTCAGAAGGCAGTGGAGGCCAAGTCTCTTGATGCTTTCAAGAGAGTTAGATAGGGCTCTTAAAGATAGCGGAGTCAAGGGATATGTGGAGAAGGCAGGAATGGGGTACTTATTGTGGATAATCAGCCATGATCACAGTGAATGGCGGTGCTGGCTCGAAGGGCCAAATGGCCTACTCCTGATCCTATTGTCTATTGTTACGTGTTCATATCCCACATGGAGGCTGACACTAATTAGTGCCATACAGCAATTTCTTGGATATGATATCAATCAGTTCGATGTACAAGATCTGATGACTGCGATGAAGTAGGTTGAGTTCTTTATTATTTATCCCTCAGCTAATCTAAGCAGCAAATCTGTTGATTGTCACATTGACATTTCTAGGGCCAATGTCTGTGCCAATTGGCTCTGTTTCCTACGACTTTTTTGAAGTAATGCTTGGCCCCATTGCACCTTTAGTAGCATCTAGAGGAATAGGCGATATAAATGCAATCCATTCTTAATGATGGATCCTGTATAGAATGTAGAACATAGAAGTGTCTGTGCCTAACATGATGCCAAGAGTAACTGCTATACGCTTGCACGTATCCCAAATCCCACCACATCCAGTATGTAGGAAGGAACTGCAGATGCAGGTTTATACTGGATAGACACAAAATGCTGGAGTAACTCAGTGGTTCAGGCAGCGTCTCTGGAGAAAAGGAATAAGTGACATTTCTGGTTGAAACCCTTCAGCATTCACCACCCTCTGTGTAAAAAACTTGCCCTGCACATCTTCTTTAAACTTTGCCCCTCTCACTTTAAAGCCATGTCCTCTAGTCTTTGACATTTATACCCTGGGAAAAAGATTTTACTTCGGAGTCACGTGAGTGACTACGTGAAGAACCCCGCCAGTGCGCCTGCGCGTCATTACGTCAGACGCCTTGACGCAAACGGACGTGAGGAACAGAGCTCCACCAGTGGATTTGTAGTTTTTCAACTACAAGGTAAGTAGAAACTTTTTTCATGTTTTCCAGGTCCGTTTACTGTGGGTCTATGGGGATTTTTTCCACAGCCGCCATGGAAAAAACGGACAGGGGGAAGAGGCGAGCGACACAGCCGACAGAAAGTCGGGAAAGTCGGGAGTCTGCGGTTAGAGACCAACCGCCTCTAAACCCCGGTACAGTCGCCAGCGGTCAGCATAGCGACTGTGGACCTGGGGCTGGTGAAAACACAGTCAGCGCCTGTCGGGCAAAAGACAAAGTTTAAATCCCAACGGCCCACGGAGGGAGTCACAGGCAATGGAAGTAGCTCCAGGGCTAGATACTGCTTTCGAATGTATTGCCCAAATAGAAAGCCTTTTACATAGGCTGTTGGAGCAAAGTTCACTCAGGAAGGAGTGTACTGTAATCCAAGCTGCAGGAAACAGCTTAACAGCACCTGGCTCAGGGCTGATGGAATGCACCCTCAGGAATGAGGAGCGTGCTACGGGTCATGAGATTTCAGACCCCGACTCTGACGGTGAGGCTGTACAAGGCAATGAATGGCAGCTGCCAGATGTTCCACCCCTGGCAGTAGGATTCGCTGCCCCGTCAGGGTCAGGAGAGCCATTAGGAGAAGAACTGGCCTCCTTAATAAATTACTTGGTTTACCATCAGCTGGAACAGCAGGAGATGGATGAGACTGCAAGAAAGCAGGAGACCCCAAGTAACTGTGGATTGCTGAAAGCAGCAGCAGTGAACCAAATTATTTGGAATCAGTTGCAGAGAATATTAAAGCTGCTGGGTTCTGGAATAACTGCTTTTACCAGAATAGCAGGTAACAGCCAAGAGATGACGAAGTTGCATCAGGAAGCACTGGGGTTGCTATGCAGCACCCACTTCGAGATCAATTATCTGAGGAAAGTGCTATACGGCCTACTATGAATCCGAAATTCGCAGCACTCTGCAAACCAAGTAATATACAATTACCCAACTTACTCTTTGGAGAGGATCTCGGGAAACGTATTAAAGAGTTGGAAGATGAAGCGAAAACAGGATTGATAAAAACATCAATGTTGCAAAGTCTGTAAAGAGGAAGTATCCTTTCAGACGTCATACGGATCCTAGACCAGGACCAAGTCGCTCATTAACGCAGGGACGTAGCTGGCGGCCTGCAGCGGGAGTAAGGACCAGTGATGGTGCTTCCGGGAGAATCCAGGGATCTCAGAATACTCAAATGACTCAAGAGGTAGGTGGACCTGGTTCTCAGGGGAACATACTAACTGGATTAAGTCCAAAAGTTGGAGGCAGATTACGTCTCTTCTATAAACATTGGAAGAAGATTACTTCAGATGTGGTAATTCTGAATAATATACAAGGATTTCGAATTGAATTCAATCCAAATTATGATTTGCCTGTCCAGCATGTTCCTAGCAGAACTCTCCACTTTGCGAAGTAATGGAGGTTCAAGTTGCGCTTCAAAACCCTATATATAAAAGGTGTTATTGTAGAATCAGTCTACCAAATTCACCAATTTGGGTCAAATATATTCCCTCGATCAAAAAAGGATGGAGGATGTAGGATTATTATAGACTTGACAAGTCTGAATCCTTTTGTTCAGTGTCTGTTCACTTGCAAGATATGAAGTATCTTAAATTTACATGGATGAACCAATTAGGGCAGTTCAAAGCTCTGCCTAATGGGTTAACGTTCCCTCCCAGAATATTCATAAAATTGTTTAAATCAATTCTGGGGTTGCTGAGAGCCAGGGGCATGTACTAATGGCATACCTGGATGATGTCCTGATTATAGGAAGGACAAATCAGACAACAGAAGCATCGGTTGCAGTAATAAAATCAAACTTTTGAAAGTTTGGGGGTTTCTATATTCATCCAAAGAAATCAAGGTTAAAAACATGTACCTCGATTGATTATTTGGGGTTCACAATTGATTTAGCCCAAATGCAAATTACTTTGCCCAGTGAAAAAAGGGTGGAGTTGATTAAAGATTACAGTAATCTGTTAAACGAGCAAAAACCTCTAATCAGACAGGTGGCTCGAGTACTGGGAAAATTAGTAGATTCCCAGCAGTCCAGTATGGACCATTACATTATCAACAGCTGCAGAGAATCAAAGAACAGGCACTGAGAGTAAATGCTGGTCATTTTGATAGAACCATGCAAGTAACAACAAATGCTGTTTCTAATCTGCAGTGGTGGATTCTACATGTCTCAAGCAGTTCAGGCAAAGTGCTGATTGAACAACCTTCCATGATATTACAAACTGATGCCAGTGCACTAGGATGGGGTGCAACTGACTTAACACCGAGCTGCGGAGGCAGATGGAATCAGGAAAAGTTAGTGTTACTGCAGACATGGGGAATTACCTATTTGGAGCTTTTAGGAGGTTTCTATGGACTCCAAGCTTATGGTTCTAACACAACTAAAAGGAAGGTTCAAGTTCAAATTAATAAACAAAACAGTAGTTGCCTATATTAATGATATGGGTGGAATTAAGTCGGTGTCATGTGACAAAATGGTTAAATCAACTTTGGTCTTGGTGTATTGATAAGAACATTTGGATTTCAGCTATCTATCTACCAGGTAGAATGAACACGATAGCAGACACCAGGTCACGAAAAGTTCCATGATAATAAAGAATGGATGTTGAATCATGAGGTATTCAATGATATAGTAATCAGATTTGGAATGACCGACATCGACTTGAATCATCAGCTATCGAGATATGTCTCATGGAAACCAGATCCAGGAGCAGTGGCGATTGATGCTTTCTCGCTACATTGGGGTGGTATGTTTTCATATATATTTCCACCTTTCTGCCTCATAAGCCAATGTTTGTTTAAAATCAGGCAAGATGCTGCTTCAAGGGTATTGGTAGTACCAGATTAGCCTACACAGCCATGGTATCCGTTGATATTAGAATTAACAACACAAATGTTGATGAAAGTCCCAAAAAAGAGTAATGTATTGCTGCACCCTGTACAGGGGAACAACATCCATTATATGATCGTTTGGATTTGTTGATTTGCAGGTTTTAAGAATGCCTTTTCTGGGACGAGGACTGTCTGAGCATACTGTGGACATGCTTACGGCAGCCTGGAGGAAGAGCACTCAAAAACAGTACCTTTCTTATATTAAGAAATGGGAAGAGTTCTGTGTACAAAAGAATGTGCAATAAAGTACTGCAGATATTTCAAATGTTTAGAATTTCTGTCAAAACTTTATTATGATGAAGGTCTGAGTTGTAGTGCAATTAATTCAGCCAGAAGTGCATTGTCCTCGTATTTGGTTCTGGATTCAGAAAGAAACTCAATTGGGTCACACCCAATTGTTTCCAGACTAATGAAAGGAATCTTTAATTCCAAACCACCGAAACCTAGGTACGTGACAATCTCGGATGTAAGTGTGGTACTGAAACTACTTCGTGAATGGTCATCAAGTGTGTCTTTACCTTTGGTCAAGCTCAGTATGAAAGTATTCATGCTTATGGCATGAGTGACAGCACAAAGAGTGCAAACACTTAGAAAATTACAAATAGACAGTATGGAAGTAACTGAAGACAAGGTTACATTCTATATCTATGACCTACTAAAGTAAATTAGGCCAGGTGTGACAGGATTTAAAATTATGCTAGCAGCATATCCAAATGATCCATGTCTCTGTATTAAGACATATTTATTACAATACATTGAGGTCACAAAGAATTTGAGAATACGGAAACTGGGTTGTTGATCACACACAAGAAACCACACAAGAGATTTTCAATACAGACTATTTCCAGATGGATAAAAGAAGTCTTAACAGCTGCTGGTATTAACACTTATGTTTTTACGTCTCACTCGACTAGGGCAGCAGAAACGTCGGCGGCCAGGGCAAAAGACGGCCCCGTCGACCATATCCTCGCAGCCAATGGTCCAAAGAGTTGATGTTTCAACATTTTTACCATCGACCTATTGTTAATGCGGGGTTGTTTGCAGAAACTATTTTAAGTTCTGTGTAAATTCCTCTGGTTTAAAGGGGATCTGATTCATTTCATTATTGAAATGAATTACTGCATTTGTGGTACAAATGTTATTATGAATGCATGATTGATTATTCTCGTTCCGAGTCAATCTATGCAATGAGAAGCTGGGATTGATCCACGGCATGAAATCACAAAGCTTTAAAATCTTCACGTAGTCACTCACGTGACTCCGAAGTAAAATAGTAAGATTAAACGAGAACTTACCTAAGTTTGAGGTTTGATCTTTATTTTATGAGTTACGTAGGTGATTACGTGCCCACCACGACCCTACCCTCTATCATAAATGTCAGATGGAAGTTCTTGTATTACTCGTTTTATTATGAGACTATATTACTTCGGTTGTTGTTTTTTGTGATTTCACACCGCTGCTTTGAAGATTGACGCGCAGGCGCACTGGCGGGGTTCTTCACGTAATCACCTACGTAACTCCTCATAAAATTAAGATCAAACTTCAAACTTAGGTAAGTTCTCGTTTAATCTTACTATTCTGTCTGCCTATCCCATCCATGCCTCTCATCATTTTATATACTTCTATCAGGACTCCCCTCAACCTCCGATGCTCCTGAGAAAACAATCAAAGGTTGTCCAACCTGTCCGCAGAAGGCAGTGGAGGCCAATTTACTGGATGTTTCCAAGAGAGAATTAAATTTAGCTCCTGGAGCTAACGGAATCAAGGGATATGGGGAAAAAGTAGGAATGGGGTGCTGATTTTGGATGATCAGCCATGATCATATTGAATGGCGGTGCTGGCTCGAAGGGCCAAATGCCCTACTCCTGCACCTATTTTCTTAGTTTATTTCCCTCCATATCCATGTGACTATCCAAAAGGTTCATAAACCACACTCTTGTATCTGTATCCACCACCAACCCAATCAGCACGTTCCAGGCACTCACCACCCTCTATGCAAAAATAATTTGCCCCACGTATATCCTTTAAACTCTCTCACCTAAAGCTTTACACTCTAGCATTTGCTATATTCTCTAGTATTTGATATACCTTCTCTGTATTTCCAATTTTGTTCTGTTTCCATTTCTAATTTGTCCACACGCAAACTGGAGGAACAGCACCTCATTTTCTGCTTGGGTAGCTTACAACGCAACGGTATGAACACTTAATGCTCCAATTTTAGGTAACCCCCTACTTTAGCCCCGAACAAGCCCCCCCATCCCCTCTCTGCCCACACCACCCCCTTTTTCTTCCTGCCCCTCCCCCTCTCCTGCCCTGCTCTCCACCTAGATTCCCACCTATTGCCCCCTTCACACTTTCCCCCCCCCTGCTAGTTTCCTCCCTCTAGCTTTGCAATCCGCAAACCCTGTCTCACACCTTCTGTTTTTATCTCTGACTTTTAGAATAGTTTAGTTCGGAGATTCAGTGTGGAGACATGCCCTTCTGCCCACCGAGTCTGCGCCAACCAACGATCCCTGTACACTACCACTAACCTACTTAAAATCTTTACCAATGCCAATCAACATACAAACCTGCACTCAAATCATTGGAGTGTGGGAGGAAACCTGAGCTCCAGGAGAAAACCCACCCGATCATAGGGAGAACGTACAAACTCCGTACAGGCAGCACCTGTCTTGTGTTTTATGACTGTTGGCAGATCAATTTCCCTCCTGGGATAAATAAAGTTCTATCGCATCATATCAAATCGTAGTCCGGATCAAACCTGGGTCTCTGGTGCTGTAAAGCAGCAACTCTACTGCTATGCCGCGCCTGATTTTGTTCCAACCATCTCCCTATACCCCTCCCCCTCCTGTACCCACCTATTACCCACCACACTTTGTCCTGCCTCTCCCCTCTTCTAGCTTTCTTCTCCCTCTCCCCACCCCGCCCCCCCACAATCAGTCTGTAAAAGGGTCTCCACTCAAAACGTCACCCATCCATGTTCACCAGAGATGCTGCCTGACCGCTGAGTTACTCCAGCACTTTGTGCTCTTTGTTTAATTTGTCTTTCCTTGGTCCAGTGATGATTAAGGCAAATGTGATTATGATTTGTTACTATGGGTCACATTGGTTGTCTGACTAAAAAGGAAGGCCTCAATATAGGTATAGAAAGGAACTGCAGATCGTGGTTTATACTGAAGATAGACACAAAGTGCAGGAGTAACCAAGCGGGTCAGCATCTCTGGAGAAAAAGGATGACCGACGTTACAGGCAGGGACACTCTGGATCTGAAGTCTTCAGTCTGAAGAAGGGTCCCGACGCAAAATGTCAACCATCCTTTTTCTCGGGAGATGCAGCTTGACCCGCTGAGTTTAGCACTTTGTATCTACCCCAGTAACTCATCGGGCCCCTGCATCTGTTCCTGAGTGTTGATTCAGAATTCGTCTGCGTTGCATGAACACAAGGGAAAGAGGCTGGAATAATGAAGTCCCCCACTCTACCGTCTTGTATCAAACGCATTGACAAAGGAGGATTCACGAGTGGCCCAATGTGAATGAGACCATTGTGGTTTGCTGGCAAGCATCCGTTTGAGCTGCCGCTGTGAATAAATCTCACTCGAGTACCCAAATATCAAAGAGGAGACGTTGACATGTGAAGAGTGGTGAGCCTGGCTGCAGCCCACTGTCTGCCACAGGTTGGGAAGAGCACAGTTCTGATCCTCCACTGGTGCAAGTCCGTGTATAGGTGTCAAAATGTCCGTGTCACAAACACCTGCCTCTTGCAATTGCAGCTAATAAGATGAGCCCCGGCTGACTCACACAGATTACATCCACCCATCAGGCGGAGATTATTCCAGGGAAAGCTTTGCTGCTCTCTGTTTGCCACCTCAACGGCTCAGTTGCATTTGCAGGTCGTTTGCCTGCACTGCTTCCTGAGTCCGACACAGTTGATTCAGCAAGAAGACATCTTACCCCCACCCACCCATCTAACAACAACTTCTCTCACTCCCCTTGAGAGAGCTCCAGTCACCACCCTGCTTTGGAACACACCTGGGCTCAAGGCACGTCGATCCACAAGGACATTTAACCTTCCTTTCTTAGAAGTCGCTGTTGGGATCAATATCGCCAGGAGTGGACTTGCCAAGGAACGAGCTTCACCACTGAAAATTGATAAAGGATTATCTTATGAAAAAGTTATCACTTCACCATGCATTTGCAAATTGGATTAATATTTTTCATCTTCATTTTTGCAACACATCCAATCCATGGGAATAGTGAGTTAATATTGATTTTATTGGTATTGTTATGTAAAGTATTGAAATAATTGATGACAAAATGGTAGACATTTATTCAGAACATGACTTGAAAGAAGTACTGTAATGGTTTGCATTTTGACTTACCCCATTTAAAATTGTATTGCAATAATTATGGGTGGCGCAGTGGTGCAACTGGTAGAGCTGCTCTGCGCGGTGCCAGGGACCCGGGTACGATCCTGACCTCGGGTGAAGTCTCCTGGATGGAGTTTGTACGGTCTCTCTGTGACCGTGTGGGTTTCCTCCAGGTGCTACAGTTTCCTCCAACATTCCAAAGGATTAATTGGTCTCTGTAAATTGCCCCTGGGTGTGAGGAGTGAACGAAAAAATGGGGTAACATAGAACGAGTGATCGATGGTTGGCATGGACCCGGTGAGCAGAAGATCCTGTTTCCATGCTGCATGTCTAAACTAAAATTATTAATTGAGCAAGTGTGATGGACAATTGTCAGTAAGGTAGCAATGTCTAAATTTAAGGGCATCTTCTTCTATTAGTTAGTTAGTTTAGTTTATTGTCACATGTCCTGAGGTGCAGTAAAAAGCTTTTTGTTGGATGCAAACCAGTCACCGGATAGTTTATACATGATTACAGTCGAGCCATCCACAGTTCACAGTTACATGACAAAGGGAATAACATTTAGTGCAAGATAAAGTCCAGTAAAGTCTAATTAAAAATACTCTGAGAGTCTCCAATGAGGTAGATAGTCGCTCAGGATACGACCTCTAGCTGGTGATAAGATGGTTCTGTTGCCTGATATCAACTGGGAAGAAACTGTCCCTGAATCTGGAGGTGTGCGTTTTCACACTTCTGTACCAGATGAATGGGTTAAAATACGTGGACTGATTGCAAAATCTGGCTTCCTGTTCTCCTGAGGATTAGGCAGTGACCTCTTTGAGAAGTTTAAGATGATTAAGGAATTTGTCAGTCTAGATATAGCAAAACCACTTCCTCTTCTACCGGTGTTCAGAATAGAGACCTAATCTTGATATTAAAGTCAAGGTGTTCATGTTCCATGCTAACTGGGAAATGTAAATTGTCTCCTCAATAGCACCATAGAACATAGAACAGTACAGCACAGTAACGGAAACCTTCGGCCCGCAATGTTTGTGCTGAACATGATGTCAAGTTAAGCTGATCTCATCTGACCGTACATAATAATAATAATAATAATACATTTTATTTATGGGTGCCTTTCCAAAGTCTCAAGGACACCTTACAAAGTTTAACAAAGTGTAGAAACATGTAAGCGGAATGAAATAAATAGTAAAGACATCACAAGTACACAAATTAAAGCCAGAATTCAATCCCAAAACAAAAATCAAAAACACAATATGGAAGAGAGAGCAGCGGCTGCTAAAGCCCACCAGCGTCCACTCTCCCCTCCGACTGCCATCTTGGACACAAAATAAAATATCATTTACAGATTACCACTGTGGGGGAAGGCACAATGTCCAGTCCCCAACCCCAGTTCACCCAAAGTCAGGCCTATTGAGGCCTTCACAGTTGCCTCTACGGAGGCCCGATGTTCCTGGCCGCTCTCACCGGGTGTTGTTGCCCCGGCGTCGGGAGAGACCTCGCAGTGGCTGGGCCACCTGGAACGGCTGATTTCCTACCGGAGTCCGTGGCATCTGAAGCCAACAAGGCCGCGCCGATTTGGAGCTCCGAGGCTCCCGATGTTAGGGTCCATAATCCATGTCCCTCTATTCCCCGCAATTCCATGTGTCTATATAAAAGCCTCTTAAATGCCACTATCGCATCTGCCTCCACCACTACCCCAGGCAATGCGTTCCAGGCCCCCACCACTCTGTGTAGAAAACTAACCCTGCGAAACATCTCTGCTAAACTTTTCCCCTCTCACCTTATAGCTATGCCCTCTAGCGTTGGAAATTTCCACCCTCGGATATAGGTTCTGACTGTCTACCCTGCCCATGCCTCTCATCATTTTATATACTTCTACCAAATCTCCCCTCAACCTCTGACATTCTAGAGAAAGCAATCCGTCTATCTAACATCTCCCTGTAGCTGAAACCCTCTAATCCAGGCAGCATTCTGATAAACCTTCTTTGCACCCTCTACAAAGCCCCCACATCCTTCCTGCAATGGGGCGACCAGAACTGCACGCAATACTCCACATTTTTTCTCAATGTTTTGGAAGTTGTGTCAATTGAAAATGTTACACCTAGCATCGAAACATGTTTTAATAGACATGTTTCATGGATAGGATAGGTTTAGAGGGATATGGGCCAAATGTAGGCAGGTGGGACAAGTGTAGATGGGGCATTTTGGTTAGTGTGGGCTAGTTGGGCCAAATGGTCTGTTTCCACGCAGTCAATGTATGACACTGTGACTAAGTGCAGAAGGGAGATGGAGATAATGTAGGATTAATGCAATTGTGATATAGATCTGTCCTGATCTAATTGACCACTGGGACACATCTTTCTATATTCCATTGTGAAGCCCTGGCTGTGTGAGAGTACTGGAGATTATCTGACAACCGTCTGACTTCACTAGTCCTTTTTTTGGGGGGTGTGTGTGTGTGTGTGTGTATTTTTTTTTCTCACTTGTTTATCATATTGTTTACAGTGTACTATGTTTACACATTCTGTTGTGTAGCAGCAAGTAATAATTTCATTGTTCTATCTGATCCATCCATCCATCCATCCATATTATCTATCTATCTATCTGTCTATACATCTATCTATCTATACATAAAACTCTGATCTTGTGCTCTTCCGGTTTGCATGGTTTTTCTATTTGCGCAAAACGGTACGCGGTTGCATTACGATTTTTCATCAGCTCACTCACCGTTCTCCTGTGCTGTGAGTGCAACACGTTTTGTTCCAATCGGTAGTATATTGTAAAAGTTAGCGAGGTTTACATTTTCCGCCAAACGGAAAGCGGTGAATCTGATCCCTGCGGAGGAGAGTGTCCAGCGCCCGTTGTGAGCCCCAAACGCACCGTTATCGCAACGCCCCGCAGCTCCAGCCCCTTCCCCTCTGGTCCCCCTTGCTGGCTCCTGCCCCCTCCCCTGTGATACCCCCCTCTCCCCCATGGCACTTCCCCCGTCTTGTCTCCGAGCTCTCCCCACACCCACCCCCATTGTGAGAGGAAGGGAGTGACTGAGGGTAGGGGAAAGGAGAGGGAGAGAGAGGTGAGGGAGGGATTTGGGAGGGGAGGAGGAGAGGTGAAGAAGAGGGGGGGAGAGTGCTAGGGATGAGGGGAAATGAGCTGCGCCTGTGCAGTTGGGGGCTATGGGTGAGTGGTGGAATATTGCGTTGGGGGACCAAGCCTCCTGTGTGACAGGGACCCAATGAGTCCTACTTAGTCTAGTATGACAATAAAACACACTGACTCTCTTGACTCTTGACTAATAGGAACCTGAGGGGTGACTTTTTCACACAAAGGGTGATGGGTATGTGGAACAAGCTGCCACAGGAGGTAGTTGAGGCAGGTGCTATCACAACGTTCAAGAAACATTTAGACAGGTGCACGAATAGGTCAGGTTTAGAGGGTTATGGGCCAAACGCAGGCAGGTAGGACTAGTGCAGATGAGACATGTTGGTCAGTGTTGCCAAGTTACGCTGAAGGGCCTGTTTCCACGCTGTATGACTCTACAACTCTATAGACTCTAACTTTCACCTAAAATATTGCGATCTGTCACAACAATTTGTACTGCAGCACGGCACGTAATCCGTTGCCATGAGCGGCAAGACTCCTAATTTGCGTTGAGTGCAACTGCACACTACAACAGGCCCGTAATATTGCATCAGAGCTCATTCTTGCTTGAGAGGACATAAATAAACCTGCATGGCTTTATTTTCGGTCGTTTGTGCACTTTACCCCGACTGTGAACATTGTTCATCTCACATCATTATGGGGTGAAACAGTGCCTTCAGTTTGTTTTTGGCAAGAAACATTCATTTATCCTGTTGCTGTTAATGTGGAGCTTGTTGACAAAACAGAGGCTGACTTCATTAGTTGCTGTAATGGTTTTAGCAAGAATTGATTTCACATAAATAATCGTAGTTCAGAAAGTGGGGCAGCTTCTGTCGCCATGGAGCAGAGAGGCTCTTGTTTGCATTTCTATCTTTGATGCCTCGCTGCACATAATACATCGTGTTAGAACATTATAATTATCCCCATTTCCAACTGAAATGAAGTGAAAGAATGAAGCAAAAATGTTTTTAACGGAGAAACTAAAAACCACAGACAGATGGGACTAGTGTAGATGGGACATGTTGGTCAGTGTGGGCCAAAGGGCCTGTTTACATGCTGTATGACTTTATGATTCTATAACTCTAAATGCTTTCATTAATCATTTCATCATGAGGGGAATAGATAGAGAGGAGATGCACAGTCTTTTTACCCAGAGTAGGGGGAATCAAGAACCAGAGCACATGGGTTTAAGATGAGGGGGTTAATAGGAACCTGAGGAGCAACTTTTTCACATGGTGGGTATATGGAACAAGTGCCAGAAGAGGTAATTGAAACAGGTACAATATCTATTTCATTGGAGACCTTTGAACTATCTTTAATTAGACGATCAGATTTGAATGTTATATCTTGCACGAAATATACCCTTTAACTTTTATCTGTGCACTGTGGACGGCTTGATTATATTCATGTATAGTCCTTTCTTTGACTGGATCGCACGCAAAACAAAGCTTTTCACAGCACCTCTGTACAAATGACAATAATAAACAATAAAAATATAAACATAACAGCATTTAAAAGACATTTGGACAGGTACAAGGATAGGAAAGGTTTAAAGGGATAAGGGCCAAACGCAGGCAGGTGGGACTAGCATAGATGAACATCTTGGTTGGCATGCGCAAGTTGGCCCAAAGGGCCAGTTTCCATGCAGTGTGACTATGACTTTGCTTCTATTATATTAATGACATTTTAAGAATTTGGAAGATAAGAATTGGCATGTGTCTGGGACTGGTTTATTGTTGTTCTGGCAACACTCTGAACATGTGGTTTATTGGTTTGCAACATCCAGAGCTGTCCATGTGTTGTCCATAGTCAGACCTACCCCTACAACTTAGTCCATCCCTCCAGAGGGCTGCACTAGCTCCGAAGTACTGTTAACGAGGATGTTGCCAGGACTCGAGGGCCAGAGCTATAAGGAGAGATTGAGCAGGTTGGGACTTTATTCCTTGGAGCGCAGGAGGATGATGGGTGATCTTATAGAGGTATACAAAATCGTGAGAGGAATAGATCGGGTAATCGCACAGTGTCTCTTGCCCAGAGTAGGGGAATCGAGAATCAGAGGACATAGGTTTAAGGTGAGAGGGGAAAGATTTAATAGGAACCTGAAGGGATTCTTTTTCACACTAATTGTAGTGGGTGTATGCAACAAGCTGCTAAAGAAAGTAGTTTCTACTTACAGGTACTAATGCAACGTTTAAGAAACATTTAGACTGGTAAATGGATAAACGTTCTGCCTGCACGTGATCCATGTCCATCCATTCCCTGTATTTCCATGTGCCGATCTAAAAGCCTCTTAAACGCCACTATTGTATCTGTCTCCATCACCACCCCCGGCAGCACGTTCTAAGCACCCACCAACCTGTGTAAAAAAAATTGCCTTGCACAAACATTTCCCTTATCACAAAGATATGCACTCTGGTCTTTGACATTTCCACCGTGGGATAGGGTGGGAGATTGCAACCTTCACGTGGTCCGCCCTGTTTTGACGAATGCAATCAACCTGGCGTGCACAATCAAATAGAACAAGTTGTCCTACAACTTTAGGCTGTGCAGGCCATACGCAAGAAGAAGACCCTGGGAAAAAGGTTCTGATTGTCTATCCTATCTATGCCTCGCATAATTTTTTTTTTCTGTCTGGTCTCCCCTCAACCTCTGGTGTTCTAGAGAAAACAATCCAAGTCTGTCTGTCATAATACAGCTAATGCCCTCTAATCCAGGCAACATTTTGGCAAACCTCTTCTGTACCCTCTCCAAAACCTCCACATTCTTCCTAAAATGGGGAGACCAGACCTGCTCACAATACTCCAAATGCAGCCTAACCAAAGTCCTACAAAGCTTCATCATGACTTCCTGACTCTTATACTCGATGCGAAGGCAAGCATACCATACATCTTCTAAACCGCTCAGTCTACTGGTGCTGCCACTTTCAGGGAGCTATGGACTTGGACCCCAAGATCCCTCTATACATCAATAGTGTTCATGGTTTTGTCATTAACTGTTTACTTTCCCCTTACATTCAACCTACCAAAGTGTAACACCTCACACAATTGTGTTTTAGGGCCAAATTGGGCCAAAGGGTCTGTTTCTAAGCTGTATGACCCCATGACTTTACCCAGGGCAGGGAAATTCAAAAAACAGGTGACAGGTTTAAGGTGAGAGGAGCAAGATTTAATAAGAACCAAAGAAGCAGCTTTATCACTCGGAGGGTGGTGGGTCTATGGAATGAGCTGCCAGAGGTAATTGAGGGATGTATAATAACAGCATTTGAAAGATATTTGGATAGTACTGTACATGGATAGGAAAGGTTTAGAGGGATATGGGCCAAACACAGACAGGTGAGACAAGGATAGATGGAGTATTTTGGTCGGCGTGGGCAAGTTGGGCTGAGGGGCCTGTTGCCGTGCTGTATGACTCTATGCACTCGTTTTGTTGCATTTTTCCACAAGATCAGTCGAGTCAGATTAAAAAAATTATAAATACTTGGGCTGAACGCACGTGGATTGTGGAAATGTCGGAGACCCTACATCTAGAAAGAATTAGACTTGTCTTAATGGACAAACAAGAACTTTTTGTTAAAATATGGGCTCCATTCATTAACTATTTGAAGGGATAGATTGGTCCAGCACGAAAACCCAACTGAAGCTTGAACTCAGGATTAGATGTAAAATTATATTTCATAACCTACGAACTTATCTCTAATGACGTATTATAAGTAATTCATTCCACCTCTTTTTTTTAAATATTTGTAATTCTTTTTTCTTTCTATCTCTCTTTTTCTATCTATATTTAAAAAAAACACTAGAAGCAGAATTAATCGACAATTGACAATTTTAATAATGTATGATTGATGTATATGAAAAGTTTTTTTTCTATTATAATATGTTACTATACTTTATAATATGTTTGCTTCTAATAAAAATATTGTATAAAAAAAAAGATTAAAACAAATTATAAATACTTGGGCTGAACGCAGGTTTTCTCGATAGATTGAGTTAGGTGTGATTTGAACGTTATTCCCAACCGCACCTTCAGTTCACATCAGTGGTATCTACCTGACAAGGTGCAAGATTGTAGATTGATTGAGCCATTCTGAAGAAAAGTCCCAACCCGAAATGTCACCTATCCATATTCTCCAGAGATACTACCTGACCCACTGAGTCACTCCAGCACTTTGTGTTTTTGTCAGGTGAAGAGTTGCCCTGGTGCGCCCTGTGCACCTAAAGCAGAGCAAATCCAATCCAACTCATAACCACCCAATACAGACACAAAGTGCTGGAGTAACTCAGCGGGTCAGGCAGCATCTCTGGAGAAAAAGGATGGGTGACGTTTCAGGTCAGGGCCCTTCTTCAGACTGGGGCCCAACCTGAAAAGTCACCCATCCTTTTTCCTCCAGAGATGCTGGCTGACCCGCTGAGTTACTCCAGCACTTTGTGTCTATCTTCGGTATAAACCAACCAGCATCTGCAGTTCCTTCCTACTTATTGTCACCCAATCTGCTTTCTCTCAATCATGGATGAAGCAGTGGAAGTTGTCACCATCCTGCTACCAAGAGCCAGCCACTCACCAATAACCTACTCACCAATGCCCAGTTTAGTTATCACATGGATCGTGCGGCTGCTCGTCATATCCACAACCATCATCAACATCGGCCACCATTCAAGGTTGAAGGTGATTTCCCTCCTGTTGCGTCCTTTCTGTGGGTCCTCAAGGTGGACACGTGCGTGTAACATCTTTTACCGTGGGGAGACTGGTGCACTGACAGAGATAGACCCGGCACGGACTCCACCACAGTTGCGAGTCTCTCCCTGTTGCAGCCTTCTTCCCCCTTCTCAGCCATTGTGGTGCTCCACCCGCTTGCCAGACACCATCCTCCTCCGCCTGTTCCACCGTCGAGGTCTTCTTCTTGGGCTGCGCTTTGTCAGGAACCTTCCCCTCGACCTGCCCGCCAGAGGTGACCCTGCCAGGAGGACAGCTCGAGACGGATCTCAGGCACACACAAGCTTCTCCACCTCAAAGTAGTGGCGGCTAGGTTACTCCTTGGCATACAACCTGGTGTGGATTCACAATTACTTATTTGCCTCCTGATCTGACTGCACACCATCTGGCACAGTAGAGCTGCTGCCTTGCAGCGCCAGAGACCCAGGTTCAATCCTGACTATGGGTGCTGTCTGTATGGAATTTGTACGTTTTCCCTGTGTCCACGTGGGTTTTCTCTGGGTGCTCCTGTTTTCCCCTACACTCCAAAGATGTGTGGGTTTGTTGGTTAATTGGCTTCGGTAAAAAATTATACCTTGTCCCAAGTGTGTAGGATTTTCGGTGTTTTTTAAGTTTTAAGACCTATCTATGGTTCAGTTGTTCAATGGTTCTTTATTGTCATGGGCATACAGTTCAGTGACAATCCTACCATATATTGGCAATACTAAGTATAGGAGTGTAAGAGAGTAGACCACACTGACACCGTACACAAGTTGGCACATTTTAGGCACCATTGTGAAGGGGGAAGGGTAGGAGATAGTGATGAAGAGGAGGTGGGTACTGGGGAGGTGGGTGAGGGGAGCAAGGTTAGGGAGGGTGGAGAGGGATATGGGGGTGACAGAGGGGGGAGCAGAGATGGTGAGGGAGGGGAGAGAGGAAATGTTGAGGAATGAGAAAGGGAGAGAAAGAGGGTGAGGAAGGGAGCAGAGTGGTGAGCGAGGGTGGGAGAGGGATATGGGGTGACAGAGGGGGGAGCAGAGATGGTGAGGGAGGGTGGAGAGGGATATGGGGTGACAGGTGGGACTAGCTTAGATGGGGCATCTTCGTCGACATGGATGAGTTGGGCCGAAGGGCTTGTTTCCGTGCTGTAAGACTCTATATCTTTATTTTAAGGTAAAATAAATCAATACTAGATATAAAGTGCTGGAGCAATTCAGTGGGTCAGACAACATCGTTGGAGAAAAAGAATAGGTGATGTTTCTTCAGATACTGTAGATGTGAGGATGGGTCCAGACATGAAACATCACCTATTCATGTTCTCCAGAGATGCTGCCTGACCCACTGACTGACTACAACAGTTTATGTCTCTTTTCGGTACAAATAAATCGATACGTTCAGTGGAAATAAGTTGCCACAATGGGGGTAATTGCTTATCTTTGTGTTTGCAGATGGCGTTGTTGCCGTGGGAGACGGAGAGGAGGAGGAGGACGGTTCCTCTGAGCTGGCGGAGTCCCCGAGTTCAGGGCAAGCTCCGGAAACAAGTCCACGGACCTCGGCTCTGGGGAGAATCGTGGCCTGGAGCAGGCAGAGGGCCAAGCGGACAATCTTCTTCCCCAACGGCGTGAAGGTCTGCACCACCGAGTCCATGAAGCAGATCATGGCCAGCCACCTGGAGTATTACAAGCTAAAGGGTAAGAAACACAGGCTGATCGATGGTGAATCTGTGGAATTCATTGCCACAGACGGCTGTGGGAGGCCAAGTCATTGGGTATTTTTAAGGCGGAGATTGACAGATTCTTGATTAGTAAGGATATCAGGGTTTATGGGGAAAAGGCAGGAGAATGGGGTTGAGAGGGAAATATAGATCAGCCATGACTGAATGGTGGAGTAGACTCAATAGGCCGATTGGACTAATTTGGCTCCTATAACTTATGAATTTAAGTTGGTTTGATGTTGCACAACCCACTGTAGGAAGCAGACTGTCAGGCTGCAGCACAACCTGGTATGCCCAAGACCATAAGAACCTGCAGAGAATTGTAGAAGTAGCACGTAGATGCAGTCCATCACACAGAGCAGACTTCCCACCATCAACTCCATCTACACTTCACCATGACTTGGAAAGCCAGCCAACATAGAGAGCGGTCCTGAGCTACTTTCTACCTCACTGGAGACCCTCGGACTATCTTTAATCGGACTTTACTGTACTTTATCTTGCACTAAATGTCATTCCCTTTATCCTGCATCTATACACTGTGGAGGGCTTGATGTAATCATGTATAGTCTTTCTGCTGACTGGATAACACACAACAAATGCATGCCGACCCCTGCAACTTCAACCGAGTTAAGACTCTAACATTTTTTTTAATATTTTGGATTTGAAGGGTACAAGATGGTGCCTAAATTGCAGACAGTTGTGTACTGACTCAGTGTGGTCTACTCTTATACTTAATATGACTGTGGCTAATGCATAGTAGGATTGTCATTGAACTATATGCAAAATAGGAATTTCACTGTACTTAGGTGCATGTGAACCATTCTTTACCATTGAACCATTCTTTAGACTCTTGAGATACAGCACGGAATTACGCCCTACAGCCCAACCAGCGATCACCCTGTACACTAGCACTATCCTGCACACTAGGGACGATTTACAATTTTACCAAAGCCAAATAATCTAAAATCTTGTACGTCTTTGGAGTGTGGGAGGAAACCAGAGCACCCGGAGAGAACCCATGCGCTCAAGGGGAGAACGTACAAACTCCATAAAGACAGCACCCGTAGTCAGGATCAAACTCGAGTCTCTGATGCTGTAAAGCAGCAGCTCTAACCGCTGCGCCACTATGCTCTGATGACATCCTCTGGGGAGAGTTGGCAAGATCATTCTCAACTAGTAGGATCAGTTCCTGCTGTTGGTTGGATCGCAGAAGAGCATTAATGGTATCTATTCTTAATTTCACAAAATAACTGAGATCAATGGGATCTTCAAAGAGATGGGAACAGAGGCAAAAACAGATCAGAGGGTTGAGGGGGACAGAGATGTGGAGTGTGTTCTGGCTTCCAAGTTACACATAGCAGCCACAGCCAGATAATCTGACAAGCAGCTGCAGTGAATACTAATGTCAGTATTAATATTGCAGTTGCAACAACATCCAAGGGATAAAGAGGCTGAGCTCTTTATTAATTACCTCACAAAGTGGTCATGGCTGAAGCACTAAGAACTCTGCAGAGGCAGGAAACGGACCTTAGCTTAGAGGATAACTGACGGATTAGAGATAAGGCAACTGAACCATCCTATCACCAACCAGATGGTCCTGATCTACCATCTATCTCAGCGGAGACCCTTGGACTATCTTTAATTGGACTTTACTGTACGTTATCTTGCACTAAACGTTATTCCCTTTAACCTGTGTCTGTACACTGTGGACAGCTTGATTGTAACCTTTCCACTGACTGGAAATAAAAGTATGCAACAAAAAAGCTTTTCACTGTACCTCGCTACAACCAACGACCAACGATCACTAGTTCTGTGTTATGCCAGTTTTGCATTCCACACACTAGGGACAATTTACCAAAGCCAATTAACCTACAAACCTGCATGTCTTTGGGATGCGGGAGGAAACCAGAACAGGTTACTCTTTTTTAGTTTAGGGCAATGTGAGGCTGCAACTCTACCAGCTGCACTACTCTGTCACAATACGACCTCTGAACATCTGCATATCCCTGAAGATCTGTCCTGGACCCAGCACATTAATGCAATCATAATTGAACGTTGAATTCTCCAGTTTTAGGTAACCTCACACCAATCCATCCACCCCTCCCATCCCCCTTTTTACCCCCCCACCCTTTTTACTCCCCTCTTCCCTCACCTGTAGCCCACCTGGACTCCCACCTATTTCTCCCCTCCAGTCACCCCCCCCCCCCTCTCCCCTGCCACTTTCCTCCCTCTGGCTTTACAATCGCAACTCTTCAAACCTGTCACACCTTCTGGTCTTTGTTCCAAACACTCTGTACCTGTAACATTTATTCCGCACCTGTTTATTTTTCTCTTTACACTACCTGTTTTACTTGAGTGTGGACTAATTGCACTCATGTATGGCATGATTTTCCTAGCATTATGAATGACCTTCACATTAACAAGTGGATTGAAACAATGCAGCTTTTTTATTTACAAAATTGTTTTGGCATCATCTGTGAAATGTATAATTAAGAATAATTATCGCTAAAAACGAGTTTGCAGACACTTATCCCATGCAACATCCAGTTGCATCACTGACATCATATGTCGGTGCCATGACATGTCATTCTTTTCTAGTTTAGTTGAGAGACACGAAGTGGAAACAGGTCCTTCAGCCCACCGAGTCCATGCCAACCAATGATCACCTCTACACTAGTTCTATCCTACACACCAGGGACAGTTTACGGAAGCCAATTAACCTACAAACCAGCACATCTTTGGAGTGTGGGAGGAAACCGGAGCACCCGGAGAAAACCCACGCGGTCACAAGGAGAACGTACAAACTCCATACAGACAGCACCTGTAGTCAGGATCGAGCCCGGATCTCTGGCGCTGTAAGGCAGCAACTCTACCGCCGTGCCACTGTGCTGCCCCTGGCACTGCGCCACTCTTCTCAACTTAACAGCACGCAAACAGTCTTTCACTGTGTCAATGTATGCACAAACAACAATAAACCGGCACCGAGAGTGTGGTTTGGAGCCTAAGCCCTAGACATTGTTACCATTGTCCATCTCTAGAAACAGCATTCTAACCCTGCGCTGATAAGACAGAGAGATTTAGAAAATAAACCATGAACTGGAAGAACTCAGCGGGTTGAGCAGCATCTGTGTGGGGAAGGAATTGTCAACATTTTACATCAGGTTTCAAAACGATTTAGCCATGTTATTTTTTCTGCTCTTTAAGAATCACTTGCATTTGGATGCATTCTCTGCCACTGCCTCCATCATGAATCTGACTTCTCTCTCCATAATTATGTGCCACAGACCTTTGGCATTATATTTTAATATCTATTTTATTGTATGCTGTGAGATGTTTTATATGTCCTATATAAATACCAATTGTTTGACTTACAGGTCTCCAGATCAAAGCTTCCATTAGCATCTACAATGAAATCTTTGAAATAATTTTACACAACTTTCAAAATAATTTGTATTTAAAATAATGGATAGTACATTGAATTGTTTATCTATAATAATATTATGGCACACAGATGAATCCCAGTCCATCACACAGACGAGATTCCACACCACTGGCCCCATCTACACTTCATGCTGCCTCGAAAAAGCAGCCAACATCATCAAACACTTGTTCCACCCCAGTCATTCCTTCTTTTCCCTGCTCCCATCCGGCAGAAGGTATAGAAGCTTGAACGCGGGAACAGCTGATAACTCTTATCAGGCATCTCAATGTTCCTTCCATAAAATAGGACACTGTCCAATTCACCTATACCCCATGCAAACATTGGACTTTGTCTCTGGAACTGATGCTCTGCGACTTTGAGTCCTGAAAAGCGCTATATAAATAAAATGTATTATTATTATTATTACAATGCTGAGAAGTATATTCTGCACTCTGTATCTTCCCCTTTGTTCTATCTATTGTACTTGAGTGATGTGATTTAATTAATGTATGGTATATCTGATCTGTTTGGACAGCATGCAAAACAAAGCTCAGTACACGTGACAATAAGAATAAACCTAAGAATGTATGTGGAGAAAATTGACAGATTTATTAAAATGTGATGTAAGTTCACATTTGAGAATTAGGACAGAGAAAAGAGAAGGAATTTTATCTTTTGGGTTCCATAGAATAACTTCTCGAGTTGATGATCGGAGCAGGAATATATCCACTGAACTCTCTGGTTTGGCAATTCCTGTGGTCTGGCCAGTTTTGGGTCTGTAACACAGATCTATATTAATCAATTCTAATTATGATCTAAAATTAACTATGATCTATACTAATCTGTTGCTAATTAACCTGCCAATAAAACTTTTGCAATCTCCGCTGAAAGAAAGAGAGTGAAGAGTCCAGAGTGTTTTATTGTCTCGGAGGTATTTGCGTAACGGACATTTCCCAAAGTCCTTGTGTGACCTGGGGAGTATCAAGTTCTTGGAGCAAGTATTAAGATCATTCTTCTGCCCAGAGGACGATGATCAGGGGGCTATATCTAGTCTTCAGATTTTCTGTAGTCTGGCAAGTCAGCTTCCAAGGGCATCAGTCCAGAGACCTTCAACCTGAATTAGGTGAGACACACCAGGTCGGAGGTCTGAAGAAGGGTTCTGACCCGAAATGTCAACCATCCTTTTTCTCCAGAGATGCTGCCAGATGAGTTAGTCCAGAGATGCCAGAGATGCTGAGTTAGTCCAGCATTTTGTGTCTATCTTAGGTGAGACACATTTAGGTTTAGGTTTATTATTGTCACATGTACAGAGGTACAGTGAAAAGCTTTGCTTTGCAAACAGATCATAAATATAATCATAGATAACATAAGACCACAAGATATAGGAGCAGAATTAGGGATGGATAGACGGACGGACGGACAGACGGACGGACGGACGGACGGACGGACAGACGGACAGACAGACAATGTCTATCTTCACAGATAGAGAGAAAAAACAAATATAGATATATATATACACACACACACACACACATATATACTAGACTAAGTGGGACCCATTGGGTCCCATGTTCACACGGGAGGGCTGGTCCCCCAACGCAATATTCCACCTCTCCACCAATTCCAATATTGTTGGCCAGTGGGGGGGGGGGGGGTGCTTTCTGGAGTGCTAGTATGGGTGTTGTGGGCCGAAGGGACTAGTTTCCAGAGGGCTAGTATGGACATTGTGGGCCAAATGGATTCTTGGGCTGGCAGCTCAGTCACTCAGGCCTGGTAGGCTGGCAGCTCAGTCACTCAGGCCTGGTGGGCTGGCAGCTCAGTCATTCAGGCCTGGTGGGCTGGCAGCTCAGTCACTCAGGGCTGGTGGGCTGGAAGCTCAGTCACTCAGGGCTGGTGGGCTGGCAGCTCAGTCACTCAGGGCTGGTGGGCTGGCAGCTCAGTCACTCAGGGCTGGTGGGCTGGCAGATCAGTCACTCAGGGCTGGTGGGCTGGCAGTTCACTCACAGCTATTCTTCGAAATTCCATTTCAAGCAGAGTGCAGGCTACCAAATTCATAGCATTTCAGGCAGAGTGCAGGCCACCAAATTCAATTTCATAGCATTTCAAGAGGAGTGCAGGCCTCCAAATTCAATTTCATAGCATTTCAAGCAGAATGCAGGCCACCAAATTCAATTTCATAGCATTTTAAGCAGAGTGCAGGCCACCAAATTCAATTTCATAACATTTCAAGCAGAGTGCAAGCCACCAAATTCAATTTCATAGCATTTCAAGCAGTGCAGGCCACCAAATTCAATTTCATAGCATTTCAAGCAGAGTGCAGGCCACCAAATTCAATTTCATAGCATTTCAAACAGAGTGCAGGCCACCAAATTCAATTTCATAGCATTTCAAGCAGAGTGCAGACCACCAAATTCAATTTCAGAGTATGTCAAGCAGAGTGCAGGCCACCAAATTCAATTTCATAGCATTTCAAGCAGAGTGCAGGCCACCAAATTCAATTTCATAGCATTTCAAGCAGAGTGCAGGCCACCAAATTCAATTTCATAGCATCTCAATCAGAGTGCAGGCCACCAAATTCAATTTCATAGCATTTCAAATAGAGTGCAGGCCACCAAATTCAATTTCATAGCATTTCAAGCTGACTGCAGGCCACCAAATTCACACACACACACACATACACTCACACACACACACAAACACACACTGTCTCACACACCATATATATGACAGTAAACTTTCTTGAATCTACTCACATGGCTGAGCGCGGCCTCTCCCCTGTGGGGCTTCTGCAGTCAGCGGCACTTCCGCAATCAGCATGACCTCTGCACTTACCGGAAATTACGCAATCAGCGTGACCTCTGCACTCACCGGAAATGACGCAATCAGCGCGACCTGTCCACTAAGCGGAAGTCACGGAATGCGCGGGACCTTTGGACTAAACACAGTCGGACCTAACAAAGCATGTATTCCTTCCAAACACAGTCGGACCTAACAAAGCATTTATTCCTTCCAAACACAGTCGGACCTAACAAAGCATTTATTCCTTCCAAACACAGCCTGACCTACAAAGCATTTATTCTTTCCAAACACAGTCGGACCTAACAAAGCATTTATTCCTTCCAAACACAGTCGGACCTAACAAAGCATTTATTCCCTCCAAACACAGTCGGACCTAACAAAGCATTTATTCCTTCCAAACACAGTCTGATCTAACAAAGCATTTGTTCATTCCAAACACAGTCGGACCTAACAAAGCATTTATTCCTTCCAAACACTGTCGGACCTAACAAAGCATTTCTTCCTTCCAAACACAGTCGGACCTCATTGCATTGCCGTTTCAATCACAGGGCAGTCGAAACAACTCATTTCATTGTCACTTAATTTCCAATTTTGCATTGCAGTTTCAAGCACAGGCAGGGCAGGCCAAACAACTCATTGCATTGTCACTTCATTTCCAATTTTGCATTGCAGTTTCAAGCACAGGCAGGGCAGGCCAAACAACTCATTGCATTGTCATTAAGGGCTAACAAATCATTTATTGCAAGTACATTGCAGTTCAGTTGATTCGCAGCTTAGAATCACAGTTGTGGACTCTCGCTCGCGATCTTCAAGAGTGACTGAATCACGTACAGGCATCCGGGGTTTTATAGTCCTGCCCCCCCCTGGAAGGGTCGTTACCTTCATCGTGGTGATTGACAGGCGAGAGGACCAATCAGCTGATCTCAAGATTTTTTAAACACTCATAACTTTTTTATTTTTCATCGATCGGAAAAATCCTCGGGGCTGCCTCAGTGGAGGAGGACTGTGAGTAAGATGCCCAAAAATCGATATATGGTAGCGTTTTTTCTAAAATCAATATACAGCGCAGACAGGAAGTGGTCAAGATGAGACTTTTAGTTTCATATATATATATGAATGAATAGATAAATAAATAGATTAATTGATAAATAAATAATAACTAAAATACCAAAAGTAAATACAATGAAGTCAAACTCAAGTACAATAGATGCAAAGGGGACCAAAACACAGAGAAGCAGAATTAGGCCATGAGTCTACTCCACCATTCCATCGTGGGTGATCTATTTTTCCCACTGAACCCCATTTTCCTGCCTTCTCCCCATAACCTTTGACACCCCTTCTAATCATGAACCTATCAATCTCTGCTTTAAAAATACCCAATGAGTTGGCAATGAATTCCGCAGATTTGCCACCCTCTGGCTAAAGAAATTCCTCCTCATCTGAGATCTGCAAAGCTTTGAACAGCGGCAACTGGCCTTTCCAAGCTGACGTGTTATCCCTGCTCAGTTTGCCAGGAAGCCATCTGGGAAGCATTCCGGATTTTCTTGGACAGGATTCCAGAGCACACGGAGTACCAGCACTGGGTCAGCGTCTGTCTGCAGGAGACTCATTCCCCCATCGAGATCGGCCACCAATTCAGCAATTCCCTGGAACACATCTCCATGCTTCAGCAGGTA
Organism: Malacoraja senta; assembly: GCA_038087875.1. Lineage (NCBI taxonomy): Eukaryota > Metazoa > Chordata > Chondrichthyes > Rajiformes > Rajidae > Malacoraja > Malacoraja senta. The sequence goes on along the minus strand of CM075978.1, from coordinate 122,164,610 downwards.
AGGAGCGACTGCTCAAAGAGAAAGTTCAACGTGAATGCGCTTTACTTCCAGTTTTCATTCTATCTTCCAGCGCAGTTGGTAGAGCTGCTGCCTCACTACACTGGCGGCTCAAGTTCGAACATGACCTCGGAGTGCTGTTTGTGTGTGGAGTTTGCACGTTCTCCCTGTGACCGTGTGGGTTTCCTCCAGGTGCTCTGGATTCCTCAACATCCCAAAGACGTGCAGGTTTGTAGGTTAATTGGCCTCTGTAAATTGTCCCTAGCATGTAGAGAGTGGATAGGACATTGGGATAGCATAGAACTAGTGTGAATAGGTTATCGATGGTCAGTATGGACTTGGTGGGCTGAATGGCCAGTTTCCATGCTGTATCTCTAAACCAGGTTAGATCTGTCATTATTAGTTTAGAGATACAGCATGTAAGCAGGCCTTCCAGCCCACTGAGTCCACACACTAGTTATATAAGTATAAGTATAAGTATTTTTATTAGTCACATTCACATACACCCAGGTGTAGTGAAGTAAAATGCTTCTTGCCATTATGCAGCACACAAAAGAAGAGAACACAGACATAACACCAAGATAGTCTTAACACTGAACATCCCCCCACAATGGCTCCCACCATGAGGGAAGGCACAAAGTCCAGTCCCCAACCCCAGTTCACCCATAGTCGGGCCCATTGAGGCCTCCACAGTTGCCTCTACGGAGGCCCGATGTTCCAGGCCGTTCTCGCCGGGTGATATTGCTCTGGCGTCGGGAGAGTCCTCCCAGCGGCCTGGGAACCCTGGAACGGCCGCTTCCGCACTGGGGGCCGCGGCTTCCGGAGCCAACAAGGCCGCGCCGATTGGAGCTCCACAACTGGCGATCTCATCTAGTGATCCCAGGCTCCCGATGTAAAGTTCAGCGCCGCCGCCCGCAGCTGGTCGCTCCACAGTCCCGCAGCTCCGCGATGTTTTCTCCAGCGATCCTCAGTTCACCGGAGCTCCAGCGCGGCGACCCGGGCAAAGCATCGCCCGCTCCGCGATAGCGCTCCAGCGCTGTGCCGCCAACGAAGCCGAGGTTCTGGGCGGTCCCCGACAGGAAACGCCGCTCCAGGCTGCTGGTAGGCTGCGAGGACGGGTCGAAGCTGCAGCCCGGAGAAAAGCTGCCTCTCCGGCCAGGTAGGGACCCTGAAAGGTAGTTTCCCCCTTCCCCCCTCCACCCCTTCCCCCCTCCACCCCCACCCCCCCCCCCCCCCCCACAAAAAAGTCTAGACCTCCAAACAAAACACTTAACTAAAATAAAAAATAAAAGATGAAAAGACAGACAGCTGCTGGCTGGGCAGCCGCACACAGGACAGCGCCCGCTATGTTATCTCACTTTCTCATCCACTCCCTACACACGAGAGGCAATTTAATGAGGCCAATTAACCTACAGACCTGCGTGTCTTTGGAATGTGGGAGGAAACCAGAGCACAGACAGCACCCGAGGTCAGGATCGAACCCGGGTCTCTGGCGCTGTGAGGCAGCAGATCTACTGCTACCCTTATGTTTAGCTTCTGTGAAATGCAAGTAAATGAAATATTGAAAAATTGCTGTTTTGCAAATTCGATTTATTAGCAGTCCTACATTTTGGTTTAAAGGAAATAACAGTTTTTCTTTATTTCCAGAAACTAGCTATACAAAGTGGTGATCTTCAACTCAGGTAATGAATTAACTTCACAGATTGTTGAAACTTGTCCAAGTGGGCTTATTGTTAGTGCACGATCATTACGGTTATAGTTATAGAGTCCTACAGTACAACATGAAAACAGGTCCTTCAGCCCAACTTGTTTATGCCGGGCAAAATGCTCCATCTATGCAACTCCCATCTGCCCACGTTTGGCCCTCATCCCTCTAAACCTTTCCTATCCATGTACCTGTCCAAATATCTTTTAAATGTTGTGATAGTACCTGCCTCAACTAACTCCTCTGGCAGCTCGTTCCATATACTCACCAACTCTGAGTGAAAAAAAATTACCCTTCAGGTTCCTATTAAATCTTGCCCCTCTCACAAACCTATGGTATTTGATTCCTCTATTCTGGGTTCAAGACTCTGCACATTCACCCTATCTATTTCACTCATGTTTATACACTTCTATAAGATCTCCCCTCAGCCTCCTGCGCTCCTAGGAATAGAGTCCTAGCCTGCCCAACCTCTCCCTACAGCTCAGTTCTTCGAGTCCTGGCAACATGCTTGCAACATTACTATTCATCAGGTGGAAAGTAACCTTGGTCCCACAATTACTATTAAAACACAAAGTACGTGCTCTAACACCAGGATAAGTGCTCAACCAAGAAAACCAAGCCCAATGCCAATCTAAACTACCTATACACACTTACGCAGTAGGACAATAATTAACTTAATGTTCAGTAATAAGCTATCTGCTCATTGACAAACGCACAAGCTAAATGTTTAACCAAGAAACCCTATCCCAATGCCACATGATAATCTAAAATGTCTTTACACAGTTAAACCATGGGACAACAAAAGCTATGTGTGTAGATGACAGTATATCAATGGAGTTATCAAGTGGGCACCTCCCTTCACTGGTGTTTCATTGTGACATTAATTTTACTTCGGAGTCACGTGAGTGACTACGTGAAGAAGACCCGTCAGAGCGCATGCGCGTCATTACGTCTGACGCATTGGCGCCCGGCAGCAGGAAGAGGAGCTCCTCCTGCAGGTGAGTAGTTTAACAGCTCCACCAAAGTCGGGGAGACTTTGGAGGAGTTAGTAGAAAGAGAAAATTGTTGCTGTGTTTTGTCCCCAGGATGCAGGAACAATGGAAAAATCAACGAGGTGCAGGCGGGCTACGAACAAGGGGAGAGAGAGCTGCGGGAGCACAGTCTCTGAAAGGCAGCCTGTCACCTCTGGGGAGTCGCAAGCCGGTAGCGGTGCGGCGACAGACTTGGCACTCCCAAGTGCCCAGCCGGGTACACAGCCAACGCCAGTCGGGCGGAAGGCAAAAGCCAAGTCTGTCAGGCCCATTGACTCCATAGAGTCGGGCCAGGGAGAGTCCCGTCCGGGACAGGATACCGTGACCCAGCGGTTATCCAAAATGGAGCAGCTCATACAGGGGCTGCTCCACAAAGCCACACTCCAGGAGGAGTTGTGTGGGCGGGAGGCCGCGGGGAAGGCTCCGCCGGCAGTGCCTGGTAGAGGCCTGCTTGAAAGCACCCTCTTTCAAGAGGTTAGTGCAGAAGGGCAGATAAGCTCTGACCCTGATTCCGACGACGATTTCGAAAGGCAGGGCAGGCAGCTGCCAGAGCTGACACCGTGTGCAGCACGGTTTGCCATGTCGTCGGAAGCTGGTGAGCCTCTGGGTGAGGAACTTGCCACCAGCATAAATTACCTAGTCTCACATCAGCTACAGGAGCTGACAATTGATGAGACAGTAAGGAAGCATGAAGCCCAATCAACTGTGGCCTGTTAAAAGTTCCTGTTGTGAACAGGATGATTTGGGGCCAGATGGGCATACAAATGAGAGCCCAGAAGGTGAAGCTCCAGCATATTTTAAAGTTGCTGGGATCTGGCATAACTAGCTTTGCCAGGATGGTGGATGGAGAGGACATGACAAAATTACAACAAGAGGTGCTGGCGCTATTGTGTAGTGCCCACTTTGAGATCAACTGCCTCCGCAAAACTGCGATTAGACCAACCATCAATCCTAAATATGCTTCACTCTGCCAGCCTGGCACAGTGCAACCAGCAAATCTACTGTTTGGCGAGGATTTCGCAAAGCAGGTGAAGGAGCTGGAGGAGGAGGCCAAGACGGTGGGCTTGATTAAGCAGTCAGCAGCCACATATCCACCGAAGCGGAAGTATCCCTATAAGCGAGGAGACTGGTCCGGGCAAGGGACGAGTCGAGCTACGATGCAGCGCAGTTGGCGTTCGGCTGTAGCAGTGCCAGGGAAGGTGGGATATCCAGCTCGAGGCCGGGGAAGGATGCCAGGTGGTAAGGAGGTATGTGGGTCTGGTTCTCATGTAGACATATCTAATGTAATACAATTAAAAGTTGGAGGAAGATTACATCTGTTCTTAGAGGAATGGAAACAAATTACCTCAGATATGTTTATACTGAATGTTATTGAAGGGTTTCGAATAGAGTTTAATGCAAATTCTGATTTACCCATGCAACATGTTCCAAAAAGGAGTTTTGACTTCAGTATCACTGAACAATTGGAAGTTCAGGTGGAACTTGAAAGCTTATGTAATAAAGGTATAATTGCTAAGGCAGTTTACCAAAGCCAACAGTTTGTGTCCAATATCTTTCCCAGACCAAAAAAGGATGGGGGATGCAGAATTATACTGGACCTGACTAGTCTTAACCCTTTTGTACAGTATAGACATTTTAAGATGGAAACGTTTGTGACGGCTAAGCAACTTGTTTCCAGAGGATGCTATATGGCAACTATAGATCTTAAAGATGCGTATTATTCAGTGTCTGTTCATTTGCAGGATAGAAGATATTTAAAATTCAGCTGGATGGGGCAATTATGGCAATACAATGCACTGCCTAATGGTTTGTCTTCAGCTCCTAGAGTGTTTACAAAGTTGTTAAAACCTATTCTAGGCATGATGAGAAGTCAAGGGCATGTGCTCATGGCTTATCGAGATGATATCTTGATTGTAGGACAATCAAAGGAAACAGCTGAAGCATCAGTGGCAGTTGTTAAAACCACTTTTCAAAGATTGGGCTTCATAACCATCCAGAGAAATCTAAATTAACACCTGTGACACAAATTGACTATTTGGGTTTCACAATAGACTGAATCAACATGATTGTGACCTTGCCCAAGCAAAAAAAAGGGTAGAGCTAATTGATAGCTGTATCAAGTTAATTGCTGACAGAGCCTTCAATTAGACAGGTGGCGAGTCTGCTTGGGAAATTGGTGGCAGCATTTCCAGTAGTTCAATACGGGCCACTTCATTAGCAACAATTACAAAGGTCAAAGGAACAAGCACTGAGGATACATTTGGGTCATTATAATAGGCCGATGCGTCTATCAGTAGAGGCTGTTACTGATGTACAATGGTGGATTCAGCATGTGTCCACTAGTAGTTCCAAAGTGTTATTGGACCAAGCTTCCATGATTTTGCAGACAGATGTCAGTGCACTTGGGTGGGGTGCTACTGATACGAGATCCAGCTGTGGAGGCAGATGGACTGAGCAAGAGTCATTGCTTCTGCAAACATGGGGAATTAACCATTTAGAGCTTTTAGGAGTATTTTATGGACTCAAGGCTTATTGCACTAACAAAACTAGCTTGCATGTGCAGTGTCAAATAGACAACACTACAGCAGTTCCTTATATTAATCACATGGGTGGAATCAAATCATTATCATGTGACAGGTTGGCAAATCAAATTTGGACCTGGTGTATGGATAGAGATATTTGGATTTCAGCTATCTATCTGCCAGGGAAACTCAATGTAGTAGCAGATGTCAGGTCACGAAAATTCCGTGATAATACAGAGTGGATGTTGAACCAGGATGTGTTCAAGAACATAGTACTTCTATATGGAATGCCAGATATCGATTTGTTTGCATCCAGGCTTAACCACCAGCTGCCAAAATATGTTTCATGGGAACCAGATCCAGGGGCAGTGGCAATTGACGCTTTTTCACTAAATTGGGGTGATATGTTTGTGTACATTTTCCCACCATTCTGCCTCATAGGTCGGTGTTTGCAAAAAATCAAGCAGGATGCCGTTTCAGGGGTTTTGGTGATACCAAATTGGCCAACTCAACCATGGTTCCCTTTGATGTTACAGATAGCGATCCAACCTCCTTTGCTGATTCCAAAGAGTAGGAATTTGCTGGAGCATCCGGTAACGCGTGAAGTTCATCCGTTATGTGATCGTATTGATCTGTTAATTTGCAGGTTTTAAGAAGGCCTTACATGGGTCGAGGACTTTCTAGGCGAACTGCAGCCTGGAGAAAGAGTACTCAAAAGCAGTATATGACATGTAAAAAACAAAAATGGGAACAATATTGTGTTGAAAAGAATATTCAATATGATACTGTAGTTATTGAAAATGTGTTAGAGTTTTTATCCACACTTTATTATGATGAGGGTCTTAGCTATAGTGCTATCAATACAGCTAGAAGTGCTTTGTCCGCATATCTTGTAATAGGTACACGGACACAAAGTATAGGTTCTCACCCTCTCATATCTAGGTTGATGAAAGGAATCTTTAATTCCAAACCGCCTAAGCCTAGGTATATGGTTATCTGGGATGTAAGTGTTGTTCTTAACATGCTTCGTCATTGGGTCCCTGTCACGTCTATGACTTTGTCAAAATTAACCATGAAATTGGCTATGCTAATGGCATTGGTTTCAGCACAGAGACTTTGCAAAAACTTCAGTTAGATAAAATGGAAGTGACTACAGAGAATGTTATGTTTTATATTTATGACCTGCTCAAACAAAGCAGGCCAGGTGTGACAGGATTTAAGATTGTGTTCTCAGCATATCCTACAGATCCATGTTTATGTGTAAGGACACATTTGTTACATTACATTGAAGCCACAAGGGCTTTAAGACATGAAGAAACAGGATTATTTGTCAGGTACAAGAAGCCATATAAAAGAGTGGCAGTTCAGACTATCTCAAGGTGGTTAAAGCAAGTGTTGGTTCAGGGCAGCAGCAACATCGGCGGCCAGTGCGATGGACGTTCCCATCGACCATATATTAAAAGCCGCAGGGTGGCAAAATGAACTTGTGTTTCAGCAATACTACCATCGGCCGATTACCGATGGAGGGCTGTTTGCCAACTCAATATTGAGTGCTGTTGCTATTGTTTAAATTCTGTTTTCAATACTGTTTAATTCTGTTTCGTTAGTTGCCCTAAATTAAGAGGGTTTATTATTTGTTTTATGACCAAAAATAAAACTGTTTTGTTGCATGATATTCAGTGTCATGTTTACAGCATTATTGATTATACTCAGAGTCAATCGATGCAGGGAGAAGCCGGGATTTTGATCTGCGGCATAAAATCACAGAGCTTTGAAATCTTCACGTAGTCACTCGCGTGACTCCGAAGTAAAATAGTAAGATTAAACGAGAACTTACCAGTTTGAAGTTTGATCTTTATTTTATGAGGAGTTACGTTGGTGATTACGTGCCCGCCACGCCCAACCCTCTCTCATAGAAAAAAGGTCATAATGGTAGTTCTCATGTTCCTCATCTTAATATGTTACTTCAATTATTGTGTTGTCTGTGATTTCATACCGCTGCTTTGAAGATTGACGCGCATGCGCCCTGACGGGTCTTCTTCACGTAATCACCAACGTAACTCCTCATAAAATAAAGATCAAACTTCAAACTGGTAAGTTCTCGTTTAATCTTACTATTAAAATTGCAATGTTCCGCAAGTAAGAAGGTATGAAAATCCCTGACAGAGCCTGAACAGATGTCACAGAATTAAGGGAAGTGGTTATGTTTGTATTATGTGATCCACATGAATTCTACTGTATCTTCTGCACAAGCTGCACAGTGGCTTAGCTTAAAAGCTGCAGTGGCTTAGCTTGTGGAGCCGCTGCCTCTCAGCACCAAAGATCCGCGTTCGATCCTGACCTCGGGTGCTGTCTATGTGGAGTTTGCACGTTCTCCCTGTGACCGCATGTGTTTCCTCCGGGTGCACCGGTTTCCTACCACATCCCGGTTTTGTAGGTTAATTGGCCTCTGTAAATTGCCCCCTAATGTGTAGGGAGTGATGAGAAAGTGGGATAACATAAAACTCATATGAACGGGTGATGGATGCTCAGCGTGGACCCAGTGGGCCAAAGGGCCTGTATCCATGTTGTATCTTTCAATCAATCAATTAATCAAAGAGTCGATAAGCTAAACAACCAGAATGACTGGTGTCTAATTTGTGCTTCCTTTTCTCTCCGCTGAGAAAGTATTCCAGTGGATCATGGACCTACCGAGAACTCAGTAACAACATCAGGTATGATGTCACCTTTGATAATTGTAGGTGAGAGGGGCAGAGTTTGATAGCGATATGCGGGGCTTAATTTTTACAGAGGATTGTGGGTGCTTGGATTGCGCTGCCAGAGATGGTGGTGGAGGCAGGTACGAGAGTGGCCTTTAAGTGACTTTTGGATAGGCACTTGGATATGCAGGGAATGGAGTGATATGGATCAAGTACAGGCAGATAGACTTGGTGTTGATATCATGTTGACACCATGATGTTGACAGCACAGACATTGTGGATCGAATGGCCTATTCCTGCCCGTTGCTGTTCTATGTTCGATATTCTATGATATTTAATCCGTGACATGCAGGCTAGAAACAGTTGGCTTGTACTGAAAGCCCTCATTTAGTTTGCATCAATTTTGCAGTACAGTGCCCTTCTGTAATCTGGTCTCTGCCCAACTCTCTTGCCATGCTCAATCTGACCAATGGAAGCTATAAGAGAGAGAAACAAACTCCAATCGGAAAAGCATGAATGAGAAGCATATCCCACATATTTGAGTAGTAGACATAAATTGCTGGAGTAACTCAGTGGGACAGGCAGCACCTCATTTTCTCCAGAGTGTCTACCTTCGATGGAAACCAGCACCTGCGGTTCTTTTCTACACATATTTGAGTAGTATGAGTTAGAGGAAAGAAACTCTAGAACTTTAGAACTATAATATAATTGGTAGTGTAGCAAATAGAAGGTGTCAGAAATTGACAGAGAATTCAATTAATCAAAATCTTTTGAATTTGAAATAAAATAAATTATGAGGCTATAGGAAGGAATGTGGGGGAAGATGGGGGAGATTTATTTATTAAATCTTTCCCATCTCACATTAAACCTATAACCTCTGGTTCTGGATTCCCCTACTCTGGGCAAGGGACTTTGTTCGTTTACCTGATCTATTCCTCTCATGTTTAGTTCAGTTTAGTTTATTATTGTCACGTGTACCGAGGTACAATGAAAACCTTTTGGTTGTGTGCTATCCAGTCAGGGAAAATACTATAGATGATTGCAATCAAGCCGTCCACAATATACAGATACAGGATAAAGGGAATATCATTTAGTGCAAGATAAAGTCCAGTGAAGTCCAATTAAAGATAGTTCGAAGGACTCCAATGAGATAGATGGTAGGCCAGGACCGTTCTTTAGGATGCCAGCCTTCAACCTTTCAGCTTAGCTCCATTCATGGTGTTCCCAGTATATCGTCTAGTTATGTTACTTCTGAAAGTTACTTTTTTTTCAGATAAACTTATGCTGACACCAGCTTCAACTCCTAACATCGAGATCTCAAACGAAGTTGTGAATGAAACCAAAATTCCTGTTAAGGTGAGAAGAGTGAAATTCTACTTGTTATGTCAGTGATGTGACTAGATATTGAATCGGATAAGTGATTGTGAATTAGTGAGCAGTAATTATGCCAAATTTCACATTTTACAAATGACAGTAAAGAAGGCTTCATTGTCGGGGCATTGAGTGCAAGAATCAGGAAATCATGCTGCAGCTTTATAGAACGTTGGTTGAGCCACATTTGTATTATTGCGTGCGGTTCTGGTCACCCCATTACAGGATGTGGAGGCTTTGAAGTGCGTGCAGAAGAGATTTACCAGAATGATGCTTGGGTTGGAGGGAGAGGTTGGACAGACTTGGATTGTTTTGAGGGTATGAGACGTGAATTGGCCAAGATTGACTGGCAATTGATTCTTAAAGGGTTGACGGTGGATATGCAATGGAAGGCATTTAAAGACTGCATGGATGAACTACAACAAATGTTCATCCCAGTTTGGCAAAATAATAAATCAGGGAAGGTAGTGCATCCGTGGATAACAAGGGAAATCAGGGATAGTATCAAAACAAAAGATGAAGCGTACAAATTAGCCAGAAAAAGCAGCCTACCAGAGGACTGGGAGAAATTCAGTCCAGCAGAGGAGGACAAAGGGCTTAATTAGGAAAGGGAAAATAGATTATGAAAGAAAACTGCCAGGGAACATAATAATTGACTGCAAAAGTTTTTATAGATATGTGAAGAGAAAGAGATTAGTTAAAACAAATGTAGGTCCCTTGCAGTCAGAAACAGGTGAATTGATCATGGAGAACAAGGACATGGCAGACCAATTGAATAACTACTTTGGTTCTGTCTTCACTAAGGAAGACATAAATAATCTGCTGGAAATAGCAGGGAACTGCGGGTCAAATGAGATGGAGGAACTGAGTGAAATCCAGGTTAGCCGGGAAGTGGTGTTAGGTAAATTGAATGGATTAAAGGCCGATAAATCCCCAGGGCCAGATAGGCTGCATCCCAGAGTACTTAAGGAAGTAGCCCCAGAAATAGTGGATGCATTAGTGATAATTTTTCAAAACTCCTTAGATTCTGGAGTAGTTCCTGAGGATTGGAGGGTAGCTAATGTAACCCCACTTTTTAAAAATGGAGGGAGAGAGAAAACAGGGAATTACAGACCAGTTAGTCTAACATCGGTAGTGGGGAAACTGCTAGTCAGTTATTAAAGATGGGATAGCAGCACATTTGGAAAGTGGTGAAATCATTGGACAAAGTCAGCATGGATTTACGAAAGGTAAATCATGTCTGACAAATCTTATAGAATTTTTCGAGGATGTATCTAGTAGAGTGGATAAGGGAGAACCAGTGGATGTGTTATATCTGGACTTTCAGAAGGCTTTCGACAAGGTCCCACACAAGAGATTAGTATACAAACTTAAAGCACACGGTATTGTGGGTTCAGTATTGATGTGGATAGAGAACTGGCTGGCAAACAGGAAGCAAAGAGTAGGAGTAAACGGGTCCTTTTCAGAATGGCAGGCAGTGAGTAGTGGGGTACCGCAAGGCTCAGTGCTGGGACCCCAGCTATTTACAATATATATTAATAATTTGGACGAGGGAATTGAATGCAACATCTCCAAGTTGCGGATGACATGAAGTTGGGGGGCAGTGTTAGCTGTGAGGAGGATGTTAGGAGGCTGCAAGGTGACTTGGATAGGCTGGGTGAGTGGGCAAATGCATGGCAGATGCAGTATAATGTGGATAAATGTGAGGTTATCCACTTTGGTGGCAAAAACAGGAAAGTAGACTATTATCTAAATGGTGGCCGATTAGGAAAAGGGGAGATGCAACGAAACCTGGGAGTCATGGTACCCCAGTCATTGAAAGTAGGCATGCAGGTGCAGCAGGCAGTGAAGAAAGCGAATGGTATGTTAGCATTCATAGCAAAAGGATTTGAGTATAGGAGCAGGGAGGTTTTACTGCAGTTGTACAGGGTCTTGGTGAGACCACACCTGGAGTATTGCGTATAGTTTTAGTCTCCAAATCTGAGGAAAGACATTCTTGCCATAGAGGGAGTACAGAGAAGGTTCACCAGACTGAATCCTGGGATGTCAGGACTTTCATATGAAGAAAGACTGGATAGACTCAGCTTGTACTCGCTAGAATTTAGAAGATTGAGGGGGATCTTATAGAAACTTACAACATTCTTAAGGGGTTGGACAGGCTAGATGCAGGAAGATTGTTCCCGATGTTGGGGAAGTCCAGGACAAGGGGTCACAGTTTAAGGATAAAGGGGAAATCCTTTAGCACCGAGATGAGAAAAACATTTTTCACACAGAGAGTGGTGAATTTCTGGAACTCTCTGCCACAGAAGGTAGTTGAGGCCAGTTCATTGGCTATATTTAAGAGGGAGTTAGATGTGGCCCTTGTGGCTAAAGGGATCAGGGGGTATGGAGAGAAGGCAGGTACAGAATACTGAGTTGGATGATCAGCCATGATCATATTGAATGGCGGTGCAGGCTCGAAGGGCCAAATGGCCTACTCCTGCACCTATTTTCTATGTTTCTATGTTTTCTCTTGAATGTCAAAACTTGCTGTAAAACAAATCATTTTTACCTTCCACAGAATATATTTCTAGGTCTTGTGTACTTTAAGTTGACTGCAGCTACACTTTTGCTTATTTTTCTGGGTTAGATGTTATTAAGGTGAGAGGGAAAAGATTTAATATGAACCCAAGGGGCACCTTTTTCACACAAAGGGTGGTGGGTGTATGGGACGAGCTGCCAGAGGAAGTAGTTGAGGCAGGTACAATTATAACATTTAAAAGATGTTTAGACAGGTACATTGATAGGAAAAATGTAGAAGCATATGGGCAGGTGGGAATAGTGTAGATGGCACATCTTGGTCTGCATGGGCAAGTTTAGTCTAGTCTAGTTCCATATTATTGGCACGTGTACAGCGAAAAGCTTTTTTGATGTGTGCTATTCAGTCAGTGAAAAGACTATACATGGTTACAATCATGCTGTCCAAGTCGGGCTGAAGGGACTGTTTCTATGCTTTATGATTCTATGACATTCTTTGATCAAGAATCTGGTTCACAGACCTGTGACTAGTGCAGGATATGCCCTGTGCAAAGCAGAAATAAAGTAAAGAGCAAATTTATTGCAGGCATTAATATAGTCACCAGACTAGGTGTAGTTGTGCTGGCATTAGTATTAGCTTATTGTTTACCGTGATACAGTGAAAATCTTTATTTTGTATGCTATTCAGACAGGTCATATGACACATGAGTGCAAAATGTTTAGGTTTAGATTTAGGTTTATTGTGGTCATGTGTACCAAGGTACAATAAAAAGCTTTTGTTTGTGTGCTATCCAATCATACCAGTCTATACATAACTAAAACTCTGATCTTGTTATCTTCCGGTTTGGCGGTCTTTCTATTTGCGCAAAAACAGTTCGCGATAGTGCTACGATTTTTCAACCAGTTCACTCCACGTTCTCCTGTGCTGCGAGTGCACCATTTCGTTCCGATCGGTTGACTGTCGTAAAAGTTAGCGAGGTTTAAAAATCTTAAAAACCGCGCATGTGCAGATCGATCTCTTCTCCTGCCAGTCAGCGCCACTCTTCCCCATCACTCCCCGGACAGTCCGCCCCTTCCTGCGCCATCGCGTCTTTACTGGAGCCGAGGATGGCCGCCGAAGGTTTCCAACCGGACTTCCGGAGGGACCCGAAGCAGCCCAGCCCCATGCAGCCCAGCCCCATGCAGCCCAGCCCCATGCAGCCCCGACCCAGCCCAGCGCGGAGACCCAGCCCGGGGAGTTGGAGATGTCGCCAAACGTAAAGCGGAGACTCTGATCCCGGCGGAGGAGAACAACCAGCGACCAGCGCCTGCTGTGAGTCCCCATCACACCGGCAATTCCAGCCACTACCCCTCTGTTCCCCTCGCTGGCTCCTCTCCCCCCCCCCCCATATGCTGTGATGCCCCCCTCTCCCCCAGCACTCTTCCCTGTCTTTTCTCCGAGCTCACTCACTTCCAACCCACACCTCTCTCCCCCCACAACTCCCCCTGCCCACACCCCTCTCCTCCACACAATCCCCCCACCCACAAACCCCTCCCCCCCACAACCCCCCCTGCCCACACCCCCGCGCCCACACCCCCCCCCCGACCACACACACAACTGCTGTCCACACACCCACCCCCAGCCAACACCCCCCCCCCCCGCACACACCCCCCCGCACACACACCGGCCCGCACACACCCCCCCGCACACACCCCACCCACACACACCCCACCGCCCACACACACCCTCACCCACACCCCCCCGCCCCCACAACCCCTTTCCTACAACCCCTGCCCCTACACACCCATCCCCCCACACACCCAACCCCCCACACAGCAACCCCCCCCCACAACCCCCCTCCCCTCTCCTCCACAATCCCCCCTCTCCCACAACCCCCACAACCCCCTCCCCTCCACAACCCCCCCACCCCCACAACCACCCCCGCCCCCACAGCCACCCCCCCGCCCCCACCCCCACAAGCCCCCTCCCTCACAACCCCCCAGCCCCCACAACCCCCCACAACCAGCCCCCTACCCCCACAACACCCCCCTCCCCCCACAACACCCCTCCCCCCACAACACCCCCCTCCCCCCACAACGTCCCCGCCCCCATAACGTCCCCGCCCCCACATCCCCCCTCCTGCCCACAAACACATCTCCCCCACACACCCCCGCCCCTCCACATGCCCCCCTCCCCCCCTCCTACACCCTGTTCACACACCCCTCCTCCCCTCCCACCCCACCCAAACCCCGCCACATACTCCACTTCCCTCCTGTCCTCCCCTCCCACACATGAAGAGGGGGAGGGAGTGCTCGGGGATGAGGGGAAATGAGCCGCGCTTGCGCAGTTAGGGGCTATGGGTTAGTGGTGGAATATTGCGTTAAGGGAACGGGTTGTGTTGGGGGAACTGATGAGTGGTGGAATATTGCGTTGGGGAATGGGTAATGTTGGGGGACCAGGCCTCCCATGTGACTGGGACCCAACGGGTCCCACTTAGTCTAGTAATTGCTAATAATGCTATTACGTGCCGCACTTTGTCCTGCCTCTCCCACTTCCAGCTCTCTTCTCTCCCTGACAATCAGTCTGAAGAAGGGTCTTGACCCGAAAGGTCACCTATTCATGTTCTCCAGAGATGCTGGCTGACTTGCTGAGTTACTCCAGCACTTTGTGTCCTTTTCTGATAATACTATACATGATGACCACCAGGGGCACCAGGGAGATGGCTGCCCTGCCGGCAGTCTGTCGTATTTTCTTTCTTTTGTTTTTTTTCAGTGCATTAAAAGTTTGCTTTAATGTTCTTCGGTTTGATTTATGTGGGGGGAGGGGGGAGGGGATCGGGGGAAACTTTTTTTCAAGCTCCTACCTTCTCGGAGATGTGATAAATTTTCGGATCACATTCTCCGGGCTCTGCGGCCTATCATCGGTGGAGCTGGAAGCCTCCTCGGACTGTCGTGAGCCCCACCGCGGGGGGCGGACTTAACATCAGAGCTGATCCCTTACCTGGGATCGCTCCCACCGCGGAATCACCAACAAGGGCTCGCAGTCTTGGGTGAGGCTAGTAGGGAGCTCCAACGTCGCGGAAGGCTCAACCAGCCTCCCGATGCGGGAGCTTGATCGCCTCGACGCGGAGGGACCGAACGCCGTCGGCTACGGGAATCAAGATCATCCCGTCAACGGGGGCTCGAGGCCCACGACTGAGGAAGAACAAAGGAAGAGACTTGAACTTTATTTCGCCTTCCACCACAGTGAGGAATGTGTAGGAGTCACTGTGGTGGATGTTCATGTTAAAATGTGTTTTTTGAGTGATCTGTTGCCTTTAATTGTATGACTGACCTGGCCAATGAAATTCCTCGTATGTTGCAAAACATACTTGGCGAATAAAATATGATTCTGATTCTGATTACAATAAAGCCAAAAACAAGTCCAAAAGATAGATTAAAGAGAAAGATACCAGAGCGCAGAATATAGTTTCTCAGCATTTTAGACCAAAATATAGTGTTACAGCGACAGAAAAAGTAGATTAATAAAAGTGCAAGGGCCGTATGATTGGAATTTATCCCTAGGTTATGAGAGGCGTGTGCTGTGAGTAGCAGGTTGAGTGTGATGGAAGGTAACATTCTTCTCTTTGTGTTTCAGGACGTACACATGACCAACATTGTTACAGAAGAACCTTCAGAACACCGTGTGAAGTTCAGCGTTAAACTCACCGACCAGAATTATAGCAGAGAGCTGAGTGACCACAACTCACACCAGTACCAGGAACTTACCCTGATGTTTGAGATTCAGGCAAGTGCTGTGCCAAATGGAGACACAGGGAGTTGCAGTTGCTGGTTTACAAGATAAGATGCAAAATGCTGGAGTTAGTCACCGGGTCAGGCAGCATCACTGGAGAACACAGATAGATGTCGTTTTGGGTCGGGACCCTTCTTCAGACTGGTTGCAACCCGAAACGTCACCTATCCTTTTTCTCCAGAGATGCTGCCTGACCTGCTGGGTTACTCCAGCACTTTGTGTCCATCTTTCGGCCCACAGTGCTTGTGCTGAACATAATGGCAAATTATACTAATCTCCTCTGCCTGCATGTGATCCATATCCCTCCATGCTGCCTGACCCGCTGAGTTACTCCAGCACTTTGTGTCTATCTCTGGAGAGCATGGATAGGCAACATTTTGGGCAAGACTCTTCCTCAGACTGAAACAAGGAACTGAAGAAGGGTTCCAGTCTGAAGAAGAGTTCTGACTTTAAAGGTCACTTATCCACACTTTGTGTCTTTTCAAGTGTAATGTTTGCTGGAATGTCCACCCTCCTGACCTGGAATAGACTGCTCGCTCTCCCATCTCCTACCAACTGGGAATTCTACTTCATCCACATCCATTAGCCCAAGCACACTTTTACCAAAATGATTTTGGGATTTGTCGTTAGCTGAGATTGGCTGCCTCCCACTGTCTGATTTAAAACTTAGAAAGGGAGAGCATCTTCCAATTCCGTACAGTGTTACGGTACCCGGACGTGGCGCCGACGGATGAGAAGCCGAAGCAAAGAAGTGGAAACCAAATAACCGAATGGAAACGAAGCCGAAACGCCGACTAACCGAAAGGGTGGGTCGCCTAAATGCAAACTAACGAAAGGGCAGGACACCTAAAAGCCAACTAACCGAAAGGCTGCATCGCCTAAAAGCAAACTCACTGAATCGCCGCTCTGCCGAAACGCCACCTACCCGAAAGGCGGCGCCGCCTACAAGCCAACGAACCAAATGCCGCTCAACAGAAAAATCTAATAACGGACATGACATTGCCGGGGGGCGGGACTTGTCAGCGATTGGTCCAGACACCCGTGTCCATCACATCACTGTGCAGGGATGAACATTGTCCCACATCTCCGCTCCACGCAACCCGCAGCCCGCAGAGGGTGGCCGTGGGAGAGTGGGGGCTGTCCCGAGGGATGCGCACATTTGGCCGCTTACAACTTGGTGCTTGGGTTCAGATTGCCCAGTCACCTATGGCTTGTGTGGGAAAATGGCCCCCACATTCTCGTCTCCCCCTTCTCTCTCCCCTCTTCTCTCTCTCCCCCTCTCTTTCTCCCTTCTCTCTATCTCCCCCCTTCTCTCTCTCCCCCTCCTCTCTCTCCCCTTCTCTCTCCCCTTCTCTCTCCTCCTCTCTCTCCCCCTCCTCTCTCCCCCTCCTCTCTCTCCCCCTCTCCCATCTCTCTCCCCTTCTCTCTTTTTCTCCCCTCTTATCTCTCTCCCCTTCTCCCTCCTCTCTCTCGCCCAACTCTCTCCCCTCCTCTCTCCTCTCTCTCTCCCCCTCTCTCTCCCTTCTCTCCCCTTCTCTCTTTCTCTCCCCTTCTCTCTTTCTCTCCCCCTCTCTTTCTCTCCCCTCTTCTCTCTCTCCTCCTCTCTCTCCCCCTCCTCTCTCTCGCTTTTAGGCGACGCAGCCTTTCGGTTAGTTGGCTTTTCGGCGTCCCACCCTTTTGGTTAGTTTGCATTTAGGCTTCCCACCATTTTGGTCAGTTGGCGTTTCGGCTTCGTATCCATTCGGTTATTTGGCTTCCACTTCGTTGCTTCGGCTTCTCGTCCGTCGGCGCCACTTCCGCACACGCGGTTTTACAGGGCAAAGGCAATCTAACTGCCAGCAAGTAGCATCACAAGTCGATCGAGTGGGAAAGATCAACCTTCAGTGGTCGGGGCATTGAGTACAAAAGTCAGGAAATCATGATGCAGCTTTATAGGACTATAATCAGGCCACATGTGGAGTAATGCGTGCAGTTCTGGTCGCCCCAATACAGGGTGACCTGAACTGTATGGGATTTGGAGTCTTTGGAGAGGGGGTGGATTTGAAAAGCCGGAAGGATGTGGAGGCTTTGGAGAGGTTTACTGGAATGCTACCAGGATTAGAAGCTATTAACTATAAAAAGAGATTAGACAAACTCATTGTTTTCTCTGGAACGTCGGAGGCCGAGGGGAGACCTGATAGAAGCATATAAGATTATGGGAGGCATAGATAGAGTAGAGGGTCAGAACCTTTTTCCTATGGTGGAAATGTCAAAGACTAGAGGGCATAATTTTAAAGCGAGAGGGATAAAGTTTAAGAGATGTGCAGGGCAAGTTTCTTTACTTAAAGGGTGGTGGGTGCCTGGAACGTGTTGCCTACGGGTGGTGGTGGAGGCAGATACGATAGTGGCGTTTAAGAAAGATTCGGATAGGCACATGAATATGCAGGGAATGATGGAATATGAATCATGCGCAGGCAGATGAGGTTTATTTATACTGGCATCATGTTTGATAAGAACATTATGGGCCAAATGGCCTGTTCCTGTGCTATACTGTTCCATGTTGCATGTTGAGTAAGCCAGCAGGCTGCGATGAGCCTGTATTAGCCAACGCAGTCTGAAAACTCAGCGGGTTTACAAGACCGTCATGTTTTGTCTAGTGAGTGGAGTTTATTGTCATATGCACAAGTGTGGTGAGGTTCAGTTACAATGAAAATCTTGCTTGCAGCAGCATCAAAGACAATAGACAGACAACACACAAGAACATAAATTACATTAAAATGTTAAGTTCTACAAGACAGTGAAAATAAAAAGTCTCAACATAAAACCAAAAGACATAGGAACAGAATTAGGCCATTCCGCCCATTGGCTCTACTCCCCCATTCGATCATGGCTGATCTATTTTTCTCTCAACCTCTTTCTCCTGCCTTATCCCCATAACCTTTGACTTCCTTAGTAATCAAGAACCTATCCGTCTCTGCTTTAACAATACCAATGATTTCCACAGATTCACCACCCTCTGGCTAATGAAATTCCCCTCATCTACATTCTAAAGATATGTCCTTTTATTCTGAGGATGTGCGCTCAGACTCTCCCACTACTGGAAACATCCTCACCACATCCACACTATCTAAACCTTTCATTATTCAGTAAGTTTCAATGAGGTCACCGCTCATCCTTGTAAACTCCAGCGAGTACAGGCACAGAGCTGTCAAACGCTCCCGAGAAGGTGCTAAGAACAATACATCAATGTCGTATGATCTTGATAGCATTTGAGAGAGCAGAAAGGGTCTCACTCCAAAGACTCATCTCAAAGACAACATCTCCAACACTTCCACCATACTGCATCGGCTTTCCTAAACTCCGGTCTCAGGGTGGGACTTGAACCGAGTGACTGATGCACTGTGTCCATTTTAAAATATTTTAAAGTATTATTTCCTTTACAGATGCAGAATCTGTTTGAAATCCTCCCAGGATTCAAAGGAGTTCAGGTGTTAGGATTCAGGTAAACATAAAAATTTTGCTTGATGCAGTAGTAACAGCCTGTGTTACTCCAGTTTGTGCTGTTCCTCCTGTTTGCGTGTGGCCTCACCTTGGCAATGGAGGAGGCCCAGGACAGAAAGGTCGTTATGTGAAGAGTAGTTAAAATGGTTAGCAACCGGGAGATCCAGCAGGCCTTGGTGGACCGAGCCCAAGTGTTTAGCGAAATGGTCGCCGAGTCTACGCTTGGTCTTGCCGATGTAAAGGAGACCACATCGAGAACGCCGGATGCAGTGGATGAGGTTAGCGGAGGTGCACGTGAACCTCTGTCTCTCCTGAAAGGGCTGCTCAGGATCAGGGTCTCTGGGTGGAGGCGAGGGGGGAGATATGAGGGCAGGTGTTACATCTCCATCAGTTCAGGGGCCAGTCCTACTGTGAGCAGCGTTAGTGGTAATGAATCCCTCACATTCCCAAGCGATGGAACGCCCACCAGCAGGAGCTGGAAGGACCATCATCAGTGGGCAATCTCCCAACTTAATTAAGGGCACAAGTGAATGAGAAGGGGATTCTGGGATCGCTCTAGGAGATGGGAGATGAGTGCCCCAACCACCTAGCTATGGGTCAAGGTTGCTCGGTAGGCTGGAAGTAATGTGTTCCATAACCAGCCTCTCAAAGCATTTCATGCTGGTGAATGTCATGGCCAATGGACGGCAGCCGTTAAGGCATGAGATCTTGCTTTTCTCTGGCACTGGGATGATAGTGGTCTTCTTGAAGAAGGTGGGCATCTCAGAATGGCTTAGTGGGAGATTAAAGATGTCCGTGAACACTCCTGCTAGTTGATCCGTGCAGTTCCTAAGGACACGGCCAGGGACTCCGTCCAGGCCAGTTGCTTTCGGGAGGGGGAAGAAGGGCTTGAGCATGAGGGAGAGGGCAGATAGGTTGGTGGGGGAGGGGGGGGGGTGTTGTTGGTGAGAAGCTGCAGGGGGTGGGGAAGGATGACAGCGTGGGAAAGAGGATGCAGTTAGGGGGGAGTGAGGGAAAGGGTGAAGGTGCAAAGAGGGTGCAAGGGACCCATTGGGTGGGAGGTGGGGATGGGGAGGGTAGAAGGGTGGGGAGTGGGGACAGGATGCAAGGATGGGGATGCAGTTTAGATACGGGATGTTAGTTTAGTTTAGTTTATTATTTTCACGTGCACCGAGGTACAGTGAAAAATGTTTTTGTTGCTAACCAGTCAGTGGGAAGACGATACATGATTACAATCAAGCCGTCTACAGTGTACAGATAAAGAATAAAGGGAATAACGTTTCGATAATATACAATAAAGTCCAGTGAAGTCTGTTTAAAGCTTGGTCTCCAATGAGGTAGATGGTAGGTCAAGACCGCTCTCTGCTTGGTTATAGGATGGTTCAGTTGCCTGATAACAGCTGGGAAGAAACTGTTCCTGAATCTGGAGGTGTGCGTTTTCACACTTCTGTACCTCTTGCCTGATTGGTGAGCGGAGAAAAGGGAATGTCTGGGATGAGACTGGTCCTTGATTATGCTGGTGGCCTTGCCTAGGCAACGTGAAGTGTAAATGGAGTCACAGAAAGGGAGGTTGGTTTGTGTGATGGTCTGGGCTACAACTCTCTTTAATTTCTTGCGGTCTTGGATGGAGCTACAGTATTCCTAAACCATGTTGTGACACTTCTGCGGCACATCTGTCGAAGATGTTGGTGGTAAAAGCCTTGATGTAAGCAGGACTCTCACCAGCAGGGTGAAGCTGTGAGAGTGTACAAACTGTATGGCACAACAAGCTCCCATCGAGAGGAGGTATTGACAATCCGTCATCCAGGGTCATTGCCTTGACCTGCCCTCTCTCCTCTGGATGATCCAGGTCACTGTTTCTTCAAAAATTGATTAGTACATTAAAAATCAACTTGTAAATTTCAAACCAAGTAAGTTAGATGATGAAGAAGAATGAGCACAGCAAATAACAAAGGCAAAGTTCTGAATGTGCAGTTGAGGGAGTTCAAAGCTAATCTGAAGAAGGATCCCGACCCAAAACCTGTCCGTATTTTCCAGTGATGCTGCCTAAGCAGCTAAGTCACTCCAGCAGTGTGTCTCCTTCCTGTGGTAGTCCATAGGTTGTCATTGCATAGCAAGTCTCGTCCCAACAGTTGGCATCCCAACAAGACCAGTGGCACAGGCAGCAAATTAAGATCTTTATTCTTTGGGCGGCACAATGGCGCAGCTGGTAGAGACCCGGGTTCCATCACAGCAGCAGAGACCCGGGTTCCATCCTGACTACGGGTGCTGTCTGTGCGGAGTTTGCACGTTCTCCTTGTGACCACGTGGGTTTCCACCATGAGCTCGTTTCCTCCCACATCCCAATGACGTGCCGCTTTGCAGGTTGGCCTCTGTAAATCGCCCCTCGAGTGGAGGAAGTGGATGAGAAAGTGGAATAAGATAGAACTGGTGTGAACAGATGGTTGACGTGGACTCAGTGGGCTGAAGGACCTGTTTTCGTGCTGCATCTGTCATTCAGTTCTGTGGAGAAATATGACGGGCAACCTTTTTTTATTAAAACTAAATTTATTCAATTATTTACAATAATATTTACACAACAAACAATAACAAAACCCCCACCACCATAATATAAAATTGACAAGTATTCCCTAATATTAAACATCAAATTACTATTTTACAATTGTGATCCAGGATGCATTTGACCGCCCAGCGGTCCTGGAACCCTCCAATGGTGCCCGTGGACGTCGCACGTTGCTTTTCGAGGGACACCCTGGCACAGACGTGACCCCAGAAAGTGGGCAGGCAGTCGGCTCTGGCGGAGCCCTCGTCTGCCTAGCGACTTGAGCCACGAATGGCCAGCTTGACCAGGCCCAGGAGCAAACCAGCCTGGACATTCCCACTCCCCTATGCACTAGGTGCCAAAGACAAACATAGTTGGGCTGATGTGCAGTCAGAAAGCGAGGAGCAGCCCCTTCAAATACTCAACCTCAATGCTGGGCGACTGCAGTGAGATGTGACAGGCAGCTGTAGTGAGATATAACGGGCGGCTCAACTGTGAATCCCTTTCCTTCCAGCGTTGAGAACGACGTGCTCCACTTTGCTGCTGTCTTTGACAGACGGGCCGCGGCACCCAGTGACATCCTCAGCGCCGTCCTCAACATCGGCTCCAATAAGGTGGAGAACGGCGACCTGCTGTTTGAGTCGCAAGAGGAGGTCAAGTTGCAGGATATGGTGGCAATGGCGCTGTTCAACGACACCTCGTTCTCCATGGATCCAACTTCACTGCAGTTTGCTGAGGGTACGTAGTTCCCCACTTCAGATCTATGACCTTCTGTGTAGAGATGCTGCCGGTCCCGATGAGTTACTCCAGCATTGTGTGTCCATAACCTTCTGGCCAGCTCTCTCTCTTGTATGACTGGACCATAAGGCAGGGGGGCAGAATTAGGTCATTTGGCCCATCGAATGCACTCTGCCATTCAATCATGGTTGTTCTGTTTTGCCCCCTCAGACCCATTCTCCTGCCTTCTCCCCGTAACCTTTGATACTCTTACTAATCAAGAACCCTCATGTCTCCAGGGCAGCACAGTGGCGCAGCGGTAGAATTGCTGCCTTACAGCACCAGAGACCCAGGTTCAATCTTGACTACGGGTGCTGTCTGTACGGAGTTAAGCACATTGTTCCTGTGACCACATGGGTTTTCTCTGGGTGCTCCGGTTTTCTCTCACGTTTCAAAGACGTACAGGCCTATCAATCTCTGCTTTAAAAATACCCAATGACTTGGCCTCCACCGGCTTCTGTAGCAATGGATTAGACAGATTCACCGCCCTCTGTGGACTGTGGAACAGCATCCCCCTTTCCCATCAGAACTGCCCCCTCCATCGACTCTTTTAAGTCAAGACTAAAAACGTATCTATACTCCCAAGCCTTTCCTGACGTCCTCTGAGTGAGGGCTACATGTATATATGTATGTAGTTTGTTTCGTTTATGCTATTCTTATAACAAATGTAAAGCACTTTGGCCAACGAGAATTGTTTTTTAAATGTGCTATATAAATAAATGTGACTTGACTTGACTTGACTCTGACTAAAGAAATTCCTTCTAATCTCATTTCTGAAGGTATGCCCTTTTATTCTGAAGCTGTGTCCTCCGGTTCTCCCACTTCTGGAAACATTGGGGGAGAACTGAGGGATATGGGCCAACGCGGGCAGGTGGGACGTGTAGATGTGACATGTTGGTCGGCGTGTGTAAGTTGGTCTATGCCATATGACTCTCAATGTTAACAGTTATCCTGATCCATATCCAATCTCTGATGGTTTGCATGTATTTGCTAACTTTGAGATCACATGAGAACATATAAGAAGCAGGAGCGGAGTCTGTGATTCTGCCCCAACATTGAGTCATGAGTCATAGGCGGTACAGTGGTGCAGCTGGTAGAGCAGCTGCCTCACAGCACCAGAGAGCCAGGTTCGATCCTCACCCCGGGTGCTGTCCGTGTGGTCTTTGGACGTTCTCCCTGTGACCGCGTGGGTTTATTCTGAATCATGTCCCTTTTAACATTATGACACAATGCTTTATCCCCTAGATTCAAAGGAACTTTCTCCAGATTCTGAAGATCTCAACCAACTGGTTGCCAACTCAGCCCCATCTCTTTTCATACAGGTACTGTAAATGTCTTTGACAGATCTCCCATGTTGATGGGTTGTGATTTCATTGTGTGTTGTATGTCACGTAGATCATAGAGTGATCATAGAGTCACAGCACGGAAACAGGGTCTTTGTCCATGCCAACCAGAGATGCTAACCCAATGAGTTACTCCAGCACTTTGTATCTTCTTTGTAAACCAGCATCTGCAGTTCCATGTATCCAAATGTCTTTTAAATGGTCATCTCTTGGTGGAAAACATTGGCAAGGACTTTTTTAACAAATGTGAGGTAAAGCATGGCTCTCTGTATGCACTGAATACAAGTGCACCAGTGGTCCCTACAGCAGCTCATTTCCCCAGCCTACGCATTCAGGGCAACTTGTAACGTAAACAATTGTAAGAAAATTGACAAAGGAAATGAGCTCAGAGAAAGAGCTCCAAAGATTAAGTTAGGGGTAACTTTTTTACACAAAGGGTGGGAGTGTATGGAACGAGCTGCTGGAGGAGGTAGTGGAGGCAGTTACAATCGCAACGTTTAAGAGACATTTCGACAGGTACATGGACATTTAGGTTTAGAGGGATATGGGCCAAATCTAGGCAAGTGAGAATAGTGTAGACGGGACATGTTGGTCAGTGTGGGCAAGTTGGGCAGAAGGCCTGTTTCCACGCTATATGACTCTAAAATAGGTTATTCTTCAAATACGTTTAGCTCTTGAGAACAATAGCAACATAAGGAGATAGAGTGGTAAAGAAGACATTTGGTATGCTTCCCTTCATCAGTTGTGGTATTGAGTACAAGTTGGGAAGTCATGATGCAGTTTTATAGGACTTTGGTTAGGCCGCTTTTGGGAGTATTGCGTGCAGTTCTGGTTACCCCATGACAGGAAGGATGTAGAGGAAAGGGTACAGAGGTTTACCAGAATGTTGTCTGGTTTACAGGTATTAACTATAAATATTTTTTTCCCATGGTTGAGGCAGGTACTTTAACATTTTAAAAGACACTTGGACAGGTATATGTATAGTAAAAATTTAGAGGGATACTAGACCAAGTGGGACCCGTTCGGTCCCGCCCCCGAATGCGGTGGGGGGGGGGGTGCACGGCATCACAGGGGAGGGCTGGTCCCCGAACGCAATATTCCACCAATCACCCATAGGTCCCAATGCTCACCAACCTAGAGAGGGAGGGGGGTACAGAGGGAGGGGTGGTAGAGAGGGAGGGGGTAGAGTCCCTACCCCATCTCCCTCTTCATTTCCCTCATCCTCCTCCCATTCCCTGCCCCAGGACCTACCCAGGTCGTAGAGTAGCGCCAGGCCTGGAACTCGGCCTGGTTCTCGTACTCGACCCGGCCCTGGCTGTAGAGCCAGGCTAGTCCCTGGTTCTAGCGGCAGCCACCAGTCGTCAGCTCGGCCGCCGCCTGTGTTCCAGTGCAGGTTTGGACTTCACCATCCCTGACCCTGGACCCAGACTCGTCCTTGGTTCCAGTGGCGGCTTCTTTATCGGCCCCAGTCACGGCCCCATCCAAGACCCGGGCCCGGCTCTCACTCCAGCTCGAGCACCAGACGTGGGCAACCACCGCACACGCGCTGGAGTGGCCTCCCTCTCAGAGTGCACCGTCCTGCCTTGAGAGTCCATTGTCACTCGGATTTTTTTCCGAAATGGGTGAGTTTTCCGGCTGTTTTTAAAACTTTAAAGGGATTAAAAAGTTCAGAAATATAGGTGGGAATGCGACCGGAAGACGTTTATCGCCTCGAGGGGGGAAAATGTGAGTAGAATGTGTGAAAATGGGAAGGCTGTGGCCTAGCGTTTTAAGGAAATGAGAATCAAGCAGATTGTGCCTAGATGACACACACACACATATATACATACACACAATCAAGATCGAGTTTTAGTTATATACTAGACCAAGTGCAGACCCGTTGGGACTGTTCCCCAAAACGTGCGTTTGCAGGGGGTTGCTGCGGCTTCACATGCACATTAACCACCCCCCACACACACAGGGGGGAGGAGGTGGAGGAGACAGGGAGAGGGCGAAGGAGAGGGGGAGATGGAGAGGGGGAGGAGATGGGGAGAGATTGGGGATGGGGAGGAGAGGGGGAAGGGAGAGAGAGAGAGGGATGGGGAGGGGAGCGGTGAGTGGGGGAAGGGGAGAGAGAGAGAGAGGAGGGAAGAGAAAGAGAGAGAGAGAGGAGGGGATAGAGAGACAGGGAGACAGAGAGAGAGGAGGGGAGAGAGAGAGAGGAGGGGAGGGAGAGGGGGGAGAGAGAGAGGAAGGGGAGAGGGGGAGAGGGAGGGAGGAGGGGGGAGATAATAGAGGGGGGAGAGGTGGGAGAGATGAGGGGAGAGAGAGGAGGGGAGTGGGGAGAGGGGGGAGAGAGTTGGAGGGGTGAGGGGGTTGGAGGAGGGGAGAGGGGGTTGGAGGAGTGGAGAGTGGGGTTGGAGGAGGGGGGAGGGGTGAGGAGGGCAGAGGGGGAGGGGAGGTAGAGGGGGAGGGCAAGAGGGGGGGGAAGGGAAGAGAGAGTGGGGAGGGGGAAGTGGGGAGGGGAAGTGGGGAGGGGGAAGTGGGGAGGGGAAGGGGGAAAGGAAGAGAGAGTGGGGAGGGGGAAGGGGGGGTGAAGGGAGGGAGAGGGTCCCATCCATTCAACACGCGGTTGTGGGGGGGGGGGGCAGGTTGCCGATGTTTGGCTTGAGCCAGCGTGAGAAAGCCGGCCCGGGGGGTGGGGGTGGGGGTAGTGGAGGAGAGCCTGGCGGCAGCAGTGAAAATCGCCAGCGAAAAAATTAAAATCTCGGCGTTTTTGGAGGAGAGCCGGGCGCTTGAGCCAGCGTGAGAGAGCCGGCCTTGGGGGGGGGGGGGGGTAGTGGAGGAGAGCCGGGCGGAAGGGAGGGGGAGAGGTGGGGGGGAGGGGAGGGGGGTAGGAGAAGGGGGTTGAGGGAAGGGGGTGGGAGGGTAGGGGGTGG
The DNA here is from genome assembly GCA_038087875.1 of Malacoraja senta. Taxonomy (NCBI): domain Eukaryota; kingdom Metazoa; phylum Chordata; class Chondrichthyes; order Rajiformes; family Rajidae; genus Malacoraja; species Malacoraja senta. The sequence continues at coordinate 122,137,936 of CM075978.1, read as the reverse complement.
AGGAGAGGGGTGGAGGGGAGTTTAGGGGAGGGCAGGGGGGGGGGAAGAGAAGAGAGAGAGAGAGAGAGAGGAGAGAGAGAGAGAGAGAGAGAGAGAGAGAGAGAGGAGGAGAGAGAGGGGGCTGATAGGGGAAGAAAGGGGGGAGGGGGGTTAGGGAAGGGGGAGGGGTGGAAGGGAGGTGAGGGGATGGGGTGGAGGGAAGGGGGGAGGGGGAGGAGGGAGGGCAGGAGAGAGATGGGGTAGGGGAGAGAGGGGAAGAGTGGAGGGAGGGGGAGAGGGGTACGGGGGGGAGAGAGGGGAGGGAGGAGGAGAATGGGGAGGGAGGGAGGGTGAGAAGGGTAGGGGAGAGAGGGGGAAGAGTGGGGAGGGAGGGAGAGGGGTGGGGGCAGTCCCATCTATTCCCCACTCCCTATCACCCCCACCCCTCTCCCTCTATTCCCACACTCTCCCTCTCTCCCCTACCCCATCTCTCTCTGCCCTCCCTCCTCCCCTCCCCCCTTCCCTGAGAAGGGTGAGGGCAGGAGAGAGATGGGGTGGGGGTGGGAGGATTTTATTTAAAAAAACGTGTACATAAAAATGTCTAACGGTAATGAGGAGTGGATTTGCGAATGTAAAAGCGAAATGGAAAAATCGCGGTTTTCACGTGTGGTTTTGGCTGACCAAAGAATCAAAGGCCAAAAAAGTCTAATCTGAAAAAAAAATCTGAAAATGGAACGTGACATGCACCCACAAACACACACACACACACAGAGTTTTAATAATATGATAGATAGATGTATAGATAGATAGCTAGATAGCTAGATAGATAGATAGATAGATAGAATGGCCAAAACACACACGGGTGGGACTAGCATGGGCAGGTTGAAGGGCCTGTTTCTGTGCTGTATGACTCTATAACGTATTTGCGTTTTCTGTTCTTTAGGAAAAGCCTGGCACTGAAGATGATGCAGAGGAAACTTTTGTCGAGTGGGTTCCCATGATCACTGCTGAAGGGGAACTGGTTGGGGCATTGGATGCGACCGTGATGGACTCTGCCTCTCAGACCACACAGATGCCCCCTGGCCTAAGCAGTGGCTCTGAGGAGGAGTCCACCAATCAGCCCACGACGGACCCTTCCCTCACTGTCCCAGGACAAGTGTCACTGGCGCTGGAGCGTGCATCCCCTGTGGTAGTGGTGGGCTCAGAGAGAGAGGTGACCGAAGGCATACTGGACATTGGAGTCGCCATCGTCTCAGTCATTGGTGGGCTGGTGGAGGCAGATGAGAAGGACACAGTGACCGCTGTAACCGCGCCCTTGGTCCCCCAGCAGGTGGAGGGGCACTCGGACCCGGCCATGGGAGAGCAGGGGCAGGAAGTAAGCCTCGAGGCGCAGGCGGAAGAACCGGCGTACAGCACAATCCCTGCTGCTAAGGAGGGGTGGGAGCGGGGTACGGATGGACATCTTCATGGGGGTATAGGAGAGGAACTCAGCAATGGCGGGGACATCGAGACAACATGGTCTCCACCGAGCGCACGACCCCAACACGGGCAGGAACCGGAGGAAGCTGAGAAGATCACGGCTTCGGCCGCCTCTCCCCACCCAAGTGCGATGGGCCCCTCCGATGGCCAGGGAGGTGACTCCACCGAGGCCCAGGCTGAGCCCGCGGAAGGACCGCGGACCAAACCCATACGTCCTCACGAGCACCACCCCGTCTCACCGGCAGACGAGGAGGAGCCGGAGCCTGTTGTGGGCGAGGAAGCGAAGCAGCCCAACAGGCCCTCACCCACCGCGCTCTCTCCGCCCGCCGCCCAGGGGGAAGAGTGGGCCGCACGGTGCCCGCAGCAGCCGCACTCCTGACACACCCTCGCCGCTGCCAACAGGCTCACCGGGCAGTCAGAAGAAGATGATCCAGGCACGATGACGGCGTGGACCTCCCCACCCACTGTGCTGGGAGAGCAAGGGGGTGAGTGGGAGTAACGCTCAGCCTGCAGACTGGGAACTACGATCAAGGGAAAATACCGCCAAGGGTTGGGGAGGGTCATGGGACAGATTCTAGTCACAATCCAGGCGGCACATACAGCCCAACCACACCTACACACACCCCTACACACAGCCCAACACACCCCTACACACAGCCCAACACACCCCCTACACACACCCCTACACACACCCCTACACACAGCCCAACACACCCCCCTACACACACCCCTACACACACCCCTACACCACAGCCCAACACACCCCTACACACACCCCTACACACAGCCCAACACACCCCTACACACACCCCTACACACAGCCCAACACACACCCCTACACACAGCCCAACACACCCCTACACACAGCCCAACACACCCCTACACACAGCCCAACACACCCCTACACACAGCCCAACACACAGCCCAACACACCCCTACACACAGCCCAACACACCCCTACACACACCCCTACACACAGCCCAACACACCCCTACACACAGCCCAACACACAGCCCAACACACCCCACACACAGCCCAACACACCCCTACACACACCCCTACACACAGCCCAACACACCCCTACACACAGCCCAACACACAGCCCAACACACCCCTACACACAGCCCAACACACCCTACACACAGCCCAACACACCCCTACACACAGCCCCAACACACCCCTACACACAGCCCAACACACCCCTACACACACCCCTACACACACCCCTAACACACAGTCCAACACACCCCTACACACACCCCTACACACAGTCCAACACACCCCTACACACACCCCTACACACACCCCTACACACACCCCTACACACAAGCCCAACACACCCCTACACACACCCCTACACACACCCCTACACACAGCCCAACACACCCCCTACACACACCCCTACCACACAGCCCAACACACCCCTACACACACCCCCTACACACAGCCCAACACACCCCCTACACACACCCCTACACACACCCCTACACACACCCCTACACACACCCCTACACACACCCCTACACACCCCCTACACACACCCCTACACACCCCTACACACACCCCTACACACAGCCCAACACACCCCTACACACACCCCTACACACAGCCCAACACACCCCTACACACAGCCCAACACACAGTCCAACACACCCCTACACACAGCCCAACACACCCCCTACACACACCCCTACACACAGCCCAACACACCCCCTACACACAGCCCAACACAGTCCAACACACCCCTACACACAGCCCAACACACCCCCTACACACACCCCTACACACAGCCCAACACACCCCTACACACAGTCCAACACACCCCTACACACAGCCCAACACACCCCCTACACACAGCCCACACACACCCCCTACACACAGCCCAACACACCCCCTACACACAGCCCCACACCCCTACACACAGCCCAACACACCCCTACACACAGTCCAACACACCCCCTACACACAGCCCAAACACACCCCCTACACACACCCCTACACACACCCCTACACACACCCCTACACACAGCCCAACACACCCTACACACACCCCTACACACCCCTACACAGTCCAACACACCCCTACACACACCCCTACACACAGCCCAACACACCCCTACACACAGCCCCAACACACCCCCTACACACAGCCCAACACACCCCTACACACAGCCCACACACCCCTACACACACCCCTACACACAGCCCAACACACCCTACACACAGCCCAACACACCCCCTACACACAGCCAAACACACCCCTACACACAGCCCAACACACAGCCCAACAGACCCCTACACACAGCCCAACACACCCCTACACACAGCCAACACACCCCTACACACAGCCCAACACACCCCTACACACAGCCCTACACACAGCCCAACACACCCCCTACACACAGCCCAACACACCCCTACACACACCCCTACACACAGCCCAACACACAGCCCAACACACCCCTACACACAGCCCAACACACCCCCTACACACAGCCCAACACACCCCCTACACACAGCCCAACACACCCCTACACACACCCCTACACACACCCCTACACACAGCCCTACACACAGCCCCTACACACAGCCCTACACACAGCCCAACACACCCCCTACACACACCCCAACACACCCCTACACACACCCCTACACACACCCCTACACACCCCTACACACACCCCTACACACAGCCCAAACACACCCCTACACACACCCCTACACACAGCCCTACACACAGCCCAACACACCCCCTACACACACCCCTACACACAGCCCAACACACCCCTACACACACCCCTACACACAGCCTACACACAGCCCAACACACCCCCTACACACACCCCTACACACAGCCCAACACCCCCTACACACAGCCCAACACACCCTACACACAGCCCAAACACACCCCTACACACACCCCTACACACAGCCCAACACACCCCTACACACACCCCTACACACAGCCCAACACACCCCTACACACAGCCCAACACACCCCTACACACAGCCCACACACCCCTACACACAGCCCCAACACACCCCTACACACAGCCCTACACACAGCCCAACACACCCCCTACACACAGCCCAACACACCCCTACACACAGCCCAACACACCCCTACACACAGCCCAACACACCCCTACACACACCCCTACACACAGCCCAACACACACCCTACACACACCCATACACACAGCCCAACACACCCCTACACACAGCCCAACACACACCCTACACACACCCCTACACACAGCCCAACACACCCCTACACACACCCCTACACACAGCCCACACACAGCCAAACACACCCTACACACAGCCCAACACACCCCCTACACACACCCCTACACACAGCCAACACACCCTACACACAGGCCAACACTCCCCTAACACACTCTGCTGGGGGCCACTACTCTTCACGTTGTATATTAACTATACTAAGTGGGACCCGTTAGGTCCCTGTCACATGGGAGGCCTGGTCCCCCCCCACATCTCCCTCCTCACCTCCCCAGGATCTTTCCACCACTCCTCCTCCCCTCCCCCAATCCCTCCCTCACCTCTACCTCCCTCCTTCCTTTCCCCTACCCTCAGTCACTCCCTCCCTCCCTCCCTCCCTCATAAAAAGCAGCATCTGTAGTTCCTTCCTCCACAGGTCATTCATTGTTAGCTGTGGTTTAGATCCCGTTGACTTGACGATTGGACCAGTTTGCATTGTGTGTGTGTGTGAGTTACGCAAACTCCGCGCAAACTGCTCGGCCACCCTGCAACCCGACTCTCCTTCCCCCCCTCCTCTGCCCACTCCGGCTCAGCCGCCACTCGCCCCGTCCCCACCCTGCCCACTTGCCTGCCTGCTCGCTGCCACCGCCGGGCCAGGACCGCGGGAGGGGGGGAGGATGGAGTTGGTGTTCGTCACGGTGGGCACCACGAGTTCGATGAGCTGGTGGAGAAGATCTCCGAGAGGGCCGTGAGGGTGAGTTACTGCAACAGCGGCGACGGAGGAGACGGAAGAGCACAAGATCGGAGTTTTAGTGATGTAATAGATGATTTGGATGAGGGGATTTAAGGCATTGTGGCCGAGTTTGTGGATGATACGAAGATAGGTGGAGGGGAAGGTGGTGTTTTGAAAGCAGGGACTCTGCAGAAGGACATAGACAGGTTGGATGAGTGGGCTGGGAAGTAGCAAGGAATATGTGTAGCAAAGTGTGGCGTCATGTATTTTGGTAGTAGGAATAAAGGCGTAGACTATTTTCTAAATGGGCAGATAATTCAGAAATCGAAGATTGCAAAGGACTTGGGAGTGCTAGTGCAGGATACCCAAAAATTAATTTTGCATGTTGAATCGGTACTAAGGAAGGCAATGCAATTCTAGCATTATTTCGAGAGGGCTACAATATAAAACCAGGGATGTAATGCTGAGGCTTTATAATGCATTTGGAGTAATGTGAGCAATTTTGGGCCTCATATCTGAGGAACCATGTGCTGGAAGTGGAGGGTCCAAAGGTGAATGATCCGAGGAATAATTGGGCTAATATATAATGAGTGTTTGAAGGCACTGGGCCTGTACTCGCTGGAGTTTAGGATAAGGGGGGACCTCATTGAAACTTACTGAATAGTGAAAGGCCTGGATAGAGTGAATGTGGAGAGGATGTTTCACCAATGGGAGAGTCCAGGACCAGACGCCATAGCCTCAGAATAAAAGGATGTACCTTTAGAAGGAGATGAGGAGGAATTTCTTTAGTCAGAGTGTGGTGAATCTGTGGAATTCATTGCCACAGACGGCTGTGGGGGCCAAGTCAATGGATATTTTAAGGCTGATATTGACAGATTCTTCATTAGTACGGGTGTCAGGGGTTATGGGGAGAAGACAGGAGAATGTGGTTGAGAGGGAAAGATAAATCAGCCATGATTGAATGGTGGAGTAGACTTGATGGGCTGAATGGCCTAATTCTGCTCCTAGAATTTAGGAATTTAGATCACACCTTCCCTAGCCAACAATGGGTCTACCAGGGCCCACCTACCAGGGCCCAGCAATGGGCCTACCTGGGCCCAACAAAGGGGCTACCAGGGCCCAACAATGGGCCTACCAGGGCATGGCCCTGTCTGAGGTCACATGTGGTCAGCCCTGAGTGATCCTGATCTTTTCTTGCCTCCAGCTCTTCACCCCCCTCCCCTCCACCCCCTACTTCACTCTGAAGAAGTGCCCTGACCCGAAAGATCACCTATCAGCGTTCTCCGGAGAGGTGGCCTGACCCACTGAGTTACTCCAGCACTTTGGTATAAAGCAGCATCTGCAGTTCTTTGTTTCTTTTTGTTTGTTTCCAATAGATGCAGAGATAACAGACATGCCTGAAGCCCACAGGGATCCACCGATGCCGTTAACAACACCCGCTGTGAGCATGGTGCATCTCCTACTCTCCACCCTCCACCCAAGTCCTGGGGATGACGGAGAGGTCACCGCCACTTGGCCACTGACGATGGACGTGGAAGGAAGGTCCAACCCAGGTGTCTCCTTCACCGCTGCCTCGGCAGTGCCCGTTCAATCCAGTAATAAACCATCTCCACCTGGACTGCCAGCCTCCACCTACTCTGACCATGATGGAGGTCCAAGTCCTACCATCTTGACCATGACCACCGCTCTTCCCCAGTCGGCCACTGGGACCACAGGCTCGGAACCAGGGGAGGAAGAAGCTGGAAGCATAGTCGAGGCATCAGGGGGGGAGGTGGGCCTGCTCACGGCCGGAGATGTGGAGGGGCATCAGCCCCAGCTGCCCTCAGCCACACCGCTGAACCCTCTGAACTATCTCACCATGGGCCAGCTGACCACCCATTCTCCAAAGGAGCTGGTGGTGTTCTTCAGCCTGCGAGTCACCAACATGATGTTTTCTGAAAACCTCTTCAACAAGAGTTCCCCGGAGTACAGGATGCTGGAGCAACAGTTCCTTCATCTGGTGAGTTGCCTTGTTTGGAGCCATTTGTTCTGCAGCCACAGGCCCCAGGGTGGTAGGAGTCAAACCCATAACGCGTTCACAAGCATCCGCAATGGGGCTCAATGCAAATTCAAGTCACAGCACCTCGCCTCCCTCCAGTTACAAGGCAGTAACAAGGAACAGTAGTTTAGTTTAGAGATACAACATGGAAATAGGCCCTTCAGCCCACTGAGTCCATGCTGACCAACCTGTAGTTCTGTGTTATCCCACTTTCTCATCCACTCCCAAACACACTGGGGTCTATTTACTGAGGACAATTAGCCTACAAACCTGCACATCTTTGGGATGTAGGAGGAAACTGGAGCACCCGGTGAGACCCCACATGGTCACAGGGAGAACGTGCAAACTCCACACAGACAGCACCCGAGGTCAGAATCAAACCCGGGTCTCTAGCGTTCTAGACAGCAACTCTACCACTGTGTCATCCTGGATTTTGCAAATGCTGGTTTACAAAAAAAGACACAAAGTTCTGGAGTAACTCAGTGGGTCAGGCAGCATCTCTGGAAAACGTGGATAGGTGATGTTCTGGTTGGGATCCTTCTACATAAAGGGGATTGGCTGACAGGCAAATGGAAAATAAATGGCCGGGACAATGAGAACATTCACCCATCCCATCCAATATCAGAAGTTAAAATTATTCCTCCTCATGTTTAGGTGTCCCACCATTTTTATTAAATGTAAGCTTAACCAGACTCAGCACAGTGGTATCAGTATCCCTGTGATGGAGTGTGATCCATGGTGACAACGGCACTCTCTGTGGAAACCGGAGCACCCGTAGGAAACCGGAGCACCCGGACGAAACCCACGAGGTTACAGATAGAAAGTGCAAACTCCATACGCAGACAGTACCCGAGGTCAGGATCAATCCCGGTCTCCGAGGCGTCTATGAGGCATTGGAACATCACCAACAGAATTGTCTGAAGAAGGGTCCTGATCTTTAACGTTATCTATCCACCATGTCCGCAGATGCTGCCTGACCCACTGAGTTACTCCTGCACTTTGTGTTTTTTCTTTGTAAACCAGCAGCTGCAATTCTTTGCGTCTCCAACCGAATTTAAGGACATACCTTAAATGAGGAGGAATTTCTTCTGTCAGAGGGCGGTGAATCTGTGGAATTAATTGCCACAGATAGCTATGGAGGTCGTCAATGGACATTTTTAAGGCTGAGATTGACAGATTCTTGATTAGTAAGGGAGTCAAAGGTTATAGGGAGAAAGCAGGAGAATGGGTTGAGAGGGAAAGATAGATCAGCCATGACTGAATGAAGGAGTAGACTCAATGGGCCGAATGGCCTAATTCTGCTCCTATGGCTTATGAATATAAATGTGCTTGAGAAACCACCTTTTGATTCAAAATCTTTACAAAGCCGGAGGGAATTTCAAAGGTGAATTGTCTAGAAAATAATATTTACTGTAGCATTGTGGCGGCACCTGGTGGCTAGCCTCGGGCATAGCGAACCCTCGGCTCAGGAGGGAGGGGTTGAGCATCTCGGAGTGGGAGGCGTAGGGTCACAGGGTCTGGCCCTGGGTATTTAAGGTCGGGTAACGCCCGTGCACATTGGTGGAGTAGGGAGCAGCACTGAAATAGTAATAAATACGTTCCATCACACAACCTTGCGTTTCCGACTAATTCTTGGCTGGACTCCTGTGAGTCCCCGCTACACTGGTGACCCTGACGACCAGGAGTGTAATCCTGGAAACATTTCCAAAAAAATGCACCTCGCTCAACCCGCCGCTGCCGCCTACGAGGCCGAACTCAACGCGGTCACCCAGAAGCTGCTTACCTTTTGGACCTCGCAGCTGGGGGTATGGTTCCGTCAGGTCGAGTCGCAGTTCCACGTCCGCGGCGTAATGGTCAACAAGACCTGTTACGATTACGTGGTAAGCGCTCTCGGCCAGGAAACGGCCGGTCGGGTCGTGCCGTGCCGTGCCCGGCGGTGGGGAAGTATGCAGGCCTCAAGGAGCTGCTGCTCCGGATCTTCGGGCCGAGCCGCATGGAGCGAGCGGCGCGGGTTCTCAACCTGGACGGGCTTGGCGACTGGAAGCCCTCCATCCTCATGAGCGAGATGCTCGCGCTCATGGGCGACCACCGGCCCTGCCTACTCTTCGAGTATATCTGCTTGCAGCAATTGCCGTGCGACATCCGCCAGCAGCTCTCGGGGGAGAGCTTCGAAGATCCGCTGACGAGCTGTGGCTGGCAGGAAGCCCTGGACCAGATTGATACAGCGCCCTGGAAGGCACGGCGGCCCAGGACTATGCCCACAAGAGGCTCCATGGAGCCGCAGACCAGGCAAGTTGCACAGGAGCCAGGTAAAAAGATGTGGTGCTCTTACCAGGTACGCCGGGGGCAGCGGCCCGCCAATGCCGCCAGCCGTGTGTGTTCCCGGGAAACTCCAAAGCCGGCTGCCGGTAGTCACCGTGGTGGTCGGCAAAATTCATCGTTTGTACGCCTGGGACCGGCGCTGGTGGACACTGGAGCGGAGGTTAGTGTTTTGCCTCCCGAGCGGACACTCGAACCGGCTCGCTCAGGTCCAAAATGGGCCCAGCCTCCTTGTCGCGGGCGACCGCCGTCGCGGGTTCCTGGTATGTTTTTCTAGGCGGGTCAAGGACTCTGTTCGGGTAGACATGTTTACGCGGTCAGGCCGCCTCTTTTGGCGTCCCGTCCGTTTCGGTGCCTCTGGTTCTGGTGGGGTCATGTGGCGGCACCTGGTGGCTAGCCACGGGCGAACCCTCGGCTCAGGAGGGAGGGGTTGAGCGTCTCGGAGTGGGAGGCGTAGGGTCACGGGGTCTGGCCCTGGATATTTAAGGTCGGGTAACGCCCATGCACGTTGTTGGAGTAGGGAGCAGCACTGAAATAGTAATAAATACGTTCCATCACACAACTTTGTGTTTCCGACTAATTCTTGGCTGGACTCCTGTGAGTCCCCGCTACAGCATATGTTTTAAAAAATGTGCATACTGCTGCTGTATTTGAATATAAAATAATCATTGTAAGAAAACTGTCAACACGGATCAGATCCAAAGGGGATTTGATTATTAATCAGATTGTTTTAATCTGCCTAATCTGGTTGTCTGGAAAGATAATTTTGAAATAATATGTGCAAGTTTTGGGCGGCTAGCCAAAGCATTAATTGTCCATCAAGGAGTATTCATGAATTAAAGCCTGGAGATTAAAGGGGGAAAAGTAGGTTCGGGAGGCACTTTTATTGTTTATTGTCTGAAGAAGGGTCTCAACCCGAAACGTCGCCTATTTCCTTCGCTCCATAGATGCTGCCTCATCCACTGAGTTTCTCCAGCACTTTTGTCTACCTTCAATTTTCCAGCATCTGCAGTTCCATCTTAAACATTTATTGTTTATATATTTATTTGTCTTTTTTTAAAGATACATTTGAACTTTTTCTCGCTGTTCATTTACACCGAGTGCTATGTTTACATATCTGTTGTGCTGCTGCAAGTAAGAATTTCATTGTTGCATTTTAGGAACAATAAAACCCTCTTGATTGTTGACTCATAACTAATGAAAGGCTTGGATAGAGTGGATGTAGAGAGGATGTTTCCAGTAGTGGGAGAGTCTAGGACCAGAGGGCACAGCGTCAGAATAAAAGGACGATCCTTTAGCATGGAGATAAGGAGGAATTTCTTTAGCCAGAGGGAGGTAAATCTGTGGAATTCATTGTCACAAATGGCTGTGGAACCCAGGTCAATGGAAATTTTTAAAGCAGAGATTGATAGGTTCTTGATTAGTAATGGCATCAATCCAACGATGGAAAAATCAAATTCTAGAGGGTCTGAGCTATAGGCAAATGTTGAATAGGCTGGGACTCTATTCCTTGGAGTGCAGGAGATGAGGGGTGATCTTATAGAGGTGTACAAGATCATGAGAGGAATAGATTGGGTAGATGCACAGAGTCTCTTGCCCAGAGCAGGTGAATCGAGGATCAGAGGATCATAGGTTTACGGTGAAGGGGAAAAGATTTAATAGGAATCTGAGGGGTAACTTTTTCACACAAAGGGTGGTGAATGTATGGAACAGGCTGCTATAGAAGGTAGTTGGAGCAGGGACAATCCCAACATTTAAGAAGCAGTTAGACAGGTACATGGATAGGAAGGTTTGGAGGGATATGGACCAAATGCTGGCAGGACTCGAGGGCCTGAGCTATTGGCACAGGTTGAGCAGGCTCGGACACTATTCCTTGGAGCTCAGGAGGATATCGGGTGATCTTGTAGAGGTGGAGAAAATCATGAGGGGAATAGATCAGGTAGATGCAGTCTTTTACCCAGAATAGAGGAATCAAGAACCAGAGGGCTAGATTTAATAGGAACCCGAGGGGCATCTTTTCCATACAGACGGTGGTGGGTGTATGGAACGAGCTACCAGAGGAGGTTGTTGAGGCAGGTACTGTAATAACATTTAAAAGATAATTGGACAGGTACATGGGTAGGAAATGCATAGGGTCTTTTACCTAAGGTAAAGGAATCAAGAACTAGAGAGGACATAAGCATAAGGTGAGGGGGGAAGATTTAACAGGAACCTGAGGGGCAACATTTTTACACAGAGGGTGGTGAGTATATGGAACGAGCTGCCGGAGGAGGTAGTTGATGCAGGTACTATCAAAACGTTAAAAAAAACATTTGCACAGGTACATGGAAAGGACAGGTTTAGATGGATGTAGGCCAAATACAGGCAGGTGGGACTAGTGTAGGTGGGACTTGTTGGTCAGTGTAGGCAAGTTGGGTTGAAGGGCCTGTTTCCACAGTGTATATGACTCTATTTTAAGTGTTTGTCACTTACAGTGCAGCAAGATTATCATATCTGCTTGAACCCCCGGTCTCCAACTCAGAGAGACACTACCTGTCATGGTGCCAAAGCTGAGATCGACTTCTCCCCTAATACAGACAAGTAAACAAGAGGAGAGTTATTTTAATATAACGAGTCTCTGTTCTATTTGCAGTTGCTTCCGTACCTGCAGACCAACCTGACGGGATTTAGACAGCTGGAGATTCTGAACTTCCGCAATGGTAGTGTGATTGTGAACAGCAAAATGAGGTTTGCCAAGTCCGTGCCCTACAATGTCACGCAGGCGGTCTACTGTGTCTTAGAGGACTTCTGTAATGTGGCGGCTGAGAGAAATAACCTGGAAATTGACCAATATTCCCTCGATGTGGAGCCAGGTAACTAACACGGGGTGCTGCCCACTTGGAGTCTTGTTGATTTGTGTATAGAATGGTCCCGTCCTGAAACGTCACCTCTCCATGTTCTGCAGAGATGATGCCTGACCCACTGAGTTACTCCAGCACTCTGTATCTTTTTTTCCACCCATCACCCGAATCGTTTAACCAGTTCCACAGATCTCCACATTGTTTCTCTTGAGATCGCACCTTCCCCAGCCAACAGTGGCCCACCAGACAATACCCTGCCAGAGGCCATCTGTGGCTGGCCCTGATTGGTCCTGATCTTCTCTCACTTCCAGCTTTCAGAATTAATCGGAATTAAAATACCAATTAGTTTAATGGTGGGTGTCAAAGAAAATCAGCGACCATATCAAAAATAGTTTTGGAGAAACTTTTAAAGGAGGTCACTCAGGTGTGAACTCGGGCCCATCTGAGGCTGTAATTAAATATCAAAATGAAAGGGAGGTTTTCGCTTACCACACGTTTCCAACGCAGGCAGAACTGGAGCATGGAAGAAACCAGAACAAAAGCGGGTGTCCTGGCTTTGTCATGCTAATGCTGCAAAACTGATATGGAATCCAAGTAAAATTAAGATTAATCTCTAGAACAATCCAGAAAGAAAATCACTGGCGCATTAAATAAGTTGCACTAAAATGTGTATAAATAATGCAGTTGATCATCCATTCGTGTAATGATGCCCCCATTTACTTTCTAATTGGCTTGGGTAGGTGTTATGCAACATAGAATCATAGAAAATAGGCGCAGGAGTAGGCCATTCGGCCCTTCGAGCCTGCACCGCCATTCAATATGATCATGGCTGATCATCCAACTCAGTACCCTGTACCTGCCTTCTCTCCATACCCTCTGATCCCTTTAGCCACAAGGGCCACATCTAACTCCCTCTTAAATATAGCCAATGAACTGGCCTCAACTACCTTCTGTGGCAGAGAATTCCACAGATTCACCACTCTCTGTGTGAAAAATGATTTCCTCATCTCGGTCCTAAAAGACTTCCCCCTTATCCTTAAACTGTGACCCCTTGTTCTGGACTTCCCCAACATCGGGAACAATCTTCCTGCATCTAGCCTGTCCAACCCCTTAAGAATCTTGTAAGTTTCTTTAAGATCCCCCCTCAATCTTCTAAATTCTAGCGAGTACAAGCCGAGTCTATCCAGTCTTTCTTCATATGAAAGTCCAACAAATGTGAACATGTGCAGCTCTGTAGGACTTTGTTTAGGCTGCATCCAGAGTATAACGTGCAATTCTGGTCGCCCATTACAGGAAAGATGGGGAGGCTTTGGAGAGGGTGCAGAGAAGGTTTACCAGATTGATGCCTGGATTGGTGGGTTTCAGCTCCAGGGAGAGGTTAGATAAACTTGGATTGTTTCCTCTGGAACATCAGAGGTTGAGGGGTGACTTGGTCGACATATATAAAATTATGAGAGGCGTAGATAGGGTAGACAGTCAGGACCTTTGTCCCAGGGTGGAAACGTTTAAGAAACATTTAGACAGATACATAGATAGGATAGGCTTAGAGGGATATGGGCCAAACGCAGGCAGATGGTACTTGTGTAGATGGGGCATCTTGGTTGGCATGGGCAACTTGGGCAAAGGGCCGGCTTCCATGCTCTATGACTATGAATATCTAAACTGTCCATCACTGAGGGCATAGCTATAAGGTGAGAGGGGGGAAGTTTCATGGAGTTGTGTGGGGCAGGTTTTTTTTACACAGAGAGTGGTGGGGGCCTGGAACGCACTGCCAGGGGTGGTGGTGGTGGTGGAGGCAGATGTGATAGTAGCATTTAAGCAACTTTCAGGTAGGCACATGGAAGTGCAGGGTATAGACGGATATGGATCATGCACAGGTAGATGAGATCAGTTTAACTTGACATCATGTTCGGTACAAACATTGTAGGCCGAAGGGCCCATTTCTGTGTTGTACTGTTGTGTATTCTGTGTGTGGTGACCAATGGGGTTATAGACAATAGACAATAGGTGCAGGAGTAGGCCATTCGGCCCTTCGAGCCAGCACCGCCATTCAATGTGATCATGGCTGATCATCCCCAATCAGTAACCCGTTCCTGCCTTCTCCGCATATCCCCTGACTCCGCTATCTTTAAGAGCCCTATCTAGCTCTCTCTTGAAAGTATCCAGAGAACCTGCCTCCACCGCCCTCTGAGGCAGAGAATTCCACAGACTCACAACTCACAAAAAGGTTTCTTCGTTTCCGTTCTAAATGGCTTATCCCTTATTCTTAAACTGTGGCCCCTGGTTCTGGACTCCCCCAACATCGGGAGCATGTTTCCTGCCTCTAGTGTGTCCAAACCCTTTATAATCTTATATGTTTCAATAAGATCCCCTCTCATCCATCTAAACTCCAGTGAATATAAGCCCAGTCGATCCATTCTTTCATCATATGTCAGTCCCGCCATCCCGGGAATTAACCCGGAGAACCTACGCTGCACTCCCTCAATAGCAAGAATGTCCTTCCTCAAATTAGGGGACCAGAACTGCACACAATATTGGAGGAGAGGTCTCAGGATAAAGCACTTCCAAGGGCTTGCCCAATGAAGTTGGCAATTCGAAGTTGTTGGGAACATTATTAAGGACCCTTGGAGAGCGAGACATCAACAGGGCGGTAATTTTGCTGCCTTACAGCGCCAGAGACCCGGGTTCATTCCTGACTGCGGATGCTGTCTGTACGGAGTTTTATGTTCTCCCTGTGACCGCGTGGGTTTTTCCTAGGTGCTCCAATTCCCTCCCACAGATGCTGCCTGACCCGTTGAGTTACTCTAGCACTTTTCCCAAGATTTGTCCAACTATTCAAAATTTAAAATTGAACTCGCTCTCTTACACATCAATTACTTCAGGTTTGCATTAGAGATACAGTGTTGAAACAGGCCCTTCGATCCACCGAGTCCGAGCCGACCTGCGATCACCCCGTACTCTAGCACAATCCTACACACTAGGGACAATTTACAATTTTTACCAAAGCCAATTAACCTACAAACCTGTACATCTTTGTATTGTGGGAGGAAACCGGAGCACTTGGAGGAAACTCACGTGGTCACAGGGAGATCATGCAAACTCCATCACAGAGACAGCGACCGAGGTCAAGATTGAACCCGGGTGTCTGGCGCCATAAGGCAGCGGCTCTACCAGCTGCGCCACTGTGCTGCCCAGACTGGTGGCACTGAGGAGGGTCAGGACCCTTCTTCAACCTAAAGCAAAGGGTCCCGACCCGGAACGTCACCTATCCATGTTCTCCAGAGATGCTGCCTGTCCTGCTGAGTTACTCCTGCATTTTGTGTCTTATTTTTTGTAAACCAGTGCCTGCAGTGCCTTGTGCCTCTGGACTAATCCTGAATCTTGTTTCAGCTGACCAAGCCAACACGTGCAAGTTCCAGGCATGTGATGAACATTCGGAGTGTCGAGTCAATAAGCAAACGAAGGAAGCCCAGTGTGTGTGCTACCCCGGTTATGTCAGTGTGGACGGACTGCCCTGTCAGAGTGTCTGTAGCCTCAGACCAAACTACTGCCTCAACAATGGCAGGTGTGAGATGGATCCAGTGAAGGGAGCCATCTGCAGGTACGTGACTAATTGGGGGGGGTGGGGGGGGACTGCGGGTGAAACGTGTGTGTGTCAGGACCTGTTCTGGGTACAGAACGGTATCCAATCCTAGAAGTATCTAGGGAGGTGGCACAGTGACACATCAGTAGAGTTGCTGCCTTACAGCGCCAAAGACACGGGTTCGATTCTGACTATGGGTGCTGTCTCTACGCAGTATTTACGTTCTCCCTGTAACCTGTGTGGTTTTTCCCTGGGTCCCCGGTTTCCTCCCACACTCCAAAGACGTACAGATTTATAGGTTAATTGGCTTCGGTAAAACGGTAAATTGTCCCTAATGTGTAAGATAGTGTTAGTGTGCAGGGATCATTGGTCAGCTCGGACACGGCCTTTCTCTGAACTAAACAAAACTAAAACTAACTATCAGTTCATAAGGTCATGTCATGGGAGCAGAATTAGGCTATTCATCCCATTGAGTCAACTCTCAAATTCAATCATGGCTGATCTATCCTTTCCCTCATTACCCAATTCTCCTGCCTTCTCCTTAAAGCTATGCCTTCTAGTATTTGATTTTTCCCATCCCATCCCATCCCATCCCATTCTAGAGAAAACATTTCAAGTGTTGAACTTCTCTCTGCAGCTAATATCCCCTAATCCAGGCATCTAATGAACTGATTATCATGTTATGTCATAGGAGCAGTGGTAGACCATTTGCCCATCGCGTCTACTCCACCATTCAATCATGGCTGATCTATTTTTCCTTACAACCCCATTCTCCTACCTTCTTTGTAAAAGTTTACTTAAAAAGATAGACAAAGTACAAATTCTTAACACCATACAAAGCTTTAATTTAACGTCTGACGGGTGTGGACCTAGAGACCCAGAGGCAACAGTTTTACGTCTGAATCTCCAAACAGCACACACAAAGAAATACCAGAAAACCCGAGTTTATATACGTACAGACATAAAACCAATTGCATGATGTAATGTACAAAAACCATCATCCACCTCCAAATATGGAGTTGTTTTTCACTCTTTGCCAAAAGCCAGTCATCCCAATGGCATCCTCTGGCCCCTTCTTATCTGATTAACCTCTTCAACTTACATTTAAAAAAAACTTGTAAGAGAGCTGTGAACTATTCAACTTAAGTAAAAAAACCTTTGCCATGATGGGAGTTGTCCAAATCCCATCATGCATTACAATTGGCTTTTTATAACAGGAAAGCTTAAATATGACAACAATCAATTAATAACTCTTTCATCTTCCCATAATTTTTGACGCCCTTACTAAGCAAGAATCTGTTTTAAACAACGTTAAACATATCAGATGACTTGGTAATGAATTCCACAGATTTACTACCCTCTGGCTAAAGAAATTCTTCCTCATCTGCATTCTAAAGGTACTTCCTTTTATTCTGAGGTTGTGGCCTCTGGTCTTAGATTCTCCCACTTATGGAAACATCCTCTCCACATTTACTCTGTCCAGGCCTTTCACTAAACTAAACTATTCAGTAAGTTTGAATGAAGTCCCCCCTCAACTTTCTAAACTCCAGCAACTACAGGCCCAGTGACGTTAAATGCTCATCCTATGTTAACCCAACCATCAAGGTAAGACATTCTTGCCATAGAGGGAGTACAGAGAAGGTTCACCAGACTGATTCCTGGGATGGCAGGATTTTCATATGAGGAAAGACTGGATAGACTCGGCTTGTACACGTTGGAATTCAGAAGACTGAGGGGGGATCTTATAGAAACTTACAACATTCTTAAGGGGTTGGACAGGCTAGATGCAGGAAGATTATTCCCGATGTTGGGGAAGTCCAGAACTAGGGGTCACAGTTTAAGGATAAGAGGGAAGACTTTTAGGACCGAGATGAGGAAATCATTTTTGAGAGTGGTGAATCTGTGGAATTCACTGCCACAGAAGGTAGTTGAGGCCAGTTCATTGGCTATATTTAAGAGGGAGTTAGATGTGGCCCTTGTGGCTAAAGGGATCAGGGGGTATGGAGAGAAGGCAGGGATGGGATACTGAGTTGGATGATCAGCCATGATCATATCAAATGATCGAAGGGCCGAATGTCCTATTCCTGCACCTATTTTCTATGTTTCTATGTATCTCCGGGATCATCCTCGTAAAGTTTCACAGTGGGCACAATGTCTTTGCACTGTTTCTTTACATTCAACAAAAGATTTACCTAAAGTAAGTTAAATCACTTTCCATAACTCTGGCAATTAGACTTTGCTGTTCAAGCAACCTGAGATTTGCTCTTTCATGATTCACAGAGGGTGGTGGGCAAATGGAACGAGCTGCTGGAGGAGGGAGTATAGAAGGTACCAAATTATTTGAGGCAAACTGATGTTCAAAATAGATGGCGACACTCCTTCTTAAATGTTGAATTCGTAAAGATTCCCTTTGACTGTGTGATGGATGTGGTCCTCTCATCTGCTAGGGTATAGTTCCGATCTTCTGACCAACCTTATTGCGAACCTGGCACTTTAAAACAAATCTGCACTTTCTCTATAACTGTAAAGCTGCAACACTATATTCTGCACTCTGGTATTTTTCTCTTGCGCTTCCTTTTTGTACTTGTGTGTTTGTGTTTGTTTTTGAAACAACTTTTCTTCCTCTTTGAGTTTTTCTTTTGCTCCGATAATGTTCGGGGTATTTGCGATCTTGTTCTGTGACTTGATTGTACTCACGTATAGTATGATTTGACTGGATAGCACGCACAACTGCATTTAGAGTATTGTGAGCAGTTTTGGGCCCCATATCTGAGAAAGGATATGCTGCCGTTGGAGAGAGTCCAGAGGAGGTTTACGAGAATGATCCCAGGAATGATTGGGTTAACATATGATGAGCATTTGAAGCCACTGGGCCTGTACTCAATGGTGTTTAGAAGGATGAAGGGTGACCTCATTGAAACGTACCGAAGAGTGAAAGGCCTGGATAGAGTGAATGTGGAGAGGATGTTTCCACTAGTGGGAGAGCCTAGGACCAGAGGCCATAACCTTAGAATAAAAGGACGTACCTTTAGAAAGGAGATGAGAAGGAATTTCTATCGTCAGAGGGTGGTGAACGTGTGGAATTCATTGCCACAGTAGGCCGTGGAGGCCAGGATATTTTTAAGTCGCAGATTTACAAGATTCTTAATTAGCAAGTGTATCAGTGGTTATGAGGAGAAGGCAGGAGAATGGGGTTGAGAGGGAAAGATAGATTAGCCTTGGTTGAATGGCAGAGTAGACTTGTTGGCCTAATTCTTCTCCTATAACTTATGAAACCAAAGATTGTCACTGTATCTCGTTACACGTAACAATAATAAACGACTATAATACCAGGGCTAGATTGCAAGCACACTCCCCAGACGCAACAAAATAAGCTAAAGATCCCAGGCCTCTTTTGTAACTGCGATAGGATTCTCTTCCCCTGCCCCCCCACCCCCGCCCCCCCTCCACACCCCCGAGCATCGTCTTGTTTCAGCGGGACTTGCACAGATAACCTGTATGCTTTAAATTCCAGATGTCACCTAGGGTCTGACTGGTTATATCGAGGCAGACGCTGTGCTGAGCTCGAGTCCGGGCCGCCACTCACTACAGTTACCATGGTCCTGTCTGTTTTTGGAGCGCTGCTCCTTGCTTCAGTTCTCACCCTCCTCTTGCCCAGGCTATTCCACCAACTGGTGAAAAACAAGAACCGTCGTTCTCTGTAAGCCTCCTTTCATTTTTAACCTTTTCCAACAAATTTCTTTCAAAGGCTTTTTTTTTCCTTGCTTCTTGTGCGTGTGTTTGCTTTTGAAACAATTTTTCTTCCTCTCTGAGTTTTTCTTTTGCTCCAATAATGTTCGAGGTATTTGTGATCTTGTTCTGTGACTTAGACACGGTGGTGAAGTGGAGGGTCAGGCCAGTTTTAACTCAGGCTTTGAGGGGGATGAGTCATTGAGTGTCTCTCACTACCACCCACGAGATCTCCACAGACAACCACATGGCAACACCTCGACCACATCCTCTCCACACAGAAACCCACAGGCATTTGGCCAAGAGGTAACTACACCAGATTTTTTTTTTTAAACATGCATCTTTTTTTTAAAAATTATTTTTCTTCTTTATCCAGAACTCTCAACTTTATTTCTGGTGTTGTCGGTCATTTTTTATTATTTTTTTTTTTTCTATTTTCTATTTTTAATCAACTGAAGTTAGTTTTGATTATTGTTAAAATGGCTGTCGAGATTTGAGGTGAGATCTTGGTCCTGCAGGCTCTTTTGTTCTTCTTCCAAATCAGTCCCTCCGATTGAGGGTAACTGGCCTCTCCTCCATCTCTGTGTTGGGAACAGCTCCATCCAAGACCGCAAGAAATTGCAGAGAATTGTGGACGCAGCCCAGACCATCACAAAACCAACCTCCATTCCATTGACTCTATCTACACTTCACGTTGCCTCGACAAGGCCACCAGCGTAATCAAAGACCAGTCTCACCCCGGGCACGCCCTCTTCTCCCCTCTCCCATCAGACAAGAGGTACAGAAGTGTGAAAACACACACCTCCGAATTCAGGGACAGTTTCTTCCCAGCTGTAATCAGGTAACTGAACCATCCTATCACAAACTAGAGAGCCATTCTGAACTAACACCTACCTCATTGAAGACCCTTGGACTATCTTTAATCGGACTTTATCTTGCATTAAACGTTATTCCCTTTATCCTGTATCTGTGCACTGTGGACGGTTCAATTGTAATTGTGTATTCTCTTTCCGCTGGCTGGATAGCATGCAACAATAGCTTTTCACTGTACATCGGTACACATGACAATAAACTAAACTAACTAACTAACAGACTTGGTACGTACTATCACAGCGTTCAAGAAACATTTGGACAGGTTCATGGAATAGGACAGGTTTAGAGGGATATGGGCCAAACGCGGGAAGGTGGGACTAGTGTAGATGGGGCATGTTGTTTGGGGTGGGCAAGTTTGACTGAAGGGCCTGTTTCCACACTCCACGACTAACATTGTTGGCCCCTTAGACTGTGCCAGGGGAAACTGAGTAAACTCCCACTTTGTCATTTTGAGCGATACCTCCCATTAATAACCTGCAGTGACCGGACTGGGGCTCAGATGGACATTGCAGCCAGGAAGAGTGTACATAGTCAAAGATGGACACAAAATGCTGGAGTAAGTCAGCAGGACAGGCAGCATCTCTGGAGAGAAGAAATGCAGCTACGCCTTAGGAATCACACGCCCAATGTAATGCTAAACATTCCACTAAACTCTTACAAACTTACAAATAGAGTTTGAAAACAAAGTTAGTTTCTTGCCAGCTGCTATCAGGCAACTGAACCATCCATTCACCAGCTACACAGCAGTCCTGACCACCCATCTACCTCATCGGAGACCTCTGAACTATCTCTAATTGGACTTTATCGCACTTCAATGTTGTACCTTGCACTAAATGTTGTTCCGTTTGGTTGAAGAGACTGGTGACAATTTGGAGGGACGTTGAAATCCCAAATTACGGTGGTGTGAAGCAGATGTTGGGGAGAGCATTGGGCCTGATCACGCTTCATACAGTTTTGGCCTTCCAGTCACACCTCCAGCCGGTTTGAGCGACTGCCGGCAGGGCTGGGCACAATTTCTCCCTCCACTCCATCGCTTTATTTTCAGAATACACATCCACCACCAATTTTCTGCCTACCATGTTTCCAGAGTCTTTCTGGATTATCCGTTTTGCCAGACCAACAGAGGTTACGGCCTCTGAGAGGAGTCCAATGATACCAGAATGGTCCGTCTAGGCAGCCGAGGAGCTGAGATACTGGCCCACAGTCGGCCTCAGAAGTCGGCCATGGGAACGGATTTGCCGTCTCCGGCCCGGGCCGGAGTTCCAGAGACCAGGCCGCAGGGGGCACATTCGACCCACTGATCGGCTGCGGAAGTCTAGATGTAGAGATCGGCCACCTCACCCAGGTGCCACGTTTCTGGGGGACTGCCAGGCGGTGGGGGGGTGGGATTTTAAGTGCACTTTTGTAATTTTGTCTGGATGCCAGACCACCACCAGCTGCCAGAAAGTCGATGGTCGACCTGTACTACAGGTAAGTTGCTTTTTCAGCAGCTAAAAAATCCTTCATACATGTGGCAGCAGATGGCGGTTGCGTGGGTGCATTGTTGAGCTCCTTCTTGTGTTTGCTGTCTCGTGGTATGGACAGCAGCAGCAGTCTGCTCCGTCAGGTAAGTACTGGACTGGACTGACCCTCAGGGACTCCTGAACCCGCCACGGATTTTGAACGTGGAGTGAGAGCCTTGTCTACCGAGCCGTTCTTTAGTCTAGGACCGCTGCGGGATTTATCAAGATTCAGCGGGCATAGGATTAAGGTAAAGTGGGAAAATATTTAATAGGAACCTGAGGGGCCACTTTTTTTACAGAGGGCGGTGGGTGTATGGAACAAGCGGCCGGAGGAGGTAGTTGAGGCTGGGACTATTGCAGCTTTTTAAAAACATTTGGTCAGGTACATGGATAGGATAAATTTAGGGAGATTAGGTGGGATTAGTGTGGATGGAGTATGTCGACGTGAGCAAATTTGGCCCAAGGGGCTGTTTCCAAGCTGTTTGACTATGAGATCCTGAGAAATGTTTGCTTTAGAGAAACACAAGGAACTGCAGATGCTGGAATCTTGAGCAAAACACAAAGTGCTGGAGGAACTCAGCGGGTCAGGCAGCGTCTGTGGAGGGAAATGGACAGGCAATGTATTGGGTCTGGACCTTTCTGATTGGAGTAGGGGAGAAAGCTGGAGAAGAGGTGGTCGAGGGACAAAGCCTGGCAAGTGATAGGTGTATACAGGTGAGGTGGGTTGGATTGGCAGATGGGTGGAGTAAGTGACAAATAGTAGAAGGAGACAAAAGGTTAGCAGATAAGGAGAGAAGAGGAGTGACGCTGGAATGAGGGATATGGGTGGAAGGGGAGGGAGAGGAAAGTAGAGGGAGGGTGAAAGGGAAATATGAGACTCGGGGAAAGGAGATGAGTGACAAGGGAGGGAAAGGAACAGAGGTGACTGGGGTGGTGAGGGAGTGGAAACAGGACCTTCGGCCCACCGAGTCCGTGCCGTTCAGCAATCACCTCATACACTAGCACCATCTTGCACACTAGGGACAATTTACAAATTTACAGAAGCCAAGTAACCTACAAATCTGTATATCTTTTGAGTGTGCGAGGAAACCGGAGCACCTGGAGAAAACCCACGCTGGTCACAGGGAGAACATACAAACTCGTACAGACAGCACTCGTGGTCAGGATCGAAGCCGAGTCTCTGGTGTGGTCACAGGGAGAACGTACAAACTCCATCCAAACAGCACACATGGTCAGGATCGAAGCCGGGTCTCTAAACTGTGCCAAGGCGCTGCCCTGAGCGTACAAGTGAGGGATGGGGGAAGGAACAGGGTGACTGGGGTGGTGGGAGATGGTAGGAAATGTGGAGGGGGCAAAGAGAAGAGATAGTGGTGGGGAGGGGTTATTACTTTGAATTGGAGTACAAAGGAGGGGGAAGGAACAGCTAGTTGTTCGTATTTTAATCCAATTCACGATTATTGGTAAATCGTGGTTTTAACATTGAAGGCGGCACAGTGCCTTACAGCACCAGAGACCCGGGTTCAATCCTGACCATGGGTGCTGTGTGTACAAGTTTGTACATTCTCCCTGTGACCGCATGGGTTTTCTCCAGGTGCTCTGGTTTCCTCCTGCACTGCAAAGACGTGCAGGTTTGTAAGTTAATTGGATTTTGTAAATTGTCCCTATTGGGTAGGATAGAATTAGTGTACAGGTGATCGCTGGTTGGCATGGACTCGGTGGGCTGAAGGGCCTGTTTCCATGCTGTATCTCCAAACCAAACTAAACTAAACATTGTAGAGGCAGCAAAGTGTTAAAATGGATCATATTAAACAAGCATTGTCGTCCAACACCTCCCGTTGGACAGCGACCTCAGTCCTTGAACACAACACAGCCAAAGCCACCATTTCTGGTTTATTTCTCACAGGTCACCGGAGTTTCGGCCAAGACCAGGACTCACCAACTAGCTGCCAAACACATGCAGTGGGAGCAGCATCCACAGCACTCACAGGTCAGTTGTGAAACATTTGTGCATGGACCAACCTCATCTCATACATTCAAAGAATGAAGCCAAAAAGCCTGCATTTGCAGGAAAACTGAAACAAAAACCAAAAAAACTAGAAACACTCGACAGGATCAGGCAGCTTCCGGAGAGAACAGTTGATGTTTTAGTCATCGACTCATACAGTATCGAAACAAGGCCACCTAGCCCCACCTTAAAACCATGCCCTCTGATTCTCAATTCCCCTACTCTGGGCAAGAGACTCTGTGCGTCTACCCAATCTATTCCTCTCATGATTTTGTTCATCTCTAGAACATCACCCCTCATCCTCCTGCACTCCAGGGAATAGAGTCCCAGCCTGCTCAACCTCTCCCGATAGCTCAGACCCTCGAGTCCTGGCAACATGCTCGTAAATCTTCTCTGCACCCTTTCAATAGACAATAGAAAATAGGTGCAGGAATAGGCCATTCGGTCTTTCGAGCCAGCGCTGCCATTCACTGTGATCATGGCTGATCATCCACAATCAGTAACCCGTTCCTGCCTTCTCCCCATATCCCTTGACTCCACTATCTTTAAGAGCTCTATCTAACTCTCTCTTGAAAGCCTCCAGAGAATTGGACTCCACTGCTTTCTGAAGCAGAGAATTCCACAGATTCACAACTCTCTGGGTGAAAAAGTTATTCCTCATCTCCATTCCAAATGGCTTACCCCTTATTCTTAAGCTGTGGCCCCTGGTTCTGGACTCCCCCAACATCGGGAACTTGTTTCCTGCCTATAGCGTGTCAAAACCCTTAATCATCTTATATGTTTCAATAAGATTCCCTCTCATCCTTCAAGTCACCCTGCATCCTCATAGCTTCCTCCTCACAGTTCACCCTGCTTTGTGTCATCTGCAAATTTACTAATGTTACTTTTAATCCCTTCATCTAAATCATTAATGTATATTGTAAATAGCTGCGGTCCCAGCACCGAGCCTTGCGGTACCTCACTAGTCACTGCCTGCCATTCTGAAAGGGACCTGTTAATCCCTACTCTTTGTTTCCTGTTTGCCAAACAATTTTCTATCCATGTCAGTACCCTACCCCCAATATCATATGCGCTAGTCCACTGGATCTCCCTTGTCCATTTTCCTAGTTACATCCTCAAAGAATTCCTGAAGATTAGTCAAGCATGATTTCCCCTTCGTAAATCCATGCTGACTCGGACCGATCCTGCTACTGCTATCCAAATGTGCCGCTATTTCATCTTTTATAATTGACTCCAGCATCTTCCCCACCACCGATGTCAGGCAAACTGGTCTATAATTCCTTGTTTTCACTCGCCCGCCTTTCTTAAAAGGTGGGATAACATTAGCTACCCTCCAATCCACAGGAACTGATCCTGAATCTATAGAACATTGGAAAATTATCACCAATGCATCCACGATTTCTAGAGCCACTTCCTTAAGTACCCTGGGATGCAGACCATCAGGCCCTGGGGATTTATCAGCCTTCAGTCCCATCAGTCCACCCAATACCATTTCCTGCCTAATGCGAACTAATCCTTTCCAACTTGACAACATTTTTCCGACAACATAGTGCCCAGAACTGAACATAATATTCTAATTGCTGCCTCACCAATATCCTCCTTGCTCAACAGCCCTCCTCGTCCCTGGACAGCCCTCCTCATTCTCCGACAGCCCACCTCGCTCTCGCGGCGCGGGTCCCGTCAACATCCTCGATGGGCGATCTGGGTCTTCCGGAGGTGATTAAACTATCCCAATGAAGGGAAGGGGAAGAGCTGATAATGAAGAAGAAAGCTGTCAGGGCAGGTTGGGGGGACACGGTTAGACAGCACCACCTAAGGCCACACGTAAATCAGAGGAACACCCCCTTCATATTTCGCTTGGGCAGTTTACAACCAAGCGGTATGAACATTGATTTCTAGAATTTCATGTAACCTTTGCATTCCCTCCTTCCCCCATCCATGTCATCCTACTAGTTCCACTGTTCGCATCCTTATATCCCTTCGTTATCACCTCATCCCCAGCCCACAATGGGCCATTCTGGGCTCCACCATTCCATGGTCATGCTTTGTTTTGACCTTTTCTTACCTCCAGTTCCATCCCCTCTACTTTCAGTCTTCACCCATGTGTTTTCTCCAGAGATGCTGCCTGAGCCACTGAGTTACTCCAGCACTTTGTACCCATCCATGTTCTGCAGAGATGCTGCCTGAGCCGCTGAGTAAAGGGCCTGTCCCACGGGCATGCGACTCCATCGTGACCTAACCGGAAGCGGGGGCCGCGCGGAGGTCCCACTTCGATCGCCGGAGCCATATGGAGTTGTGCGGAGCTGGTCCCGACATCACGCGGGGCTCCGAAAAACTGACTGTTCAAAAATTCCGCCTGCCGCCCCGCAGCCGCATCGAGGACGTGCGCGCCGCATCGACGGCCGTGCGCACCACCACAACGTTGTACGCAGCCGCCCCGAGGCCGTGCGCACCGTCTTGACGTCACTCGACCTCCGCGCGGCCCCCGCTTCCGGTCTGGTAGCGCTTGCCGCATGCTGATGGGACCGGCCCTGTACGGGGATCACTCGACCTCTGCGCGGCCCCCGCTTCTGGTTAGATCGCGCTTGCCGCATGGAGTCGCATGCCCATGGGACAGGCCCTTTACTCCAGCACTTTGTGTCCACCTCCCAACTCTATGTCTGTTTGTTTGCAGCTTTGGGTGTTACCAGAAGCACAGGTGGACAGTGCACTCTCCTCTCTTCCCCCGGCAGAACAGAATACGGAGACATCGACTGAAGTCACAGCTTTCTGAAGAGTTTGATCACCAATAACTTTAACAGGACATCTTGCCTATTGGCTTTGCACAATAATTCATTCCCTCACATGTTCGTGCTTTGGTAACAATGTTGAAGCTCTGTGCTATGGTATATATATATCTAATATATATAATCTGGGGTCTAGAGTGGTGGGGTATCTAAATAATGTTGTTAAAAGTATATCCATCAGTTTAAGTGGGGTTTTTAAATGAAGCACTGTGTTTGTAGTTTAGAGTTTAAGAACCCAGTTAGGAAGTATAAAAGTTGTGCTACATTCTTCTCCACCTCCCCATTTTTTAGTTTATTTTAGAGATACAGCGCGGAAACAGGCCCTTCGGCCCACTAAGTCCATGCCGGCCAGCGATCCCTGCACACTAACACTATCCTACACACACTAGGGACAATTTACAATTATACCAACACAATTAACCTACAAACTTGTTCGTCTTTGGAGCGTGGGAGGAAACTGGAATACCTGGAGAAAACCCATGCGATCACAAGGAGAATGTACAAACTCTATACAGACAAGCACCTGTAGTCAGGATCAAACCTGGGTATCTGGCGCTGTAAGCCAGCAACTTTACCGCTGCACCACCCCTTTCTTTAAGCTGCTTCTTAAAACCTACTTCTAATACTTTAGCCATTAATCCTAACGTTTCCCCAAGTGGCCTGACGTCAAACAAAGAATGAAACGCCTCAGCATATCCCTACAGACTGTTGTTTCTGTACACATCTTGAGTTTCCGGTAAAATAACAGCTTTTCATAATTTAAAAAAATATTATAAATTGCACCTGAAATGTAGCCAGAGCTATAAACATTTAAAATTATGTTTTAAGACCATAAAACATAGGAGCAGAATTAGGCCATTCAGCCCATCAAGTCTGCTCCAGTATTCAATCATGGCTGATCTATTTTTCCCATTTAACCTGGCAGAGTGGTGCAGCAGTAGAGTTGCTGCCTTACAGTGGCAGAGACACGGGTTCGATCCTGACTACGGTTGCTGACTGTAGGAAGTTTGCATGTTATCCCTGTGACCGCACAGGTTTTCTCTAGGTGCTCTGGTTTCCTCCCATATTCCAAAGAGCAGGCTGTAGGTTAACTGGCTTGTGTAAATTGTTCCTAGTGTGTAGGATGGTTCGGACTCGATGGGCCGAACGGCCTGTTTTCATGCTCTATCTCTAAACTGAACTAAACCCCATTCTACTGCCTTCTCCACTTAACCTTGTTTTGTGTTATTGACTTCATGAACCTGGGTCTCGTTTACAGATCCTCTACGAGGTTTCCCCCTCTGACTGTGCGTATCTTTATCTCTATGTTCGGTCTCTATCTCACCGTTAAATCTCTTGCTTCTAAACAGTCTGACAGACCCTCGGTGACAATAGATTCAGCTGTCTTAGTTCCACCCTCCAAACCGGTTCCCCCATCCCTTTAAACACCGCTTTGAAACATCTTTGATGATTTTACTTTCCTTAATTGCTTCCATTTACTGAGTGTTTTTGTCTGTATTCGTGAAGCACCTTGACGTACATTCCTGGTGGCAAAGGTGTTGTGTTGGTCCGCGGTGCTTCATGTTTCCGATATTGTGTGCTGTTATAGCAAGAAATCTGTGTGTGTTGAGAATTATACTTGAAATAAATAAACGTACACACATGAAGTATCAAACCCAGTGCTTACGAGGTGTGGGAGATGCAGGCAGACACGTGGCTTCTCTGATCAATGGAACAACATAAAAGGGGAGAATTCCCAGATCATTCACCCGGTTACATTCTGCCTCCTGAGCACTGCAATTAGCAATGGTAACGTGGACCATTTTCACCGCCTGAAGCTGGATTGAGTTTCAAAATAATAGAACTCTTCTGTTCTAGAACAGGTGTGTGCATGTGTGTATATGTAGAAATAAGGAACTGCAGATGCTGGTTTACAAAAGTCACAAAGTGCTGGAGTAACTCAGCGGGTCAGGCAGCATCTCTGAAGAACATGGATAATCTGCAGATGAGTCCTGACCTGAAACATCACCAATCCATGTACTTCAGAGACACTGCTTGACCCGCTAACTTACTCCAGCACTTTGTGTTTATATTGTGTGGATATGTGTGCGTGTGTGTTTAGTGTATGTGCATGTTTGTGTGTGACATTTTTTTTTTGCATGTGTCTTTGTGTGTGCGTGTAAGTTTGTATGTATATATTGTGTGTGTGCATCTGTGTGTGCATGCCTTCTGTGCGCGCATCTGCTTGTGTGATGAACAGATTTTAAGTGCAAGGGGATGGGAGAGGGAAAGCAAAACGGGCAGAGTGGAAGCAAGAAACATTAACTAGTGTTGGGACAAGGAAAGAACCGAGAGCTGCCTCTGCACCACGTGTGGCAGAATCATTATCTGAAACAGCATCACAAACTTCCCCCTTTAAAGGCCTGTCCCACTTAGGCGATTTTTTAGGCGACTAGGCTGTCGCCACATGGTCGCCGGGGTGTTGCCTGTATGGTCGTCAGTAGTCTCCTGTCGCCCAAAGAGTCGTAGCGTCTTCCTGGTCTCCGCTGGATTTTCAACATGTTGAAAAATTGTCGGCGACAGTAGGTTTGATGCCAAAGAGCATAGCTTGACTTCTCCTGACGTAGGCGCTGTCGTAGTTGTCGCCAGGTTAACGTAGGTTGTCGCTGGTGCTGACTTCGTTTTTTGTTGTTGTTAAAGTAGTGATACTATTTCAAATTTTATGTCGAAAGGGGGTCCAGTCGCCAGTTTTTGGCGACCTGCTACGACTATGACAGTTGTCTAAAAATAGCCTAAATGGGACAGGCCCTAAATTCTTTCCTCTCCGTGTGAGATTGGGAGCCCTTAGCCTCAGTACATTTAAAATATTGACACAAAGAACTGCAGACGCTGGTCTCCAAAAAAATGCCACAAAGTGCTGGAGTTCTGCAGCGGGTCAAGCAGCATCTCCAAAAATGCTGCCTATGGATAGGTGATGTTTCGGGTCAGGACCCTTCTTCAGACTCTTGACATTTAGGGTTGAAGCCTTTCAGACTATCGATGTTCTCCAGAGATGCTCCGAAGAGCATGGATAGGTGGCGTTATGAGTTGGGACCCTTCATGTCAAAGCGTTGGGAAGCGTTGTGGTGCAGTCTCCTGTGGAAACTGATCAGTGACACATCTGTACCAGAGGAGGTACTATCACAATGTTTAAAAGACATTTGAATAGGTATATGTATAGGAAAGGTTTAGAGGGATATGGGTTAAATGCAGGCAGGTAGGACTAGCATAGATGGGGCATGTCAGTTGACATGGGCAAGTTGGGCCGAAGGGCCTGTTTCCACACTGTGTGTCTCTATGACTGGTGGAAACATCACTTGTAGCTTGAAAAGCCATACTCCAGGTGAGCAGGACATAGCTTGGCAATGTCTCTGAAGCACATCATCACGGGCATCAAGAGTCTACTGACCTCTCGCTGACCTTCAGTGGGTGTTACTGTCATTAAATCCCCCTGCATCTTGGCACAACCATGTGTGGAGCAACCATGGTCTCAATAGCTCAGTCATAGAATGGACAGCACAGTGGTGCAGCGGTAGAGTTGCTGCCTTACAGCATCAGAGACCCGGGTTTGATCCTGACTACGTGTGCTGTCTGTACGGAGTTTGCCCGTTCTCCCCGTAACCGTGTGTGATTTCTGCGGGTGCTATAAGGCAGCAACTCTACTGCTACACCACTGCACTGCCCTGTGTGAAGAAATTCACCGCACTTAACCACCACAGGGACAGTGAATAGAAAGCCACCACCTCAAACCACACACCATCCTGATCTCCAAGTACCTGGAAGGTAGGAGTCATTGACCAGCCCCTACCCGTCCCCTGAGGGCCGGAGAGGAGCATGGAGGGAGCCGGCGACGGCAGATGCAAGATATGGGGTCGGCAAGAGAGTGAACCAGGATGTTACCATCTACGCATCTTACCATCAAGGTTGGAGTGGATGCGGTAGGCGCCCCGGGGCACAAAGGCTGAAAGTGGCCGCTCGAGGAGAGGGGTGACGGTTCATTGGATGATCCGGAGGGAGGCAACGGCTGGAGGACCTGCAGCAACCTGGGGCTCGCCTGGATCGATCGGGCGCCGTTCACCATCCAGGAGACCGATCCCGTAGACAGGACATGCATTTGAAAATGGCGCCAAAACCTGGCGGCTCATGCATGCAGTCTCCATGGACAATTTTTATGCACTTTGTACTAATTGGGGATTGTGCCTAGTCATGGCAATACTTTACACAACTGCATGCAACACATTAAAATGTCACTGTACGTCTGTACACGTAATAATAAAGAGCCATTTAAGGACATGGTTGTTCCTTCACTGGGACAAAAAAATCCTGCAGATCCCTCCCCAACGCAATGGAGAATAAATGCTTTCTTTAAATTTAACATGGCCCAAGAAATTAAACAAAACTCTAGCACTATTGTACTATCTTTCCAAAATATTAGCTATGAGATTGGAAAATATTTTACCGCAAATTATCTCTGAAGATCAGACAAGTTTTATTAAAAATCGTTACTCATACTTTAACATTAGATGAATGAATATTGTATATACAGCGTCAAATAAAACCCCAGAATGTGTCATCTCACTTGATGCCGAGAAGGCGTTTTATAGAGTAGAATGGGAATACTTATTCAATACACTTGAAAAATTTAAGATTGGTCCAAAATGTATTTCTTGGATCAAGCTGATATATCATATACCTCAGGCTTCTGTACTTACTAATAATCAGATCCCCTTTTTTCAGGCTCTTTCGAGGTACTAGACAGGGCTGTCCCTTAAGTCCTTTACTATTTGATATTGCTTTGGAACCTTTGGCCACCGCTATTAGGGAATCCCCTAATATTTTTGGTATTGTCCGTGGGAATAAGACACATAAGCTATCTCTTTATGCAGATGATCTGTTATTATTCATTTCTAACCCTGAGAAATCTATTCCGGCAATAGTAGCATTACTTAATCAATTTAGTCGTTTTTCTGGTTATATACTAAATCTTAGTAAGAGTGAGCTTTTTCCATTAAATAATCTAGTTTCGAATTATGGAGTTTCCACTTAGATTGACTACTGAAAGTTTTACTTATCTAGGTATTAAGATCACCAAGAAACACAAGGATTTATTTAAAACTAATTTTATGCCTTTAATTGACCATATTAAACAACAGTTTACTAAATGGTCACCAATGTCCTTATCCTTAATCGGCCGAATCAATGCTATCAAAATGTCCATTTTACCTAAATTTCTGTATTTATTTCAGACGATACCAATTTTTATTGCTAAATCTTTCTTTGATATTATAGATTCCAAAATTTCTTCATATATATGGCAGAATAAAAATTCCAGACTAAGTAAAAAATATTTACAGAAATCAAAAAAAGATGGTGGTTTGGCATTGCCAAACCTTAGATTCTACTATTGGGCAGTCAATGTTCGTTATCTAACATTTTGGACAAAAGATTTAGAAGATACCCAATGCCCAGGATGGATAAACCTTGAACGTGATTCCTTACAAGGGCTATCATTGGCTTCTATTCAAGGGGCCTTGTTACCTTTTACAATTACGAGATTGAATAAATATACGACTAACCCAATAATAAGACATACGTTTCGAATATGGTTTCAATTTCGTACGTTTTTTTGGACTAAATGATTCTATTTTATCGAGTCCTATCTTATCCAATTTTCTCTTCCAACCTAGTACTGATCAAGTCTTTTATGGTTATGGAAGAGGAAGGGATTAGTAGCTTTTCGTGATTTGTTTTTGGATGGTTGTTTTATGTCTTTCGAACAACTCTCCAATAAATATAATTTACCTAATTCACACTTTTTTAGATATTTACAAATTAGACATTTTTTAAGGCTACTCTACCCCTTTTTCCGCTACCACATCAAACCGAAATTTTGGAAAACATTTTACATTTGAACCCTTATCAGAAAGGATTAATAACGACTATTTATGAGTTGATTTTGAAATGACAAATAGATACATTTGATAAAATTAAGAATGACTGGGAAAGAGAACAAATTTCTCTATCTATAAAGAAATGGGAGAGGATTCTTCAATTAGCCAATACCTCTTCAATGTGTGAAAGACACGCTCCGATACAATTCAAGGTGGTTCACAGAGTTCATATGTCAAAAGATAAGTTGGCTCGTTTCTATGGTCATATAAATCCTACCTGTGACAGATGTAACTCTGAAGTGGCCTCACTGACCCATATGTTTTGGTCCTGCCCACTTTTGGAATAATATTGGAATTAATTTTTGATACTATTTCTGTAGTCTTAGGTATTGATTTACAACCTCATCCTATTACTGCAATTTTTGGGCTACCAATGTTAGATTTTATTCATTTGTCCCGCTCCGCCCATCGGTTGATTGCTTTTACCACACTAATCGCCAGAAGATCTATTTTATTTAAATGGAAAGACTCTAACCCTCCGACCACACTCCATTGGTACTCTGAAACGATATCATGTTTAAATTTAGAAAAAATCAGGAGTGACATTGTTGAACCCTTGGTTAAATTTGATAAGACTTGGGGAAAATGTATTCAACACTTTCATACAACATAAATTACTCCCTCTCTAACCGTTATAAAAATTATTTTACCTCTATATGGTGGAACGGACTTGACGACAAACAGACTTAAATTGTTGAAATTCTCAGTTCAGATTCTGTTTTGCTTTGCTTTGCTTTGTTTTTTATTTATTTATTTATTTATTTATTCCTTTCTTTTTTTCTTTAGTTTAGGGGGGTTTTGTTTCTTCCTTTTTTCCTCTTTTTTGTCTTTTTATCTTTGTGTTTTTTTTCTACATATATAGGGTTTCTTCTAAATATTTAACTATATTTACATAGAGGTCTATATTCAATGTGTATTTTGATACAGGTCATATTTAGGTTATACCTATTATTAATGTAATCTTGATCCCTATGTATCAATATCATTGTTATGTTTATCATTATTCTTTTTGCTCTGTTTTTTATGTTTTGTTTTTGTTTTTTGGAAAAAAAACTAATAAATAGACTTTAAAAGAAAGAAAGAAACTGTACGGGACAATAGCAAAGCCAAACCAGCAAACACTCCTCCTGACTTCCATTTACCACAGTGGAAGCTGCCTTCACCCAAGGTATGGTGACACTGGAGAGAGAGTAAGTGACTGAACTGCATAGGTTAAACCATGGTAAACAGGTTCCTTATTCTCCACATAAGGAACTGCAGATGCTAGAATCTTGAGTGGAACACAATAGTTTAGAGGGATATAGGCCAACACAGGCAGGTGGGACTAGTGTAGATGGGGCATCTTGGTCGACGTGGGCAAGTGGGCTCTGTGCTGCATGACTATGACAAAGTGCTGAAATTACTCTATGGATCAGGCTTCATCTCTGAAGGACATGGATAGGCGATGCTTTGGTATGGGGGACTCTTTTTGTCAGAGGGGACTGGATGAGAGGGGGGAGGGGGTGGAGAGAACACCTTTGACACCCTTACTGATTAAGAACCTATCAATTTCCGCTTTAAAAATACTCAATGCCTCGGCCTCCACAGCCATCTGTGGCAATGAATTCCACAGATTCACCATCCTCTAGGTGCAAAAATCCTCATCTCCTTTCCAAAGGTACGTCACTCAATTCTGAGGCTGTGGCCCCAAGTCCTAGATTCTCCTGCTACTGGAAACATTCTCTCCATATCCACATCACCCAGTTAGCTCCACAACACATGCAATGAACACACTCAGACACAACCTTTCCTGTATATTCCCCTTCACTCTACCTACCGTAGTACCTGAGATTGGCGTGATTGTACTTTTGTATAGTATTATCTGATCTGTTTGGATAGTAAACAAAACAAACTTTTCACAGTACCTTGGTACATGTGATAATAATAAACCTAACAGAAACTTTGCTACCTATCCTTGAATAATGTGTGCCATACACAAAGGTTTATAGTGTTCCTTAGAAATGATTCTTGATGCTGAATTACAGTGGCTTGCAAACGTTTTCATACCCCTTGAACTTTTCCACATTTTGTCACGTTACAACCACAAACGTAAATGTATTTTATTGGGATTTTATGTGATAGACCAACACAAAGTGGTGCATAATTGTGAAGTGGAAGGAAAATGATACATGGTTTTCAAATTTTTTTACAAATAAAAAACTGAAAAGTGTCGCGTGCAAAAGTATTCAGCCCCCCTGAGTCAATACTTTGTAGAACCACCTTTCGCTGCAATTACAGCTGCAAGTCTTTTGGGGTATGTCTCTACCAGCTTTGCACATCTAGAGACTGAAATTTTTGCCCATTCTTCTTTGCAAAATAGCTCAAGCTCAGTCAGATTGGATCGAGAGCGTCTGTGAACAGCAATTTTCAAGTCTTGCCAGAGATTCTCAATTGGATTTAGGTCTGGACTTTGACTGGGCCATTCTAACACATGAATATGCTTTGATCTAAACCATTCCATTGTAGCTCTGGCTGTATGTTTAGGGTCGTTGTCCTGCTGGAAGGTGAACCTCCGCCCCAGTCTCAAGTCTTTTGCAGACTCTAACAGGTTTTCTTCCAAGATTGCCCTGTATTTGGCTCCATCCATCTTCCCATCAACTCTGACCAGCTTCCCTGTCCCTGCTGAAGAAAAGCATCCCCACAGCATGATGCTGCCACCACCATGTTTCACAGTGGGGATGGTGTGTTCAGGGTGATGTGCAGTGTTAGGTTTCCGCCACACATAGCGTTTTGCATTTAGGCCAAAAACTTCAATTTTGGTCTCATCTGACCAGAGCACCTTCCTCCACATGTTTGCTGTGTCCCCCACATGGCTTGTGGCAAACTGCAAACAGGACTTCTTATGGCTTTTTGTCAACAATGGCTTTCTTCTTGCCCCTCTTCCATAAAGGCCCGATTTGTGGAGTGCACGACTAATAGTTGTCCTGTGGACAGATTCTCCCACCTGAGCTGTGGATCTCTGCAGCTCCTCCAGAGTTACCATGGGCCTCTTGGCTGCTTCTCTGATCAATGCTCTCCTTGCCCGGCCTGTCAGTTTAGGTGGACGGCCATGTCTTGGTAGGTTTGCAGTTGTGCCATACTCTTTCCATTTTCGGATGATGGATTGAACAGTGCTCCGTGAGATGTTCAAAGCTTGGGATATTTGTTTATAACCTAACCCTGCTTTAAACCTCTCCACAACTTTATCCCTGACCTGTCTGGTGTGTTCCTTGGGCTTCATGATGCTGTTTGTTCACTAATGTTCTCTAACAAACCTCTGAGGCCTTCACAGAACAGCTGTATTTATACTGCGATTAGATTACACACAAGTGGACTCTATTTACTAATTAGGTGACTTCTGAAGGCAATTGGTTGCACTGGATTTTATTTAGGGGTATCAGAGTAAAGGGGGCTGAATACTTTTGCATGCGACACTTTTCAGTTTTTTATTTGTAAAAAAATTTGAAAACCATGTATCATTTTCCTTCCACTTCACAATTATGCGCCACTTTGTGTTGGTCTATCACATAAAATCCCAATAAAATACATTTACGTTTGTGGTTGTAACGTGACAAAATGTGGAAAAGTTCAAGGGGTATGAATACTTTTGCAAGCTACTGTATCTAATAATGTGAACATAGAACAGTACAGCACAAGAACAGGCCCTTCGGCCCACAATGTTTGTGCCGAACGCGATGCCAAGACCATCACTTATTTGCCTGTACGTAATCCATATTCCTCCATATCTACATGCCTATCCTAAATGTCTCTCAAAAGCTACTATCGTATCTGCATCCACCATCATCCCCAGTAGCATGTTCCAGGCACTCACCACCCTATGTTTTAAAAAAAATTGCCCTGCGCACCTCTTTTAACCTTTGCTCCTTTCACCTTAAAGCTACGCCCTCTGGTATTTGATTTTTCTATCCTGGGAAACGGACTCTGACTGTCGATGCCTAAGCGGAGAGCAGGATGCAGGAACTGCTCACTTGGCTGATTATGAGCCCATGGCTATGGATTACCATGGATGTAATTTCACCATCCTCTAAGCTATCAGGATAACTAGGGATAGGCATAAAGGCCAATGATACCTACACCTCATGTCGCAGTCACATGCCAGCTAGTTTAGTTGAGAGATACACGTGGAAACACGGCCCTTTGGACCACCGAGTCCATGCTGACCAGCGATCATCGCTTACACTTGCACTGTCGTACATACTAAGGACAATTTACACAAACCAATTAACCTACAAACCTGCACGTCTTTGGAATGTGGGAGGAAACCAGAGCACCTGGACAAAACCCATGAGGTCACGGGGTAATGTACAAACTCCGTACAGACAGTACCCAGAGTTAAGATCAAACCTGAGTCTCTGGTGCTAAAAGGCAGCAACTCTACCGCTGTGCCACTCATTCAAAGGGAGAGTGTAATGTGCTGGATATTCAAACCCCCTCAAGCACAAAGGATGCAAAGATACAGAAGCTTGAAAGCGTGCATCACCAGACTCAGGAATCAGGCTTCTAAACAGTACTTACATAAGCTAAGGTACTGTCCGATTCACCTCTACCCCATTGCAGACATTTGACTTTGTCTCTGGAACTGATGTGCTAAAATACTGAGAACAATATTCTGCACTCTGTATCTTCCCCTTTGCTCGACCTATTGTACTCGAGTTGCACTTGATTGTATTTTGGTATATAAACCTGATCTGATTGGATAGCATGCAAAATGTTTTTCACTGTATCCCGGTACACGTGACAATAATAAACCTAATCCTAAAATAAATCTTTCAACTCGGAGAGCTGAGACATTAGAGTGAAATACACAATATAAGGTATTAGGCAAGGAATGCGTTTATTTTGTGCTTCTCATGAAATCAGTCAGGGACATTTCAAAAATCAAATGACATAACTGTGCAGTTCTTAAAATGAGACTTGGTTCACATGGTGCAGGAAGTACCAATAAAACAGGTGGTTTTAAGGTAGGACTTGCACATCTTTCGCACGTTGGAGATCATAAATAAATAAGCACAACAGTCAGTGATTGCGTTCGACCATTAAACACCAGCTGCGATCACGAGGGCCATGTGGAGCAGACTTAGCTTGCTCAGGTTTATGGAGAAATGAAGAACTGCATTTGCTGGTTTATAGCAAAGATAGACTCAGTGCTGGAGTAACTCAGTGGATCAGGCAGCATTTCTGGAGAAAAAGAATGAGTTTTAGTTCAGGACCCTTTGGACTCTTTTTTAGAGTCTAGAGAAGGGTTGCAGTGAAGTGATGTCTTCATTGAAACGTCATCAATCCTTTTTCTCAACATCCATCCAACATCTGAAGTGTCACCCAAACCTTTCCTCCAGAGATGCTGCCTGACCCACTGTGTTCCACCAGCGCTTTGTGTCTATCTTTGGTCAGCTTTATACCAGGCTAATCTCTTCCTTCTCCATTCATGCAACACCTAATTGCACAGATTACATGTTTCAGATGCCCAGATGGGGGAATTACCTTGTGGATCAGGGTTTAGTAGGGAAAGAGGAGAGAGCCACATGGCAAATAACATCAGGAACAAGTCATGCCACTGTAAAAATGGCCAGAACTACCACCGACCCCTTGGTTCCATCTGCGGTTTGAATTCAGATGTGTGGTGCAAAGAGCAATGCCGTTCCAGTTTTGAGACATAATGTATTACAGAAACAGTCTTTATAAATGCTTTGAATATTCAATTATCACGGAGCGCACAAAAAGACTTCACTACACATAAAAACAAAACATCACACAAAATAGAAATGGACAAAACCAGGCTGGAACTCAATGGAATCTAACTTCGTCAGCTAGGTACAACATGATCATGCCTAGTTGAGCCTGAGGGCTTTAAATAAAAAAAGGCAACCTTTTGCAAGAACCCAAAAGGCCAGGACTCACGAGTACTGAAGTGTCAGGGAGGGTCGCAGGCTGTTTAACAGTTCATCAAGTATAAGCAATAATACGGCTGGGAGCCGCTAACTGTGGAATTTGGACTAAACTGGGTGTTTCTAACAATGTGGGTTACGGGCACTATCGCCAGAAAGGCAAAGAGCTGTCCCAATGCACTATGTACATTTTGACTGCTCGATAAAAATGACAACCGTGGGATTTTACACGTCGACTAACACGCTACGTTAAAAGAACCAGCATCACTTTAATCAGCCACTTGTCATTCTTTGCCGAGTCTTCCAAACGTCATTGTGGCTCCTCGGACTAATCTGTGAGCTTCCTTTATCCATGATTGATTACCAGTGGTTTGAGGGAAAAGGGTCACCGATACTAAATGTTATTCCTAATTTTTTTTCTGAACTGGTTTTATCCATTAATTCTTGCATAAGAGTTTAAAGTTCTAAAAAACCCATTTAATTCAAACTCTGAGACTTATTTTCCAATAGGAAGCGCAGTTTTCGCCCATGTGCTCCATTTACAAGTCTTTCTTTTCTGCACCAATCCTCTCTCTCCAGACAGCAGGCACCATTGCATCCTACTGCAGTAGGTTCTGCAGCATGGCTGTGGCGTAGGTGGGTCGGGCTTGTTTGCTCTCGATGGCGTTGCGTAGGTAGGTCACGCCGCCGCAGCGCTCCCACACCTCCTCGAACTGCCGCGGCAGTATCTCGGCGCCCCGCTTCCGTGTGAGACCTGTCTCGTCGAGGCTAAGCTCACACATCTCCATGTCGTCCTTGCCTGACACGGAACATGTAAAACATAATGGGTTCAACATAGAACAGTACTGCACAAGAACAGGCCCTTCGGCCCACAGCGCCTGTGCCGAACATGATGCTAAGTTACATAGAACATAGAACTTTACAGCAAGAACAAGTCCATGCCTAACATGATGCCAAGACCAACTCTTATCTACCTGCACATAATCCATATTCCTCCATTCCATGCATACCCATGTGCCCAACCAAAAGGATTTGGACAGGTACATGGATTGGAAAGGTCTAGAGGAATATGAACCTAACGTGGGCCCACGCCGATCAAGATGCCCCATCAACATTAGTTTCACCTGCCCCTGTTTTGTCCATATTCGTCTCAGCCTTTCCTATCCATGTACATGTCCAAATGTCTTTAAATGTTGTTACAGAACCTACCTCAACTACCTCCTCTGGCAGCTTGTTCCATATACCGATCACCTCTCTGTGCAAAACTTGCCCTTCAGTTTCCTATTAAATCTTTATCATCTCAAACCTTTGTACGCTGTTCCTCAATTCCCCTACTCTGGGTAAATGACTGAGCATTCACATATCTATTCCCCTCATGATCTTATACACCTCTATAAGATCATCCTTCATCCTCTAGCGCTCCAAGGAATAAAGTCCAAGCTTGCCCAACCTCCCCTTATAGCTCAGGCCCTCATGTCCTGGCAACATCCTCATGAATCTTTTCTGCATCCTTTCCAGCTTAACAACATCCTTCCTAGAGCAGGGCGACCAAAACTTGACAAAATACTCCAAATGTGGCCTCACCAACGACTTGTACAACTGGAACATAACATCCCAACTTCTGTACTCAATATGTGTAAGAAATAACTGCAGATGTTGGTTTAAACCGAAGATAGACACAAAAAGCTGGAGTAACTCAGCGGGACAGGCAGCATCTCTGGAGAGAAGGAATGGGTGACGTTTCCGGTCGAGACCATTCTTCAGACTGGTTAAGGATAAGGGAAACTAGAGATATAGATGGTGATGTGGAGAGATAAAGAACAATGAATGAAAGATATGCAAAAAAGTAACGATGATAAAGGAAACAGGAGCTGTTTGTAGGGTGAAAATGAGATGCTAGTGCGACTTGGTTGGGGGAGGGATAGAGAGAGGGAATGCCGGGGCTACCTGAAGTGAGAGAAATCAATATTCATACCACTGGGCTGCAGCTGCCCAAGCAAAAAATGAGATGCTGTTCCTTCAATTTGCATTCATACCATTGCATCTCATATATTTCGCTTGTGCAGCTCACAGCCCAGTGGTATGAATATTGATTTCTCTCACTTCCGGTAGCCCCAGCATTCCTTCTCTCTCAATCCCTCCCCCACCCAAGGTGCAATAGCTTCTCATTTTCGAGCCTGATTCCTTCATCATCCTTACTTTTTTGCATATATTTAATTCATTGTTCTTTATCTCTCCACATCACTGTCTATATCTCTTATTTCCCTTATCCCTAACCAGTCTGAAGAAGGGTCTTGACCTGAAACGTCACTCATTCCTTTTCTCTAGAGATGCTGCCTGTCCCGCTGAGTTTCTCCAGCTTTTTGTGTTTATCTTCTGTACTCAATACCCTGGCTGATGAAGGCCATGGTACCGAAAAACTCTTGACCATCTTATCTACCTGTGACGCCACTTTCAACATCGCCTGCTCGACAACATTCCCCAAGGCCCTGCCATTCACTGCAAATGACATTCAGTGTTTAACATTTCCACCATTCAAAAAAGGTTCTGATTGCCTACCCCATCAATGACTTTCATAATGTTATATACATCTATCAGGTCTCCCCTCAGTCTCTGATCCTACAGAGAAAACAATGCAAGGTTGTCCAACCTCTCTTTATAGCTCCCTCATATCCAGACAGCATTCCTGGTAAATCTCTTCTGCACTCTCTGCAAAGCCACCACATCCTTCCTGTGATGAGGTAGCTATTACCTGTGTGGATGCTGTTCAAAGCAAGACCAGGAGGTTGATGCATTGACGGGTAGGTCAAAGCAAGACGGGGCATTGCTGCCAAGTTCGGTGAGTTTGCCCACTGTCCACCTAACCGGCTACCACAGTATGGGTGCCTTGTCTGGGTGCAGCTCCATCTGACGCGCGATCCAAGGCCCATCGAAATGGGCGTACCACCAGCCCTTCTTCTTGTTCTGGGGCTCCTTGTAACTGGTCGGCTGGCCGGATGAAAAGGGATGCGGAAGTAACGCTGTGTCCGATTCTGAGTAATCTCCTGCTGCCGACTGTGCAACTGGGGAGGTTTCTGTTCAGCTGTGTATGTAATTCAGATTTACATAATTCAGATTATGTAATTCAAAACAAAGCACTGAATTAAAGCCCAGATTTCAACTCTAAACGGCACGATGACTTGGGGCGATTAAAAGATTAACACCAGAGACCTGGGTTCATCCTGACCACGGGTGCCGTCGGTACAGGGTTTATATGTTCTCCCTGTGACTGCGTGGGTTTCCTCCTACACTCCAAAGACATGCAGGGTTTGTAGATTTGGTTTTGGTAAAGTTGTAGCTAGTGTGTAGAATAGTACTACTGTACAGGATCACTGGTCAGCGTGGACTCGGTGGGACGAAGGGCTTGTGTCTGCGCTGTAGCTCTAAACTAAACTAGAATGAAGTCACCCATAAGAAGTTCCCAGCATCATTCAGTGAGCAGGAGAGGACATCATCCCTTGTAGCGCAGGGCTGAGGGGTGATCTTACAGGGGTGTGTAAAATCATGAGGGGAATAGATAGAGTGAATACACAGTGTCTTTTACCCAGGGGTAAGAGAATCAAGAACCAGAGGACATAGGCTTAAGGTGAGAGGGGAAGAGTCAACAGGAACCTAAGGGGCAGCTTAATCACTCAGTGATGGGTGTGGGTGTATGGCACGAGCTGCCGGAGGAGGTCATTGAGGCGGTACTGAAACAAAATTTGAAAGACACTTGACAGGTACAAGAATAAGAAAATTTTAGAAGGATATGGGCCAAACTCGGGTAAACGGAATAGCTTAGATGTGGGATTTTGGTCAGCATGGACAAATTGGGCCAAAGGGGCTGTTTCCGTGCTATGAATCTATGACCCTGCTGATCAGAGAAATTGGACAGGATAATCAACATCGACAGGGTTTCCATGTGAACAGTTATCACAAGGAGGGAAAAGCACCCTTCACGACCTCGGGGTGACAGAAAGTGGTTCGCAACCAACGTGGTTCATCCAAACGTTGATAAATAGCAGCAGCTGAACTGTGCACGGAAAGTTTAGAGGTGGCACGGCTGGTAGGGAACCGCTCGCTGCCTTAAGGTGCCAGAGACTCGGCTTTAATCCTGACCTTGGGTGTTGTCTGTACGGAGTATGTACGTTCCCTCCGTGACCACCTGGGTGCTCCAGTTTCCTCCAAAATCCTAAAGATGTGCGTGTTTGCAGGGAAATCGGCCCAATGTAAATTGCTCCCTAGGGCGAGGGTGAGTAGCAATTCTGGAGAGAGTGAATGGATGTTTAGTGAGACTAACAGATTAGTGTAGGATTCGTGTAAATGGGTGTTGATGATCGGTATGGCCTTGGTGGACCGAAGGGCCTGTTTCTGTGCTGTGTCTCTATGTAGCTCCCACAACAGGAATGTGACCGAGCAGATAAGTTGTTCTCTTTATGTGACAACACCTTTCTTCTGGAACGTCAGAGATTTAGTGGAGACGATAGAAGTATATAAAATGATGAGAGGCATAGACAGTCACAACCTTTTCCCCCAAGGTTTAAATGTCCAACACTAGATGGCACAGCTCTAAGGTGAGAGGGTAGAGTTTGATGACGATGTTTCAGGCAAGTTTTTGTTTTTACACAGAGTTTTGAGAGCCTAGAACGTATTGTCACGGGCAGTGGGTGGAAGCAGATACGATAGTGGCGTTTCAGAGACTTTTGGATTGGCACATGGAAGTGCAGGGAATAGAGGGATATGGAACATGTACAGGCAGATGAGATCAGTTTAACTTGGCATTATGTTCGGCAGAGACATTATGGGCCGATGGGCCCGCTCCTGTGCTGTACTGTTCTATGTTCTATGTGCGGAAATTCTCTTGTTTTTGGTCTAACATAGGAGCATTAGGAGTCAGAGGGAACTCAACAATAGGGGGAGATAGCTTGGAACTAAGATTTAAAAATTGGTGATCACAAGAACACGGTAAGTGCATTCAGGTTGACTAAACATTCAATTGCCTTTTTTAATGTGGTGCTTACCGTAGTCGGTGATGGACTTTGGAGCCCGCTGCTCAGCCTCAGAGTTGCGCTTTTTGTTTTTGGACTTCCAGGCGTGGTAAACCTTCAGCCTCCGGTGGAACTCTTCCCGGCAGGCTGCCAGGAGCTCGATATCTGCAAGGGCACAACAACCAGTTGCCATAGGCATTAATAGGACACACAAGGAACAGCAGATGCCAAGAATTCTGTGAGACACGATTTTTTTAACGTACAAATAGAGCACATTAAAATCTGGTGTTCCACCAAGTTAAAGGGTGGTGGTCAGGTTCAAGAGCAAATTTCAAAAGGAAATTTGATCGCTAATTTAATGACTAAGTTTCCCGAATATGGAAAAAAAGACAGGGGGTCAAATTGTGAAAATAATTAGGCGGCACGGTGGCGCAGCACTAGAGTCGCTGCCTTGCAGCGCCAGAGACCCGGGTTCGAGCCTGACCTCGGGTGCTATCTGTACGGAGTTTGACAACATGGGTTTCCTCCCACACTCCAAAGACGTGCAGGTTTGTAGGTTAATTGGCTTTGGTAAAAATTGTAATTTGTCCCGAGTGTGTAGGATAATGTACAGGATGATCGTTGGTCGATGCAGACGGTGGGCCAAAGGGCCTGGTTTCGTGCTGTATGT
Organism: Malacoraja senta; assembly: GCA_038087875.1. NCBI lineage: Eukaryota > Metazoa > Chordata > Chondrichthyes > Rajiformes > Rajidae > Malacoraja > Malacoraja senta. Next base: position 122,093,279 of record CM075978.1, on the reverse strand, counting down.
CTAAAGTCTGAAGACAAAGAGACAAATGGTCTTCTTTTGTGCTTTAAAAAGAACACACAAATTGCTGAAGTAGCTCAGCAGCTCAGACAGCTCTGCCAAACATGGATATGTGACATTTCACGTCCGAAGAAGGGTCTCAAACTGAAACGTCGCTTATCCATGTTCTCTAGAGATGCTGTCTGAACTGCTGAGTTACTCCAGCACTTTGTGCCTTTATTTCCATGGCTGTGATCATCCCCAACTATGGTCAAACTGTGAATGTAGCCCAGTCCATTACACAGACCAGACTCACCACCATTGACTCCATCTATACTTCACGCTGGCTCGGAAAAGCAGCAAACATAATTAAAGACTTGTCCCACCCCGGTCATTCCTTCTTCCCCCCCACCCCTTCCATTGGGCAGAAGATACAGAAGCTTGAAAGCACGCACCACCAGACTCAGGAACAACTTCTTCCTGTTATCAGGCTTCTGAACAGCCCTTCCATATGCTAGGATACCGTCCGATTCACCTCTGCCTCATTGCAGTCTATGGACTGATGCACTACAACGCTGAGAACTATCTTCCCATTTGCTCTACCTGTTGTTCTTGAGTATAGTTTCATTATATTTATGTGTAGTATGACCAGATTTCATTGCATGCAAAACAAAGCTTTTACTTGGTACGCAAGACAATAATAGAACAAAATCTAAACAAATTCTCAGTTCCCTCTCTAAATGAATTCTATTAGTGACAGTCTAATATGTTCATGTCATAGGAGCAGACGCCGCCATTCAATCATGATTAATTTATCTTTTGCTCTCAACCCCATTCTCCTGCCTTCTCCCCAGACTGACTGTGTGACCATCCGCTCTATTCCTCATGATTTTGTACACCTTTATAAGATCACCCCTCATCTCATGCGCTCCAAGGAATAGAGTCCTAGCCTGCTCATCCTCTCCCTATAGCTCAATCCCTTGAGTCCTGGCAACATTTTGGTAAATCTTCCGTGAAGACTTACAGGCTTGACACCATCTTTCCTATAACATGGTGACCAAAACTGAACACAATGCTCTTTGTGTAGGAAGGAACTGCAGTTGCTGGTTTAAAACTAAAGATAAGACACAACATGCTGGAGTAATTCAGCAAGCTTTTTCAGACTGATGTCAGGGGAGAGAGAGATACATAGATTGGTATGGAGTTTGTGGTTGGTAAGGAGAGCCGAGTGTTTGAGTTTAGTTTATAGTCACATGTAACGAGGTACAGTGAAAAGCTTTTGTTGCGTGCTAACCGGTCAGCGGAAAGTCAATACATGATTACAATCAAGCCATCCACACTATACAGAGATTTAAATGAGTGGAGCGATTGCAGATCCACTTCTGTGACGAGCACACAAAGGCACCTGGATTGGGCGCCATCTTGGATCACTTTGGTCACATATCGAGTGACTTCTTACCACAAGAGGTGTTGATGGCATCCCGCAGTTCGGCGTATTTCCATTTGCTGAGGTCGTGTTTCTTGGTGCCAGCGGCGGCCTTGGTCGCCTGGACCTGTGGACTTCTGTGGAGAGGAGGAGGCAGGGCAGTGAGACAACATGACAGAGGGACAGACCCAATACCATCATCGGTAGGAAACCCACAGGCAGGAGGGGCGGGGGTGGGGGAACTTGTCTCGGAGAGCGACCAACCAGGTAACAAAGTACCTGAGGCAAGAAAGCACGATTCAAACCTTCAATGAAACGATCAAAGCAGGAGAAAGCGTCAGGCAAATGGGTTAGGTAGGTGGGATGTTGATTTAGCACTGGTGAAACCTTAGTGCCAGAGACCCCAGGTGCTGTCTGTGTGTGGAGTTTGCACGTTCTTCCTGTGACCACGTGGGTTTCCTCCCACATCCCAAAGCCTTGCAGGTTGGTAAGTTAATTGGCCGCCTGTAAAAAATATTGGCTAGTGTGCAGGGAGCAGATGAGAAAGTGGGATATTGTGGAACTAGTGATCGATGGCCAGCATGGACTCGGTGGGCCTGTTTCCAAGCTGCATCTTTTAAAAAAAATTAATGTAAACCGGAAGTAGAGGGAGAATTTTGTTAAATAAAAACAAAACAAATATATCGGTTATACTCTTTAGACTTTTAGGGTTTAACTAACAAACATTGTACACAGCGAGATGTAGACACAGATGCTGGTTTACACAGTGAAGCAGCTGTACCAGAGCGGTAGAGTTGGTGTCTCACAGCGCCAGAGATCTGGGTTCGATCCCGACCTTGGTCACTGTCTTTGTGGAGTTTGCACGTTCTCCCTGTGGTTTTCTCCTGATGCTCCGTTTCCCCCCCACACTCCAAAAACATACAGGTTTGTAGGTGAATTGGCTTCGGTAATGATTTTAAATTGTCCCTAGTGTGTAGGATAGTGCTGATGTACAGGTGATCGCTGATCAGTGCGGACTTGCTGGGCCGAAGGGTCTGTTTCCGCGGCGTATCTTTAAAACTAAACCAAAACAAAAAACTAAAACCAAATAAATCAGTTCCACAACACGAGGCTAAGAAACAACCTCCAAATCCAGAAGGGATGCCGAGATAAACCCGGCATTTCCAGTGGGACGAGAGGCGGAGAGAGCAAACTGGAGCTGTACAAAGGGAGCACTTGGAGGCAAACGAGCCCATGGTGAACAGTTAAAGATGGGCTCCAGTGCAATTCCAAGCAAACGGCAGCTTTCAAAAGCAATTCATCAGTTGTTCAAATTTTAATTTAAATTGATTGACAGATTCTTGCTTAGTACGGGTGTCAGGGGTTACGGGGAGAGGGCAGGAGAATGGGGTTGAGATGGAAAGATAGCTCAACCATGATTGAATGGTGGAGTAGACTTGATGGGCCAAATGGCCTCATTCTGCTCCTAGAATTTATGAATAAGCTATCGTTTAACAGTGAAGATTAAGATACATCAAACTGCCCCACTCTCTTGCACACAGTGGAACAGAACAAGCATGAGGGCCTGGTCCCGTGCTGTATGACTCGATAACTTCATTTTACTCCGACTTTGCATCCGTCCACATCAGCTTCCTTCACCTCTGATTTGAGACAAAACCCTTCACAGCAGACTGGCAAAGATCTGAACGTTAGCAAAGTTAGTGTGTAAATGGTGAGAGTTGTGTGAAGGGATTAACATAACATTAAAGACCCCAAAGAAGTTCTCAATCTGTCAACTGAAAGATCCAGTTAAAAAGGAAGCAATGGTACAGGTAACGTTCTCTCATCAGAGGAGAACCATTATAAAGTACTACAGGCAAAAAGAACTAACCCACGATCCCCGCCCTCACTTTTTCTCCACTGCGCTTTTCACGCTGCCTCACCTGGATGCGCACCTGTTTCTCCCACGATCGTGCCTCCTTTCCCCATCCCATTCAACCTACATCCCCTACTCTGCCCTCACAATTCACATCTCCTTTCTCCGTATCTCACAGCCTTTAGTTTATTTTTCGTCTGGCCATTGTCCACCCATCTGCTATTCAAACCCCCCCCCCCCCTCACCTGTATCGACCTAGGAGTCTGAAGTAGGGTCCCAAACTGAAACTGTACACCTATCCATGTTCGCCAGAGATGCTGCCTGACCCACTGAGTTAGTCCAGCACCTTGTCTCTTTTCTTTCCACCTAACCTGTCAGGCTTTGTCCACCTGACCCTTCAAACTTATTCTCCCCAACTACAATCAACCCGAAAACAGGTCCAAACCCAAAACGTCACCTATTCATGTTCCCCTCAGATGCTGTCAAACCCCGCTAAGTTACTCCAGCACCTTGTGTCTTTTTGTATAAAGTATCGCAAATGTCTCAGGAATATCAATGTTCATTGTTCCTTGAAAGTGGCATCACAGTATTGTGGTCTGTTTTGGTCACCCTATTATAGGAAAGATGTTGTCAAGCTGGAAAGAGTGCAGAGGATTTACGAGGGTGTTGTCAGGACTTGAGGGTCTGAGCTACAGGGAGAGGTTGAGCAGGCTAGGACTTTATTCCTTGGAGGATGTGGGGTGATCTTTTAGAGGTAAATGTAGTCTTTTACCCAGGATAGGGGAATCAAGAACCACACAGGTTTAAAGTGAATGGGAAAAGATTTAGTTAGCTTATTTTATTGTCATATGTACAGAGGTACAGTGAAATGCTTTTGCTGTGTGTTATCCAGGTAGAACCTAAGGCGCGATATTTGTGTACAAAGAGTAGTGAGTATATGGAACAAGCTGCCAGAGGAGGTGGTTGAGGCAGGTAATATAGTTATGTTTAAAAAAAACATTTGGACAGGTACATAGAGAGGATAGGTTTTGAGGGACATGGCCAAACACAGGCAGGTGGGACTAGTGTCGACGGGGCATGTTGGTCGGCGTTGGAAAGTTGGGCTGAAGGGCCTGTTTCCATGCTCTTTGACTCTAACCGAGTTACCGTGAGGGAACACTCATTTTCCACATGGCCAGTGAGACAGAAGGTTCATTATTCCAGCTCTGGAGCAGTGGTTTGGTGGACATTCCTCGTCCCTCCACTTCCTCTCCGGCCCCTGGACCGGAAACAGCCCTCACGAGTTCAGCAGCACCAATCCTTCCACCAAAGCGGATTACTTGGCTTTACCGCTAAGCTACGGTGTGTTTGCTTGGACACGGATCACAAACACACAACACACGGAGCTTTTGGAGACGTCTACACGAGTTTAACTAGCAGCACTGACAATAAGGAAATGTGATGTTACAGAGATCATCCCATCCAAACCCTCGTGTACTTAAGTCCAAAGGATTTACTTAAATTAACTAATCTTCAACGTCGCGTCTTGTTCAAGGTGTCCCAGCCTATTAACTCTCCTTCTGGTTACTGCAGTAACCCAGCTGACAGATCTGCCCCCCCCCCCCCACCCTGTAATCCAGACAAAATCCCCCTCGGAGGTCCTACGGGTGAGGCAGCCAATCTCAACCTCGTCGGGACTTCTGCGGCTGTTCAGCAGGTTGAATTTGCACCCTGCGGCCGGGGCTCTGGAACTATGGCCCAGCAGGCAGTTCCGTTGCCATGGCCAACTTATAAAGCCAACTTTGCGGGCCAGTATCTTACCCCTCAGGCCATGACCTCAGTTGGTCAGGCAAAACGAATAATCCAGAAAGGCTCTGGAACCAAGGGTGCTAGAAATCGGTTATCGACCTGTATTCTGTAAAGTTACATGGTCCAACAGAGGCAGCCCAAAAACAAAACATATTCCAAATCTAACATTTGGAAAGCTTAATTTTACCAGGAAAATATGTCATCCTACAGTACACGCTCTTGAATGAGGTGGCGATAGCGCATATGTTCATAAATTTTAGGAGCAGAAATAGGCCATTCGGCCCACCGAGTCGACTCCGCCATTCAATCATGGCTGATCTATCTTTCCCTCTCAACCACATTCTCCTGCCTTCTTCACATAACCCCTGACACCCTTACTAATCAAGAATCTGTCAGTCTGCGCCTTAAAAATACCCAATGACTTAGTATCCACAGCCGTCTGTGGCAATGAATTCCACAGATTCACCACCCCCTGACTAAAGAAATTCTTCCTCATCTCCTTTCTAAAGCTACATCGTTTTGCTCTGAGGCTGTGCCCTCTGGTTCTAGACTCTCGTACTAATCAGTCGTACTAATCAGTTCACATTTCAAGTCACGATGTAATACCTACCTAGCCAGATAATCTGACATTTCTTTGGCCATTTCCTCCCTGCGGCATAAACGAGACTGGGTGTCAATAATCCGTAAATGATTCAACGTGTGTTCATGCATCAAGTAGTTCACCGTTAACAAGCAAAAGCAAAAGACAATGATTTATCTGCACAGATGGCTCCCTGGAATCTCCCAGTACACCAGAACCCCTGCACAGAGATCCCAGAAAGTGGCAAACCTATTGAATTAGCAGGAGAGCTATATTTGAAACCAAAAGCTGGTGGCAGAGCTGTTTGTATTTCAGAAGCACTTCAGCAAGTGTAGAAGTGGTAGAGAAAGTGAAAGAGCTAGGCCCAAGAACTGTGGATCAGTTATCTCCACTGCAACAGCACATCAGTACCCGCTGACATCCCAACCTGCGTCAGCTATTACCGCTTGTTTAGAGCACTTCATGTGGCTTCTAAACTCTGGGTGACAAATCGCAAGAGATTGCACAAAAACGATGTCATGCAGATATAAAGATTTTGTTAAGGCGGAAAGGCTGCAGAGGAGATTTCCGAGGATGTTGTCAGTACTCGAGTGCCTGAACTATAGGGAGAGGTTGAGAAAGCTAGGACTTTAATTCTTGGAGTGCAGGACGCCGAGGGGTGATCTTATAGAGGTGTATAAAATGATGAAGGGGATAGGGCGAATGCAGAGATTATTTTACCCTGTAGGGGAGTAGGGGAATCAAGAACATGGGGACATAGGTTTAAGGTGAGAGGGGAAAGATTCAATAGGAATTTGAAGTGCAACTTTATCACTCAGAGAGTGGTGGGTATATGGAATGAGCTACCAGAAGAGATAGTTGAGGCAAATACATATAACAACATTTAAAATACATTTTAGGTAGAAGGACAGGAAACATTTAGAGGGATATGGGCCAAATGTGGGTAAGTGGGACTAGAGTAAATGGGGCATCTTGACTGGCATATGCAAGTTGGGCCAAAGGGTCTGTTTCCGTGCTGCATACTCTAAATATATATTCAGATTGGAGATGGATTGAGTGTTGCAATTATATACATAGTTCTTTGTTCCAAAATGTGTTTCAATTAACCAAGTCACAACTCTAATCCATGTCTAACCCTATTCTAAAATTTGCCTGCAAAGTTTTTAATAAAATTGAAATGTTGTAATAAAGGATGAGTGATTAAATAAATGCAGTAAATAAATGAATCAGAACCACAACTTCCCGATTGACTTGTATGACAATATTGTGTTTGTATGTAACTGAATATTCACAGCCAGGGAGTTTAATTGGAGCAAGTTGTTTTTACAAACAAAATGAAGGTAGATTGAAAGAGAGGTTCCACAAAAGTATAATTAATATACAATAGATTAAAAATGTGCAATAGATTAAAAATAAATGTAATAGGATTTGATAGGAATCTGAACGGCAGCTTATTCACATAGAGGGTGGTGGGTATGTGGAACGAGCTGCCTGGGGAGGTAGTTGCGGCAGATACTTGGGGTTGCACAGTAGAGCAGAGGTAGAATGGTTGCCTTACAGGACTAGATCCAGATTAGATCCTGACTACGGGTGCTGTCTGTATGGAGTTTGTATGTTCACTCTGTGACCACGCGGGTTTCCTCCCACTTCCCAAAGACGTGCAGGTTTGTAGGTTAGTTGGCTTCTGTAAATTGTCTCTAGTATGTAGGATAGAATTAGTGTACGGGTGATCTCTGTGCTGTATCTCCAAACTAAAAACTATTATAACCACATTTAACAGACATTTGGACAGTTACATGGATAGGAAAAGTTTAGAGGGATATGGGCAAAACACAGGCAGATGGGACTAGTGTAGTTGGGTTGACATGGAAGAGTTAGGCCCAAGGGCTTGTTATCGCGCTGTATGACTATGATTGCTGGCAAGCAGCTGTCAGTGAAAGTGTACTTGATATGCAAGTGAATCCAAGAGTATTGGAGTGTTAACTTTGTGCCTTTTTGTTTGAAGAAGTGAAGATACAGAGAACCATATCATCCCCTCAAACATCACCCACATCCGCCCCATCACCAACACCCAGCAGTGCAAGTGGAACAAACAAGGGAAAACTCATACATTGTCATTTTGGATTCTGGATGGGCAGATCTGAAAGCAGAACAAATGTTGGTTAGATTCTGCTAAACACACAAACCGCACACCTTCCCTCAAGCAAGACGCCTCAATGCAATTCAGCGGATTAACTTTAAAATGGAGTTCCTATTTCTTCAGATAGTCTTTTGCTGACAGGATAGCACGCAGCTGTACACGTGATAATAATAAACTGAACTAAAACTAAATATTGTCCAAATGCATGCAAAAATCATGATGATCAGGTCACCCCATTCATAAGGTTATTTTGATTCGTTAATCAACCCAATTCTTTGCTAGGGGCCAAACGGTGAAGGAATTCTGCAATTAAGGGAGCATGATTAATGCGCAAGGATGTGATTTATTAAATACATGAGATGTAAGTGCAGGGTACATATCCATACTTGGCAGCAGCAGCAACAGGTTGGACGCGTTTCACTTCAACGCTGTGGAAAAGAAAACATTCTTTGTTAATCTTCTGACATGAACACAGAAGGAATCAGGGGAAGGGGGGGGGGCTGTGGAGAGGGTATGAAACGTTTATAACACCCACCTCTTTATCCCGGTGTCCATCGGGGCTTCATCGGCGATTAGATCGGACTCGCTGCGCGCGATCCTCATGGCCAGCTCGCGGTCTCGCCGCTCCTGCTCCAGCAGAGTCTGTTTATGGACATCCTCCTCACGTTCAGCCGTGATCTGCAACTCCAGCTCAGCCTGACAATCACAAGGAGCTAGCTCCATTAGGCTGCACACACAGGTGGGCAACACGGGTCACACTTAACAGGACACAGTCACTGGCCTTAACTTTCCTAAACCCCAGGCACTGGTTTCTATCCAATTACTATCTTTCACTGCGGGTGTCTGTCTACTCCCTCCACATACGTTGTCTGACTCACTGAGGTCCTCTGGTACTTTGTGTTTGCTCAAAATTCAAGTTTAACCTAGTAAGGAAAACAAAGGGATAAATGAGGAGGGGGAAGACATGGCTAATAAGTTAGGGCAGGAACAAATTTCAACAATGGAGGTACATTCTAGATGCCATTGACAGGCCATTCAAATGAGACAGATAAACTCAAGCGGCAACTGGACTTGACGCCAGCAACAAAATTACTTGAAGGAAGTCAGGAGTCATTTCACGAATGGAGACGACAGTGAAGCACCCGGAGAAAACCCACAGTTACAGGGGGGACAGGCAAACTCCACACAGCACCTGTAGTCAGGATCGAACCCGGGAGTCTAGTGCTGTAAGGCAGCAACTCTACCGCTGCGTCAATGTGCCACCTGATAGAGATTTATAAAATTATGAGAGGCATAGATAAGTCAGAGCCTTTAGATAGGCACATGGAAATACAGGGAATGGATATGGATCACGTGCAGGCATGAAAACAGGCCCTTCAGCCCACACCGCCATTGATCACCCATTCTCAGCATATAAGGATGTACCTTTAGAAAGGAGGAGGAGAAATGTATTTAGTCAGAGGGCGGTGAATCTACGGAATTAATTGCCATAGATGGCTGTGGAGGCCAAGTCGTGTATTTTTAGGGCAGAAATGAACAGATACTTGATGAGTAAGGGTGTCTTGGGTTATGGGGAGAAGGCAGGAGAGTGCAGTTGAGAGGGAAAGATAGATGATGAAAGGCTCAGGAATGCAGCCACAGTCAGAGGATGAATGTTCGTCAGATCTAAGTCTTGCAAAGGACATAAATGAGCTCCTGAGGCAGGAACTTGCCTGTATAAAGGAAGCATTGAAGAAATCAAACCTTGATAAAGTGTAATTGCTGCAAGAAATAAAGAAGCTCAATCCTGAATTTAATCTTTGAATGTAACCTCAGAATATTCTTGTCAATGTCATGGTGGAGTAGACTCGCTGGGACAAACAGCCTGCTTCTACTCCCAAGACTTATGAGCTGCACAATAGTACTATGTTATCTCATTTTCATGCAGGGGATGGAGGGATATGGATCACGTGCAGGCTGAGGAGATTAGTTGAAATGGGAGTCAATTGCGGCGAGGACATCGTGGGCTGAAGAGCCTGCTCCTGTGCTGCACTGTTCGATGCTTTACATTCTGAGGAGCACCGGTTTCATATCTCGACAGGAGTCCACACCTGCAAACGGCGTTCCTCTTCCACTTGTTTCTTCCTCTCCACCTCCTCCTGTTTCCGCTTCATCTCCATCTCTGCTTTCCTGGTGAAAACATAAGGTCAGTTCAGCAAGTTGCAACTAAGAGGTGTTGTGTGGTGTGAGAGGTTAGCGTGAGATCAAGTCAGTACTGCGTGGAAAAGCTCCTGGGATTAGCAATAGTGATTTGTAATCGGGACAAATTTATGTGAGCACACCTGAAATCCCCCCTGGAAGTCCCCCCAAAAATATGGCGCCTAGGTCGGGTGAGTCTTTTGCCCAGAGTAGGAGAATCGAGAACCAGAGGACATAGGTTTAAGGTGAAGTGGGAAAGATTTAATAGGAACCTGAGGAGTCACTTTTTTTTTACCCAAAGGGTGGTGGGTGTATGGAATGAGCTGCCGGAGGAGGTAGTTGAGGCAGGTACTATCGCAACATTTAAGAAACATTTAGACAGGTACATGGGTAGCATAGGATTATCGGGATACAGTCAAAACACAGGCAGGTGGGACTAGTGTAGATGGGGCATGTTGGTCGACGTGAGTACGTTGGGTCAACAGGCCTGTTTCCATGCTGTATGACTCTACATGGGCAAATATCTGAAGAAGGGTCTCGACAAGTACTCTGACAAGTAAGAATTTCATTGTTCTATCTGGGACATATGACAATAAAACACTCTTGACCTGAAACCCATTCACCCATTCCTCCTAACCAGAGATGCTGCCTGTCCCGCTGAGTTACTCCAGCATTTTGTGTCTATATTCATTATACAGTATTTAGTAGGAACGTGCTCTGTACTTATAACAAATGTGCCTAATATTCACTGAACACATCAATATTCAATACCATTCTGAGAATCTAATCACATCTCCTCAGGGTATATTTTGTCATGTTGAGGTTTATTTAACCCAACCAAACATCTACGGTTTGATTTACAAGAAAGTAAAATATACCCTTTAATGATTAAGGTAATCCTTGATGATTGACATATATGCTTCATTTATTGCGTTAAATATTGAGCGGAATGAAACACTTGTGTGTGGGAAGGAACTACAGAAGCTGGCTTATATTGAAGATAGACACAAAGTAACTCAGAGGGTCAGGCAGCATCTCTGGCGAATAGGATAGGTGACTCTGTGACTCACAGTCGCCGGTCTTCCTCCTCCTGCTTGCGATGCCTCTCCTCCTCCTCGTGCCTACACTGCTCCCGCTCCATCTCCTGCTGGATGGCCCGCAGTCTCTCCGCTTCCTCTTCCTCCTGTTTCTTCTTCTGGAGGCCACTGAGCAGCTGCTCGGAGCGTCGCACCAGGCCCGCGTACTCTTTATCGATCTCCACACGGGTCATGATCGTGCGCTGAGGAAGACAAGCAGAAGGAAAAGACTGTTCATAAGCTCATAAGTGACAGGAGAAGAATTAGGCCATTTGGCCCATCAAGTCTACTCTACCATTCAATTATGGCTGATCTATATCTCCCTCCTAACCCCATTCTCCTGCCTTCTCCCCATAACCCCTGACAGCAGTCACCTGTTAGGGGCGAGTCCCACTCAGTAAAGGCAACCAGGCAAGAGTCAAGTCAAAAGAAGACAAGGTGCTGGAGTAACTCAGTGGGTCAGGAGAACATGGATAGGTAATGTCTCGGGTCGGGACCCTTCCTCAGCACTTCAGCATTTTATATCTTTCTCTGGTGTAAATCAGCAACTAAAGTTCATTATTATAAGTTCATAAGTTCCAGGAACAAAAATAGGCCATTCGGCCCATCAAGTCTACTCCGCCATTCAATTATGGCTGATCTATCTTTCCTTCTCAGCCCCACTCCCCACTCCCCATAACCCCTGATACCCATACTAATCAAGAATCTGTCAATCTCCACCTTAAAAATATCCATTAAGTTGTCCTCTACTTTCCATGGCAATGAATTCCACAGATTCGCCACCCGCTGACTAAAGAAAATCCTCCTCAACTCCTTTCTAAACGTACGTTCATCTATTCTGAGATTGTGTACTCTGGTCCGAGACTCTCCCACTAGTGGAAATATTCTCTCCACATCCACTCTAACTGGGCCTTTCACTATTTGGTAAGTATGTCACTACATGACTCTGTTTACCTTGATTTTGTTCATGAAAGAATCTATCGATGAATCCAGATCCTGGACCTGTTTGTTCATTTCAGCTTTCCCCTCTTTTAGGGCCTTCACCACCTCAATCATCCTGTTGACTCGCTGTTTTAACGACTTTCCCTTTACCACCCCATCAATGCTGCATGGAAGAAAACACCATTACTGCCAGCAATTCCATCCACAATAGAACATAGAACAGCACAGGACAGGAACTGGCCCATCAGCCCATGATGTCCGCGCCAAAACACGATGCCAAGTTAAACTAATTTGAGGCTCCACAGTTGCGTAGCTGTTGAGTCCCCGCCTCACAGCGCCAGAGACCCAGGTTTGATCCTGCCTATGGGTGTTGTCTTTGCGGAGTTTGTACATTCTCCCTGTGATCGCGTGGGTTTTCTCCGGCTGCTCCAGTTTCCTCACACATTCCAAAGACGTACAGGTTGTAGGTTAATTTGCTTCGGTAAATTGTCCCTCGTTGTAGGATAAAACTAGTGCACGGGGATAACTGGTCAGCACGGACTCGGTGGGCCGAAGGCCCTGAACCAAGCTGTATCTCTAAACTAAATTAAACGAATCTCCTCTGCCTGAACATAATCCATATCCCTCCATTCCCTGCACGTGCCTCTCCAAAAGCATCTTAAATGACACCATTGTATCAGCCTCCACCACCAATCCTAGCAGCGGATTCCAGGCACCCACCACTCTCTGTAAAAATAATTGTTCCACACAACTCCTTTGAACTTTGCCCCCCTCACCTTAAAGCTATAGTCTTTGACACTTCAAAAGATCTTAAGATACGAGAGCAGAATTAGGCCACATGGCCCATCGACACTGCTCCCCCATTCGAACATGTGTATTACTCCATGTCCCCAAATGTCATAATACTGGGTGATCTTAATATTCACATGGACAATATCAGCAACATTCTTACAAGGGACTTTTCTTCAACTCTAGACAGTTTTGGATTACAGCAACATATTGACTTTCCCACACACAACAAAGGTCACATCCTGGACCTCATCTGCTGCTCTGGTTTAACCCCTTTTAACTGTACTGCATCTGCCCATCTCTGATCATAAGCTAATTTATTTTAATGTCAACTTACCACCACCCAAAACAAATCAGTCTCGCTCCATCTGATTCTGTAACATCAAGAATATTGATCTACCTGCTCTCTCTGTTGGAATTAACAATCTCCTCAATATAGATAAATTAGTCAACACTGATGATCTAGTTTCACATTACAATGATGGACTTCACAATCTCCTGGACACTCTAGCTGCTCTGAAAACCCGGACTGTTTCTTTTACTCACTCTGCCCCCTGGTACACACCTGCTCTACGCCAGCTAAAAATAAAAGGACGTTGCCTGGAACGTCTCTGCAAAAAAAACAGACTTGTTCACAAGGACATGTATGACAACCACATACTGCACTATTGGTTTTATTTTCAGGAAATACGACATTCAATTTCACTGCTACGCGGATGACATCCAGCTCTACCTGTCCACCAAACCCACTTCCATGCTTCCTCCCTCTTCCTTGTCTGACTGCTTAGTGGAAATTAAAACCTGGTTTGCTCACAACTTCCTCAAACTCAACAGTGACAAAACTGAAATTCTTCTTGTTGGCTCCAAATCCACCCTATCTAAATGTCCCAATTTCTCACTCACCATTGACAATTCCATAGTCCCTCCTTCCCCTCAGGTCAAGAGTCTGGGTGTCATCCTTGATAGCACACTTTCTTTTGAAAAACACATCAATAATCTCACTCGGTCTGCTTACTCTCAGCTATGCACTATCCACCGTCTTCGTCCATCACTCACACCTAACAGCCCTGCTACTCTCATCCCCGCCCTCGTCACCTCCCGTATTGATTATTGTAACTCTCTCCTCTCTGGGTTACCCCACAAGTCCATCCATAAACTCCAATTGGTCCAGAACTCAGCTGCCCGCATTATCACCAGAACCCCGTCCACCATACACATCACTCCCATCCACAAACAACTGCACTGGCTCCCTGTCCAATACCCCATTGATTCAAGATTCTCCTCCTCACTTTCAAAGCCCTCCACAATCTCGCTCCTCCATACCTCACTGAACTCCTCCAGCGTTACACTCCATCCCGAACTCTCCGATCTTCTTCTTCCTCCCTGCTCTCCACTCCATCTGTCCGCCTGTCCATGGTGGGGTTCAGAGCCTTCAGCCGTTCTGCCCCTCGCCTCTGGAACTCTCTCCCACTATCCATCCATACCATAGAGTCTCTCCCCACCTTTAAAACCTCCCTCAAAACTCACCTATTCAGACTGGCCTATACCACGTAACTCCACTCTCTATCAAATTCATGGATATGTTGTTTTTGTTTCATTTTATTTATGTAGTGTAATTTGCTTGTTTTAACTGTAAGGTGTCCTTGAGTGTTCTGAAAGGCACCCATAAATAAAATGCATTATTATTATTTTTATGATCTATTTCTCCCTCTCAAACCCATTCTCCTGCCTTCTCCCCTTAACCTTTGACATTTCCACCCTGGGAAAAAGGTTCTGACAGTCTACCCTATCTATGCCTCTCATAATTTTACATACTTCTGTCATGTCTCTCCCTCAACCTCTGACATTCCAGAGAAAACAATCCAAATCTGTCCAATCTAAAGGGCCTGTCCCACGGGCATGCGACTCCATGCGGCAAGCGCGACCTAACCGGAAGCGGGGGCATCGCGGAGGTCGAGTGAGTGACGCGTGAAGTTCGCGCGTGACGTATGGCGTCAAGACGCTACGTACGGCGTCAAGACGCTGCGCACGCCCGTCAAACTGGTGCGCACGGCGTCGAGGCGGCTGCGGGCCGGCAGGCCATTGCCGCGCGGAATTTTTTAACACGGTCAGTTTTTCGGAGCCCCGCGCGATGTCGGGACCAGCTCCACACAACTCCATACAGCTCCGGCGATCGAAGTGGGACCGGCCCCGCGAGGCCGTACGGCTCAAGTGACCACGTTAGGTCGCGCTTGCCGCATGGAGTCGCATGCCCGTGGGACAGGCCCTTTACAGTTAATGCCCTCTAATCCAGGCGTCATTCTTCTTCTGTACCCTCTCCAAAGCCTCCACATCATTCCTGTAACGTTGCGACCAAAACTGCATGCAATGCTCCAAATGCGGCCTGACAAAAGTCCTATGAAGCTGCAACATGACTTCCTGACTCTTATACTCAATGCCACAAACTATGAAGGCATACATACCATATGCCTTCTTTACCACTCTATCTGCTTTGGAGCTATGGAGTTTAACTTCCCAAAGTGTAGCACCTGCACTTGTTTAGTTTAGAAATACAGCGTGGAAACAGGCCCTTCGGCCCACAGAGTCCATGCTGACCAATAATGACCCATTAACACTATTTTTATCCTACACACTAGGGACAATTTACAGAAGCCAATTAACCTACAAATCGGCACGTCTTTGGAATGTGGTAGAAAACCGGAGTACCAGGAGAAAAGCTACGCGGTCACAGGCAGAACGTCCAAACTCCATTCAGACAGCACCAGCGGTCAGGATCGAACCCAGGTCTCAGGCACTGTAAGGCAGCAACTCCAGCGCTGCGCCACTGTGCCACCCAAATATAGTAACAACTCCAGCCCCAGTGCACAAATATTTAGAGATGAAGGAATCTCACTATGTTAGGCCGTTTATGAAGTGAATCACTCACCGTGGCTTATGCTTCCTTTTACATAACCACATGCGAACGGTCTTCTGCATCTTAATGCAAGCAAGGGCTCGGTAACTCATCTTGTTCTTCACTGTAGTAATAAATTGAGGAAGAATCTGTTCATAAATTGTGCACAATTCCATGCTCACATTTGATCTTTATTTCAACATGAAAGAACATTCGATTGAACCCGTGTATGACTTCACTAGGGAGACACTAGGAACTGCAGATGCTGGTTTACAAAATAAAGTGCTGGAGTAACTCAGCGGGTCAGGCAGCATCTCTGGTGAACACGGACAGGTGACGTTTCGGGTTGGGACGCTTCTTCAGACTGGTGATGGGGAGAGGGGAGAGGGGTGAAAGCTAGAAGAGAGCGGGGCAAGACAACGCGCGGCAGGTAATAGGTGAACACAAGCGAAGGGGATTCGACGGGCAGATAGTTGAACAAAGACCAGAGATGAATAGACAGATGGAGTGAGACAGGATTGAAGGCAGGTACAAAAACAACATTTAAAAGACATTTGGGCAGGCATAGATAGGAAAGGTTTAGTGGGATATGAGCCAAATGCTGCCAGGTGGGATGAGCGTAGATGGGTCATCTTGGTGGGCATGGGTAGGTTGGGTCAAAGGGCCTGTATCCATGCTATATGATTGGTATTATAAACTGTGGAAACACACACCAGAATGTAAATAGGGAGTGTGCCTGATCATATAACCATATAACCATTACAGAACGGAAACAGGCCATCTCAGCCCTTCAAGTCCGTGCCGAACATTTTTTATTTTTTTATTTTTAATAAACACTTCCCCCTAGTCCCATCTACCTGCACTCAGACCATAACCCTCCATTCCTTTCCCGTCCATATACCTATCCAATTTATTTTTAAATGATAAAATCGAACCTGCCTCCACCACTTCCACTGGAAGCTCATTCCACACAGCTACCACTCTCTGAGTAAAGAAGTTCCCCCTAATGTCCCCCCTAAACTTCTGTCCCTTAATTCTCAAGTCATGTCCCCTTGTTTGAATCTTCCCTACTCTCAATGGAAAAAGCTTATCCACGTCAACTCTGTCTAACCCGCTCATAATTTTAAAGACCTCTATCAAGTCCCCTCTTAACCTTCTGCGCTCCAAAGAATAAAGACCAAACTTGTTCAACCTTTCTCTGTAACTTAGTTGCTGAAACCCAGGCAACATTCTAGTAAATCTCCTCTGTACTCTCTCTATTTTGTTGACATCCTTCCTATAATTAGGCGACCAAAATTGTACTCCATACTCCAGAACTGGCCTCACCAATGCCTTGTACAATTTTAACATTACATCCCAACTTCTATATTCAATGCTCTGATTTATAAAGTCTAGCACACCAAAAGCTTTCTTTACCACCCTATCTACATGAGTTTCCACCTTCAGGGAACTATGCAGTTATTCCTAGATCCCTCTGTTCAACTGCATTCCTCAATTCTCTACCATTTACCATGTACGTCCTATTTTGATTTGTCCTGCCGAGATGTAGTACCTCACATTTATCAGCATTAAACTCCGCCATCTTTCAGCCCACTCTTCCAAATGGCCTAAATCTCTCTGTAGACTTTGAAAATCTACTTCATTATCCACCACACCACCTATCTTAGTATCATCTGCATACTTACTAATCCAATTTTCCACACCATCATCCAGATCATTGATGTACATGACAAACAACAGTGGACCCAACACAGACCCCTGAGGCACCCCACTAGTCACCGGCCTCCAACCTGACAAACAGCCATCCACCATTACTTTCTGGCATGTCCCATTCAGCCACTGTTGAATCCATCTTGCTACTCCACCATTAATATCCAACAATTTAATCTTCTTAACCAACCTTCCATGAGGAACCTTGTCAAAGGCCTTACTGAAATCCATATAGACAACATCCACTGCTTTACCCTCATCAATTTCCCTAGTAACCTCTTCAAAAAATTCTAGAAGATTAGTCAAACATGACCTTCCAGGCACAAATCCATGTTGACTGTTCCTAATCAGACCCTGCTTATCCAGATGCTTATATATATTATCTTTAAGTATCCTTTCCATTAATTTGCCCACCACTGATGTCAAACTAACAGGTCTATAATTGCTAGGTTTACTCTTAGAACCCTTTTTAAACAACGGAACAACATGCGCAGTACACCAATCCTCCGGCACTATTCCCGTTTCTAATGACATTTGAAATATTTCTGTCATAGCCCCTGCTATTTCTACACTAACTTCCCTCAATGTCCTCGGGAATATCCTGTCAGGACCTGGAGACTTATCCGTTTTCATATTTTCCAAAAGTGTCCGCACCTCCTCTTCTTTGAATCTCATAGTTTCCATTGCTACTCTGCTTGTTTCCCTTACCTCACATAATTCCATATCCTTCTCCTTGGTGAATACCGAAGAAAAGAAATTGTTCAATATCTCCCCCATCTCTTTTGGCTCTGCAGATAGCTGTCCACTCTGACTCTCTAATGGACCAATTTTATTCCTTGTTATCCTTTTGCTATTAATATAGCTGTAGAAACCCTTTGGATTTACTTTCACCTTACTTGCCAAAGCAACCTCATATCTTCTTTTAGCTTTTCTAATTTCTTTCTTAATATTCTTTTTACATTCTTTATACTCCTCAAGCACCTCATTTACTCCATGCTGCCTATAATTATTGTAGATCTCTCTCTTTTTCTGAACTAAGTGTCCAATTTCAGTTGAAAACCATGGCTCTTTGCAATTTTTACTATTTCCTTTCAACCGAACAGGGACATAAAGATTCTGTACTCTTAAAATTTCACCTTTAAATGTCCTCCATTTCTCTTCTACATCCTTCCCATAAAACAACATGTCCCAATTCACTCCTTTTAAATCCTTTCGCATCTCCTCAAAGTTAGCCTTTCTCCAATCAAAAATCTCAACCCTAGGTCCAGTTCTGACCCTCTCCATAATTATATTGAAACTAATGGTATTGTGATCACTGGACCCGAAGTGCTCCCCAACGCTTACCTCCGCCACCTGCCCTGTCTCATTTCCTAACAGGAGGTCCAGCACTGCCCCTTCTCTGGTAGGTACCTCTATGAATTGCTGCAAAAAACTATCCTGCACACATTTTACAAACTCCAAACCATCCAGCCCTTTTACAGAATGTGTTTCCCAGTCTATGTGTGGAAAATTGAAATCTCCCACAATCACTACCTTGTGCTTACTACTAATATCTGCTATCTCCTTACATATTTGCTCTTCCAATTCTCACTCCCCATTTGGCGGTCTATAATACACCCCTATAAGTGTTGCTACACCTTTCCCATTTCTCAGCTCCACCCAAATAGCCTCCCTAGACGAGCCCTCTAATCTATCCTGCCAAAGCACTGCTGTAATATCTTCCTTGACAAGCAATGCAACACCCCCACCTCTTGCCCCTCCAATTCTATCACCCCTAAACCAACAAAATGATCACCACACTCATTCATGTAAATTCCCAGAATTATTTTGCATGACCACATCTAGAAACATATATACAACGTGTGGCAGTTGTGGTGTGCAGCCATTTTAATGTAATGTGAGGACAGTCACAATAGAACGCTGCACCTACATTTGATGACGGACAGTGAACACCATTGAACCTTCTTCCAACGACTGCATATGAGCCAGTGATTCACCCGTTTCACCAGCACTGCCAGGTGCTCCGGGTCAGACTTCATGATCTGATCGAACTCTGCAAACTGAGCAAAGACAATTCAGTGAAACAAGCCTCCAAGACAAAACATATAGAACAGGTTGAGACAACAAGCCTTGGCCTACGCGATCTCCTGGTTTCCTAACACTTTAACTCCCCTTCCCATTCTGACCTTTTTGTCCTGGGCCTCCTCCACTGGCAGTTTACAACCCAGCGGTATGAATATTGATTTCTCCAATTTCAAGTAACCCTTGCATTCCCTCTCTCTCCGTCCCTTCCCCACCCTAGACGTACTAGTTTCACTGTTGTCCTGCTTAGTTTCACTGTTTGTATCCACTCGTTTTCACCTTCTCCACAGCCAACAATGGACCATTGTGGGCTTCACCTTTCCTTGATCATCATTGCTGGCTCTGGTTTGTCCTTTTGCGTACCTCCCATTCATTTGTTTTTCATACCTTTTCATCTCTCTATTTTCCCTTTCCCCTGACTCTCAGTCTGAAGAAGTGTCTCGACCCGAAACGTCCCCTATTCCCTTTCTCCAAAGATGCTGCTTGACCCACTGAGTTACTCCAGCATATTGTGTCTAACCCCTCTCAATATCAGCAAGACAAAGGAGATAGTGATCGACTTCAGAAAGCAAAGCAGTACACATATAACCATATATAACCATATAACAATTACAGCACGGAAACAGGCCATCTCGACCCTTCTAGTCCGTGCCGAACACGTATTCTCCCCTAGTCCCATATACCTGCGCTCAGACCATAACCCTCCATTCCTTTCCCGTCCATATAACTATCCAATTTATTTTTAAATGATAAAAACGAACCTCCCTCCACCACCTTCACTGGAAGCTCATTCCACACAGCCACCACTCTCTGAGTAAAGAAGTTCCCCTGCATGTTACCCCTAAACTTCTGTCCCTTAATTCTCAAGTCATGTCCCCTTGTTTGAATCTTCCCTACTCTCAGTGGGAAAAGCTTATCCACGTCAACTCTGTCTATCCCTCTCATCATTTTAAAGACCTCTGTCAAGTCCCCCCTTAACCTTCTGCGCTCCAAAGAATAAAGCCCTAACTTGTTCAACCTTTTTCTGTAACTTAGTTGCTGAAACCCAGGCAACATTCTAGTAAATCTCCTCTGTACTCTCTCTATTTTGTTGACATCCTTCCTATAATTAGGCGACCAAAATTGTACACCATACTCCAGAATTGGCCTCACCAATGCCTTGTACAATTTTAACATTACATCCCAACTTCTATACTCAATGCTCTGATTTATAAATGCCACACACCAAAAGCTTTCTTTACCACCCTATCTACATGAGATTCCACTTTCAGGGAACTGTGCACAGTTATTCCAAGATCCCTCTGTTCAACTGCATTCCTCAATTCCCTACCATTTACCATGTACGTCCTATTTTGATTTGTCCTGCCAAGATGTAGCACCTCACACTTATCAGCATTAAACTCCATCTGCCATCTTTCAGCCCACTCTTCCAACCGGCATAAATCTCTCTGTAGACTTTGAAAATCTACTTCATTATCCACAGCCCCACCTATCTTAGTATCATCTGCATACTTAGTATCATCTGCATAACCCTGTTTGCATTGATGGCGTCAAAGTAGCGATGGTTGAAAGCTTCACGTTCCTAGGAGTAAATATCACCAGCAACTTGTCCACCCATGTTGAAACAATGGCTAAGAAAGCACACCAACGCCTCTACTTCCTTAGAAGGCTTAGGAGGTTTGACATGTCCCCAACAACTCTCACCAACTTCTACAGATGCACCGTGGAAAGCATTTTATCGGGATGCATCGCATCTCCTTTAAGCTTTGCTCGTCATCCTCTGTGAGAAAGACTTGCTCCTCACACCTTCTTTAAACATTGCCCACCACCCTCTGTGTAAAAAATCTTACCCCCTGCACATCTCCCTTAAACTTTACCCCTCTCACCTTAAACCTGCCATTACATAAAAAAATACACTATAAAAGCTGACAATTCAGAACAAATGTCAGGTAAAATGTTTTATTACCTTGCCAGGGCGGAAGAAGACCTTGGTTAGACCAAACTTGTAATCATTTTCATTGAGACCCAAGGCTTTGAACAGTGCCTAAGAAAATGAATGCGAAACATAAAACATCAAGCAATGTTTACATTGATTAGCTGCAATGGCTGCCAAAGTAAGGTACATCTGATCTGTTTGGAAAGCATGCAAAACAAAGCCTTTCACAGAACCTCGGTGCACGAGAAAATAATAAACCAAACCCGCCGTAGACACCAACAGCAAGGAACGATTTGTGTACTGAGGTCTCTGGAAAAACACTCTTACGCTTTCATGGAACTACCGGAGTGAACTTCAAAGCTTCATTTTGATCAATACCTTGCAAAAGAGTCTGGGGTCCAGTCTCGTGAGCTTTGCAGGCATGTAATTCTTGTACATGTTGTAAAGTTCATGGAACGGAGCACGTGATGGGAATCCTCCTTGCATCAGGTCCAAAACGGACACCATACCTAAACGACGGAGAGAACAGTACAGATTTAGTTTAGAGATACAGCGTGGAAACAGGCCCTTCGGCCCACAGAGTCACCACCAACCAGCGATCGCCCCGTAAACTAGCACGAACCTACACTCTAGGGACCATTTACAGTTTTACCGAAGCCAATCAACCTATAAACCTGCACAACCGGAGCACCCAGAGAAAATCAATGTGGTCACGGGGAGAATGTACAAACTTCGTACAGACTGCACCCACAGTCAGGGTCAAACCCGGTTATCTGGTGCTGTAAGGCAGCAACTCTACCATTGTCCCACCGTGCTGCCCGTAATTCACACCATCCTTTTTCTCCAATGATGCTGCCTTACCTGCTGCATTACTCCAGCACTTTGTGCCTATCTTTGGTGAAAAGAGCAATGGGTCACTCCTGCCTGAATCTGTTCCTCACCTGAACACTGGAGCTGAGAGAGGATCTGTGCCCCTTCGAACTGATGGCTTGTCATTTTAAGGTTGGGCTTGATGCATCGAATGAAGCTGGAACCCTGGTTGTAAAACACACGAGGTAAGTGATGAACATCATTGCATGCTTCATTCTAGCAATTTCTCCTCGGTATTTTGCAATTCCCCGTCATCGACAGTGAAAAATCAATCTTAATTTGAGAACAAGCCCGAAGCATCGTTCCTCCCACTAGTAACTATCTCCCCCCACAACACGATGGGCCAGGCTCGATTCCCCCACCCCCTACTGTCCCTCTGCACCCTCTCCCACCCCACACAAGGAGAATAGACTGGGTGAAAGCACAGAGTCATAGTCATAGAGTTTCACAGCGTGGAAATAACCCTTTGGCCCAACTTGCCCACACCGGCCAACATGTTCCATCTACACGAGTCCCATCTGCCTGCATTTGGCCAATGCCGCTCTAAACGTGTCCTATCCATGTCCTGTCGTATCCATGTACGTGTCTAAATGTTTCTTAAATGGTGCGATAGTCCCAGACTCGACTACCTCCTCTGGCAGCTCGCTCCATACACCCACCACCCTTTGCGTGAAAATGTGACCCCACAGGTTCCTATTAAATCTTTTCCCACTCATCTTAAACCTATGTCCTCTGTTTCTTGAATTCCCCTACTCTGGGCAAGAGACTGTGCGTCTACCCGATCTATTCCTCTCATGATTTTGTACAGTCTTTTACCAAGAGTCATAGAGTGATACAGTGTGGAAACGATAGACAATAGACATTAGACAATAGGATCAGGAGTAGGCCATTCGGCCCTTCGAGCCAGCACCGCCATACAATGTGATCATGGCTGATCATCCACAATCAGTACCCCGTTCCGGCCTTCTCCCCATATCCCTTAACTCCGCTATCCCTAAGAGCTCTATCTAACTCTCTCTTGAAAGCATCCAGAGAACCAGCCTCCACCGCCCTCTGAGGCAGAGAATTCAACACACTCACAACTGTGTGAAAATGAAACAGGCCCTTCGGCCCAACTTGCCCACACCAGCCAACATGTCCCAGCTACACTAGTCCCACCTGCCTGCGCTTGGTCCATATCCCTCCAAACCTGTCCTATCCATGTACCTGTCTAACTGTTTCTTAAACAATGGGATGGTTCCAACCCCAACTACCTCCTCCGGCAGCTTGTTCCATGCACCCACCATACTTTGTGTGAAAAAGTTACCCCTCGGATTCCTATTAAATCTTTTCCCCTTCACCTCGAACCTGTCCTCTGATCCTTGATTCCCCTACTCCGGGCAGACTAGGGGAATCAAAAACCAGAGGACGCAAGTTTAAGGTAAGAGGGGAAAGATTTAATAGGAACATAAGCAACAACTTTTTCACTCAGTGGGTGATGGGTGTATGGAACGAGCGACCTAATTCTACTCCTGTGACTAATGAACTCATAAACATGTGTCCACGTGTTCAGAAAATGAAATAATGTTTAATGTTTTAGAAGAAATGGCTCATATATTGGTGAAACTATGGGGTTGCCCGAAATAAATATTTGTACCAGCATGTACCGTCACAGTAAAAGCACTGTGATCAACAGTCAGCATGGACTCGGTGGGCTGAAGGGCCTCTTTTCATGCTGCATCTTTCATTCAATCAATCAATCACTGGTCGCCAACTAAGAAACAAATGCCCTGACCATAAATCACGACCCGTTATCCCCATTTTAAGCAACAGATTAATACGTGCACAAATAAATACTCACTGTGCTGCGCAACTTTTCCAGCAACAGGTTCAACTGAGTCTGTGAAATAGCAAGGCAAAAGAAAAATTTAGCAACGTACATTACTGTGGAAAATGTGGTCAATTGTGCTTCACAATGGGTGAAACTTCTGGTTCAAATAATCTTTGCATTTTATTCTTTAGCACCATGTTCAAATAAGTTTTATTTGAAGATGGTGTAAACTGGATTGGCAAAGCATTAAGTTTGCAGAGCTCAAAGCATTAAAATGGCCTTTCACGATTTACAATGTGCAGTGAAGCTCCGTGACAATAAACCTCTTCATAATCATGACAGCACCAAAACAGAAGCATGTTGTGATGGGACATGCAGCGAAATCGTGCGTAGACGCGTTGGAAATGGAACAAGCGGCTGGACATTCTACGCACGGTTACACAGCGGCCGTGAATGACGTGATGACCAACAGAAGCCAAGCATGGCATGGCATGGCCAGACCTTAACCCTCTCCACACCAGCTTCACCCACCCATCGGTTGGCCATAGCAATGGGTCTGGGTGCGTTAGAAACCTTTCCCTTTCCCGCACCCCAACCCAAGAAAGGGCATCATAGTTACACAGCACGGAAACGGGCCCTTCAGCCCAACTTGCCTATGCCAACCATGATGGCCCATCTACAACTTGCCCACGTTTGGCCCATATCCCTCTAAACCTTTCCTATCCATGTACCTGTCCACATGTCTTATAAATGCTATTATTGTACCTGTCTCAACTACCTTCTCTGGCAGCTCGTTCCATACACCCACCACCTTCTGTGCGAAAATATTGCCCCCCAGGTTCCTATTAAATCTTTCCCCTTTTACCTTGAACCCATGTTGTTTGGTTCTCGATTCCGCTACTCGGGTTAAAAGAGTACATTTACCCTGCACTCCTAAATCCCTCTGCTCTACAACACGTCCCAGAGTTCTACCATTCACTGTGTAGGTCCTGCCCATGTTAGACTTTCCAAAATGCAAAACTTGACATATCTCTGTATTAAACTCCAACCATTCCCCAGCCCATTTGGCCAACCGATCAAGATCCTGCTGCAATCTTTCACAACCATCCTCACTATCTGCAATACTGCCCACTTTTGTGTCATCTGCAAACTTGCTAATCTTGCCATGTATGTTCTCATCCAAATCATTGATTTGATGGCAAACAGTAATGGGCCCAGAACAGAACCCTGAGGTACACCACTCGTCACAGACCTCCAGTCTGAGAAGCAACCTTCCACCATCACCCTCTGCTTCCTTCCATGAAGCCAATTTTCTATCCATTCAGTTATCTCTCATTGGATCCCATGCGATCAAACCTTCTAGAGCAACCTACCATGTGGAACCTTGTTGAATGCTTTGCTGAAGTCCAAATATACATTCCCAGCTCTGCCTTCATCAACCTTTTAGGTCACATCTTCAAAAAACTCAATCAGATCATGGTTTTGCAACAAGCCATGCAGAGCAATGACTCCCAAACTCCATGCAGAGCAGAGGGACGGACACAATTACCTATGGTTCCCTGGACGTGGAGTGGGATGGGGAGGGGGATGCAGAACATCACCACGTTTTCCTGCCCAGCGACCCCAACTGGAAGAGCGAGCGAAGAAAGCATTGCCTTCAGATGTGATCATCCCGACACCTCACCCACTGTCAGCATCCAGGGCAAGGCAAGAGAAATGGCCAATTAATTCAGATTTAGTTTAGTTTGGAGATACTGCGTGGAAACTGGCTCTTCAGCCTAACTGAGTCCACAACGAACAAGTGAACTGAGTTCACACTAGTTCTATGTTATCCCACTTTCTCATCCACTCCCTACATACCAAGGGGATTGCTCAGAAAATTGGCAGAGACCTGAAGGCAAATGTTTTTTTTTCCTTCTGTGTGTAAGCGTATGACAAATTGGCCTATTACCAGTAATTATCAAGAGATTAGGAAGGGGGCAGAGACTGAAAATACTTTACAAACATGCAAAAGCCTTGAGCTTTCTGCAGCACAGTTCAATCTTATCAGTCAGTTGATTTCAACACATTTTTGCATTAGTGTTTCTGTCCCAAGCAAGAAGGAAAATAAACACTCAGGTGGAATAAGTGTTTGCAGCAAAATTAATAAATGAAATATGATGCAAATGAATATGATGCTACGTTACACCTATCTCCTTGCCTGCAAATTATTCATATCCATTTGCTTATGTAAAAGCCCCTCTCGTAACTGGTAAACCTCCTCTGCACCCTCCCCAAAGCCTCCACATCCTTCCTGTAATGGGATGACCAGAACCACATACACAATACTCCAAATGCAGCCAAACCTAAGCCCGATAAAGCAGCATCATGACTTACTGACCCGTATACTCAATGCCCCGACCAGTGAAGGCAAGCATACCATATGCCTTCTTCACCGTCTCTATCTACTTGTGTTGCCACTTTCAGGGCGCTATGGACAAGAACCCAAAGTACATCAATGCTTTTCAGGGTCTTGCCATTAATTGTGTGCATTCCATTACATGTGACCTCTCAAATTTCAACATCTTGCACTTGCCCAGATTAATTAAGTCTGCCATTTCTCTGCCCATATCTGTAACTAATCTATATTCTGCTGTATACTTTTGCAGCCTTATTCACCATCTGCAACTCCACCTATTTTTAATGGCATCTGCAAATTTACAATCCAACTCATCTACATTTTTCATCCGTCCAACGACAGAGATGCCAGCAGTGATCTGTGCAGAACCCACTGGACAGGGGGTGTTCCCTCTCCCCTCCCTCCCCCCCTCCCCCCACCCTAATCTGACCCGCTTCACTTCTGCCTTTTGTATCTATCTTCGGCATAAAGCCATGTTGATTATCCCTAATTAACTAATTATTTTCCAAATTAGGAATTCCCCTAGGAATCTTCTTCCCTAACTTCACCACCATTGACACATCTATGAGGTGCAAAGGGACTTGGGAGTGCTGGTGCAGGATTCCCAAAATGTTAATCTGCAAGTCGAATCGGTAGTAAAGAAAGCAAACTCAATGCCAGCATTTATTTCGAGACGGCTTGAATACAAAAACAGGGATGTAATGCGGAGGCTCTATAAGGCGCTGGTCAGGCTGCATTTGGAATATGGTGAGCAGTTTTGGGCATCATATCTGAGGAAGAATGTGCTGGCTCTTGAGTAGCTTGGATAGAGTGGATGTGGAGAGGATGTTTCCATGAGTGGGAGAGTCTAGGACCAGAGGTCATTGCCTCAGAATTAAAGGACATTCTTATAAGAAGAAGATGAGGAGGATTTCAATAGGTCAGAGGGTGGTGAATCTGTGGAATTCTTTGCTACCGAAGGCAACAGCCTGTCTTGACCCTTTCTTCTTTGTTGTTTTTAGTTTTATTCGTAAGTTTTAGTTAATCTTTAAATTTTGTATTATGTGGGGTGTGGAGGAGGGATGGGAGAAACTTTTTAAAATCTCTTTCCTCGACGGAGATGCGACTTTTTCCGTGTCGTATCTCCGTCCGCACTGCGGCCTAACATCGTGGAGCTGGCGGTTCCTTTGTTAAGGGATCGGCTTCGGGAACTCCACCGCAGGAGCTTCGACTACCCTGATCGTGGGAGCTTCGATCGCCCCGTTGCGGGGGCTTCGATTGCCGACTGCAGGAGCTTCGATCGCCGACTGCGGGAGCTTCGATCGCCCCGACCGCGGGAGAAAAGGAGGAAGAAGGTAAAAGTTATTCGCCTTCCATCACGGTGAGGAGTGCGAGGTCACTGAAAGAAAGATGGATGCTGCCTGCGCTGCTGGGGACTCGGAGGGATTGCCGTGAGTGCGTTGGTCTCAGTGTTGCGGGGACGGCACACCACGGGAGCGTCCTGGAGTCTGGTGTGAGTCCGGACGGCTTTCTGACTGTTCGGGCGGACAGGGACTGCAGAGAGAGCGACAAGCGGTCGGTGCAACTCTGGTCACATCATGGTGGAGCGTGTGTGTGGCCCGGACATTGGACTGATAGCTGTTGGTCTCCATTTATGCTGTGTGCCTAGGGATTCTCACACGCCGCTGGGGTGGCTGTTTATGTTTAATTTGTTTTGTAATTTTGTATCTTATTGCTTTTTTTTAGTATGACTGTATGGTAAAATCAAATTTCACTGTACCTTAGGGTACACGTGACAATAAAAGACTATTGAACTCTTGATATTGAACTATTTAAGGCAGAGATAGATAGATTCTTGATTAGTATGGGTGTCAGAGGTTATGGGGAGAAGGCAGGAGAATGGGGTTAGGAAGGAGAGATAGATCAGCCACGATTAATTCCCCTCCTATCGCTTATGATCTTAGCGAGACTCAGGGGCCTACAGTTTCCTGGATTATCCCTATTTCCGTTCTTAAACAAAGGAACAACATTGGTACTCTCCAGTTTTCGGGAACCTCATCTGTGGCTAGGAAGGAGTGATTTTCACGGGATATAGTTCGCTTTGTAAACTCGGGGAACAATCCCATGTGGAAAGAGTTAAAATGAAGTTTTGAGTGAGCAACCAAAAGGAGTGACAGCAATGTTACGACAGATGACGGGGTGCTGGAGGAATGATTTACCTGCCTCTTCCCCAACATCCCTTTTACCTCCTCTACTTATTCTGAACTTCAACCACAGATCAAACCAGAAACCCGAGGAAAAGGAGCAGGAAGCAGAAGGAAAAGACCAGAGAGGCAGCTTTACTACAAGGAGAAGGAGGACGACGAGAAAGCTTCAGAATCTCAAGCATCAGGCAGTCAGAGATCAATGACTATCGCAGGTAACATCTTGGGATGTTAGCGTTGAATCCTATACATTTCTTTTCTCCAGAATCTGAAATGTTCGTTATTAATTATTCTTCAGAGCATTTAATATTATTTTGAAAATTGCAGAAAATAATTTAACATTGAAGGAGTTTTTAAGGTTGATACAGGTGGGGTTTTTTTGATAGGTAGATGGTTGGACAAAGACCAGAGATGAAAAGAAAAAGGTGTGAGATAAGGATAGAAAAATTGTGAAGCCAGAGGAAGGAATATAGGTGGAAAGGGGAGGAGGGAAATTGGTGAGAGTCTTGGTGAGGCACAGGGAAGAGGGTGGAAGTAGTGGAGTTTGTAGGTTAGTTAACGGCAACATCCATGTCTCTCCGATGGGTATTCACTGTCATGCATCGGTTGCAAAATCAGGATGCAATTCCACCTCATTCGTCTCTTTTCTTGCATTAGTTGGACATATTCCCCCCTTTCCACATGTCTAACAGCAGTCAAAGAACTGGTGTTTCTCCTTGTGATTTTACAAATTACAATTGCGAGCACTTTTGGGCCCCATATCAGAGGAGGGATGTGCTGGCGTTGGAGAGGGCCTAGAGGTGGTTTACGAGAATGATCCCTGGGATGATTGGGTTAACGTACGGTGAGCGTTTGACGACTCTGGGCCTGTACTCGCTGGAGTTTAGAAGGATGAGGGGACACCTCATTGAAACATCAAATACTGAAAGGCCTAGTGGATGTGGAGAGGATGTTTCCACTAATGGGAGAGTCTAGGAGCAGAGGGCATAGCATCAGAATAAAAAGGCATATCTTTAGAATGGAGATGAGGAGGAATTTCTTCAGTCAGAGGGTGGTGAATCTATGGTAGCCAAGTCATTAGGTCTTTTTAAGGCGCTGATTGACAGATTCTTGATTGGTAAGGGTGTCAAAGGTTACGGGGAGGCGGCAGGAGAATGGGGTTGAGAGCACTTAGACACATCTTAGATAAGCATCTCAGATACAGTACGTGTATAGCGTAAGTCCATAAGTTATAGGAGCAGAATTAGGCCATTCGGCCCATCAAGTCTACTCCGCCATTCAATCATGGCTGATCTATCTTTCCCTCTCAACCCCATTTTCCTTCCTTCTCCCTATAACCCTTGACACTCGTGCTAATGAGAATCTATCAATTTCCACCTTTAAAATAGCCACTGATGGCCTCCACAGCCTTGAATGAATTCCACAGATTCACCACCCTGACTACAGAAATTCCTCCTCATCTCGTTTCTACAGGTATGCCCTTTTATTCTGAGGTTATGGCCTCTGGTCCTAGATTCTCGCACTAGAGGAAACACGTCTTCACGTCCACTCTATCCAGGTCTTTCACTATTCGCTATAGCAGTAGTACACTGAGACAGTGTACAGTCGTCAGGTTATTGCGCCCTTTTCAAGTCCCAGTTTCTACTCATATGACCTATGAACTTCTCACTGTACAATTTTACAAGGCATGAGTTTTCCAAACAATCTCACCCTGAACTTATTCCCAACGCTGATGAAGCTGAGTTTTCCGGCTTTCTGCTTCGTGTCCTTCATGTTGTTGGTTCCTTCGAAGAGCTTCCGCACGAAGGGGTCCTTCGATTCTGACACCAGGGACTCCAAGGACATGTGCAAGGCATCATTATTCTTCTCCACAAACTTTGACTATCGGGAGAAGGGGGAAAACAATAAAATCACAATGAGAATTTCAAGTACTATTGCAATTTTTAAGAAGCATTTAGACAGATACATGGAAAGTTCATTAGGAGCAGAATTAGGCCATTCGGCCCATCAAGTCTACTCTGCTATTCAATCATGGCTCCTGCCTTCGCCCCATACTCTTCTTGCCCAGAGTAGGTCCCAGACCCTCCCTCTAGTGGAAACATTCTCTCCACATCCACTCTATCCAGGCCTTCTAAACCCCAACGAGTACATGCGCAGAACCAACAAAAGCTCATCATATGTTAACCCATTCATTCCTGGTATCCTCTCGTAAACCTCCTCTGGTCCCTCTCCACCCAGCACATCCCTTCTCAGAGATGGGGCCCAAACCAGCTCACAATACTCCAAATGTGGTCTGATCAGCTTTCAAAAGAGGTTTGCACTGACAAGAGATTACAATGTTGGGCTTGCATATTGGCAGATTGGAAATATTCAGAGTGCGAAGAGGCCCGTATACACATATATTGAAAATAATTAGAAATAACTCAAATAACATCCTGCCTTTTCACGTCTAGAACATGAGAACAGAAATTGGATAGACTGTATGTTCTAGCTGGACAAATCACAGAGAGTTTACATTTGATTTGTGCGTAGAAACAAGGAATTGTAGATGCTGGTTTACAAAAAAAGACACAAGTTCTGGAGTAAGTCTAAGATAATGAATAACGGTACAAAGGTAAGGCCTTTGTTGAGGACTGACTGTTTTGTCTGAATAAGGGTCCCGACCACCTATCCATGTTCTCCAGGGATGCTGTCCGACCCGCTGTGTTTCTCCAGCACTTAGTATCTTTTTTATTTTGCATCTTTAGTTTGGACAAGGCACACAGGACTTGGAGGCTTGCTTTCTATGCGACAGCACTAAATGACTACAAAATGTATTTCATTTAAAAGCTTACAGTTTCATAGCAGACGGCACCGGCAAAGTGCCTGATGATAAACCCCTCGTCATCACGGATGTTCCTGTGAACTGTCAGTTTGGACTTCCTGGGGATCTGAGCGATGAAGAAACGTGCGTTACATATATTGCAACAGTGTTTAGAGTTTTGTTTAGAGATGCAGTGCCCTTTGGCCCACGGAGTCCGCGCCAGCCAGCGATCACCCAGTACACCAGCACTATCCTACACGATAGGGACAATTTACAATTTTTACCAAAGCCAATTAACCGACAAATCTGTACACTTTTGGAGTGTAGGAGGCCACCGGGACACCCGGAGAAAACCCACGTGGGCACAGGAAGAACGTACAAACTACCTACAGACAGAGCCTGTAGTCAGGATTGAACCCGGGTGTCTGGCACTGTAAGGCAGCAACTATACCACTGCACCACCTTATCCTGTAAACTAAAGCCCCCCGCCACAAACTGGTGACCCC
The DNA here is from genome assembly GCA_038087875.1 of Malacoraja senta. Classification (NCBI taxonomy): domain Eukaryota; kingdom Metazoa; phylum Chordata; class Chondrichthyes; order Rajiformes; family Rajidae; genus Malacoraja; species Malacoraja senta. The sequence goes on along the minus strand of CM075978.1, from coordinate 122,061,338 downwards.
AAATACTCCCACGACCCTAACCCCCCCCTCCCCAACGCCACACGAGGGGAAGTAACAACACACCAACTGCCTCTGGCGGGGGGGGGGGGGGTGCTAGTCCCGGTGCAAGAGAGGGGCAGCGGCCCTCCTGCTGAGTAACTCACGGTCAGCCGGAAGTGATCCTTGTGCTTCTGGTGAACTGCTGACGTGAAATGTTGGTCGCTGGTCTGAGGGAGGCGGTTTTCTTCATCCAGGATATCCAGAATCCCCACTAATTTAGCTTCAATCAAATCTGTTTAGTGGCAGAATTTTACAAAATCTGTAAATGGAGTAGTCAAGTCCCCAGCATCACATGCGTTGAGATTTTTGAAATCAAGTACAGAGCTAAAGTGAGGGGCAATACACTAAAGGACACAAAGTGCTGAAGTGACTCAGTGGGTCAGGCAGCATCTCTGGAGAACATGGATAGGTGACATTTCAGGTGGAGACCCTTCTTCAGATCCAAAAGGTCATCTATCCATGTTCTTCAGAGATGCTGCCTGACCCGCTGAGTCACTCCAGCACTTTGTGTCTTTTTATATCTCAACCAGCGTTTGCAGATCCTCGATTCTTCATGGGAAACACAGGTGCTCACCATCCCGTATCTTGGCCAATACTCATGGAGCCTTCTGACTTTCCCTCTCCCCTGGACCTCCCCAAGTCTCAAACCCATCATTCTGAGCATACAACTACTTAGTTTAGTTTAAGTTATTGTCACGTGTACCGAGGTTCAGTGCAAAGCAATCTGGTGCATTCTTCAGAAACTCGTCATCCCTTCCTGAATGTAAATTGGACTCGAGTTTTATCAGATCTCACGTTAATTGCAAAAATGTCACAATTTGGGATGGAGGCTTTGGAGAGGGTCCAAAGGAGGTTTATCCCAAGGATGATTGGTTAACATATGATGGCGTTTGATGGCTCTGGGCAAGTACGCGCTGGTTGAGTTGCATTGTTTAAGTTTAGTTTATTGTCACGTGTACCGATGTACAGTGAAAGGCTTTTTTTGCGTGCTAACCAGTTAAGTATCAAGATTACAGTCAAGCAATCCCATTTAGAAGGATAAGGTGTGACCTCACTGATACTTAACGAATAGTGAAAGGCCTGGATCGAGTGGATGTGGAGAGGATGTTTCCAGTAGTGGGAGAATCTAGGACTAGAGGGTACAGCCTCAGAATAAAAGGACATACCTTTGTATTGGAGGTAATGGAATTTCTTTAGCCAGAGGGCAGTGAATCTGTGGAATTCATTGTCCCAGATGGCTGTGGAGGCCAAGTCATTGGGTATTTTGAAAGCAGAGATTGATAGGTTCTCTGATAGTAGTTACAGGGCAAAGGCAGGAGAATGGGGTTGGGAGGGAAAAATAGATCAAACATGATTGAATTGCAGAGTAGATTTGATGGGACAAATGGCCTTGTTCTGCTCCTATAACATGATAATTACACCCAAAGCATTCGTTGGAAACAGACATGGGCAAAATGAATTTTGCTACCCACGTCAACTCAGTACATACCAATGCAGTCTTGGTACATACCAGGTCAATTTGACGTACCAACACTTACCAATACAGTCTTGATTGTCAACATAGTGCACCTCATTCACACCGAGCCCTTCCTTCTGATACAGCTCTTGTTCCTGAAAGTGGAGAGATCAGATCAGTGTTGCCATATTAACTGCTTACTTCAGGAGATCCTCAGGATCTCCAGCATAAAGTACAAAAGCTTGAAAGCATGCATTATTAGACTTAGGAACAGTGTCTTGCCCTCCTTATATCAGGCTTGTGGACAGTCCTTCCATAAGCTAGGGTACTGTCAGATTCACCTCTACCCCATTGATGACGTTGGACTTTGTCTCTGGAACTGGTGTGCTACAATGCTGCCGCACAGTGTCGCAGCAGGAGAGTTGCTGCATTACAGCGCCAGAGACATGGTTTAGATCCTGACTACTGCTCCCGGCTGTACTGAGTTTGCAAGTTCTCCCTGTGACCGCGCGGGTTTTCTCCGGGTGTTCTCCAGTTTCCTCCCACATTCAAAAGACGTGCGTTTGTAGGTTAATTGGCCTCTGTAAATTGTCCCTAGTGTGTAGGATAGGATGAGTGTACGGGTAATGGTGGATCGGCACGGACTCGGTGGGCCGAAGGACCTTGTTCCATGCTGTATCTTTAAACTATATTCTGCACTCTGCATCTTCCCCTTTGATCTAACTCATGTACTCGAGTTGGTCTTAATGGTATCTATATATGGTATATCTGATCTGTTTGGATAGCATGCAAAACAATGCCTTTCACATGTGACTTATAAACCTAAACCTAATCGGGGCCCCTATTTAAAACAATACTCAGCAGCTGTTGACCTAGTTATTCAATATACAAATAATTACTTTTACTGTTAAGTTGTCTAATAGAGCAAATCTAATTGCACATGTTGCCTATCTGTCTACTGCAACCATCTGTCCCAAATTAAAAGTACGTTAAATTCTCATTGAATCACACGGCACGCTGGTGAGGCCACATTCAGAGTATTGAGTTCAGTTTTGGACACCCGGCTGTGGAAAATGTGTCATTAAGCTGGAGAGAGTGCAGAGAAGATTTACTATGATGGTGCCAGGACTTGAGGGCCTGAGCTATAGGGAGAGATTGGACAGGCTAGGACTTTATTCCTTGCAGGCGGATGAGGGATGATAATATAGAGGTGTATTTGATCATGAGAGGAATAGATAGGGTGAATTTACCCAGCGTAGGGGAATCGGGAACCAGAGGAAATAGGTTTAATGTGAGAGGGGAACGATTGAATAGGAACCTGAGGGACAAAATTCTCACACAGAGGGTGCTGGTAATATGTAACGAGCTGCCCAAAGAAGTGGTTCAGGCAGGTACAATAATAACGTTTCAAAGATGTTTGTACAGGCACATGGAGATGAAATGTCTGTTAAAGATGAAGCAGGGTCTGGCCTAGTTCCCAGCAGTGAGGCCCGACACGTTTAGTCAATATATTTTGCACGTCTCCAAAACAGTCTTTAGGATGACAGGCAACCACTTATTGGCCTGTCTGTAATCATCCTACACAACGAACGCCACCAACAAAATAAATGTTCAGTGCTCGTAACCAGAAACATTCCAGATATCTACTGCCCTCAGGAGCCTTGACAAATAACATCAGCGCATAATAATCAATACATTCCCATTTTCTGCCGCAGGTATCAACCTGCTTCTGTTCTGTCTGAAGAAGGGTTTCGGCCCGAAACGTTGCCTATTTCCTTCGCTCCATAGATGCTGCTGCACCCGCTGAGTTTCTCCAGCATTTTTGTGTACCCTGCTTCTGTTGATAGTCATCCCTTGAGTGAAAGCCTGAAGTATAAATTGTTATTTTTTATTTTTGGGGATGGCAGGGTGGTGTAGCAATAGTGTTGATGCCTTACAGTGCCAAAGACCCAGGTGCTGTCTGTGCAGAGCTTGCACGTTCTCCCAGTGACTGCATGGGTTTCCTCCGGGTGCTCCAGTTTCCTCCCACATTCCAAAGACATGTGGGGTTCGTAGGTTGACACAAAATGCTGGAGTAACTCAGCGGGACCCGAAACAAATGTTACCCAATCCTTCTCTCCAGAGATGCTGCCAGTCCCGCTGTTTCTCCAGCATTTTGTGCCTATCTTTGGTTTAAACCAGCATCTGTGGTTCCTTCATGTACATTGGGTTTGTAGGTTAATTTGCTTCTGTAAATCCTAGTGTGTAGGATAGAACTAGTGTATAGGTGATCGTTGGTTGGCACGGACACGGTGGGCTGAAGGGCCTGTTTCCATGCTGTTGCAACTAAGCTAAACACAATTCAACAGGTCTCAATGTGTTGCCATTATAAACTGCAGTAACCATATTGCAATGGAATTTGTCAATGGAAAGCCACACTACAACTGTATAATCTGATTGCCAAATGCACATTTTAAAAGCAAAGTGCTGGATTTGATGTATATTATTGGTACAATAATAAGCTGTGTTTTGCATGCTATCCAAACATATCAGATATACCATACATAGATACAATCAGTTCAAACTCAAGTACAATGGACAGAGCAAAGGGGAGCAAGTCAGTTGCTAGTAGTTCTATCCTACACGCTAGGGACAATTTACGGAAGTCAATTCACCTGCAGGTCTTTGGAGTGTGGGAAGAAACCAGAGCACCCAGAGAAAACCTACGCGGTCACAGGGAGAACATGCAAACTCCGTATAGACAGCTCCCGCAGTCAGGATTTAATCCGGTCTCTGGTGCTGTATGGCAGCAACTCTATAGCTGCACCACTGTGCCGCTCCTCAGATTGATGATGGGTCCTCACCCGAAACGTTACCTGTGTCTGAAGAAGGGTCCTGACCCAATACGTTACCTGTCCATTTCTCTCCACAGACGCTGCCTAACCTGCTGAGTTCCTCCAGCACATGCAGCTCCTCGTGGCATGGTAACCTTAACTCGAAGGCCATGGAAATTAATAGTTGATTGACACAAAAAGCTGGAGTAACTCAGCGGGACCGGCAGCATCTCTGGAGAGAAGGAATGTGTGACATTTCGGGTCGAGACCCTTCTCCAGACTGGTTAGGGATAAGGGAAACGAGAGATATATACGGTGATGTGGAGAGATAAATAACAATGAATGAAAAATATGCAAAAAATAACAATGATAAAGGAAACAGGCCATTGTTAGCTGTGAAATATGAGATGCTGTTCCTCCAATTTGCATTTAGCCTCACTCTGACAATGGAGGAGACTGAGGACAGAAAGGTCTGTATAGGAATGGGAAGGAGAATTAAAGTGTCCGGCAACCAGGAGATCGGGTAGGTTCAGGCGGGCGGAACGAAGGTGTTCCGTGAAACAATCGCCCAGTCTGCATTTGGTCTTGCTGATGTACAAGAGTCCAGAGAGCATGTAACAAGTAGAATGGATAAGGGAGAGCCAGTGGATGTGGTGTATCTTGACTTTCAAAAAGCCTTTGACAAGGTCCCACACAAGAGATTAGTGTGCAAAATCAGAGCACATGGTATTGGGGGTAGGGTATTGACATGGATAGAGAACTGGTTGGCAGACAGGAAGCAAAGAATAGGAATTAACGGGTCCTTTTCAGAATGGCAGGCAGTGACTAGTGGGGTGCCGCAAGGCTCGGTTCTGTTTACAATCATCTATATACTTTTAAAACTGTGTGTGTGTGTGTGGGTGGGTGTCATTTTGCCTTTGAAACATATTTCCTCGAAAACCAGATGCAAAAACCGGAGATTTTTACATATTTCGGTTGCGGGATTTAACTTATGATTTCAGAAATCCACTCCTTTCTAAATTTGCTCAATTATTTCCCCAGATTTTGAATAAAATTGTTCACAAACTCACTTAAAAAAAAATAATCACCGCTTGCCAGCAGCTGACGTCACAATGCCCACATGCCCACCAATCAAGGCCCACCTGCCTCCTGGCCCCGCCTCCCCCCTCGCTGTGGATTAATGCAGCTGCTGTCAACGCGCATGCGCAGTTTTCCACGAGGTAAGTAACTCCACCCACCCCCTATTCTTCAAAAGGCGCAGAAAGAACGAGAATGTTCTGCAGCAAAGATCCTAGAGCTGACCTCAGCTATAGGATCTTTGTTCTGCAGATCGCTCATGCGCTGAACGAGGTTCTCCTCACTGTCAGCGCAGCTTGTGAAGCCCAGCCCCTCCCATCCCCTGCGCGCTCATTCCAGCTGTGGGTTTCCAGAGTCAGAAGCCGCATCTGTCTCCGCTTTTCGCAGCGCAATCACTCGCCCGGCTCCCCTCCACCACCCTCCCCCCCCCCCCCTCTTACCTCCTCCCCTCTCCTCTCTCCCTCTCTCCCCTCTCCTCCCGACCCATCACCGGGGAGGCCTGATCGTCTGCCCCCCCCCCCCTGGCCCTGCCCCGCTCTGTCACGCTGGTGGGTGCGCTCCCCTTTGCGGAACCCACGATCGGCTGGTCCCCCCGCTGCTTTTCACCGTCCTCAGATCGCTCCGTGCCTCGCTCGGGCCCCCGCGAGCTGCCGCCCCGCCCCTCTCTCACTCTCTCTCTCCGTGTCTCCCCTCTCTCTCTCTCCCTCCCCCTCTCTCCTCTCTCTCTCCCTCCCCTTCTCTCTCTCCCCTCTCTCTCTCCCTCTCCTCTCTCCCTCCCCCTTCTCTCTCTCCCCCAACCCCCTGCCTCCCCCACCCTCCCTCCCCATAACCCCCTTCCCCTCCACCCCTCCCCTACCCCCTTCCCTCCACCCCCTCCCCTACCCCTTCCCACCCCCTCTCCCCCCTTCCCACCCCCTCTCCTCCCTTCCCTTCCCCCTCAGCCCCCCTTTCCCCCTCTCTCTCCTCCCATCTCTCGCTCCCCTCCTCCCCCACCCTCCCCTCTCACCCTCCCTCTCCCTCTGTCTCTTGCCCTTCTGTCTCTGCCTCTCACCCTGTTTCTCCCCATTCTCTCTCTGTCCTCACTCTCTACCCCACCCCCTCCCCCGGTTATGGGGTAAAAGAAGCAAATTAATAATATTAATATAATATCAAAGGGGGTAGTTAGTGTGTGTGTGGGGGTGGTTAGTGTGTGTGGTGCCGCATGCCGCACCCCCCCTCCCCCCGCAAACGCGCGTTGGGGGAACAGACCCAACGGGTCTGCACTTGGTCTAGTATACATTAAAAGCCTGATCTTGTACGTGTATATATGTGTATATGTGTGTGTATTTGTAGTTGACTATATCTTCGCAAAAACACTACGCGGTAATGATTACATTTTTACATATTCTGATTGACATTTTCCCCCTCTAGGCAGAGAGCACCTTCACTGAACATTTTATGCTTTATTTCTCGACTTATTACGGATTCAAGTTTAAAAAAATCAAAATACCTTGAATTTAAAATGACCAGCTTCAACTGATGACGTCACAATGGCTCGTCTAGCAGTGACGACACAGGCACACTCTGAACTTTTCACCTCACAGGAGGGGGAGGGCGAATTGCTATTGCAACACGCAGGGGAAGTGCAATTGGAATTTTTTTAAACCCACTGCCTAGGGAGGCAGGGGAGTGCTGGAATCTTATGTTTGGGAACTGCTTGAGTTGGAGGACCACAGGGGGAGCTGCACTTGGTTTAGTACTTATTAAAAGTCTGATCTTGTACGTGTGTATATGTGTGTGTATATGTGGTGGTCTTTACTTCTTCGCAAAAACCCTATGCGGTAACTATTACATTTTTACATATTCTGATTGACATTTTTCCTCTCGAGGCTGAGAGCACCTTCACTGAACATTTTATGCTTTATTTCTCGACATTACTGATTTAAGAAGTTTTAAACATCAAAACACTTTGAATTTAAAACGACTGATGACATCACAAAGGCTCGGCTAGCAGTGATCAGCTTCACTGAAGATTTCATCCTATATTTCACGTTATTCGCGATTAAAGCTTTAAAAATGCCAACTTTCACAAGGTTTTTTACATATTCTGATACACATTTTCCCCCTCGGCAGAGAACACCTTCACTGAACATTTTATGCTTTATTTCTCGACATTACTGATTAAAGTTTTAAAAAATCCAAATACTTTGAATTTAAAAAGTCCATCTTTAACTGATGACGTCACAATGGCTCGGCCAGCAGTGATCAGGTTCACTGAAGATTTCATCCTATATTTCACGTTATTAGCGATTAAAGCTTTAAAAATGCCAACTTTCACAAGATTTTTACTGTTAAAATCATTCCTGCCAGATTCCAACACACTTCAATCCAATGTTGCGACACGGGAACACTCTGAACTTTTCTTCTCACAGGAGGGGGAGGGCGAATTGCTATTGCAACACGCAGGGCAATTGCAATTGGGGGCTACGGTAGGGAACGGGTGCGTTGAGGGAGCAGACCCAACGGGTCTGCACTTGGTCTAGTATATATTAACGATTTAAACAAAGGAATTAAATGTATCATCTCCAAGTTTGCAGATGGCACAAAGCTGGGTGGCAGTGTGAGCTGCGAGGAGGATGCTATGAGGCTGCAGGTGACTTGGATAGGTTGGGTGAGTGGGCAGAAGCATGGCAGATGCAGTATTATGTGGATAAATGTGGAGTTAACCACTTTGGTGGCAAGAACATGAAGGCAGATTATTATCTGAATGGTGTCAGATTAGGAGAAGGGGAGGTGCAACGAGACCTGGGTGTGGTTGTACATCAGTCACTGAAAGTAAGCATGCAGGTACGGCAGGCAGTGAAGAATGCCAATGGCATGTTGGCCATCATTGCAAGAGGATTTGAGTTTAGGAGCAAGGAGGTCCTACTGCAGTTGTACAGGGCCCTGGTGAGACAGCACCTGGAGTATTGTGTGCAGTTTTGGTCTCCAAATTTGAGGAAAGACATTATGGCTGTTGAGGGTGTGCAGCGTAAGGTCACCAGGTTAATTCCTGGGATGGCGGGACTGACGTATGATGAAAGAATTTAGAAGGATGAGAGGGAATCTTATAGAAACATGTAAAATTCTTGAAGGATTGGGCAGGGTAGTTGCAGGAAAAATGTTCCCAAATGTTGGGCGAGTCCAGAACCAGGGGTCACAGTTTAAGAATAAGGGGTAAGCCATTTAGGACCGAGATGAGGAAAAACGTTTTCACCCAGATTGTTGTGAATCTGTGGAATTCTCTGCCACAGAAGGCAGTGGAGGCCAATTCACTGGATGTTTTCAAGAGAGAGTTAAATTTAACTCTTTGGGCTAAGGGAATTAAGGGATATGGGGAAAAAGCCGGAACGGGTACTGATTTTGGATGATCAGCCATGATCATATTGAATGGCGGTGCTGGCTCGAAGAGCCGAATGGCCTTCTCCTGCACCTATTTTCTATGTTTCTATGTTTCTACATCGTGAATAACGGATACAGTAGATGAGGTTGGAGGAGCTCTGCCTAACCTGAAAGGACTGTCGGGGTCCCTGGACAGAGTCGAGGGAGGAGGTATAGGGACAGGTGTAGCATCTATTGCGGTTGCAGGGGAAGGTATCTGGGGAGGGGGTGGTTTAGATGGGAAGGGATGAGTTAACCAGGGAGTTGAGGAGGGAACGGTCTCTGCGGAAGGCGGAAAGGGGTGGAGATGGGAAACTGTGGCTCGTGGTGGGAACCCGTTGGAGGTGGCGGAAATTTCGAGGGATTATGTGTTGTGTGCGATGGCTGATGGGGTGGAAGATAAGGACTAGGGAGACTCTGTCCCTGTTGCGACTAGGTGGAGGGGGAGCAAGGGCGGAGCTGCGGGGTACCAAGGAGACATGAGTCAGGTCTTCATCTATGATGGGAGAGAGGAACCCCTCTTCCCTAAAGAATTAGGGCATCTCGGATGTTCTAGTATAGAACACCTCATCTTGGGCGCAGATGCGGCGTAGACGGAGGAATTGGGAGTAGGGGATAGTCTTTACAGGAAACAGGGTCGGAAGAAGTGTAGTCTAGATAGTTGTGGGAGTCAGTGGGTTTGTAATAGACGTCAGTCAATAGTCTATTTCCTGTGATGGTGACTGTGAGATCAAGAAAGGGGAGGGAGGTGTCGGAGATGGTCCAAGTAAATTTGAGTGCAGGATGAAAATTGGTGGTGAAGTTGATGAAGTCCATGAGTTCTGCATGGGTGCAGGAGGTAGCACTGATGCAGTCATCAATGTAACGGAGATAGAGTTCGGGGATAGGGCCAGTGTACACCTGGAACAGGGATTGTTCAACGTACCCTACAAAGAAGCAGGCATAGCTAGGGCCCATGCGGGTGCCCATAGCTACGCCTTGGACTTGGAGCAAGTGGGAGGAGTCAAAGGAGGTTGTTGAGGGTGAGGACCAGCTCCGTAGGCGGAGTAGAGTGTTAGTAGAGGGAAATTGGATGGTTCTGCGGTCGAGGAAGAAACAGAGGGCTTTAAGGCCTTCCTGGTGGGGGATGGAGTGTAGAGTGACTGAATGTCCATAGTAAAGATGAGGGACTGGGCGCTCGGAAAGCGGAGGTATCTTGGACATAGGTCGGGAGAGATTGGACTAGGGGGGGGGGATAGGACGGAGTCGAGGTACGTGGAAATCATTTCCCTGGGACATGAGCAGGCAGAAACAATGGGTCCGCCAGGGCAGTTGTGTTTGGATTTTGGGGAGAAGGTAAAACCGAGCTGTGCGGGGCTGGAAAACGATAAGATTGGAGGCTGTGGAAGGCAGACAGCCAGAAGTGATGAAATCAGAAATGTTGTGCGAGATTAAGGCTTGGTGCTCGTCTGTGCGATCATGGTCCATGGATAAGTAGGAGGAGGCGTCTGAAAGTTGTTGCCTGGCCTCAGCCCGGTAGAGGTCAGCGCGCCAGACTACCACGGCACCTCCCTTGTCAGCGGGTTTGATTATAGTGTCGGGGTTGCTGCAGAGTGAGCGGAGGGCTGTACTTTCAGAGAGGGCGAGGTTATAGGTAAGGGGAGTGGAAAGCGGAGGTAAGCTGCAGCTTCTCATTTCAATAGTTAACACAGAACTGCTCAAAGCTATTGTGTTCTAAGTATTCTGTGGAGCACAAAACAGAGGAAGTCACTGAACTGCCGGTAAACAACAACTCTTTCTACAGGCGACGGAAGAAAAGCTCTAGATCATGGCGGACCTGGAGCTCGTTGAAGTGGGGGCGGAGGGGAACGAAGGTGAGGCTTCCGTTGAGGACAGACCGTTCCGTATCAGATAGGGGGAGGTCAAGGGCGATGGTGAAGACACAACAAGGGTGGGGGTTGGGGTCAGAGGAGGGCCGGGGAATGGACAGAGGCCGAGGTGAGGTCTGGTGGTGGGGAGATGGTGGGTATAGTTGCATATTGTTAAACGTTGCATTTGTACCGATTTAAAGGAGGCAATTTTTCCCCGTAAACTCCATTAACAGCAACCTGAAGGAGAGCTCTGCGACAGCTCAATCAGAGATCAATGTAATATTGGTTTCCATGGTAACATACGACCCTCATCTTCCCTTGCATCGGTTTTAGTCTAGGTTAAGCACAAATGTAATAAAGATGTCTTACCTCTTTGAGGATTCTCTCATTGAAAAACTGCTGCAGCTTCTCATTGCAATAGTTAATGCAGAACTGCTCAAAGCTATTGTGTTCAAAGTATTCTGTGGAGCACAAAACAGAGGAAGTCACTGAACTGCCGGTAAACAACAATTCTTTCTACAGTCAGACGAGACTGGAGTCCGTCTTGCAATGTAAGTCAAATATAACTGATGGAAGTGGAAGATGGTTCGAGTGGAAGCTCCTGGGAGT